>CM060183.1:27789051-28989051 GCA_030549335.1 Pontederia crassipes | reverse complement strand
TTACATGGCGTTGGGGTTGTTGCTGGCGATTTGCATCATGAGGCTCACATGATCTCGCCTTGTTGTCTCGAGGGTGATTCCTATATTCGAGATCCTGATTATAGTGCCAATCATTCCACCGAAAATTGGTTCTGCTTGGTGTGCTGCATTGGAGCTTTTTCCGTCACATCCCTTAATTTCTTCTGCTCCCCGATATAGTTGTTTTCCATCGTGGTCCCCAACTCGACCATCATACTCTGGTTTGCACAGTGGTCTGCTAAGGTATTTGCCCTCATCGTAGTATCAAGCCTTTGAAGAAATTGTATGTCCTTTGTCTATCATAGTATCACTCAATTTCAAAGTGTTATTCCTCTCCAGATGAACGAACTGGATATGGTACTGAGCGATAGTCATCTGGCCCTTTGACTTAATTATAAGAAATTCTTTTGCTTTTGGGCATGTTGATACTCTGAAAAATACCTTTCCTCAAATACTTCATGAAAGCGTTCCCAATAAATAATATCCTAACCTTCAAACTTGGTGTCCATGGTGGTTCTCCACGTGGTAGAATACATCTTGGAGAATGCTACAACCATACACACATGAACATCATATTGATAAAAGATAAGATTTTGACTGATCAACTCAACAAAAATCATAGCAGAAGAGTAATCATCAACATGAGAGTAAGACATGTAAATAAAATAAGAGTATTAAAATGAGAGTATAATCATCAACATGTGAGGAAGACTAATAAAAAAAATCATGAGTCCTGAGTAGCTCAACTATTACATCAATCTAATCATCATGGGAACGAAAAACTAAGACATGTAAATAAAAGGCTCAAGACATCCTTGTGCACAAGCTCGATCAGTCATCATTGTTCAGCTTTATCAATAAGATTTGACACGTATGAAAATGTAGAAGAGATAAACCTCCCTATGACATCATAAAATCATGATACTATAAATCATATGGACATCATCATCATATAAGAATGAGATAGGCATGATAATAATAGGATCAAGAGTAATAATGAAAAGTAACATATTAATAACAATAATCATAGAAAATCATCATAAAAATGACAAAAGCCGATCTTATTCATTATCTCATTACCCATCTTTGATTTATCATAGGATATGTTTCAACTCGAGAAGGAGAAATGTCTCAACTCAACATCATCATCAGCATAACTAGTAGTGCTAGTTTATAATTGACTAAAGTCAGTCTATAACTGACCATCGTCAGTCCATCATCCTAAGATCTCTTCATTTAATATTTTTCTTATCTTGTAACTTTTAATTAATTTTTATTAGGATACAAAAGATCATGATCAGAATTAGATCATCATATGAATGAATCAAAGGATCGTG
The DNA here is from genome assembly GCA_030549335.1 of Pontederia crassipes. Classification (NCBI taxonomy): domain Eukaryota; kingdom Viridiplantae; phylum Streptophyta; class Magnoliopsida; order Commelinales; family Pontederiaceae; genus Pontederia; species Pontederia crassipes. The sequence goes on along the minus strand of CM060183.1, from coordinate 28,987,696 downwards.
AAATCATAATAATCGAAGGGTTCTAATTGAACATCGTCATCATAATCACGTAAGAATTAAATAAGACTAAGGAAAATTAAGACTAAGGATCATGAAAAGAAATCTGAATGCATAAACTTCATAATCATCAATATAGCATAGATCAAGATTAAGGATATAATCAAAGGTCAAAGAATCATAACAATTAGCATCAAAAGATTGAAATCCGGAGTCGAGTATAGATAGAACCCGGGCCGAGTTCATACGACATCTTCTCGTGAAAACTATGCATAAACACGGGTCGGGTTTAGATGTTGGGTATATATGGTAGCAAAGCCTTGGCTTGTAGGACACATTTTGGTAAAATCGTGTGAGCCAAGATACAGAGCGGACAATATCATGTGCAAGTGTAAGGATGTTATATATGATATGAGAGCGACTTAGCGTGACCTCCGTACATGATGGGTGTGATAACTCAACGAAGATGTAGAGTACCATAAGGTGGGAAGGATGCATGAGGCATGTCTTGGATTAGTCTCACATGCACAAATCACGAGAGAAATGTTGGATATATATAGTAGAAGGTCTTAGCTTGGTAGGACGTATTTTAGTAAAAGTGTGTGGGTTAACCCGAGTCGGGTTCATCCAATTGTTGAATTCGAAGGTCTCGACAGGGCAACTCGGTCCAAGCAGGGTCATACCCGAGCCGGGTTACAGAGAACCCGTGCTGAGTTCTGTCATGTGAAAATAATCGTGCAATGGAGGTTTCAATTGATCTTTCCGACTATTACTGGTGGCCTACATCATCATAAAGTATTTATTTACGACTAAGAAGTTATCCAAAATTTCTAACAACTACTACAAAAAAATTGGAATTTTTCGACAGACAATTTCCGACGGGTAGAAATCCTTCGCAATTTGCGACGGATAGTTATCCGTCGGAATTTCCGACGGATACATATATGTCGAAACTTCCGACGGTCAGGCACGCCAGTAAGTGAAAAATAATATAATATAAGTAGTATTTTATTAATATAATTATCGATAGTTCAGACCATTGAAAATTCTGACGGTTTGGACCGTCGATAAATTAAAAAATTAAATATTATATAATGCAAGTAGTATGTTACTATTATAATTATCGACAGTTCACACCGTCAGAAGTTTCGAAGGTCTGGACCTAGGTAACTTTGAAAATAATTAAATATTATATAATAGAAGTAGTATTTTTTATTATAATTATCGACAGTTTAGACCGTCGAAACATTCGACGATCTGGACTATCGGTAATTTTAAAAATAACTAAATATTATATAATAATATAATATAAGTAGTATTTTTTTATTATAATTATCGATAGTTAAGACCGCCGAAAGTTTCGATGGTCCAAAATGTCGGTAGTTGAAAAATAATTAAACATTATAACTATATATATCATAATATATATATATATTTGACAGTTAGGACCGTCAGAACATCCGATGGCCCAAGCTCCGTCGAAAGTTTCAACGATTGTGACCGTCGGTAATAAAAAAATAATTCTCCCGTTCTTTTCCCTCTCCCGCTATTATTTTATTTTTCCCGCTTTCCCCTCTTTCTACCCCTATATATCCCCTCTTCCCTCTCTCCTCTCTCCACCTCTTTCCCTGTCTCCCTCACCTATCACGACCGGCGCGACGACCTCAGCCCGGACGACGTCCCTCGGTCTCTCTCTAGCTTTGTCTTCGGCTCTGGCTCCGGTCAGATCTCCCTTTTCGATCGGGCGCCAGCGGCCTGATCGGCCACGGGCGGCCGGATCCGGCTGCGGGGCGGCCAAATCCGACCACGGGCGGTCGGATCCGGCCATGGGGCGGCCAAATCCGACCGCGAGTAGTCGGATCGGCCGCCTAGATCTACCGCTTGCGGCTGAATCTGGCCGCGGGCTGCCAGATCCGGCCGTAGGGTGGCCAGATTCGGCCTCCCGCGGTCAGATTCGGACGTGGGGCGTCCAGATCTACTCTGCCGCGACTGCCTACGGCAGATCTGGTCGATGCGGCCGGATCCGATCGCTCGTGTCCCGATCCGTCCGCATTGGCCACCTAGCGGACCGGATCTTGCCGCAGCACGAGGTGGTCGATCCATCCGCCGATTGTACCAGGCGGCCGGCCTCGACGGGCAAATTTTTTTTATATTATAAAAATTCGTTGCGACGGTTGCCATCACTAAAACTTTCGACGGTTGTGGCCGCCGGAATGTTTTGACGGTTGCGGCCGTTATAATTATCGACAGTTTAGACTGTCGGAACATTTTGATGATCTGGACCATCGGTAACTTTAAAATTAACTAAATATTATATAATAATATAATATAAGTAGTATTTTTTTATTATAATTATCGACAGTTAAGACAGACGAAAGTTTCGACGGTCCGAAACGTCGGTAGTTGAAAAATAATTAAACATTATAACCATATATATCATAATATATATATATATTTGACAGTTAGGACCATCAGAACTTTCGACGGCCCAAGCTCCGTCGAGTCATCGGTTATCAAAAAATAAATCTCCCGTTCTTTTCCCCTCTCCCGCTATTTTTTTATTTTTCCCGCTTTCCCCTCTTTCTACCCCTATATATCCCCTCCTCCCTCTCTCCTCTCTCTCTCCCTCACCTGCCACGATCGGGGCGACGACCTCCGCCCGGACGACGACCCTCGGTCTCTCTCCAGCTTTGTCTTCGGCTTCGTCTCCGGCCAGATCTCCCTCTCCGATCGGGCGCCAGCGGCCTGATCGGCCACGGGAGGCCGGATCCGACCGCGGGGCGGCCAAATCCGACCGAGAGCGGTCGGATTGGCCGCCTGGCGGCTGGATCTGTCGCCTGCGGCTGAATCTGACCGTAGGGCTGTCGGATCCGGCCTTAGGGTGGTCAGATCTGGCCTCCTGCGGTCAGATCCGGTCGCGGGGCTACCAGATCTAGCCTGCCACGACCTGCTTGCGGCAAATCTGGCCGATGCAGCCGGATTCGGCTGCTCGTGTCCCGATCCGTCCGCATTGGCCGCCTAACGGAGCGGATCTTGCCGCAACATGAGGTGGTCGATTCGTCCGCCGAATATACCAAGCGACCGACTGCGGCGGGCAAAATTTTTTTATATTATAAAAATTTGTTACGACGGTTGCCACCATCGAAACTTTCGACGATTGCGGCCGCCGGAATGTTTCGATGGTTGTGGCCGCCGGAATTTTTCTACGGTTGTCGCCGCCGGAATGTTTGGATGATTGCGTCCGCCGAAAATGTTTCGACGGTTGTGACCGCCAGAGTTTTTCATCGGTTACAATCGTCGAAACTTTTGACGGATTTTTTTGAGTCGTCGAAAATGGATTTGCAACATTCGTCGGTAAACTCGTCTGAAATGAAAGTTTCAGACGATTTCCTTGAATTTTCAGACGGTCGAAACCGTATGAAAAAAGCACTTTTCTTATAGTGAATATACTTCAAGCCTAAAATCAAGATTATACAATGAATCTACACATTTATATGACAACAACCTTCTAGGGTGGGGTGGGTGGGGGGCGAGGTCAAGCCTCTTCCAACAACGATGAACTGGGCGGGGCGGGGTCGACGCCTGTGAGCTCACCGTCGATAGAGGTTCGACCCCACAGTCCTTTAATAAATAAAAAAATTGAAAAATGAAAAAAAAATAACGAAATTAGATTGATGGGTTAAAAGTGAAAGTTACGGTAAAGCTTAAGGACGTCCTACGGTGAGCTCATATATTAGGGTTCGACACGAGAAATCACTACAATTCAGGAAAGGTTTAAGGGATAAACCCTATATTTTATCTTAAATTAATTTTACTCCGTATTATTTTTTAAAACATTTTCTTTTTTATGCCCTTTGTTAATTTTCTTTTCAATATTATTCAGAATTTAATACATACCATTTTAATTTCTATTTCTATTTAATTTTTTACCACTCATTCTTTTCCTTCTATTTAACTTTCCTTTTTAACACTTTCGATTTCCGTTCATACATTTCCTATTTTATGATTTTTTTAAAAAATTGTTTCCTGGTTCATTAGCAAAAACAATTTTGACATCCAATCCGGCCGATCAGATTCGGTCTTATTAACATTGGGAATACATGTGATCGATCAACTGCCACAACTCCCAATTCCAACCATGGTAATTAGTTCTTAAAGGACCCATCGATCACATTCGGGAAAAGTGGCTACATGTTTATGAAATAATACAAACATATTTTAAGATGAACGAACACTTGTTAAAAAGAAGAAACATTTTTGCTTGTCACCTAAAACGGTACAATAACACAATCGGCAACTAATCTCTCTACGGCAATATGGACTTGTTAGTCACAAATCAGGTGTTTTCACTGATAAATGGAAGAATAAATTTTAGGCAATGTTTTCACTGCGAGTATGAAGCAATTGTTGTTGCATCAAGGATCTCGACGGGATATCTGTCGATGCAATCTTCCCAGGGCCCGTTGGTTGAAGGCTTCACATTCCTGAGGGCCTGCCACACTGCGCTGTTGCACTTGAACCCGCTCCCGAAGGCAATCTGCCAAACGCGGTGGCCCTTCCGCATCCTCCCCTTGGCCTCGATGTAAGCGAGCTCGTACCATATGGAGCTCGACGATGTGTTTCCGAAGCGGTGCAGGGTCATCCGTGAAGCCTCGACATGGACGGGCCGAAGCTGCAGGTTCTTCTCCAGCTCGTCGATCACGGCCCTCCCCCCGGCGTGGATGCAGAAGTGCTCGAACGCCAGCTTGAAGTCGGGAATATACGGCTTCACCTTGCTGTTGAAAACCTTCCTGGCCACGAGGGTGACGAAGAAGAGGAGCTGCTCGCTGATGGGGAGTACCAGAGGGCCGAGGGTGGTGATGTTGGCCTTGAGGGCACCTCCAGCGATAGCCATGAGATCCTTGGACAGTGACACTCCCACCTTGCTTTCGTCGTCCTGCTCCTGGTACACGCAGCGGAAAGCCGTGTCGTCGGCACCACGGTGAGTGCGCACGGCGTGGACAAGTTTGTACTTGGCGCGCCGGCGGTCGGATGACCGATTGGAAAGAAGCACGGCGGCGCCGCCTACGCGGAACAAGCAGTTGGGGATCAGCATTGCCTTACGGTTGCCGAAGTACCAGTTCTGGGTGATGTTTTCGGTGCTGACGACGACGGCGTAGGTGGCGCGGTGGGCCTGGAGGAGGTCGCGGGCGAGGTCGATGGAAATGACGCCAGCGCTGCATCCCATGCCGCCCAGGTTGAAGCTCTTGATATTGCCTCGGAGCTTGTAGCGATTGACGATCATGGCGGAGAGGGAGGGCGTGGGGTTGAAGAGGCTGCAGTTGACGATGAGGATGCCGATGTCCTTGGGCTTGACTCCGGTGTTCTGGAAGAGCGCATCAAGGGCGCCGAACATAACCATCTCGGCCTCCTCGCGGGCGGCGGCCATGGAGATGGGGGGCGGCACCGTGTGCATGGCCTCCGGGAAGTAGGTCTCCTCGCCGAGGCCGGAGCGCTCCAGGATCTTGCGCTGGAACTCGAGGGCCGATTCGTTGAAGGCGCCGCAGAGGGCGGAGTGGTTCACGAACTTGGAGAAGGTGCACTTGAGCCGGTCGGGGGCGCGGTAGCACGCATAATCCACCAGGTAGACGGGCCGGGGGCGAGTCATGACGTAGAGAGTGGCGACGAAGACGAGGCACGCCGAGCCGGCGAGCACGCTCATGAGGTTGTACTGCAAGTGGAGCCACAGCTGCCACACGTCCTCGGGGTCGGTCCGCGCCGCCTCGAGAACGACCATGGCAATCAGCGGTATCAAGAGCAAGGTCAGAAGGTGGGTTATCAGGTAGTGATAGCCCAACTTGACGTACTTGAGGTTAACACTCTGCAAGAAGTCCGGCAACCGGGGAGGGCCCCGCGACGACGGGCGGTGGTTGCCGTTCGCCGCCATCGCCGGCGGTGCATCGGCCGGCGACGTTGGATTTTCCGCTCCGTCGCTCATCGTGCGATTACTACACCTGGCAATGGAATATGGATCTGACGGAGTTCGTCGTTATCGCTGCCCCCAAAACCTCGCTTGGGTAGTTCCCGAGACTTCTTCCCTTTGATTGTTCTAAACTACTCTCAGAGTCATTTGCTCATACGACTCGTGGACGGAGCCGCACGACCCTTTGAACCTTAAATAAGCACATGAGCATAGGGCACGGAGGCATCAAGGGGCCCACCAGCCGGGACAGTTCGAAGGATAGAGCGGATGTTACTGTCCGCGAGATAAGAGGCCGCTTAAAACTTAAAAGCCGGTGTGGGGGCGAACAACGCACCAGCGAGGGGACCGCACCGGGGCGATGTCGGCGTCCTTCCGCACCCGGGCCGGAGGGGAAGGGGCGGACGGACGAAACAACCAACAAGCTCGCGCACGCGCACTCCTCGCGGGCGTGTGGCGTTGGCTCTGGGGTAGGTGGGCGGGGCGGTTCATACCTTGGAAACTTGTGGGAGAAGACGAGCAGGAGGGGCAGGAGGGGCGTATGTCACGGGGCGTTTCCCGTGACACGAAGCGTGAAGCCTCGCGGCACCAATGCCGCTCAACTTATAGCCCTCGGCCGCTCAGCGCCGAAAATATGGAACACATGCAGCCGCCCCGCACTGCGTAATATTGCGGAGTACCAAGTTATCCGCCCTTAGGGCATTTATCTTGTAAGGCCGTCTTTATGAATGGCCAAGTAGGTGACGTTCCCGTAGGGTACGTCTTTTGCATCTTCAATATGTAACAAGACTCCTATACCTACGGTACACTGGGAGGAGTTCACTAGTGCCTTCCGAGGCCCAGTTGTATGTTATGTTTCATCATATTTAATACAAGCAAGCTTTCCGTTAATTCTAGTGTCATGGCCTTGAGCGTGGGGTGACAACCCACATCGGTGTCCCTTCGTGGCGTCCCGTGGTCCCTTCGTCGCCCCTTCGGACTTTAAGCGCCCAAGCGCCAACGTTAGTGCCGCAACGCGCTAATGCCACGGTTTCGTGACGAGTAGTCCAACACTCTAGTCATGTCCGTGATTGAATGCCTATAAGAGCGACTCTCGGCAAAGTCGTCTCGACCATAAAACTTCCGCTGCAAACTCAAAACAGGCTTGGCTAGGTGCCTATCCGCCTAGTCGCCGCACGTGGTCTAGTGTCCGAGAATGATCCCGTGACAAGTGGTATCAGAGCAGTTCTTCTTGCTCGGATTACCCAGCGACGATGACTCGCTTGTGTCGTCGCAACGTGCTCTGGCGTAGGAAATGTGCTTCCGCTCAAATACTCCATCACGCCCAGGCGCACTGGTACCATGATCTTTGATCATGGACGCCAACGAGAAATGCATGGCAAGCTTCCTCGCAGCACGCCCAGTCGTGCCCCGCAGCATGTTCCTCATACACCCGTGTCGTGTCAAGGAACGTCCGTCATGCATCATGATGGCGGATTGATCGCCCCGCCTAACCGGGACGGTCATGCGTCGCTCACTCGAGCAGATCAACCACCCCAGGTATACAGTCGGGAATCCTGAAGTGTCGCGCTGCGTCAAAGAGTGGCCATATGCTCTGCATGATGGTCTTGCGTTGCTCATATCAGGAGATCGCTTACACGAGCGTCGTGTAACTCGGAGGACCCGTGTCACATTCAGGGACTGTCGGTCATGCACTATCATGGCGACCTGGCGCTGCTCGGTATTTTGTGACGTCGCATCGCATGCCCAGTCATGCAACGTGAAGTGCACAACCGCTTCACGGGAGAAGTTGGCTTAGAGACAAATATCAAGGTTCACGATCCCTTTTCGGCCAAAGAATATCATCCCTTCGGCCAAGGAGCATCAATCACAAGCATCTTGTCGTGCCGCAGCATCGCCTGCCACGCCACGATGACTTTCAGTAATGGAGCAAAGCGTTGATTACTTGCAAACACTCGTGGACGAGCTGTCAGCCTTGCCTGCCTCGTCAAGTGTCGCCCCGCAAGCGGCGCGATGTCATCCATCGAGGAGTGGGACGAACCCGATACATGCCAACGCAAATCGACGCCTCAACTCAGCGACCAATTTGGCAAATGGTCTGAGCGTCGAGCATCGGCGAACCTTGGCATGCTGCTGTCAAGCGTTCTGCCGCCAACCGAAGGAAGGAGTGCCCTTTCCTTTCGGACATCGCCTCGAGTAATCGAAGCGGCCTCCAAGGATAACAATGCGAAAGTTTCGAAGGACACATTGGCGATGTCGTCCCTTCGAATGGAGATGGAGGTAATGTTGGGAGCTCATGCCACGAGTTCACCAACCGCAGTCCGCTTATCTAAGCGGAGCGTCTTCACAAGCATCCACCCGGATTAGTGAAGGCCCGGAACGGCTACTCTTTCGCAAGGGTCAAGCCGCCCGGTGGATGAGTATGTCAAAGGTGTATGATCTAGGATGACAAGCACAGTGACACTACTTTGTCCAAGACGCGGACGGACGAGCATCGAAGGTGCATCCTCTTCGTGAACGAGCACAACGATCTCGCCCCGTCCATACCCCAAAGGGATTGTCAAAGCTTCAAAGGAGGTCCCAGGATCGGAAGAAGGCATATCCCGAGAACCCTGCAAGATGTGGCAAACTCAGGATGGCGTTGCCATCGCGACAATGTAGAATATGGCAAACATACATCCCAGACATGGGACGGAAGAATTGGCAGTTCATCAATTATGCAGGCCCTGACAAGTTGGGACTGAAGGTCAAGATCGCATTGTTCAGCATCGGCCAGATGGGCATGTTGAAGGAGAAAGTGAAAGGAATCACCGAGCTCCGCCTACAGTGTTCCCAGGAGGATGAAGACCCAGTGTTGGTGCTCTTCAAGCAGAGGGGTTAGAAGCTTTGGACTAGGAAGGAGTTGGAACGACCGGATCGTCCAACCTCCGCTCACTAGTCGACGCTGCCAAGTCAATCAGGACAAGTGCCATACCACCAAAGCCCTTGGGCAAGGGCAATGGTGGGGGAGAGAAGCTCAAGTCGCAAGGAGGAAGCTACTTATGCCGAAGATAAAGATCGCCCATCGAAGCAGGAGAAGAGAGTCGAACCACAGGCACATGTGGGGAGACCCTCATCGTCGCTCACTATAGCGACTGGGAGTGGACAAGGTGCGGAATGTTATATCAAAGAACCTTGCTCCACCTCAAACGTCGAGATATCTATTGTCCACCAAGGGGAAGGTGGAGATGTTCTCAAGGCTCGACGGACGGAGGACTCAACGTTGCAGCCATCTGCAACTTGGGGACAGCGAGTTGAACCACAAGGAAACGTGGGGAGACTCTCGTCGCCCACTATGGCGACTTAGATGGACAAGGCATGGATTGTCATATCAGAGAACCTTGTCCCACCTCAAGACTGCCGAAACATCAGGTGATCACCAAGGAGGAGGTGGTCCTGCGCTTTCCGTTCGGCAGAGGTATGGAAGACTCTACGTTGCAATCATCTGCAACATAGAGACGTTGAGTCAAGCCACTAAGAGACCTGAAGCGTCCCAAAGTATCCGTGGGAAGACTCTCGTCGCTCATCATAGCGACCCCAAGCACTCGAAGCAGACAAGATACAAGCATCGACATCGGAGAGCTTGTGCTGTTTCAAACCGTCGAAATTCAAGAATGATCATCAAGGGTGAGATGGTCCTGTACTTCGCATTCGACGGAAGGAAGACCTTATGCTGTGGCCATCCGCAACATGAAGGCATCGAGTCAAGTCATGCAGGTCGAATGGCGAGACTCTTCATCGTGTTCTACACGACCCTGAGACAACTCTTCTCCGCGCTATTCCTGAAGGCATACAAGAGTTGTTTCACCCCCAAAGAAGCCAAACCACACAAGTTGACGCTGCGCAAGTCGAAGAGAAGTGAAGCCAACAGAGACTTGATGGACGGATAGTTGCTTGATGAAGTCAGACCGCACATGGCGGACTCCACTGGCGCTGCACAAGTGATGACCCCGGATTGGACGAAGGATCAGCGAGCGAAGCAGGCCTGAGGGAGGAGTCCTCAGCGAGACCCCAAGGAGCGGGCATTCCTGGCGTTGCGTGATGCTGGTGAAGTTGAAGTCAAGGCAAAGAAGGCAGAATTGAACGAGACAAGCGAAGTCAAGACTCAAGACGAAGGCCCCGAGGAAGCCCGGACAACGGCGTCGGGGGCGTCGCCGACTTTGGTGGGGGAGAATGTCACGGGGCGTTTCCCGTGACACGAAGCGTGAAGCCTCGCGGCACCAATGCCGCTCAACTTATAGCCCTCGGCCGCTCAGCGCCGAAAACATGGAACACATGCAGCCGCCCCGCACTGCGTAATATTGCGGAGTACCAAGTTATCCGCCCTTAGGGCATTTATCTTGTAAGGCCGTCTTTATGAATGACCAAGTAGGTGACGTTCCCGTAGGGTACGTCTTTTGCATCTTCAATATGTAACAAGACTCCTATACCTACGGTACACTGGGAGGAGTTCACTAGTGCCTTCCGAGGCCCAGTTGTATGTTATGTTTCATCATATTTAATACAAGCAAGCTTTCCGTTAATTCTAGTGTCATGGCCTTGAGCGTGGGGTGGCAACCCACATCGGTGTCCCTTCGTGGCGTCCCGTGGTCCCTTCGTCGCCCCTTCGGACTTTAAGCGCCCAAGCGCCAACGTTAGTGCCGCAACGCGCTAATGCCACGGTTTCGTGACGAGTAGTCCAACACTCTAGTCATGTCCGTGATTGAATGCCTATAAGAGCGACTCTCGGCAAAGTCGTCTCGACCATAAAACTTCCGCTGCAAACTCAAAACAGACTTGGCTAGGTGCCTATCCGCCTAGTCGCCGCACGTAGTCTAGTGTCCGAGAATGACCCCGTGACACGTACACGTCCAACCAGCTCAATTTCGAAGACGTGGACAGGTTCAGCGTTTGGGTGCTCAACGGCCACAGTCGTATAATTAAAATCCGATATTAAGACGCATCTGTTTGCTTACCAACAACCATCCACATGAGAACTAGACTTGTAACCGCTAACTATCATACCACATAGGAATTAAACAAACAAAACAAAGAAAAAAATAAATATTTTAAGTTCGGTCCACGTATCTTTTTTTTTTTTTGTTTGAGAAGCTGGAGGTTTACTGTTGACATTTTTTTTTACCAATAGTCAATATTCAACTAACTTTTCATCACATTTTTTACCCAAAAAAAGAAAAAAATATTCATGCAATATCGAAAGTTCTACGATGGATACTTTGATTGCATCACCTGATCATGAGTTTTTGAGAGAGGCAAAGGAAAATGTTTTTTTTTCTTTTTTTTAATCTTTTGTGGTAATGCAGTTTTCTTTGAAAGAAAAGTGTTCTTGTGCCTCATTTGGTGAGTACATGTTTGTCAGATTTGGGGCTCCTGCAACAAAATGAAGATAAGAGGGCATTGGATGCTAGTAATATTAGGGTGGTGCTTAAATGACTCTTAAGTCAAATGTATTATCAACCATGCAGAAGTCACAACGTTCAACTATAATCTGCCGAGCTTCCTTGGACCAGCGTTATGAATTATGATGCACTTCATCTACGTGATACATACCCTCAGAAGATATATAGTATTAATGCTGTGAATGAATTCTTCCCTATCTAGCATTAATAATCAAATCAATAGGGAAAGAAACATTTTGTTGTGCATTCATATTCTAAAAGCTTTCAAAAAATAGTTAGGTGCTAGTTAGTAGATATGTACATAGGTCAACCTAGATCGAAAAAAAAATAAAAAATGATATTGATTCAAGCGATAAGTATTTTATTTTAAAAAATAAATAAAATTTTGAATATGATTGTTTATGCATGTATACATTTGCTCATTGCTTCACCTAATTAGATTCCTCAGAGACACCGGAATAAATTTAAAGTTAGATTACTTCAACCACATTCTTATTTACCGTTTAAAGGTATAACAGCCCAAACACATTTTAAAGACATAATAGCCCACCAGACATATTGGGCCGAACCGCCGAACTCATTAGTGGAAACGAAATGGGTTTTACAAGAACACACATTTTAACGTCACGTCATCTTGCATGCTAACACTACACACACATATATATACGTTTCAATCTTATATGGAGGTGTAATACCTTTTGGGTTGAAATCCTGTGTCATTTTCATTGACGATTGAGATAATATCTTCTATCTCGTGCTCTCTCTCTCTTCTCTACGCTCTCTCGCGCTCTCTCTCTTTCCTCCGATCAAATATGTATAGCATTGCGATGGACAAGTCGATCACCTGATGATGTGTCGCAAAGATTTCGATTTCCTACTTGCATCTGATGCATGCTTTCGTTCTCTTGCCATGGAGGAACTAAAAAGATTCGACGAACTTGATTGAAAGGGGACCTAACTCTTCGCTGGAATGCCTCTGCTTGAGCTTATAAAACAATGCACGACGTCAGGTGTTGTCACTTCTCAGGCCGGCCGTATGTGTCGTCCCCTCTTTCCCCAACTTGTCATTAGGAGTCATATGAACTGTTCGTTTTGGCCTTCTCTAATTTGGCCTCAAAATATCGTCATTCTTTGTAACATGCACAGTGCATACGTTTGAATTTACTATAATATATTTGAACTACAAGTGCCGGTGGATGATATCGCTGTGGACAAGAGGGCAAATAATTTTGTGCCATCTTTGATCTCATTATATATAGCTGCAAGGTGTAGGAGCTTCGTAACAAACCATATATGCATGCATACAGCTGATTCCTTGTATCACATATCATCTGCTTGTGTGGTAGTTGTTGGGACTTGGAAGGCTTATTTGTATGTACGTACAGGCTGGTTATATATATACAGTGGTATTAATTATTCTTTATCGTGAGAAAGGAATAAAAGAAATGCCATTTGCCCGCATTGTCTCATCCTTTCAATTTATGTACTGACCAGTAATTGAACAAACTTCCAATTACAATCTGAATATTGTGTTAGCTATAATTTATGTTGAAATGTAGTGGTTAATTTTTAATTTCTTCGAATTGGTCCTTTTCCCCTGATGCAATCACTGTTTACTCAATTAGTTTTTTTCCCAGGCTAATAAGGAAAGCACAAGAGTTTAATATAAGAAAAGAAAAATAAAAGATATATTATAAAACAAAAAAAACACAATCCTTCCGTCTAAAGATAGGATTAATGAGGTTTTCGTAGTCCTGGATATCGGTGAATTTCGATAAAAAAATGACGTAATTATTACTGATGATATTTGAATTTGAGATGGTGAACATAATAATACATATCCTTTTGTCCTTTTGTGCTAATACTTTCTTAGATTTAAACTGTATGGGGCCTCCCATTTTTGTTGTGTTTATCCCTCCAAAGAAAAATAAGATTCTTTTGTCAGTTAATCGATTGATACTCGCTATGTAAACCAAGTTATAATTCCACCCAGTTTTAAGCGACAAGGCATCGGATTGAGTCAATTCCCGAATTTGGTTCATTATTAGTCCTTTTTATTATTAATCTGCATACTCATTTTTTAGCTGACTCATTTTACTCATTTTGTATTTTTATCGCGTGTACTAAATGCTTGTAACAATTATGATAGATATTCCTCTAATCGGTATGTCTAAATATAAGTAATATACAGAATCACTGAGGTTGCTTGTTCGATTTCGTGCATGTGTATCATAATTTTTTCTTAAAGACTCGAGTTTGCGTGCATAATATGTTTTATAAAGAAAAATATTCAATGTAATATACATGTACAATGTTGAAGTTGTAAATTAGTCATATACATGGAAGAGAAAACAAAATTAGTCATTCATTTGGATAGAAAAAAATCAATCAATTACCTTTTTCTCCGTTAATAATTATGAAGAAAAATATTATATTCGTTTTTTCCTCTTTGCTATTCAAATTTTTGCTCACATCATGCGCCACATCGAAACATTATTTATACAAAAATCAGAAAGAGACCGGCTAGCTACCTCCAACAATCTCATATTCTTTCACTACAACAAAAGAAATCGATGCTTCAGGCATCATACGTTGAAAAGCATGCATGCACCGTTCGCCCCTGACACGTCCTTATTCGTGTCGGACGCATCATTACGACGACCGGCCGGAGGTGGTTTTGCATGACATGTCTAGTCCGGCGATCGGCCGGGGTGGGGGCATCGGATCGTAGAGTACGAACCGTAATCATGCTTCCCCAACTCACGTGCATGCAGTGCGCATACATTCAAAGCACCAAAGAGAAACGATAAAATAAAACAAAATGAATTCTTTTTACATCTGTGTGTATGCACGTAGGAGAGAAATCAGAGATGCAGTGCATGCAGGAGAAAGATGAAGCCATCAGAGAGAGAGAGAGAGAGAGAGAGAGAGAGAGAGAGGCATTCAGAGCCACAGAATCCACAGTGGCAAATCTACCATTGTCTGCTCAAATTGGCATCCCGTGATCGCTAACAAATGTAGGCCACTAATTCATGCCCCCATGCCAACACAGTGGGGCACTGCATCTTTGTCTCCCAGAATTCGTGACACCCAAACCACCAAGCAACCGACGTCCCACCATGGAGTTTTCTTCTAAAACCATGGACGCCAACACCATGAAGTAAGGAGAGGAAAGATTATCTAAATAGAAGAAAGGAAGAAAAGGAGATCACATGCCCAACAAGGGCCAGGGTTAGCACTCTGACCGAGGATGAGGGAAGGAAGGGAAAGGAGGGAGAGTAGTACTGAGAAGTGAACTTGAGGAGAGATCAAGGGTGGGGTGGTGGGGCTGCAGCCTGCAGCAGCCACATTTCATGGGTTGCGCCTTTTGTCCTGTGATGCGAATTCTAGAACGATCCGTGACCCGTCCCTTAATCTCTCTCTCTCTCCCCCCCTCACACACACACCCGTCCCTCCCTCTCATCTCGATTAGAGCAGTTCCGTCGATCTACACCTTTTAGATAAAGTTTTCCTGCCGTAAAAGTCGAGCAATGTTAACTTTTGATTTCTTACTCACTTTGTCAGGTGACAAAAACGGGCGTATGAGGTTACGTACATGTTCAATATCTGTGGAAGTTGTTATTTTACATCACCATTTTGCCAAAAGTCAAGGGGCAACAATTGGATCTCTTGATATCCACCCAGCAATATTCAACAATAAAAATAATCTAATTATCTAAGGTTTAAATCTTCGACTCTGAGATTTACCTCTTATTTTTTTTATTCAAGTCCAAATTAATCCATCAATCCACAGCCAATTGAACCAATCAGAAATAAGTGTATACTTATAGACAGGTGATGACTATGACTTTGAAAAATTTTATCTTACACCCAATGCTCTAATTAATCTGTCAGGAATTTACATGCATGGTATAAAATTGTCGCATGTCCTTCAAACTTTAACTTTTAACATTTTCATACATTTTTTTTTTCTCTCTAGATTTTTCATAGCTCAAGTTGTCTGAGAACATCAGATGTATGTCCCTCCTTGGACCCACATGCTCAGAAAATAAGAGCCACGAGTTCAACTTGTGGGATTCTTGCTATTCATGATTTCCGCATACTGTCAGAAGATATTGGTGACCCTGCCTGATTCGAATCCTTAAATAAGCCTTCAAAATGTGGAGTTTTGTGAATTAAACAAATCAATAAATACGGCAATTGGAGTAAACTAATTGTCCATGGACAGTACGCAACAAGCCACATTTAAGGTGCTAATTATGTGGCGTAGTGCATGCATTATACGATACTTAAAGACAAAGGCAACAAAACACCCTACTCTTGTCTTAGGTCCATAGGTTTTTAGCCTTCCTGTGCAAAGAGTAATAGTTAACCTTTGACTACTAATTGATCCAGCAAAGCGTCTTAATTAAGATTAGTGAACAATTTGTGTCATAGACATTTTGTTTTCCGTGGGGTAAGTGAGAGTTCAGAGATCGAACTAAAAAGACGTCATGATTAAAGAGAGAGCCTTCGACAATTGTAATCACATAAAATTGATATTGTCTAGATAATGGCTCTGGATTCAATGACCAATAGTAATTAACTAAAGCTTCCTGGTATATATTACTTCAACTTGATATTAGAACAATAATGTGCATGCATGCATGATATTTATTTATTTATTTATAGTTAGGTCCTGAATTTAGTAAGAAAAACAAAGGCTAAGATTAAAAGGTGGTACATGAGTTTCACTCTCCGAGTAAAGGAGTGATCTCTTAATTAATTGAAATCTGAAATATGAGTACCTTGCATTTCCAATACAGGAACGCGGGAGATGACAATAATACGTATAATATATTGAAGTTTAAACCAAATTAACGATGGTTAGATTCATAACGAGCTTATGCTCACAACTTGAACCTTGAATCTTTTATTTAAGATTTCAGAACTTCATGGGAAATTAAAATATAAGGACTTGGGTTTCTTGATTTTGCGCATGCCTCTAAATTTACAGAGTTCTCCAAAGTATTTTTTTTTATTCAAAGGACGTCTAGTAAAACAAACAGAAAACTAATCTAATATCGAATCAAGGTAATAACTTTAAAAATAAATGAAATTGATTTGATTCAAATCGTGCACATATACGTGTTAAAAATATAAAATCATGTTGTTCTCTCTAACAGCTTAAACTTTTAAAAAAATTTGATTAGCACATCAAATTTAATAATACACACTCACTTAAGTGATTGTTGATTATCACCTCTTATGCACGAAAATCGTATATATACTAATTAGCTTCAATGTCCTGTTTCTAACTTGTCGTAAAATTCAAGATCCAATTCAACTTTTACCCGCATATCCATTTCAATGATGACATGTTCAACAACGAGCCCATGATTAATTTAATTGCAACTTAACTTGAATGACGAGAACTGACACCATTCTGTGCTGATTCACGTATAGCAAAGCCACATATATTTTATAGTATGAAGGTTCACGAGTTTTCTTTCTTAGGTCGGTCACGAGCTGTATATGCTCTGCATGGGGAAGAGTCAAGAGAGAAAGTTCATGGCAAGAAAAAAAAAGAACAGAATGAGAAGGAAATCCAAATTGGTAGTTGGTGGTTTGGTGTTGAAAAGAATGATCAAAAGAACTCTCGTTGCATGAAACTCTTTACACAAACTGACATGCACTTCCACATGCAGCAGGTGCATGGCATCATCTTGCATTGTACTTTCTATGAGTACTCTTTTGCCATAGCTTTGCATGTTAGGAAAGAAGAATCCAAGAAATTAATGACCAAATAATCCAGGTATACATGCACACATATACATGCTTTAATGTTACCATTACATGTATATGCATTAACGTATGTATCAAATTAATTAGTTAGCTTTTTGGATAATGAATATCACAACTATATATATATATATATATATATGCATAATAACCTATATATGACAAGTTTTTTCAAGACATTATGAAGTCTGTGGAAGGAAACAAGTTGCATGGAGAAGTCGAGGTAGAGAATGCAAGGAGCATATTTTAGCCTCAAACCATGCACAATGCAAAGACAAAAAACAAAAGACAGATCGGCATTTTGTACTTCAAGAATTATATATATGCATAAGCTTGCATACCATGCACTAAGGTCCAAACTAGGGTTTTAGGACCTCGCATTGGCACCAGCCACATCTAGTCTTTCTGTTTCACTGTCTCAACCACAGAAAGAATGCAGAGCTGAAGCCATAGATCGATTTGTATGGCAGACGACAGAGGCTAGCGAGTTAATTCAAGGAACGTGCATGTTCCCGTGAGTCATTGGATCCATCCATCGATCTGTCTATATATCTCCTATGGTTTATTCAAGAATATACATAACACAAGATGCAGCCATTGATGCAACGTCACTAACTGTGATTAATTACGTAGATGCATCATGCATGCACGTAAATTTGTTACTATCCTTTATTTCTCATACGCTACAGTTAGATTATTGTTTTGGACCCTGCGAAATGACAGTTTAGCGACTTGTCGATAACTTGAAATTAACTTATTAATTAGTCCATAGAAATTGTCTTTAATTAGATGGTCGTTCAAAGAATCGTTTGGTTGATCAAGGCCAAATTTTGGAACTACTTGAGGATTAGTAAAAAAGCATACATTTAATCCTAATACATACATGCATACATAAAGCAATTTTCCGACTTTACACATTTTTTTTATTTTTTTCGATATCTTTCTTCAATGATAACAATAATATGAAATCATCAATAATAATTATATTCATCATTTTTAAAATTTTATGAACTTATATTATTATCCTTCAATAATAGATTTAGTAATTTTTTTATAATTTATTATGCTATAAAACTATTTTGTTATTATCAAAGATTCTCTAAATTATTGATGAAGAAATATATTGAAAAAATAAAAAATGTGTAAAGACGCACTTCACACGCTGCAGTGGCTGGAGCAAAGAATCCGCTTTATCTCTTATCCCGGGATATCAAATTTTGACTTACTGCCCTATTTGAGTATACTTGAAGAATTCAGCATCAATGCACATAAGATATGGCGAGCTTACACCATCTTATATTAAAACCATAGATTTCTACTTTACTGTAATGATAAGACCAGCGATAGCTTGATGATATTAATCTAAACTACGAAATTATGATCAGGACCGACTAACTGATTGGTCAGGTTGATCTCTTCCCTTGACATTAACTATAAATTTAGGGCATCATAGGACTAGCTGGGCGTTATTAAGAATATAGACGGGAATTGTCACATCACACTCATTAATTAATTAATTAATCTATACCACGAAATGACGAAGACTTCTTCAGACAAAACAAAAGAGAAGCGAGAAGAGATCCGACGCAGACGCTCGTCCAAATCGAGTTATTATTTACGGCCTCGTTGCTTTCTTCTAAAGCAATCGACTCGATCATGTGATGATCCAGCAGCATCTAAGAAAACAAGGACAGGAACTTTGCTCGCTCTCTTGCTTGCATGCTTCTTCTTACAACGTCACAAAGCATCCTTCCGTATGTGGTACAATTCGAGGCCCCTACTCGTCTAACATCTCTATCGCACACCTCCACACAAATCACA
Organism: Pontederia crassipes; assembly: GCA_030549335.1. Classification (NCBI taxonomy): domain Eukaryota; kingdom Viridiplantae; phylum Streptophyta; class Magnoliopsida; order Commelinales; family Pontederiaceae; genus Pontederia; species Pontederia crassipes. The sequence goes on along the minus strand of CM060183.1, from coordinate 28,968,700 downwards.
GCTTGCATCGCATACCAACATTAAAACTCAAATCGTTAGTTTTAAAAATATTAATTTGCATTTGCATGCCCTCAGGGAGCCAATTAATTAATGCCGAGGGAGGGCTCATTTCTGATCATTTCTTTGTTGCACTGGTGGTTGGAGAGAGAGAGAGAGAGAGAGAGAGAGAGAGAGAGAGAGAGAGAGAGAGAGAGAGAGAGAGAGAGAGAGAGAGAGAGAGAGAGAGAGAGAGAGAGAGAGAGAGAGAGAGAGAGAGATGTATAATATATATATATATGTATATAAGGTGGTGATGGTGGTGGGCATTCTTTTATTGTGTGCACTGGAAGCACTCCCTTTTGTTTTGTTTCGTTGCTCCTCTCTTTTCTGGCAGTTGCTGCGGGAATGGACAAAGTACGATACTCCAACCCGTGACCGTTGCATGTGACCAGGAGGAGGAGGCGGAGGAGGAGGTCTGGAGATGTATACGCGCGCGCGCTCTCTCTCTCTTTCTCTTGCGCGAACGAAAAACATAAAATAAAGCCCTCCGCTCACGTGTCCTCCTCCTCTGGCTTTTACCCTCGGCAACAAAAGATTGAGCTTAGGATTCATGGCCGGGAAAGCTAGAAGAGATTAAGCCTTAAAGATTACTTTTTCTATACTTTACATCTACTAATGTGTACACCACATTCTACTCATTTTAGCATTGATGCAGGAAATGTAATAAGATAGCTGCTGACAGCATGCACTTTAATTAACTGTTAGATGGGAGAATTGACCCTTGGTTCTTCGGTCTTTAACGTCACATATGTACAGAGATGTGTGTAAAATGCATCGATCCTAATGGTAGACTTTCGTTTTTACCTTAACATACTCGCCACCTATACATATATATCGTATCTCGTGTCGCCTAAGAAGATAGTGAAGATTTATTTCGCAAGTGGTGAGTAATTTTATCTACAATCATTTGAGATACTTCTTGCACACACACATATATATACGTGTATATACATGCTCATACACACAAGTACTGTGATGACCTGAACAAAGTATTTGATTTTTTTTTTGTTTGGCAATTAGCATAATTTTCTATTGCCAACGTGGGCAGCGGCCGGGTCAAGATGTGGTGAAGAGTAGGCGATTGCAATGGCTATTTAAACCCCCAAACTCTTCCCTCCTCCTCAGTCACAGCTCACACAGCATTTGTTCCTTGTTCTCCTCTGTCACCCTTCATACACACACACACACATCTCTATACAAACACGTAGATACGGACGCAAAGATGGGTGGTTTGAGACTAAAAGGCTTTGCAGTGCTTCTTCTCATTGTCCTGCTCGTGCTCTGCTCGACGTTTGATGTCTGCGAGGGGAGGAAAGGCAAGCATTGGAGGCCAAAGAGAGTGCCGTCATCCTCCTTGGTCAGAAAGAAAGGGAAAGGAAAGAGCAGCGGCGGAAACCACCACAATGGCGGCGGTGGCGGCGGCGGCGGCCGGCCGAGTACTTCTCCGTCCCCATCCCCATCCCCAACCCCGAGCCCGAGCCCCAGTCCGAGTCCGGTGTATCCGAAGACCTCTCCGGCAGCCGTAGTGTTCGACGTGCTCGACTATGGAGCAGCAGGGGATGGTGCGACAGATGACACTAAGGTGGCTAATGCAACCAGAGTTGCTCTGTTTTCTGATCTGTTCTCCACTAGTTCTTCCTAGCTTAAGAGCGCATGAGAAAGCATATACTTAGGGCTGCATATACAAGGAGAAAGGAATACTTGGAACATTCTCATGTTCTTGACTTGTGCGCTTACAGCTGCACAACTCGGATTTTTGTTCGCTCATCTATAGGTGGATCCGTGAAAAGTGATGCTGCAATTATAACCTGAGGGATAGTTCTTCAACTAACATGGAAACTTTTGCCTTCTTCCACGGTCTTCTTGGTAGTCTGATCAATACTTTTCAGACATTCCAAGACTTTGAATATTTTAATCTACCTCTCGTCTGTGTTCGTTTAATCTGCTAAAATTCATGAACTTTTCGTTCAGAGAATCCAGTAAAGAAAGAAAGAATCTGTGGAGAATTTAGAATGATACACTAAGATCACATTTCCTGTGAATTCTTGCAGGCTTTCCAGGCGGCGTGGGCTGAGGCATGTAAAGTAGGAGATGCAACTGTGCTTGTTCCGGAGCAATTCGAGTTCCTCGTCGGACCAATCTCATTTTCTGGACCTTATTGCCAGTCTAATATTATCTTTCAGGTAACTTATTGTGTAATAACATATTTGACCAGTTCCACTTTTACTTCGAAAGAACGGATGCCTTGACAATGTGAGAGAATAAAAAAGTAACCGAGAATGTCTTATATTTTATTTTCCATATGAATAATGCGTTTTAAAAAAAAAGCTCCTTTTTTTTTCGGTCACACGGTCTGAACCCATCTGTGTCTAAGCCCCGACTAGTTTAGTGTCTAGATTTGAGCGGCAAAGGCAATTTCTCTGACCAAGGATCGATACGTTGTCCAGAGCTACTAATCTCGATTAATCCGATGTCAGAATTTAAACGACAGTCAAATGATCGATCCCGGGCTACTAGCTCGTCAACCACCAGGAGGAAGTCCACTACCAGTGCGCCAACGTTTCGTTGGTTGTAAGAAAAAAGCTCTGATACAATAAGATGCAACCATCTTTTTATGTCTGTTTTTTGTAAGGTTACATTTATCTCTGTTTTTTATGTATTTAACTCATGGGCCTTCCATTCTAAACCACATAAATATTCATACCTCGAAATTTACTAGACTCACGATAAATTAGGTGAAATTACACCTCAAAAAGGAGAAGAGCTGGAAATTTCCTGAGTACCCTGTTCTCTGATAACAACAATGCTTTGATATTTATTGTTTTTGTTTGCTTTTATCTTGGATGCTTTGCAATACACACATTTTTGGTAAAGTTATTCAAACGGACGATCAGGTAATAATTTCAGCTATTCCAAATGTCTGGTGTCTAGCTTTGTGGTCTCTGACCTGAACAGTTAAACCACATGCCCTGAGCTGCACGACAAATCCATGTCCCGACCTTCGGCCAACTAATTTCTGACAGGTTAAAGCTGTGTGTTAGAGTGAAGGCATGGCATTAAGGCACTTCGTCTTCATGTGCTTGTGCTAAAAGCATTATGCTAGTTATTAACCATGACAGCACAAGTAAATAGTTCACCAAGTTTTGTTCAATTAGGCTCCCTCTTGTGTTAAGAAGAGCACAGAGAATAAACTATTTTAAAAGCTGTAACTTGACATATGTTTTTGTTCTCTCTTGCAGTTGGATGGTACAATTATTGCTCCAACAAGCTTCAAGTTCTGGGGCCTGGGAATGTTGCAGTGGATCGAATTCACAAAGCTGCGAGGAATAACAATTCAAGGCAAGGGAACAATCGAAGGACGAGGCAGCGAATGGTGGACACATTCCGAGATCGACGTTGATCCCGTAAGTCTCACCATTCATTTATTCATTCATGAATTTTCTTTTGGGGCGTTAAAAACATTAACTTCGATTAGAGAAATCTTTACTGGATTGACTGACCAAGAGCTGCATTGAAATGGTATGACAGATAGATGAAGAGTTCAGTTGGTTGCCAACGATCAAACCGACGGTAGGTTTCCGTAGTTTGATTTCTGTTTCAAAGCGATACGAGATTGTGTCAAAAGGTAGGATTAAGTTTTGCCTTCCCTTCAATCCTGTGTTGCAGGCTCTGAGATTTTATGGAAGTTACAATGTGACGGTCACTGGCATTACGATCCAAAACAGTCCGCAGTGTCACCTCAAGTTCGATAACTGCGAGGCTGTTGAGGTCTTCAACCTCACGATCTCTTCGCCAGGCGACAGCCTCAACACAGATGGTATACACCTCCAAAACTCCAGAGATGTTCTGATACACCAATCCGACATGGCCTGTGGTAAATCTTTCTAAGCCCCGTCAAACTTCTTATATTATGTTCTCAGCCAACATTTAATTCACAAGATCTCCCTATCGTCGCTGCATTTTAGTGTTTCCACCTTGTCCTTAACTAAGGAATCAGCATCCTCTCATGCTCTATGTCTCGTGTCTTGCCATCAAAGAGTCAACAACCAAATTGAATTCCTCTTAAAGATGGCTGTGCAATATATTTCTTTTGGTGATAAAAATATGCAATATTTTGTCATCTGACGATGAAGTTCTAACTTCTGGAAAAAAATAAACGTAGGCGACGACTGCGTCTCCATCCAAACAGGATGCTCCAACGTCTACATACACAGCGTGAACTGCGGACCTGGACATGGCATCAGCATCGGAGGCCTCGGCCGGGACAACACGAAGGCGTGCGTCTCCAACATAACAGTGAAAGACGTCAACATGCACAACACCATGACCGGCGTGCGAATCAAGACCTGGCAGGTAAAACTGCATGAGTAACATCATATGACGCTCCTATTTAGACCTTCCATGGCGTCAATTGTCATGCCTGATCACTGTTCCCTGATGGCAGGGTGGATCGGGCTCTGTTCAGAACGTTAGGTTCTCGAACATACAAGTTTCAGAAGTCCAAATGCCGATAGTTATCGACCAGTTCTACTGTGATCGGAGCTCTTGCCGGAATCAGACGTCAGCGGTGTCGCTCACCGGCGTTGCATACGAGAACATTAAGGGGACTTACACGGTGAAACCGGTGCACCTGGCATGCAGCGACAACTACCCTTGCTCAGAGATCAGCCTTACGGGAGTAGAGCTTCAACCATTGCAAGAACATTACCACATGTACGACCCCTTCTGCTGGCAGGCCTTTGGTGAATTGTACACACCAACCGTGCCACCAATTGCATGCTTGCAAAATGGCAAGCCAGCAAGCAACAGGATTTTGTCCGACCACGATTCTTGCTGATGGGCCGGCACATTTTGTTGGTGTTTGGTAGCAAAAATGATGGTGTATATATATATATTATATGTGCGGTCGTTGCGATTCTTCCGACCCCGTAGCACCACGGCCACCAGTGCTTCAGGGTAATATATATATATATAGAGAGAGAGAGTTTTTAATTATAATGATCATAATGCTCTATTTTCTCGACCACGGGAAGCGGCGTCTGCGTTCCTTCTCCACACGATAAAAGAATGAGTAAAAATAGTCATGGAACTAATTATCTGAATAGTCCCTAAGAAAAAGTAAGTTCACGATTTCTATGAAATTATCGACACGACCAAACATTTCAACAAACCAGAAACTAGCGTTGAGATGACAAAATCATGTGGAACACAAGACGAAGAATGCAGCCATGGGAGAGAACTCCACATCATAGTAAATGATTATATGAATGATGCCATAATAATATGAATAAATGTTTATAGTTGGTATGCGTGCATCCTAAATGCCTCGACATCAGAGTTACAAAATTAAGCTTACCCTCAAGTTAATATTTGGGCCTTGAATACATTTATCAGAATGATACCTTGAGAGAGCTCCGCAGTCATACACTAGTCAAACTATCTCTAACATTGAGAATGTACTTGCGCAAGCAAAATCTTTGTATCCATGACCAAAACGTTCCTTGAGTTCCTGCTCCTTGTCAAAGGATCTGTTCCGCTCGCACATCCGGGAGACAGCTTCTGTTCTACATGTTACTGACTCATCGTAGGCAGGTAAGTATGGACCAGGGTGTAAATGAAACTTATAACCTGTAGGTGAATCATCTTCCAGCAAACCCAGATTTAGCAAACCCAGATATTTGCTTTGCTGTTTCGCGCTTGTCAATATTTTCAGGACTAGGCAACCCTGTTGTGCTTTCATACTTCTGTTCTAGAGCCTATTGCGAGTATCAAATATGTTAGTTTACAGAGAAGAAATACATAAATGAATTGAGAATGAGATTAATGATACAAACAAAGAACATGAAACTTAGAACTGTTATATATTAACACGAGTGGCATACAAATACACAAACTCTAGATATTAGGCATACAAATATGTGCATAAGAGTATTGCTTCAGCTTCAGTAATCATCTGATCACATGCATGTAGGTTTAATCTTCGACAAAGTTCTGGATGATTGCACAGCTCTGCAACCATCTTTTATTACCCTCTCCAAAAGAAAAGAAAATAATTTGAACATCCACTCATTAGGAGTTAGAGGGGAAAACATTGTAGAATCTACGTAATTTTAAGTCGCTAACCAAGCTTCCCAAACTCTATATGTTTCAGAATTTTACTCAATTTCTAAGGTAGACTTCAAACGCTCAAGTTTCCAGAGAATGTTTCAGAATGGGACTACTCATTCACCAAAAAAAGGGATGAACTCAAGCTGAAAGAAGCAGTGACAAGGGAAAACACATCTCTTTGTTTCAAAAAAAGTAAAATAAAGAAATCAACATGCCTATACCGGCACAGGTTAATGCGCATCAGTATGGCATAGCAGAAATGTCTAGGTTATCATTTACGACAATGTTTCAAAATGCATTTTAGCAATCTTTTACTAACCTTCAGCTGCGAACGAACACTTTCAATTACATCATCAGTCATCCTATCAAAGAAAAGAACTCCCTGATAAAAAAAAAACAATTAACCAAATAGTTCGATAGGCATATGAAAACTGAAGCCACCAAGCTTGAATAGTATTACCGGTGAAATTGATATTGACATGAGAAAAAGAATTAGTAGAAGTTATTTGCTTTAGCCACTAAACTTGAACACACAAGGGTAAACACAATAAGAATAGTAAGGTTTTTTTTTTGTGAACACAATGTTGGATGCAGAAATTCAAAAGGTCAGTCAAACATAAAATGACATTATGACTGATATTTCATTATAACAGAAAAGCTTGCATGCATACCAATTAACAGAACAAGAGAAGAACAATATATGTATTTCCTAGTTACATTTGTCTTCTTTTCTAAATAATGAGGGTATCTAGACCTTAAGATCACTGTGTATGCCTACCCATCACTCCTTTGGGTTTATCCCAACATGTGGCCTCTACAAGAAAATGTTATACTTCATCTACACAACATCTGCTTTTTTCATCGTGAAATTCAAAATCTTCTTACGTTACTGAAACCACAGTAACCATCAAGATTAGAAAAAGAAAGAGGGGGAGGGAAACAAGAGAAGCTAACTGGCTATGAGAACCACATGCATATGGAGACATCATCTGATATGACCATCATATGAAAATTATGATTTCTTTGTCTTTTAATACATTTGACAACAGTGGTCTTGCATTATTTTTCAGAATAGGCATTACCATGCTATATCCTGAAATTCATCTTTCAAAATGCTTATGTGATATATGCTACGAGAGTAGCATAGAAGAAGTCCAATTTCATCTACAAACTTAGTTGACCAGAAGAAAAAGTGATAATGTGCCTGTATTTCTCAACAAAGTTACAAACCTGCAAATGATCAAATTCATGCTGGAAAACTCGAGAAGAAAGCCCTGTTAGATTAACTCTGAATCTTCCACCTGTTATATCTCGAGCATCAACCTTGATAGATGCAGGTCGCTGCAGTAAAGGATAATAATAGAAAAATAAAGTTACTTTTAGAAGGTTATAACATGGATCAACGAATTGGCGTCGTATGATCCATGTAGCCGACCTCACCTAGTGGGATAAGGCTTTGTTGTTGTTGTTTTAGAAGGTTATAGGCAATCTTACAAGAAACTTGACAAAAGAATGCTGACTGCAGGTTACTGTTCAAGAACTAAAATCTTAGGCATGAATATGCTAATTTATGAGATTGCCATATATACAGGGATAAGACATTTATAACACATAGAAGTGACAAGATATTACTAATACCTCTACATCAGCATAAATTCCAGGAAAGGACAAGCAACCCTCATTGTATAAAAGCGTCCTTTTTGAGGCCTTATACACTACTGGGTTAACGAGAACAATTTCCTCCCCTTCACCTGGCTCACCAGCAGGGTTAAATACCATAAGTTGAACATTAACTCCAACTTGAGGTGCTGAGAGTCCAATACCATCAGTTCTGTTACAACGATGGATCAGGGGTTACACCAATTCATATGAAACAATTATAACAAGCATTTATTCAAACATCATGAATATTGACAGAATGATGAAATCGTCGAACTTTAACTGAGAACTTTATGTATGCTTGTAGAAAACAAAACACGCGAAATAAATATATATGAAAAATTAGAGTACATGCTTTGGTATGACAATATAGACTTTGTAAAATTGATCGATTCCGACAATAAGAAGCTAACTCACTTGTACATTATATCAAACATCTCCTTGACCAACTTCTTCAAGTTATCATCAAAAGTATTGATTCGCTTATTCTTCGCTCTCAGGATTGGGTGAGGATACTCGACGATCTTTAGCGGCGATTCAAAGCTCAAATCAGCAGCTAGACAAACAATTCCATGCGATATTAAAAACCACGCCATCAAATCGTATCATAGCAAGAGGAAACAATTCGATCCACAAATGATAAATACAAACTTAGTGGCATATGATTTGGTCGGAACTAGCACGCGCAAGGTGCTTACCGGAGGCGAAGTCGTCTTCTTGGAAGGAGAAACCGCGTCGGGCCTGCGCGGAGACGTCCAGCGGCGGGCGTACGGAAGTAGCAGTTTGGGCGGAGAATCGGCGGAGTACGATTGGTCTCCTGGGGCGGAGGAGGGCGGCGCGGCGAAGGACGACAGGGAGGAGGGCGGAGCAAGATAAGGCGGGCGACGCATGGAGTCGCGCTGCCATTTCCTTGCTTTGTGCTCGAGAAATTTCTCCTCGTTTTTCCTTATTTATATTTAGATTTCGATAAGAATTTTTTTTCCATTTCGGACTCGTGGTTTTTTTTTTCACTTAAACCCATGGTATTAAGAAATAAATATTGTATAAGAAGTGCATCTTCAACTATTTCCACTCGCCTCCGCACCCACGAATCATAGAGGGAATGAGATGTGGGAGCCGCTTTGTAGTGGTTTCTTGTTTGAGTAACTACGAGAACTACGCGAAGAAGTAGGCATACAATTTGACAACTTTCCTGTTAAAACCTCCCTTATCTTTTCCCGTCCCATTCGCTTTACTAAGCAACAGAAACAGAGAGCATCCGAAAAGCCCCACGAAGCTCCTCTCATGGCGGACATCACTGAGAGGGAGCTCAGAACTGCGGAGCGAAGAATCGCATGCATCACGAACCACATCCTTCCTCTCACGCCTCTTCCTCGCTCGCCCCCTCTTTTCACGCGATCCGTCGCGTCCGCCAACGACAGCTACCGTCGCGTTCACGGAGAGGTTTCGGTGGAGCCGGCGACGTGGAGAAAAGCATGCGATGAGCTCGGTAAGGAGTTTATTGACATTATCTACGAGAAGGCTGTCGGGGAAGGCATCGCGAAGGTAACAGAAAGAATCGGTCGTCGTACTCTGTCATGCCTCATTTTCTCAGCTTCTTTAAGCAATTGCGTTTTTTCGAATGCCTTGTGAAATTTTAGGTAATGGAAACTGTGTCCAAGTCCTTCTTACAGAGTTCTATCTTAACTTAAAATGATTACAAAATCTATGATCTTTGGAAAGTTCGATTCAAAATGTTACTTCTTCCAATTCGCAAAGCAACTAATTTACTCATCATAAATCCCGCAAAAAGAAATAATCAAAGCATACTTAGGATTATCGATAGCATTGGGATAAATTACACGAATGGTTTCCAACTTTGAGTCGATTTTCAACTAGTCCCTCAACTTCAATTTGTAATCATCTTCTTTTATTTTCTTACACGATTAGTTCTTTTGACCGGTGATAGTGGGTTTCCCGATTGTCTTGCATACGTAGCCGACACGTGAGCCGTTTCTCTTTCATCCATGTCGTTTAAGTCATCCATGTCATTTAACGCTCCAAATCAGGTAAATTACACGGACCGTTCCCCAACTTTGAGTCGATTTCTAAACATTCCCCCAACTTTAATATTATTGCACGATTCATCCACTTGACTGGTGTCGGCCCCCCTTCCCAAGCTTGCCCTTTGGCGGCATAGGGGGCGCCCCCTCTCCAAGCTCGCCCACTGGCGAGCTTCGCACAAGGGGCGCCAACGTCTCATTACCAGCTCGTCTGCGGCCCTAAACGACTCAAAGTTGAGAGACTATAAAAAATAAAAATGATAGAAGCGCCGACGAACTTGCGAGGGGGTGTTAGCGCCCCTTGTGCGAAGCTCGCTAGTGGGCGAGCTTGGAGAGGGGGCCGACACCCCTCCTCTGCAAGCTCGTCCGCGCTCTGAAATTTTTATAATATTTTTTATTGTGTGATGTCAGTTTGTTAAATTTTTTTATTATATTTTATTGTGCCACGTCGCAAGATAATCGGGAGACTGTTTCTTACCGGTCAAGTGGATGAATCATGCAATAATATCAAAGTTGGGGGACTGTTTAATAATCGACTCAATGTTGGGGGACGATCCTTGTAATTTACCTAGTTTGGAGCGTTAAATGACGTGGATGACTTAAATGACGTGGATGAGAGAGAAATGGCTCACGTGTCGGCACGTATGCAAGGCAATCGGAAAACCCACTATTACTGGTCAAGAGGACTAATCGTGCAAGAAAATAAAAGACGAGGGACGTTCTGGTTACAAATTGAAGTTGGAGAGTAATTGAAAATCGACTCAAAGTTGGGGGACTATTCGTGTAATTTACCCATAGCATTGGACACAATTGTGTATAATAATAAGAAATATGGTGTTTATTAAATAGATTGTAGAACAGTATGTGCTGAAGGATTCGGAACAACAGTATTTGTTTTCGTGAGAAAATGTGGTTCCCGAACGGTGATCATTCCATCTCACCCAGGAGACTTATATAGGTGGTTGAACATCACCGCCATCTGCCCTTCCGCTAGTGCCAGAAATGCCATTTTGTCCATGTCCTCCCACAACTTCTGGAGGAGCACTTCACGTTGTTCACTAACAAATCAACATCTCCCACTTAACCGATGTGGTCACCAATTTCAACACTTACATTATTCTTGTAATGTTATTGCAACTTTAGTACTCCCACTATCCGTAAAGTATTAGTTTGTAAATAAAAAATACTAGACTCATGTTTTCGTCCTATTAAACCAACACGTTACTTTTATTAAAAAATCAACCAACATATCATTGGTAGGCATACAAGTCACAGTTACTTTTTTCTTTTTAACTATATATTGTATATAGTGATATTCTATCTCAATGTGTTTTCCTTTGAAACATTTAGCTCCATCGTTTATCAAACTTATTACTGCATGATTATCATAGTACATTTGAACTAGTGACCAAATTGATCTCTAGTTCCAAGAGAAAAAGTTTGAGCCAAACTCCATGGGTGGCTACTATACTGCAAGCAATGTATTCAACTTTATGTGTGTATCTTGCCACACATGTTTCTTGCTACCCTAAGAAACGACTGCTCCACCCAATAAAAATAAGTGATGCGATGTGGACTTTCGTTCATCTATATCGCCCCCGAAATCTGCATCCGAATATCCAATAACCTCCAATGTAACAACGTGGTATGTCAAATGTCAATTGTACCGTGCCTTTCGTATATCGTAGAATCCTCTTAATGGCCTCTTAATGGGTCTTTCCAAGATTACTTTGAAATATGCTAACTAAGCTTACTGCATAAGCTAAATCAGGTTGTGTACAAAGCATTGCATACATCAAGCTACCCACTGCTTGTACATAAGGTTCCTCTAAAGATTTTTGCCTCACATTAGGACACTACTTTTACTAAGTCTTTTTCCAATCACAAGTGGTGTAGGTGCGGGACTACAATTTTGCATCCGAACCTTCTCAGTATCTTATTAATATAATGTTGTATTGAATTCTTAAGTTTCTATCTCAAATAATTTGAATGCCTAGTACATAGGATGTTGCACCCATATTTGACATTTCAAATTGTTTGTTCAATTTATCCTTTACTTTATTGAGCATGACATCGTTACTAGCGAGCAAGATATAATTTACGTATAGTGATAATATCACAAAATTGCTCCCACTTTTTTTTATGTACACAAATTGGGCTATCGTCCCATGAAATTTCAAATACCATCGTCTAGACGATTGTTTTAAACCATATAATGACTTCTTCAATCTATATACCTTATCCTATTGACCTTCAACCTTCAACCTTCAAGTTGATGCATGTATATAGTTTCTGTTAAGTCACCATTTAAAAAAGTTGTCTTAACATCCATTTGGAATAACTCCAAATCCATATACGAGATTATCTCTAAGAGCATCCTAATTGACGCAAACTTAGCTATTGAAGAATAGGTTTTTTGAAAGTCAATTCCGTCTTGCTGAGTATAACAACAACAACAAAGCCTTATCCCACTAGGTGGGGTCGGCTACATGGATCATGCGACGCTTCGTTGATCCATGTTCATGAGATTCGACAGGGTTTTATGCTGGCTGTCGGGGTCTAACACAATCCTCCTCCTTTATCCGGGCTTGGGACCGGCTATAAAACATAGGCGGAGTTCTGCGGAGTATAACCTTTAGCAATTAATCTAGCTTTGTGTCTATCAAGTGAACCATCTGCCCAATACTTCACTTGAATATCCGCTTGCATCCTATGGATTGCCTACCTTCAGGCAAGTCACATAATGTCCATCCTTCGTTCCAATCGATTGAGTCCAATTCACATTTCATGGCAGTCGACCATGATTCCGACTCATTAGAAGTCATTGCTTCTTTAGAAGTAATAGGATCTATACTATTCTCTCTGTCAACATCAACGGAGTAACACGAAGCATCGCACTCGTACAATACATAATCATCCAAATGTGCGGGTTTCATCCGTGGTCCCTTGTTGCCGATTATACTCGTGCAGGGTGTGAGTTCCTCCATTTCATCCAAAGGTCACTAACAAATCAACAAAGAGCACACAATTGAAATATGCTTTTGTGTTCTGAAAAGGCGTAAGATATTTCCCTGAAATTATCACCACCGCTAATTCTTGCATGATGCATCTAGTTCATTGTGAATTCATTAAAATGAGAATTGTTGAGTTTTCTAATTGATCAAGATCCACTTATTACTTTTGCAGATAACAATAAATCGCCCGGAAAAAAGGAATGCTTTTCGTCCTCAAACTGTTAAGGAACTTATTCGAGCTTTTAATGATGCTAGGGATGACAGCTCTATCGGGGTCATCATTTTAACAGGGAAGGTATGCAAAAGAACAAAATTGATCCAGAGTTATAGCTGAATTAGATGGATTTGACTCACTAAGACTACTTGTTGACAGGGGACTACAGCTTTCTGTAGCGGTGGCGACCAGGCATTAAGGACCTCAGATGGATATGCTGATTTCGAAATCTTTGGCCGTCTTAATGTTTTGGACCTTCAGGTGCGTTGTTTCCCAATTGTCTCAACAGACAATAATTTTAACAATCTTTATAGATAATTTGAACATCAGTCATGGTAATTTAGCTTGAGTTTCATTGTGAAACAACAAATTCCTATCAGAAGCTCAAAACACAAGGTCCATTAGTTTTCTTCAAAACTTTCATGATGTTTTGTCATTAATATTCGATGAACTTAGGCCAGTGGACTCCTACACGATTTTCCATTAATCCCTACTTTCTTGGTATTTCCTTCAGTAATTATGTGTATCTGCCACTATATTATCAATTGGTTATATAACACAACACTGATGCAGTTGCCTCTGAAGCAACATTCCTCTATTTTCTATCATTTACTTTCCATGTCATTAAGTCGATTTTTTTCCTAACTCGTATTGATTTTGGCTTTGCTGCTTCTGGATTATTCCTCTGATGTAGGTTGGTTTCTGACGAGCTTTTGAACTGCCTCATTATATGTTAATTTTAAAATGAGAAAACTGAGAGAAATTGACCATCTGATTTGAGTTTTACCATTTAATTCTCATACTTATCGGAACACATTTATCAGTTTGTCATTTTTCTGTGAAGGTACAAATTCGTCGCCTTCCTAAACCAGTAATAGCAATGGTACAAATTCGTTGACTAACTTCATTTTTTTATTGTATATTTAGTTTTCAATTCGTTTTGAGTCTTTTGACTGCGAACTTGTGCCTGCTTTCTTAATTCAGGTGGCAGGTTACGCTGTTGGTGGTGGACACATATTGCATATGGTTTGTGATTTAACTATTGCAGCTGATAATGCAATTTTTGGTCAGACAGGTCCAAAGGTATCTTGAACATTTTTCCATATAAGGATTTGCATTCATTAAAATATTTGTATAGAAAAGCACAAGTATGATTGAACTCTCAAATAAGTTCACCTTGTGGTTGGTCTAGTGAGCTTGATATCATTTTGTTATTGCAATGAATGCAATTTACCTTAGTTCTTTATCACTTTGTTTAGGAAACAAAAATTCTTCAGGATTTTATCACATTCTCATCACATCTGTGACAGGTGGGAAGTTTTGATGCAGGTTATGGATCTTCAATCATGTCCCGCCTGGTAAGCTAATAAAAGTAAGGGAATTCCCATCACATAATCACATGCTTTGAGAGTGACAATCATAGGTTGGTTCTTTAATAATGGATCTTCCATTTGATTCTTCCTCTGGAAAACATTTTGATGGTGTGATGATCTTTTCATCATTCCCTTCAAATATTCCTTTGATGATTTCCTTTAAAAAGTTATAGGATCCAGAAATAAGAATACATAGAAAATAACATTAAGACCAACAGTTTTAATGGGGTATTGCATCCAAACCGAAAAACTCTGATTGCTGTTGATCATGTACTATAGATTGGACCCAAGAAAGCACGGGAGATGTGGTTTCTATCGAGATTCTATGATGCTTGTGAAGCAGAGAAAATGGGACTGGTGAACGTGGTCGTGCCAGTAAGTATAAACGTTTCTATTTCCTGCCTAACAAGAAACTGAGCTTTATTTCTTTTTTTATAGCACGGAAACAGGAAACTTCCAGTGCCAAAATTAGAAAACAAATTTGGATGATTACAACTTCTTGTTAGTCATCCTTTTCTTTCTAAAAATTAACTACAAATTGCCCATGAAAAAAGAGGTACAATTTATCTTGTTTCAACAAGTTCTATACAATGAATATATTCACATGATTTCCCTTTTCTACAGCTTGAGAAATTAGAATCAGAGACACTGAAATGGTGCCGTGAGATACTAAGAAACAGCCCTACAGCAATCAGGGTTCTAAAGTCCGCTCTCAATGCAGTAGACGATGGCCATGCTGGTCTCCAGGTATCTAAATTTGGTTGGATCTGCAACCTCAGCTTTGTTTCATGAGAAAATTGAAATTGTTATAAAGATGAAATAGAGAAGAGGAAAGGAAAGATAAAAGGGTAGAAGGTTATGATTAAATGAAAGGGGATGGAAAAGAGATGTATCATAATACAGTAAGAAAGAGCTACAAGCATCTAGCACACGTATTCTTTTGAGACATTACATTTAGATATATGTCGAAAGAATATATTATATCTTGTGTGAACTTCTACCAAGTACCAGAGAGTTTCTTAGGTAGTGAAATTTACTAGGTCAACTTCTCATGCAGGAGTTAGCGGGCAATGCTACACTCATCTTCTATGGAACAGAAGAGGCAAGTGAAGGGAAGAAAGCTTACCTGGAACATCGACGTCCAGATTTCTCGAAATTTCCACGGAGACCTTGAGCTTATTTGCTCCGCGATTATTCTTTTGTTTTTTTTTTTGCGTAATATGCTGATAGAAATTGAAAATATGTAAATGGGCATTCAGGGTTTGATTCTGTACTATAAAAGTCTTAAGTGCTTGATATATATATTTTAAATTTATATACAATGCGTCAGTCCCTGCGGAGATACTTGTTCAAGTGTATCTTTTTTAATATAGGTTATAATTTAAGCCTTTATGGGCGTTGTTCTCAAATTGTGTTCGAGCCGTATGATATCTAAATTACATCCTGGTTCTGTTGTGGATGCCACAAATAAGACGTCGCCCTAATACTACTTTGATCGTCTAGGGTCTATATCTAAATAAAATTACACGAATTTTGTTTTTATGGCGTCCTTCTAACCTTCGTAACAAGTTTTTTTTACAGTCCTCACATGACCCAAGAAAAGTAATAAATAAATATAAATATATAATAAAATAATTTAAAATTTTAAAAAGAGGAGGCAGCCTTGTGGCTGCCGCCCCTTGCCAGAGTTGAGGTAAGAGCCGGAGTAAGGGAGCTGACGTTCCTTTCGCGATATTCTTCGTTCTATTGGTCATCTTTGGAACTTTGTTGGAGGATTGCAAACGGCCTGAATAGACTCTCTTGAGAAGTGACTCATATTTTCTCCTATGTCACTGAATTTCATATTTCGAAATCATTTTGACCATATTTTGATAAGCTTTCAAACCAACGCCCCTTCGATCATCTTTGGAACTTTGCTGGAGGATTGGAAACTGCCTGAATTGACTCTCTCTTGAGAAGTGGCCCATATTTTCTCCTATGTCATTGAATTTCATAAGTTGGAAATCATTTTGGCCATATTTTGATAAGCTTTCAAACCAATTGAAAACCAACCTGAGATGTGATAGAAAATGCTTTTTTCTTCTCCATAGCCGAAGAGGAGAAGGGAAGTTGTGCCGATCATCTTTTTTCTTTCTCGCGACATGAGCTTGCAAAGGCAGGTCGATGCCCCCCTTTTTCCTTTCTCGTGCGCCTCCTTCAAATCCCCACCATCCTCAGGGCAAAGACAATGGCAGCAATGGCGTCCGCCTTTCACTCGCAAGATAGACAAAATCAATCGCCCTCGGACATCAATTTGACTAGTGGGTTCCCGTAGTAGGACGCGTGGACCATGAGATCGCAGTCGTCACAAAACATGATGAGGTCCAACGGATTGCCGTCGGTGCTCCGGCATACTGCAAAGATCACCCTATCATCCTCCTCCTCCTCAACACGTTCTGGTTCTTGAGCTTCAACCTTGAGTGCAATGGTGTCATGGGTTTCTCTTCCTCTTCTTTTTCATCGGTGACGAGATCCTCAGGAAAAAGTGGGAGAGGAGCCTAAAATCTCTTCTTTCCCGGGAGGCACAGTGAGTTCATGGTGGTGTGAGAGCAACGTTTCTTGGCAGGGAGACTCTTGGGATCTATGGACATGATTGGAACGGAGAGAGGTCACTTGGCAATGGAGGAACTTAAATCTCTTGGAAGGCGGCATGATGCATGCTTTCCTCCATTAATGACAACAAAGAAGATGGAAGAGACGACGAGGCTGGGGGTGGGGGTGGGGGGGGGGGGGGGTGAGGTTGACAGAGGAGCAGAATGAAATCTCCTTTCTTGTCGATGCACGAAAGAAAAGGGGGGACATCGACCCCCCTATGCAAGCTCGCATAGAGGTTTTTTTCTACATCTTAATGATATTTATTTTTTGTTAGAATTTCTGCACGAGAAAAATTATGCACCGTGAGAAAACTCGAGAAATTTAAGGCGACACAGAGTTTTATTAGATGGAAGAAACAGAAGAGGATTATAAAATATGCTTTCTTTTTGGACCTCTAGAGAATTTATATAAGCATTCCCTTTAACAGATGATGCAGACCAACTGGGACTCTATATTAATCCCAAAAATATGACACATACCTTGTGATAAGAAAATAAATCAATTCCTTAATAATCTCATGATAAGAAAATATACAGAATATGTCAGACATATTTCCTTTTATTTCAGGGTCCATATGGGTTTCCAGTTGGAGTAGAATTCAAGGCATTATTAACAATCTCTACTTTGAATTGAATCCTCCAATCAGATATCTATCACTCTCTGCCAACAACGGTCTCTGTTCTAATTCTGCACATGCGATAGCATCGTTGTAGCTTGATCTGGCGACTCCACCTCTTCAACTACTTTGAATGCATATGCAACCATGTCCTCAAAGTCATAACGCTTAGAAGGACCTACCTGTCTTCGTGCACGTCCAATAGCTAGACTTGTCATTGCTTCTTCTGCTTGCTCCTCAGACTCTGGTTGTTCAGCCTGACGAGATTCTTCTGCCCTATTTTAAATTGGAGTTAATCCAAACTCCACATGTTTGTTGACACTCTCTTCTACGGAGTCAACAACATTTGATTTTTCCTTGAGCATAAATATCTCATCAAAAGATATGGTTTTACTGTGAATAACATTGTGCTCCGAGGGAGACCAGATTTTGAAACCTTTTACACGTGCACCATATCATACAAAGACTCCTTTTTTGATCATTGGTTCCAGCTTTCCTTCGCTGATATGATAATATGTTGGATAGCAAAAAAATTTTAGATTATTATAATCAGCAGGATTACCTGACCATACCTCAATAGAAGTCTTGATCGATCGCGATTGCAGGACTCCGATTGACAAGGTAACATGCTGTGCTAACAGCCTCAACTCAGAATGACTTATTCATACCAGAATTAGAGAGCATGCATCGTGCCCTCTCCAGAAGAATTCTGTTCATGCGTTCTACTACACCATTCTGTTATGGTGTATCTCTAACGATGCGATGTCTAACAATGCATTCATACTTGCAGAATCGATCAAATTCAGGCGAACAAAACTCCAAATCGTTATCAGTACGAAAGCGTTTCACCTTTCTCGATATATGATTCTCCACTAGAGTCTTCCACTATCTAAAAGCTTCAAATGCCTCGCTCTTGTACTTCATCATGAATATTCATGCCATCCTTGAGTAATCATCTATCACAGATAGGAAGTATCTAAAATCTCCTAAAAATGGAATACGAGAGGGGCCCCAATAGTCGTGTGGATGTAATCGAGTGTTGCCTTCATTTTGTGCACGGATTTGCTGAATTGATGTCATTTTTCTTACCAAAAACACAGTGCTTGCATAAATTCGATTTCAGATATCTTTTGATCATTCAGAAGATTGCGCTTGTTGAGGATGTCCATCTCTTTCTTACTCATATGTCTAAGTCGCATGTACCATAACTTGGATGCTTCTGATTCTGATTTGGACGAACTACTTACTGCAGTCACGTTAGAAATTATTGTGCCTTGTAGTATGTACAAGGACTTTTGCCTGACTTCTCTCATGACTTAAACATCACCCTTGGTGACCGTGAGAACACCTTCTACAGCATCCATCCGACATTTTTTGGAGTCTAAAACTCCTAACGATATCAGATTTTTCTTTAGTTGTGGAACATGTGTCCTCACCCGATTGAGTCGATTCCAACTATTTTTACAGGCTGTATCATTACCCACGATGACGTTTCCGTCATTAATATTTTGATAAGTTGAGAATCACTCTCTGTGCGGAATCAATAGGAATATCCTGAGTCGAGAACCCAACTCTCCTCCAAACATCTCTGACCAGACACCATGAGAGCCATATCGTCATCAGATTCGCTATTCTGGTGAGTCACTGCAGCAACCTCGTCTTTCTTCTTCTTCTTGGGGTAGTCCTTCTTCCAGTGATCTAGTTCTTTGCAGTAGTTGCAGATGTTTTTCGGATTGACGTTCTTCTTTTTCTTCAACTTACCTTTTTTAGAGTTTGTCTTCTCTGCGGTTGTTACCAATCCTATGGCTTGAGTCTCCACAATTTTTCCAGACGCCCTATGATGAAGTTCATGAGTATGCAGACTCGATCTTACTTCTTCCAAAGTAATTGTATCTCTTCCGATGATAACGAATGAAATTTTTGTATGATAGGGGAAGAGACACCAACAGAAGTAGGACTGCATCTTCATCATCAATCTTCACATCTATGTTTCATAATTCCATCAACAGAGTATTCATTTCATCAAGATGATCTTTCAGAGGGGTATCTTCTTGCATGCGGAGGGCGAACAGATATTGCTTCAACATCAACATGTTGGTAAGAGACTTGGTGATATAGAGACTCTCAAATTTCGACCACAGTGATCGATGACTTCGATAATCACCTCGTCCGCTAGGATCATAAAGTGCACATTCTCCTCCTATGCCGTCAAATTTGTGAGGTCGACCTCCTTTTCTTTACCCTTGGAGTCTTCTTTCTTTGATTTGTTCTTCGACACGTTCGTGAGCGGCGCCCAAATTCCTTATTATTTCAGAAGTGTTCGCATCTTGATCTGCCAGAGACTAAAACTATTTCGGCATGTGAATTTCTTGATGTTGACGTTGTGCGACGGAGGATCGACGATGAAGTCTCACTCTGACACTAGTTTGTTAAGATTTCTTCACGAGAGAAATTTTACACCACGAGAAAATTCGAAAAAATTAAGGCGACACAGAGTTTTATTAGATGGAAGAAACAGAAGATGATTACAAGATCATGTTACTTTCTCTTTGGACCTCTAGGGAGTTTATATAGGCACTCAATTTAATAGATGATAGGAATTACAGATCAATTGAGACTCTATATTAATCCAAAAAATAGGACACCTACCTTGTGATAAGGAAATAAATTAATTTCTTAATAAATATACAAAATATGTCAGATAGATTTTCTTTTATTTCAGAGTTTGGATCCATATGTGTTTCTAATTGGAGTAGAATTCAATGCATTATTAATAATTTTCTTAAATCTCGATCATGCTTTTTAATAACAAACCAATGATTTAGTAAAACAATTCATGGGTCATCTTAAACTCGGAATGGCCTATGACCCATGTTGAATCGATCAAACCTCGATTAGATCGTCTGATCCGTCAGATTCTCACGACTTGGCTGATTTTTTTTCAAAAAAGCTTGGTTAATGTTGTTAGGGCCGACTTGCTATGGTGCTGCCCTGGCTTGTGAGTCGCGACTGTCGCGTTTGGACGATATGCTATGACTGTTCCTCGCCTCGCTACAAACACTTTCCTCTAGCATGGCAGCTGTTCAGCGACGATCTACCAAATTTGGTGTTGCCTGATGGTTTGAACTTTGGCAATTGTTGCACAGTGCGTACCCTAATGACAATCTGGTGTTCCTGCGATCGTTACCTTCGATCAAATGACACACATACGAAAACTCCATTTTGACTTTGATGGTGATCATCTGATGAGTTCATTGGTTCTTAGTTAATACTCTCCTATTTGTCGGTGACAATGAACTTTGACCATCTCTCTAGTGGCGCTGGACGTCACCAAGGCCACGTTCTGGTGGTGCGACTATTGGTCGGCCAAGGCTGCACTTTTGGAGGACCAACAATTTTGCTTGGCGATGCCCCGAGCCGACCAAGGTTGAGGCGTAGCCTTGGCCAATTAACGACTGTGTTAGAGCGTACTCTTAGGGTCTGTTTGGATTGAGGGTTATGAAGGGGTGGGGTGTAATATGAGGGAATGAAATTAGTTACATCATATTTGGTTACATTTTTTATTTAAGTTAAGAGGGATGGAGTGGAATAGTTAAACCCTTCAAATATCACATTTTTCATTCCACCACATTGGTGGAACGAGGAAGAATAGATTATTTTAGATCAAATTAACCTCTTTTTCTTTTTTATTACCAAATTAAAATTTTCTCTTCTTACCAAATTAAACCCCCCTCTCTCTCTCTTTCTCTCTCACACACATATATATTATTTTTTTCTAATATGAATACATATTTATCTATAATTTTTTATTAAATAAAACTTTTTAGTAAATGTAAAATTTTATTCAAAATAAACATAAATATAATATTTAAAAATAATTTAATATTAATATAATATATTCAACCGGATCATGACGTAAAATCCGGATTCGATCTCGACCCGACCCGGCCAAGTGTCAAAGAAATGAGATCCGGTCCTGACCCAATTATCCATCGAATCAGAAAAAAATTGAAAAATCCGAACCGGTGCGGGCGAGGGCGACCAGGTCGTCCCGTTTCCCGGTATATTCAATCGGGTCATGATGTAAAACTCGGATTCGGTCCTGACCCGACCCGACTAAGTGTCAAAGAAATGAGACCCGATCCTAATCCAATTATCCATCAGATCAGAAAAAAAATTGAAAAATCTGAACCGATGCGAGTGAGGACGATCAAGTCGTTCCAATTCATGCTCACCCCTAATTAACGATTATAAATACTTTAAATATATAATGAAGAATAAAAATAGCTTTTATACAAATAAAATCATTACCCCACCTCACATTTTATATAATTTATTATTCAAATATAAATTTTTTAATGACACACCACGCCACGTCACCCATCACTCACCACACCGCCTATCTCATCCTTTCATTAATTATTTGCCGAACAAACTCTAACCAATAGAACATGTCCTTTTGACCGATTAGGACGTGTCTTGGCCGACCAGACACAACTTGGCCGGTCGGCCACTACTTTGCCGACTAGGACACGACTTGGCCTGCCAAGGGCACGTCAGTTCGATCGATCCAAACCGATCGAATCGGATCTTATGTAACAAACTAGCAAACCGCCCTAACGAAGTCACGAATCTTCTTGCGCGTCCTTGAACCGCCTGTTACACGGGAGCAAATGTGGCTTGAATTCCTCCACCGCCTTCGGCTTTTGAGTCGACTATTTATAATTCTCCCCGTCAACTTTTTCCATTTATTTATTTTTTCCCATAATCTCGCGTTTTTGTCAAAACTCGAGAACAGGAACAGCGGAGAGCAAAGCCCTCGAGATGCTGCGATTCGGGGCGAGGAAATTGTTACACTTAGGTCTCAATCGTCCGGCGCCGGATAGCTCTCCGGTGGTCTCGGGCGTCAAAGCCGCGACGGCGACGACCGCCAGGAGCTACCACGAGAGGGTCGTGGATCACTACAACAATCCCCGGAACGTGGGTTCCTTCGACAAGAACGATCCGTCTGTGGGGACGGGACTGGTCGGCGCGCCGGCTTGCGGCGACGTGATGAAGCTCCAGATCAAGGTCGACGAGGGCTCCGGCAAGATCGTCGACGCCTGCTTTAAGACCTTCGGTTGCGGCTCCGCCATAGCCTCCTCTTCCGTTGGTCTGTTTCGCCGTCCGAATTCTAAATTTGTGCTTTAGCTTATTAGTTTTCGTTCCTATTTATTTCATATCTAAAGGAATCGTGTTGCGTAATGGAAGTTGTTAGCTCAATCTAATCCCAAAGTAGATCTTTTTGCGGTTGTTGAATTAAATCAAATTTGCCGCTTATACGTATATATATTATATGGCGATAAATTGTACTTTAACCTGAGACATCAATCTCTAAACATTGTGTCATATTCTATTTTCTAAGTGGATCATATGTAATGATTTCTAGACAGCAAATCGAACTCTTTATTTTTAACTCATATGACAAAACCATTTTGATAGAAATTATGCAGTTTGACTTAGTTCGCATTGCTTATTATGAAGGATGATAGTTTCTCTTTTTTGGGGTCATTCTCTTACTCTCTTATTGATACCTATTAGCAAATAGGAGGTTGATGAATTCAAGGGAAAAAAATAGGAACTCAACTAAGAATTTTTTTTCTCCATGGATTCAGGATAGAGTTTCCCTTTTGAAGTTGAAACTCCCTCCTGTTTAATTGATCTCAGGGTTCTTCTTGCGTTGCTTCAGTGTATCGGGCATCATTATATGGAGAACTGCCGAGAAAGAACACAAATTCAATTGAAATGCTTTTTATTGAGCTTAGTCATGATCTTTTTTTTTTTTTTTCATTTTTTCCCTTGGTGTGGTAGACTGGTAGGCTGTTAGACTTTTTGCTGGGTGTGGCCGTTATTCAATTATGACATGTGCATTTGAATAGTTTCCATAACATGGCGATGACCGCATTTCTTGCTTTCTACCATCAGATTTATTGTTCTTCTTAGTCTGACTCTTCTGCTGTTATGTGGTGCATTTCTTAAGTTTTAAACTTCAGTTAAAGTTTTTGTTACTAATCACGCCCAGTCAAGCAATTTAATGCTTCTTCGTCATATGAATTTGATGTAATGGCATCATTTCTGGTGGACTCTGTTGTATAGAGAATATTGTATGCCATTTTTTTCTTTATTCTGGGATATGGTAAAGAATTTGTTGGAAACATCTTATTTTTCTGACACTACATTGTAGTTTTGGTCACACATGCATTTTCACATGGCCTTTAAGACAAATGGATGACTACTAGTCCCAGAGCAACCAATGTGATTTTGTACTAAATTCAATGTGATTTTGTTACGTTTATACTAGTCAATGTGATTTTGTTGATGAATTCAAGTAGAATTGTAGATTTTATGTCCCATAAGATTTTGCACCATTTGGTCTCGCTTTACTTACTATAAAATCTTACAAGTTTACAAGTCAAGTTTAACAACATTTGGTGTGCTATTTATATTTCAATGTATTCAACAACAACAACAACAACAAAGCCTTATCCCACTAGGTGGGGTCGACTACATGGATCATACGACGTCATATTCGTTGATCCATGTTCATGATATTCGACAAGGTTTTACGCTGGCTGTCGGGGCCTAACACAACCCTCCTTTATCCGGGCTTGGGACCGGCTATAAAACATAGGCGGAGTTTATATTTCAATGTATTCATTCGGCAAATTAGTTTCATTCTTGATGTTCTATTACACTTTATCAGATGCATTATTGAATGGATTCACATATGAATTAAGAGAACATGAAACCTTTTGCAAGTACATTGGTCACCTGATATTTAAATCTGTTCTGTTTCAGAGGTCTTAATCTTTGTTATTTAATGCAGCTACTGAATGGGTGAAAGGGAAACAAATGGAGGAAGTGCTATCCATCAGAAATACGTAAGTAACTTTCTACTATGTTTAAGTCAAGTTTTTCTTTTGTGAAGTATTTTTCTATTTGTCACATAGTTCAAGTACGTTAGTCAACAGAAAAGTATGCTGTACTCTACTTGGTATTTGTTCCATGAACATATGGCATTCATTTTTTTTGCAATAACATATTGCATTCTCTTCCTTCTATATTTGTGATAATTGTATTTTTTTCTTCTTCTGTATTTTCTTTAGAGGGAATGCTCTCTTACTTTTCTGCTTTTTACTCCTCTCTAGGTCTTGTTCTCAATGTTTTACCCCAAAATAGTTAAGATATCTTTTTATACTTTTTTGTTAGTTGAGCATTAATATTTAGATTATACAATCTTGTTTGGTGCCCAGTAAGCACTTAAGACATTTTGGATTATATATAGCTCCTCTCAAGAAGAATTTATTGTGTTATCTGATAGTGCAAACACTTCCTTTTGTTTTTGAGAAGGTGCACACTTTTGGCGCTTACAATGCAGTGTGACATATTAGGTGACTTGTTGAACAAGTTTAAATAATTATTTGGTCCCCTCTAAAGTCATTTTGAAGCTATTATAACTATGGTTTTTACATTTCTGACTCGTACATCCATACTTACAGTTGTATTTTTTTTCTGACAGAAGTGTCAGTTTTGTTCAAATAGATTTTGATATGGTAGTACCACTCCCCACCCCAACCGCCAACACATGCACCAAGGTTGTCAAGTTCGAGTTTTTACCTAAACTCATTTAGGGGAGGTAGACTCGTATTGTAAATTCGATACGTGAATACGTAGAGTTTAGATATAATCTTAATTTAATAATATTTTTTTAAAAAAATCCTATGAAACATAATGATAAATATTATAAAGTCTATAATAACATGAATAATTAATAAGTTAAAATTTACAAATTACAAACTCACGGAAGTTTCATTTTAATACATTCTAAGGTTATGATGTTGTAGAGTATATTAAATCTATGTAGTAGTATACTTTTTATTAAAATTTTTTTGGGGTGGAACCTCTACATTTTCTAATATTGCAACTACTATTATTTTATTATCCTCACTCACTATCGATTGTCATACTGATCTAAATATTTGAATATTATAGCATATCTATTCAATTTATTATTTAATTTTAGATATTATGGTAAAGAATGAAATAACAAAAGCATTATTAGGAATAAATATTAATATACCATTTATTATAATGTCATATTATTAAAATTAGTATTTTCTTATCATATTTATAATTTATTATATAATATATTTTAAAGAATAATATGAGTATAAAAATGTGAAAAATATAAATCAAATAGTAACTTATAAGAAAATGAAAGATAAGAGAAACAACAATGACAGCAAACTGATATGGTCAATCGGTTTTGAACCGATGACCTCTCAAGGCCCAGCCACTTTAGTAGACTAGTTCCAAAATCGGCAAAGTTTATAATTGAGGCGGCCGAATGAACGTCTTCAACTGATTCTAGCGAATTAAATCGTATCCTCATCCAATGTCACCTCAACTTGCGATATTAGAACTGATTTAACTCGTTTTTCTGCCTTAGAAATTAATGCGATTTTGGCAACCTTGGCGTTTGACGAAAAGGGAGGCTAAGAAGGCAGTTAGTGATGCTCGTGCTAAAGCATATGAGGGGTTTTATAAGGAGTTAGGGACAAAGGCGGGTGAACAAAGGATTTACAAGATTGCAAGGAATAAAGAGAAGGAGTCGAGAGATTTGGATCAAGTAAGATGCATAAAAAATGAAGTTGGCAAGGTTTTAGTTACTGAAGGAGATATTAAGAACAGATGGGAAGAGTATTTCTATAGGCTATTTAATGATGGATGTGAAGGTTCCCGTTGTGATTTGGAGGACTTGACAGTTAGCGAATGTGAGCTTAATAGGTCATTTTATCGTAAAATTAGAGTCTCGGAGGTTAGCGAAGCTCTTAAGAAAATGGAGAATGGTAAAGCCGTTGGACCGGATGGTATACCGATTGAAGTTTGGAAATGTTTAGGAGAAAAAGGTGTGTTGTGGTTATGTAAACTATTTAATGAGATTTTACGGTCGAAAAAGATGCCTGGTGATTGGAGATTAAGTACATTAGTTCCTATTTACAAAAATAAAGGGGATATTCAGAATTGTGCAAATTATAGAGGGATTAAACTTATGAGTCACACTATGAAATTATGGGAAAAAGTGATTGAGCATAGATTGAGAATGGAGACTAGTATTTCTGAGAGACAATTTGGGTTCATGCCAGGAAGATCCACTACAGAGGCGATTTATTTACTAAGGGGGATGATGGAGAAGTATCGAAGTAGGAGAAGAGACTTACATATGGCTTTCATTGACTTAGAGAAGGCGTATGATCGGGTACCAAGGGATGTACTTTGGAAAGCCTTGCAAAAGAAGAGGGTGAATGTTGCCTACATTAAGGTAATACAAGATATGTACGATGGGGCATTGACTAGGGTTAGGACACCCGGAGGTGAGACAAATGAATTTCCTATAGGAATTGGCCTACATCAAGGATCAGCTTTAAACCCGTATCTATTTAACTTAGTTATCGATGCTATAACCGAGAGTATCACAGAGGAGGTACCTAAATGCATGCTATTTGCGGATGATATAGTACTTTTAGCGGATTCAAGAGGAGATTAATACAAAATTAGAAATATGGAGAAATACGTTGGAGTCAAAGGGTTTTCGTTTAAGTAGGAATAAAACAGAATATATGCATAGCAATTTCACAAATAAACCACTTAAAGACGATTTGAAAGTTAGGTTAGGGGAGGATATAATTCCTCAAGTGACAAAGTTTAAATATTTAGGATCAATTGTAAGACAAGATGGTGAGATTGATGACGATGTTAATCATAGAATTCAAGCTGGTTGGTGTAAGTGGAGGAAAGCCACTGGAGTTCTTTATGATAAAAAAGTACCCAATAAAGTTAAAGGAAAATTCTATCGTACTGCTATAAGGCCAGCAGTGTTATATGGTAGTGAATGTTGGGCTATGAAGGGACAACATGAACGTAAAGTGGGGGTAGCCGAAATGAGGATGTTGAGATGGATGTGTGGTCATACAAGATTAGATAAGATTAGGAATGACCATATACGTGAACGAGTCGGAGTGGCTCCTATTAGTGAGAAAATGGTAGAGAATCGTTTGAGATGGTTTGGTCATGTTCAGAGAAGACCATTAGATGCGCCAGTAAGAAGAATAGATCAAATAATCTGGAGTCCGATTAAAAGAGGGAGAGGGAGGCCAAGGCGGACACTTGGCGAACTAATAGAGCAAGATCTATTGGTGAATAATATACCGAAAGGTTTGATTACTAATAGAGCGGAATGGCGTCGTATGATCCATGTAGCCGACCCCACCTAGTGGGATAAGGCTTTGTTGTTATTGTTTGTTGTTGTTGGCAACCTTGGCTTGCACCACCATCCACCCCCACCCCCACGACTCCTACATTATCTTTTACCACCTTATTTTGATTCCTGTTCCTGAAAAATAGGAAATCTCTTAATTGTTCAATGTTGCTAGCTTTGGCAATTGAGGAAGACACAAGCTTGCATGAGAGTGAGGAGAATTGCATCTATTGTGGGACTACATGAATTAAGTTCGCACAAAAAAGTTATTAGGTAATTGATTCTGAATTATGTGGACCCATTGGTCTTAGTGGGGTATTTTACACTTTTGTTACTGTTGCCGTTTTGTTTACAATATTTCAGACGTCACAAACATTTAGTTTTGGCAAGTCGTCGGAGTGTGAACCCTAGTTACGTAGTGGTACTGTACTTGGTGAAGCTATAAACCTCTAATGGGCTAACTCTTTGTTAATTTACAACCTTGTTTCTGTTGCCATTTTGTTTACAATATCGCAAACATTTAGTTTTGGCAAGTGGGAGGAATGTGAACCCTGGTTACGTAGGGGTACTGTACCTGGTGAAGTTGTAAACCTCTAATGGGCTATTAATTCAAATGACCTACCCATCTGCTTGTGCCTTTGTGAGTTTGGAGGTGATATTTTAGATTTACGATTGAAGATTGTAAACCATTTATCAGTAGGTTTAGGCCTAAAACACGAAGTACACGAATAAAAGACGGCGTGCATTGTTAGTTTTGGAGAAGGAGGGCTTGTCAAGATCGTTGTCAAGAATTACATATATCTTGTGAGGAGTAACTTACAATATACATTACTATTAAATATATCTTGTGAGGAAGATTTTTTAAAATTTTAAATTATAACCAATCATCTTCCACTTAATTTTGTTTCTCCCGAAATCATAATGATCTCGGTGAAGATGTAAAAAAATGGAACAATATCGGTAGGCGATCCTACAAAAATAATTCCAATTTAATATCAAATCAAAAACTTCGGGTAGGATCTTATGATCAAGATCGAAATCTTGGTAACCATATCTTGCTATACACCTTTAAAAAAATAATCTATTAGCTATATAACCAGAAATGTCTGCAGCCAAAATATTGAGAAGGCCATGAGATGAATTCTTCTTCCAAAATAAATTTATTAGCTGTATACCCAGAAATATCTCGAGGTAGAAAGTTGACAGTTTGATTTACTTCACAATGATTATATTCTAGATTCAAAAACACAAAATTAGCTAGATTATGAGTCTTGCCAGGGAATAAACTCTATCTTCCCGGCTCCGATTTGGTCGGGCGCTAGTAGCCTCGGACATGACTTCCCATAGACAAGGGCCAGCACCAAAAAAAAACACAAAATTAGCTAGAGTTGTCCAGCAGTCTTTCATGATGCTTCTCAATTTCCTTGAGCAAATTGTTTCCTTAAGTACAGTCTGAATTAGAATAGTTACTTGAGTCATTTTGAATCCAAATGCAGCTACGTCCTAGCTGCCAGCAGAGTATGATTCCACTTCACAGGGTCCCCCTTCACAGTGTCCATGTTCCGCAACAAGTGCAGGTAAAAATGCCTTAATAGTACTGCAAAGAGTTGACGATCATTGGAGGTCTCTAATCATGTAATCTGCACCCCAACCTCAGGCCTTGATAGGAAGACGTCCGTACCTTACTAACTGAAATGAGGTTTGGGTTCCCACCTGTCCTGTTTGTGGTCTTTGGGAGCAATGGG
The DNA here is from genome assembly GCA_030549335.1 of Pontederia crassipes. Taxonomy (NCBI): domain Eukaryota; kingdom Viridiplantae; phylum Streptophyta; class Magnoliopsida; order Commelinales; family Pontederiaceae; genus Pontederia; species Pontederia crassipes. The sequence continues at coordinate 28,938,959 of CM060183.1, read as the reverse complement.
TGGGTGTCCAGTACAATAGGTGCGCACATTTGGGGTACAATTTTTTATAGATCTTTCCTATACACCCAAGGGCGCGCACATCTATTGGCTTGCAAGCTAGACTGATGCACTTAATTTGGTTGAATGTTATCTTAAGAGTTTTTCCATTTGTAAGTAATTTATAGATTTGAATTGGATCCTGCTTGGGCAAAATGTTGTGAACAAATCTCAGGATTATGCAGTCAAAGTGAAATACGACAACAGGATGAGCAATCATCCTGAAAGGGATACTTGGTCTGATGATTCAACTCCTGGGCCGTTTTATATGTTACTTAATGGTTGTACGTGCACTTGATATGAGTTCAATTTCCGTACGAGAGGTTTATGTTTGCTGACTCAAAATTCTAAACTTCTAGTGCTGCAAGCCAAAGTTTAAAAACGAAAATATACCTGTCCCTTTTAAGGCATAATCATGGAGGTTTGGGGCATGCAGCTTTTCACATATCAATCAACGTATTTTTGTAAGATTGAATGCGAATTTGCTTAGGTGCAGACTAATGTTCTGGACAACTTTTTTCTTCATTTTGTTCTTGTTTCTCAAGGCTGTTTTTTCCTCATTTTCCAGAGAAATTGCAAAGCACCTGTCCCTCCCCCCTGTTAAGCTTCACTGCAGCATGCTTGCTGAAGATGCAATTAAGGCCGCTGTAAAAGATTACGAGGCAAAGAAGGCTAAGATGACAGAGAATTCCGGGGCTTCAACCGTGGGGGATAATGTTCGTGCTTAAGTAATGATTATTACGGTCGTTCAAGAAAAACTGTATTTGTATATATGAATAAACACGGTTTTTTGTTTCCACTAATACGTGTAATCATGGTTCCATGTTGTCTTAAGTGTTCCGGACCTTCCCTTTGAGTCGCCGTCAAACTGAAGCTTGACAATCTGTTTTTACTTTTTAGCTAAAATAAGATGGAATTCGAAATGTGTTGTTTTCGGATATTCCTAAATAGTAGAACTTTCAAATGAGAAAATAAGCTTCAGGAAAAGATCCAGTTAAAAAAACAGGTCCAAGGATGATGTCGAGCTTTAGTATCCACGTTTGGGAACAGCGGGTAACTCGAATAGGAGCGAATCAAGGAAACCAGAGGGTTCTTTAATTGACGAGATAATTCCAGTTTCATTCTAAACTTTTGTTGCGTTTTCAGACGATGAGAGCGAACCCCAAACAAACCAAGATTCCTCGCCTTGAAAGAGCCCTCGATATGAGCACTCGGGTCTCTAGCGCCACTCGTCTTGTAATATTCTCCAACTTTAAAGTTTGCTCATCGATATCTTCTAACTTTATTTTCTAACACAAATGTCCTTCATTTTTTAACGTGCTTCACCCGATGTCCTCTTTACATGGGATAGTTAGTTTTTTGATTTTTCGTCGATGTGGCATTCATGTGGTCATCTCCTCTCTTCTCTACACAAATAGTCGTCTGACGTGACATGCTCCCACGTTGCACATAAAATTACACCAATGCCCTCTAACTTTAAGGTTGGCTCAGTGATACCCTCCAACTTTATTTTGTAACATAAATGTCCTTTATCTTTTAGCACGTTTCACCCGATACCCTCTTTACCTGGGACAGTTGGTTTTCCGATTTTTCGTCGACGTGGCGTCCACGTGACCATCTCCTCTCTCCTCCATGCAAATAGTCGTCCAATTTTTTTATATTATAAAAATTCATTACAACGGTTGTAGTTGCTAGAACTTTTCGATAGTGGCGACCGCCGGAATGTTTCGACTGTTGCGGCCGTCGGAACATTTCGACGATTGCGGCCGACGGAACGTTTCAACGGTTGCGGCCGTCGAAATTTTTCGATGGTTGCGACCGCCGAAGTTTTGCGACGGTTACGACCATCAAAACTTTCGACGAATATAATTTTTTTGAACCCTCAGAAATTATTTTGCAACGCCTTGTTTTTCGACAGAACCTTTCTGTCGATAAACCCGTCGAAAATGGCCGTTTCCAACGGTTTCTTTCGATTTTTTGACGGCCGAAACCGTCGAAAAAAACTATTTTTCTTGTAGTGTATGCACCTTAATATTTCATATATATATATATATATACATTTTAGAGAATAAGAATTATGTGGAAAAAAAAAGTGACATATATATATAGATCATTGTTAGATCGTGATATGACACATCACAAATAAGCATTTATTTGTATACATCTTGATGATACTTATTTGTGAATCACGAGATCACGATCCAATGATGACCCATATATATGAGTTACTTTTTGTTCCAGATAATTCTTATCCCTCACATTTGATATTATCCAACTAGTGAAACCGTGGCGTATACACTTTGCAACATCTCGTTTTCTTGTTTCAATTATTAATTTATTTAATTTACGAAAAATAAATCAAAACAGCCTTGAGAACTCTTCCAAACAACCAAAATCTAACATATGGGTTATTGTATCTCCTTGCCTAATTAACGTGATAAGGCCTTACTTACTGGATTCATTGCCCGTTTTACTTCTATACCAGCAAGTACTAATATGAAAATTCCAGTCACAAGAAAACTATGTAGGGGATCAGGATCGTCACATAAAAAAAATAATTATCTTCGTTCATTTTCGAATTGTATTATTAAGGATAAGTAGGTTTCTGAACACTATAACCAACACAAAAAATAATGGGTAAAACGAGAGCTTTTGCTTCACACCGAGTGAAAAGATCTCAACTGTCCAAATGCGATGAAATGGCTCAAAAGATGGCGCACAATATGAATGGTCCAGATGTGAGAATTGATATTCTCCTCCCTCTCTCTCCCTCTTGATCTCTCCTCCCTCCCTCTCCCTCTCTCCCACTTTCATATCCGATCTCTCCTCCCTCTCCCTCTCGCCTAAGGCTGAGCAAATCCGGGACCGGATCCGGGTTTCGGCGGACCCGGTCCCGACCCGAATTATGCCGAGTTAAATTTTTTTGATCCGATATCGAACCCGGACCCGGCCGAATCCTATTCCGGGTCAGACCCGACAATTCGAAAAAATCACCGAGTCTATGGCCGGGATTGAACAGTTTTGGCCAGATCCAACGCCTGAGGCCAGATTGACGCACTTGGGGTCGATTCGGACGCCAGGCGCTTGGATCGGCCGCTAGTGGCCGATCTGGGCGCCAGCGGCCGGATCGGCAACTAGCGGCCAGATCGGCCACTTGCGGCCAGATCCGGCCGCCAGACTGCCGGATCGGCCGACAGCTGCCAGATCCGACACCTGGCGATCGCCGCACCAGTGGCCGATCCGGCCGTTGGTGGCCAGACCACTAGCGCGGCCAGATCCGATCGCCTGGCGATCGGATCTGGTCGACTGTTGCCAGATCTGGCGCTTGGCGGCCGGATCTGGCCGCCAGTGGCCAATCTGGCTGCCCTAGTTGCGCTAGTTGCCGATCCGGCCGTCAGTAAAATAAATCAGGTCGGATCCGAGTCTAGTGTCTGCGCTGCAGACCTGGTCCTGACTCGAAACCCGGCGGGTTTTTCATCCGTTAGACCCAGTCCCGGTCCGGATCTTATTCGGGCTGGGTTTTTTATCCAATTTTCCGGGTCGGTGCGGTCCAGGTTGATGCTCAGGCCTACTCTGGCCTCCCTCCATCTAGTGAGTCACCAGAGATCTGGACGCCCAAGTAAGTGCCCAACGTCGCAAAGTTGTCGGATCATTTTTCAAAGTAAGATTGAGAGGAGTCTAAAGGATGGAGGATCATAAGATTCTATCTTATGAATAAAAAAATATTTTTATAAATAATAATAATAATAATAATAATAATAATAATAATTACTATTTAATATTCTACTCTCAATTATCTACATTATACTTAATTTGTAACTTTCATGGGCTAAATAACAATATAGAAGGTTAAAAGTTAGAACAAACTAATTATGACAATTAACAATGACAAATCAATTTTATCATCTTGAATTATAAAACTTTAAATGATTTCTTTTGTTCTCTAAATATCATTCTTTTCGCATAAGTTTATTAATTGACACTAGATCATTCATGAAAAATGAAGAGAAGTTGAGAGGGAGCAAATGGAGAGGAATTTAACCCAATTCTTTGTCAATGTTTATTCTATTTTTTAGTTTTTTAATTTTTTTAAAAAATAAAATTTAAGTAAATAAAATCATATTTATGATATGATAGATAGACTCTTTTCTTGCCAATTTTTAGCTTTAATATTCTATTGTTTTAGTTTTCTTAATAAAATAATAATTAAAAAATTAAAGAAAAGTAAAATAATAGATTTTTACGATCCCGTGATCAATCGAGTACGATCTTACATTTTTTATTTCAAGAGTGAGATCGTTTGTCCAATCTTGAATCGTAGGATCTTACGATGGAAAGCGATCCTGACAACCATGCACCTTCGGCCCAAGTCGCTGCTGTTGGCATCCTTCGATTCGGAGACCGAGAGAAAGGTCGAGAGAGATAGAGAGAGGGATGGAGGGAGAGAGAGGGGAAGGCAAAATTTCGCGAGATTTTACATATCACATTTGAACAATTCGGATCGGCGCATCCGATTGAGATGTTGAGAAACAAAAGACAGGTATCACTCGTCCATTGTACTCATAAGTAATATCAAGAATCCAATATTATTGGAAACCCTAACAAATGATATTCATGAAAGGAAAAAGGACAATCTTCACGTTCTCCCAGGTTCCGTAAAGTTAGAGACATGATCTCATTCTCACGTTTGTCTCCAACTTGACGGGCATGCACTGCAAAGTGATCAGAGAGCCTCTCTTTATTATTACCCTTTCCTCCATGTATCGCCTCACGGGAGTGATAACATTTACTCATTCGTCGTCTAATATGCTTTTCGAATCCGATCGCAGACAACTTTCGCAAAGAACCATCTGCACTCGATTGGAGATGTTGACTTTAAATTGTTGGCGATTAGCGGACGCCAAGATCTCGAGTCCTTGTATACAAATTTAGGAAGACCAATTTAGTGAATATATTAATTACATATTTATCTGTTTATCATCAGATTAGCTTTTTTTTACCGAGAACGGTGGATTCGGAGCCTATATAAAGGGGGTCACAATTCAGGAAAGCACAAACCCCAGTGCAAAACCGAAGGGACGGCAGTCCATCTCCATTTTACACGTTTATTTTTTTTTTTACATCCATTTTACACGTTACGTCACTTACAAATCACACTCTCCGTCCTCAGGCTCTACCTTCGTCACTTTACATGTCGCCGGGGGCTCCAAAGGACGTGCTGCAGGCAGCAGACACTCCGGCATCACATGGAGGCGGCAGTGACCAAGGAACCAAAAGAGCCTACGTTACTTTCCTGGCCGGAGATGGGGACTACGTGAAGGGAGTGGTGGCTTTGGTCAAGGGACTGAGGAAGGTGAACAGCGCCTACCCGCTGGCTGTGGCCATTCTCCCGGACGTGCCCGACGAGCACCGACAGATGCTGCGTGCCCAGGGATGTATCGTCCACGAGATCGAACCAGTCCACCCACCAGAGAGCCAGATCCAATTTGCAAACGCATACTATGCCACCACCTACTCCAAGCTGTCTATCTGGAACGTATGTACATACAATTTACTAATTCGACAACTTCTGAGATGAATCTACTTACATGAATATTACGTTTTGTTTGATGCATGCAGCTTGAGTATGGCAAGATGATATACCTAGATGCAGATATCCAGGTGTACGAGAACATAGATCACCTCTTTGACCTGCTTGATGGCTACTTCTATGCCGTGAAGGACTGTTTCTGCGAGAAGTCGTGGAGCCACTCTCCCCATTACACCATCGGCTATTGCCAACAGTGCCCAGATAAGATAGCATGGTCGGCAGAGATGGGATCACCGCCATCCCCGTACTTTAACGCTGGGATGTTTGTGTTCGAGCCCAGCCGAGACACGTATGAGAAACTCCTCGAGACTCTTAAGATCACGCCTCCAACTCCTTTTTCAGAGCAGGTGGTCATTCTTCCTTTACACTTTGTTTGGATAAAGGATCGTTAATGGAAATTGAAAGAAAATGTGAGGGAAGATAAAAGAGGGAAGGAAAGAGAATTGTTACACCTCAATTTAGGATTGAAATAAAATAACACAAATGGAAAAAATGAAAAAAAAAATGGAGATTATCATCCATTAAAATTTTATCAAAACAAAAGGGTTGTCTGCAAATGAAATAAGAAACTAAAATCTAAGACAGGACAGTCGAAGAGGGAATTAAATCCAATTTAACAGCTAGCTTACATAATTATATACGATTTAGGGAATTAGCGATAACGAGTGCAGAATTAGCCATCAATTTATTACATGTTTTTTTTTAATCAAGTTCGAAATCATTGTCAAACTCTAGGAAAACAAAAATTGGAACACCATTAATTAACTGCTGAATTATCAAAAGGTCTATAACTGAATCCTGCTACTTAGCTCTATTGATAACGAGAATACTCAATCCTTAGCAAAGAGGGCCCTAACCTTAGCAGAACCATTTGCCAAATGCTTATGACTAAGAGTTCAAAGCCGTCCACTTTCATTAGTGCAGACATCTAGGACGTTTCCGAAAGCTTATGGAACGAATCATTTGTTGTCCATTCCACATTGATGTGATTGTTTGTTCTTTAAAAATAGGTAATGGGAAATTCATGAGGATAAACTATAGTGACGACAGTGATTGTTCATGCATATATCTGCTAGATTGTGACTATTACTACACTTTCTGTAGGATTTCTTGAACATATTTTTTCAGAAGGTATACAAACCAATTCCACTTATTTACAACCTGGTCCTAGCCATGTTGTGGCGCCACGCAGAAAATGTTGAGCTGGAAAAGGTCAAGGTGGTTCACTACTGTGCAGCAGTAAGCCTAAATATCCTCATGGTATAAGTTAAATTTCCCCTCGGAATAATTTGCTCTCCTGCTAACATCAATGGATGCAATGAATTAATTTTCAAATCAGGGTTCCAAACCTTGGAGGTACACGGGGAAGGAAGCAAACATGGATAGGGAGGACGTCAAGATGCTAGTAGCAAAATGGTGGGATATCTACAAAGACGAGAGCCTTGACTTGAAAGAAGAGGCATAGTCCCACGAAGATTTCACCTGCTCAAAGCCTATTCTAATTATGACAACTTTGCCAAATTCGACGATCAACGGCATTCCAGCACCCTCAGCTGATTAAGTATGTACTTGCATCTTAAGCCGATTATCAACTATGTACTTGCATTTTCAGCAATAAGCTATCAGTGTTTTTTTAGACATTATCAGCCATTTAAGTAGCAATTCATTTAATATATTAATAAATAAATATTTGTTAAACTTAGCGATAGAATTAACTAATGAACATAATAAAATAGGACATACAATAAATTATTCAAATTGAATCAATATACAAAATTTATTATAATTTAATAAGTAAATAATTAATATCTCAATAAAATAAATTTTATATTTTCTATTAAAATATAAAAAATTTATATTTACAATATATTTTATATATTGCGTACATCATAAGAAAACATTGTTATTAAATTAATTTCTCCATTGTTAATAAATATATAATTTATAATAAATTAAATATGAATATAAAAGGAATATAGTTGAATGGTGATAAAATAATAAGATAAGTTGAAAAAGAAATTATGTATTTGAATAAGGATTAAATTGAAAAAATATAAATTACTAACCTCTAAACATTAATAAACGTATTTTTTTTAATATTTTCATTCAAAACTCTAAACTCTACTAGCTTATGTTTTTACCAAATAAAAAAAATTATTTCAATGCTTAATGCTACTTGAAAAGTTCTTTTTGACATTGCCAAATAAAACCTGTCTAAAGCTATCATAGTTCATCATATGTGCAGTTACTGTGATAATACTCTGAGGCTGAGTGATGTATCTCCTAATAACAACAGTCCATTTCATTTGGTGTATACACATTATGAGATAGAATGTCCGAATCCTACTAACCAAATGAATAGTAATAAAGTAATTGAAAAGTCTAATGGCAAAGTTGGTTTTGGTTTTCTTGAACCCACTATATTGTACTCTCACATAGAGCTAAAATAGAAGAACAAATTGAGACTTTAAGACGGCATTAGAATATAATTAAATGAAAAAATTTTAAAGAAAATTACAACTAAATTAATTCAGCGAGAAAGCGTCTTTAATTGCTATCAAATAAATTATCAATTGGGATTTAAGGTATTTTAATAGTTTTGAATTTTAAAAATAAGTAAAGAAAATCAAAACAAACTCAAAGATGCATCAAAGATGAAAATGTCAATGTATCCTCAAAGATGAAAAGGTACGTCATCCTAACATGAAAGCAGCTAATATGCATGGACTCGTACACTACTCCCGGATTCAACACCTAAGATTCATCCTCTGGTAAATAATATCAACTAACAAGATCCATTTCCAAGCAAATGAATATATGGAACAATATTCACATGTCAAGTAAATAGGTCAATTTTGCTTCAAGTTTGCAAATATAAACATTCACAAATAGGGGTCTTGAGTCGAGTCTAAGACGCAGCAGCAGAGAGTTCTAGGACTGAAGAGAGAACCAGAAAAGGATCTTTCGTGTACAATCCTAGATTTTTCGTTCAAATTGCTCTTTTTTGTTTGGATTGGACAAGGAAAGATATGAAATATTGATCGGTGATCCAACATTTGGAGAAAAGAGTAGGAAAGATTATCTATCATGGAAAAATCAATAGAGAAAAAGCCGGCTATCGGAGTCGAACCATTCTTTCCTATACTAGGGGATTTCACTTGGAAAAGAAAATGTTCCATACTAACGGATTCGGGTCCATAATCATGGGTTCCAATGCACGAGATCTTGTAGCACTTATCAATTGTGAATGTTTATTATGGCTGTGAGAAATCAAAGGAATTCTAAGAATTCAGAAAAGGGGTTGTTCTCTTTAAGATTTTTCTATTTTATTTAAAGAATACTATTTCTACGTAAAATACCCTATTTTGGTATTTCGATCGAAATACCAAAACAGGGTATTAGTTCCTTCTCTCGTTCTTTATTATATTGTCAGACATACAAGTAATCGCTACCCACAAATTAACATTCTCAGGCCTTACACTACGGTCAAAATCGTCTGTAATCAGTCCAAAAACCGTCGGTAATACAATTTTCAACAGTTTTTCAGACGGAATCAATCCGTCGGAAAAACGGTCGTCGATTTGCCACAGTTGAAAAAAATTCGTCAGAAATATCGACGGTTCTAACCGTCTGAAAAGACTCGGCCAACGGTTCTAATCATCCGAAAACTCCCGACGGTTCCAACCGTTGAAAACTTTCGACGGTTGTAACTGTTGGAAAAGTGTGGTTCCAACCGTCGAAAGTTTTCGATGGCCACAACTGTCAAAACTTTAGACGGTCGTGCAACTGTCGAAACTTTCGACGGTCAAAATCGCAGAAACTTTTGACGGTCGTCGCAATCCGCCGAAACTTTCGGCGGTCGCAACCATCGCAAAAAATTTTTTAAAAATAAAAAAAATTAGCGGCCGGATCGGGCCGCAGCCGTTCACGGTCAAATCCGGCCGCTAACTACCAATTCCGGCAAGCAGCGGTTAGATCCGGCCGGCAGCGGTCAGATCCGGCCGCCAGGTGCCAGATCCGGCGGCCAGGCACCAGATCCGGCCGCTTGCGAGCAGGGAGAGAGAGAGAAAGAGAAGAGGAGAGGGACGCCGATGGGATGGGTCACCGGCGGTCGACGTCCGGTCGGGAGGCTCGCCGACAGGGAGAGGGAGAGCGAAAAAGAGAGAGAGGAGAGGGTGTGTATATATATATATATATATAAGTGGAAAGATGGGAAAGCGGAAAAATGAAAAAAAAAGCGGGATAATCAAATTTTAATTACTGACGGCTCTGACCGTTGAAAAAATAAATATTAATTATTTTTAAAGTTACCGATGATTGTGATCGTCAAAAATTATTTAATTATAAAAATAAAATACTATATTTAGCTATATATAATATTATATTATTATACATTTACTGACGGTTACGACCGTCGGAAATTACGACGGATGGATATCCGTCGGAAATACCGACGTTCCTAATCGTCAAAAAAATTAAATAATAATATAACAAATTACATAATTTATTATTTTCATTTACTGACGGTTGCAACCGTCGAAAAATGCGACGGATGGATAACCATCGGAAATATCGACGTTCCTAATCGTCAAAAAATAAAATAATAATATAATAAATTACATAATTTATTATTTTTATTTTCGACGGTTGCAACTGTCGGAAAATGCGACGGATGGATATCCGTCGGAAATATCGACGTTCCTAGTCGTCAAAAAATAAAATAATAATATAACAAATTATATAATTTATTATTTTCATTTTCGACGATCGTAACCGTCGGAAAATTCGTCGGAAATTACAACGGATGGATATCCGTCAGAAATATCGACATTTTTAATCGTTGAAAAATAAAATAATAATATAATAAATTACATAATTTATTATTTTTATTTCCGACGATTGTAATCGTCGAAAATATTTCCGTCGCAAATTGTGACGGATTTTTATCCGTCGAAAATTGTCCGTCGAAAAATGACGATTTTCTTGTAGTGTTACCTTTGTCAGTTATCATGATTTGTGAATCATCTCAAATTAGTTTTTAAATTTTGTCATTTATTTTCTGAATGCATTCTCTTAATCTAAGTGAGAAATTAGTTTTCGAAAGACCATTAATTTACAATTTTTTCATTCGTAGGGTGAAGTATGAGGGATCCAAATATCCTTCGTTGTCAACAGCAAATTGAATCCGAGACAAATCGGTTGCCACGTCTCTGTCTGTGTTAAATTAATTTGGTCATTTTATAAATTAAAATAATAAAAATTAATGGAAAAAATTACGGATGAATCTAAGTGAAAAAATGTACGAAAAATTCGAAAGTCACGAATAGATGTAAAAAATCATAATTGAAAAAGAAAATTACAAGAAAAAAATCCTTTGCCCCATGTGGACGTTAAAATTAAAATTCTGATGAGTTCTTGATAACTTTTGAAATTAATGATTTTGTTACGCCAAATTATTTGAAAGAAAGTTTCAAAGATGAAGAACTTTAAAAGTTTATTAAACAATTAATAAGTTATATAAACGCGTGTGACCATAGAAACTTAAAAAATTCTCCACATGAATGAAAACTTTTGGTTGAAATTTAAATTTCCATGGATCTAATTAGAATTTTGTTTACTAAAAGTCCTCAAAATGGAGAATGCCATATTTTTTAAGGTACGAATGACACTCTGTCACGTTGTACTAATTTTGTATTATTTTTGTCACGTGTATATACCCCATGCAATGAGACGAAAATAGTACCAACCCATTGTTGTCATGTGTATATAACGTGATCGAAATTAATAATTCTGTAATTATAATTTCGGTAGTGATAAAACTGCGATGCGGTTCCATTTTTGTCATACAGTGCATATTTTAGTCCAGAAGAACTAGAATTATATTTTAATTAAACTAAAGCACTAACAATTTCCGACTAGTGAAACTGTGGCGTATACACTTGCAACATGCTCATTTTCTTTATTAATTTATTTAATAAAAAAAAGCAAACAGCCTTGAGAACTCTTCCGGACAATCAAAAGATAACCTGTCGCTTCTGGTTTTTTTTTTTTTTTTGCCTAATTAACGTGATAACGCCTTCATTATTGTATTCATCCCCAGATTTCCTGCTATAGCAACAAAAACTAATCAAAAGTTCTTACGGAGTGTAATGCCCCCAAATCACCACCTGTCACGTGATAAATTATGTTTCGAGGATATTATGAGTCATCCTTACGTGTACATCACCAAAAAAAAGATTTTAACTAGTCAACTAAAAATATTATATGCGAAAAAGAGATATCATGAATAAATGATAATATGCGGCATGGTTGTCAGGATCCCGATCCGGATAGTAAGATCTTACGATCTTACGTTCCACCGGACAGAAAATGATCCCGATCCTATCTAGAGGATCTTAAATGTAGGATCTATACCGGATCTATAGTCGGATCTTAAAATCGGTAGGATCTTACGATCCTAGCGATCCTACAATATTAGCACAACTTAATTTTTTCGAATAAAAAAATAGAAGTAAACATAAAGGTCCTTGAGAAAATTAGATTTAACTATTTTATTTATATATATTGTATATCTTAGTCTTAATATCTTCTAATGTTATGTTATGAATCTAATACTATATTATCTTACATCAAAATTAATTTTTATTATTGCACATATACTAAGAGTCATATTGCACATTAATAAATATTATAATTCATTAAGATCAAATATTATATATTTTTATTTTAGTGTTTTTTAAGAATATATCATATTGTCTTTCGGATGATATAAAAAAATTATCTATTAGACTTGAAGATATCAATAAAGTATTAATGGTCAATGTTTAATTAACTTATATATAAACATAATATTTATGAATAAATATACTACTTTATTATTTTTTATTAAAAAAATATTTTTTTATTCATGGGGTAGGATCTTACGATCCTCGATCCGATCCTACGATCATCGATCCTCGAAGCCCCTTACGATCCTACCTCGAAAAACGATCCTGACAATCTTGATATGCGGATAACAACATTATAAAATATGCGGAACACTAATGAAAGAATCATCATATAAGTCCTGAGAAAACACATCTAATACATCATCATGTTAATAAGAGAAGATAAATTATGACTTCAAGTAAATGACTCAGGATACCCATGTGATGTCATCACGAGCTCGATCTGTCACCGTTGGCCACTTTCATCATTAAAATTTGGTCCTGCCTTTAAGAACATGTAGGAGAGTAACCTCCCTATGAGATATGCAACTCAGTATGGAAGTAAGATAAAAACGATCATTATAATACTAGACAGGAATCATAAGAATATCATCATCATATAGATAGAAAATAGACATCATTATCATATGGGTAAAAGAACTCCTGTAACTTGCCATCTGAATATGAGATCACTATGATTATAAGAAATTCATAAAATAAGATGTCATCTTTTTAAGATCATAAGATTAAAAATCAGATAGGTCAAAATAAATCATCATAGAATGACAAGCAATGATCATCATAATTATAAGGTCATCATCATATAAAGAATCATAAAAAATCATTGTACGGACATAAATAATCATGAATCGAATAATCTTTATTAAAGTGTATTAATAATAGATCAAGAGATGAAAAGATCATCATAATAGTGGCAAAAGTCAATGATCGTCATAAAGCTATTTCGTTATTAATATGCTTCATCATCTTATTATTCATCTTTGACTTATAGTGGAGTATATTTTAACCCACGAGGAGGCCTGCATCAAACCGTCCATCATCGTCATCATAACTAATAAAGTCAGCACATAACTAATCATAGTTAGCCCATAACTGATCAAAGTCAACCCATAATTGATCGGAGTCACCCCATACCTGGTCGTCACTAATCCATCATAAAAAGAGCTCTCCATTTAACATTTTTTATATTTTATCTTGCAGCTTTTAATTTATCATTTATTAGGACATAAGGCTCATGATTAAGATTTGATCATCGTAAGAAAGGATCAACAAATCATATTAATCAAGGGTCCTAATCATCATCATCATCATCATCATCATTATATAGACTTAATCAGAGCTACAAGATATGATCATTGAGAGAAATTAGATGTGCATAAACATCTTAATCATCATCATAAATAGATCAACATTGATGGATATGAACTAGTGTTATCACCGATATGATTGGATATAATTTAAATCATCATAATAAGAGTTATAAGATCCTAGAGTCATATCAAGCATCATTATTAGTAAATTCAGAGGCAAAAATATCATAATAATCATCTTAACTTGGATCAGGATTAATCACGTAAATTACGGATCAAAATATCATAAAAAATCATATAAATAGCGTCGGAACCCGAGCCGAGTAGGAGTGGAACTCGGGCCGAGTTCATAGGATATCATCCTAAAAAAATTGGGGTAAACCCAAGCCGGGTCCAGATCACACCCGAGTTGGGTCACCGTCGAATCGGGACTGCCGTCGCGCTCGATATCTTCGTCGTGCGTGGAACTCGGGCCGGGTCATCCTCAATCCGGGCCGGACTCGTCTAGTTGCAGAGCTCAGAAGCATCAACAATGGCGGACTCGGTCCGGGCACATCATAATCTGGGCCCGGTATAGAGGAACCCGGGTCGGGTTCGTCTTACGGGAAAAGACTGCATCGCGCAATAGGTTTTTCAATCAACTTTTCAGCGATGGCCGACATCAATAATCATCATAAATCATAACACAATAACTAGGGATCAATCAGAGCAAGCTTCAGGTCTAAAATCAAGATTCTACGAATGAATCTATCCTAATTCCATGCCTTGTAAGTTTCTGTTCGAGAAACTAATCCTGCAGTCTTCTTTCTCTTTCTCTTCTCCCGACCGTTCCTCTCAGTCCAGGCGCATGCTCGTCGGCACCCACGTTCTTCGGTTGATCTCTTGTGTGGATACAGTCGTCAGATGCGTGAGAGAGCAAAGGGGACGCATGAATAGCGAGAGAAAACTTAGGGCCAGCTCGTAGTGTAACACCCTAATGAAATAAAAAAAGAAAAAAGTCATCCCGCACCCAGCCCAAGCCCAGGCGTCCCAACACCCATGAGCCCACGCATGCTATAGTGCCCTAAGTATTTAGCATCTCTCTTTCTCTCCCACTTTTTCATGTGTCGACCAGCAACTTCCCCAAAAACCTCAGGCTACAGTAACCCCCATCTCCTTCCATTCAGCTAAGACAGCAAGCTCCAAATCCATTTGTTTAGCTACAGTACTCTACAGTAACTCTCTCTCTCTTGGCAGAGGGCTTATTTCTCTTTAATTGCAGCTAGCCATCAAGAAGGAGAGAGGATAAGAGAAGGTGATCAAGTTGCTAAAGAAAAGAGAGGAAGAAGATAGGATTAGGATTAGCTATTAAGGTATGTTTGAGGGGATCCACCTCCCAAAATTATTTCTAATGATGTTTGAATGTATGGATTAGGACATGAAGAACAAACCCTTTGTTCTTAAGCTTAAGGGTTAGGAAATATGCATTAGAGATTCATGTTCTTTGCTAACCATGAGTAGAATGTAATGTGCTTCATGTTTTTTATGACTACTGTTCTATTGCTAATCATGTTTAGATGTAGAATATTTATTGTTTCGTATGTAGCTCAAAAGGAATTAGTTAAATGTTCATGTACCTCCATGATTGTGATTAGCATGTTTGATGTCCTCATGTGAATACACTATTTACTTCATTGTTAGATTGTTAAGAATGTTTCATATGATGTTTGAATTCATTTATGTGCTCAATATGTCAATGTATGTGAAATTAGGAAGAAAAGATGTAAAAGATGTGTATCTGTCGTCCCAGAACGGACGATCAATACATTATCGGTCGACCGTTCTAGAGACCATTGTAGTTTTGAACTCTGTCCAACGGTCGACCGATTCACCAACGGTCATCCGTTTTGGAAGGGTCGTTATATTTTGTGATTAGCAGTCGACTAAACGCACTGTTTCGATCGTCCGAAAGTCACGTAACGGTGGACCTATATACCAGCGGTCATCCGATTTGAGTGGTCGTCACATTCTGTGATTAACGGTCGAACCGAAGTTTAGTTTCGGTTGTCCGAAAGACCTATAATGGTCGACCAATATCCCAGTGGTCGTCCATTTCAGAGAGTCATCATATTTTGTGATTAGCGGTCGAATCGAAGCTCAGATTCGATCGTCCGAAAGGACCATAATGGTCAATCGAAAATCCTACCGGTCGATCGATACCCAACCAGCGGTCGACCATAAATCAGAACGGTCGTTCGTTCTGAAAGATGATTGGTTATTATTGAATGTCCACATTTAGTATGATTTGAAGTGTGTATGACCTTAAATAGGATTAAAATATGCAACATGTATTGAATGATTGCGTGTATTAATGAATGCAATTAAAAGACGGATTGACATGAAGGTGCCTTGTTGTAATCGAAGAGGGGAAATGGATTCCGCTCCTAAGTGGTGGCATTTTTCGGGGAAACGAGTTCCACCCTTAAGTGTGACATTTCCATAAGTTGAGGCGAGTTCCACCCTTGAGTGTGGCGTATCTATTGTCTACCCGCGAACCCAATCATAGCCTAGCTAGCCAATTTTCACGAATTCAATATGGTCTTCCCAATCAATAAAATAAGAACGTATCTAAGTAAAGATGAAAGACGACAAGATGAATGACTTAGGACATAAAGTTAAAGATGTTAAAGAAGCATGAAGAAATATGCACCTATTAGGATGCAAGATGAATGTCAACTTGTCACATCATATCATGACATGAATAAAGATAACAAAGTAAAGTAAGACCAGATCATGAGATGCATTAGCATAATGATAAGTATAATGATAAGCTATAGTATGCTTGACCTAAAGATTATGATATTACACGTTTATCTTATTTTGCCATGATAATATGTTCACATGCCATATAGTATGCATAAGTATCTCATTGCATGCATATGATTTATATTCCATGATGATGATATGTATATGTCATGACATGTAAAGATTATGTTATAAGATCATAGCATGCATGAGCCTCAACATACTCTAACGGGAGAAATCCCCTGCACCTCATGAATCTGTGTAGGTATGAATGAGGCTTAGGTTCGACGGCGAGGGCCTCATGACGGAGACATTGCACATCGACGGGTCAGACTACGACTCAAGTTATCTTTTAGACTTTTATATTATGATGATGAACTCTTTTAAGAGTGATCTATGTATGGTTTATGGGCCTTATGGAGTCATGTATTTTTACTTGAACTTGTTATGTTGTACGAACCCTTTGTTGGGTATGTTAGAGTCTATTAGGCCCGTGGGCCAGTTTGTTATCTTGAATTTTTATTTACATATAAAGTCTTCCACTGTTTATGGTATTAATGTTTTATGTCTACTATTATGTTTCGCTGCGATGTTTATGTAATTAGGTCAAGGTCAAAGTAATGTCGCCTAGGATTCGGCGATCCAAATTGGGCTGAATTTTGGGAGCGTTACAGTATGTATCAAAGCCATAATTTTGGCTCTTATGTCTTTAAGTCTTAGTATGTGTAAGCCATAGGTTGGCTAAGTGTCAAAGTTAAACGTCTAAGTGTAAAATCCATGTGTAATCGTCATGAGGTGCCACCGAACCTAAATGTATATGTTCTTCCATGTTTAGTTCACGCTAATGATGTTACTATGTTATTTAATTGTGAATGTAGATGTCTCCAAGATGTGCAATCGTTGATGAGGAGCATGAGAGGAACACATTCCTTGATGGTTTAATCCGGGCGGCACAATACGTCCAAAGGAACAACGAACCGGATTATTCCATCGAAAGGTTCCTAAGGCTCCAACCTCCGAAGTTTGATGGAGTAGGAGAGTCTGAATTAGCTGAATCATGAGTTGAGGAAGTAGGGGATATCCTTAAAGTTATGGGATGCTCCGAAGATCGAAAAGTGATGTATATTGCTCATCGCCTTTGTGGCCAAGCGAAAGCATGGTGGAAGTTGCTCCTGAAGACTACCTTCCAGAGTGAGGAAGAGGTGGAATGGGAAAGCTTCGTCGAAGTGTTCGAGGCTCGTTTCTTTTCGGACCATGTGAAAGAAAAGAAGAGGGACGAGTTTCTCAACCTCGTCCAAGGCAGCATGACGGTGGACGTGTACGTGAACACGTTCTTAAGGTTGGAGAAGTATGGGGATCTCAATGAGAATAAGCTCCGAAGGACGAAGAGGTTCATCAATGGTTTGAATCCCGGACTGCAACCTTGGGTTAGGAGTGGTCGCTGCACCACTATGAAGGATGTTGTAGAACTTGCCGCTGAATATGAAAAGTACCAAGAAAGAAAGATTGCCAAGGGAAAAGCCATCAAGAAGCATAAAGGGAAGGCCCACGAAAGTAGTCCATGGAAGGCACCATACTACTCTCCAAAGAAGATAGAACCAACCAAGCTCACATGCCTGCATTGTGGGAGAACTCACATTGGTGAATGTCGCATGAAGATCGGGACATGCCTACAATATGGCAAAGAGGGACACTATATAAGAGATTGTCCGGAGAGGCATGGAGATAATCGCAACAAAGGGAAGATGGTTGCAAACCCACCAAGAGCTCCGGCAAGAGTGTTTGCTATGGAAGTGGATGAAGACACTCAAGCAAATGATATGATCCAATGTAATATTCTAATTGCTGAAGACTATGCAAATGTTCTCTTCGATTCGGGTGCAACACATTCTTTTATCTCTCATGCATTTGTTAGAATGCTATAAGTAAGACCTCTAGTTACTAATTGTCAACTAGAAGTAGTGACCCCTACTATAATGGTAGCCTCTAGAAGATATGTCCCCAATGTATTGATAGAAATAGATAGAAAGAATTTTTCATGTGATCTCATATTACTTTCTATGATAGATTATGATGTAATTCTAAGAATGGATTAGTTATCTTATAATGATGCTCATATGTAGTGCAAAGAAAAGAAAGTTTTTATATGTGACCATCATGGAAGACCTACAATGATTCGGGGAATTCCCTCCAAAGAAGTCAATGTGCTAATTTCAACAACTAAGACAATCAAGATGATCAAGATGATTTTTGACAAGTATTATCAAGACAGATTCATAACCCAAGGCATTTGAATCTTTTGACGTGCTAAAAGAATATCCCGATGTCTTTCCGGAAGACATTGCAGGGTTGCTGCCAAGAAGAGAAGTTGAGTTCAATATTGAATTACTTCCGGGTATCGCGCCCATTTCAAAGCCGTCTTACTGAATGGCTCCGACGGAGATGCATGAACCAAAGACTCAATTACGAGCTTTTAGATAAGGGATTCATTAGGCCAAGTGTCTCACCATGGGGCGTGCCGATATTTTTCGTCAAAAAGAAGATGGTTCCTTAAAGTTGTGCATCGACTACCAGATGCTCAACAAGGTGACGGTGAAGAACAAGTATCCCTTGCCAAGGATTGATGATCTTTTTGATCAATTATCATCGGCGTCGATTTTCTCCAAGATCGACTTAAGAAGTGGTTACCACCAACTAAGGGTAGCCGAGCAAGATGTTCCAAAGACGACATTTCGTTCAAGGTATGAACGCTATGAGTTTTTTGTTATGCCTTTTGGACTAACGAATGCGCCCATCGCATTCATGGATTTGATGAATAAGTTCTTCCGTCCGTACTTGGACAAATTTGTGACTGTATTTGTGGATGACATCCTCATTTACTCATCAAGCCCTGAAGAGCATAGAGAACACCTCCGCATTCTGTTGAAAATCTTAAGAAGAAACAAGCTCTACGACAAATTTTCTAAGTGTGAATTTTGGCTTGAAGAAATGATGTTCCTTGAACATATTGTATCAAAGCATGGAGTGGCCGTAGACCCGGCTAAAGTTGAAGCGGTGACCAATTGGAATAGGCCTAAGAATGTGACCGAGATTAGAAATTTCTTGGGACTTACCGAATATTATAGAAGATTTATCCAAGATTTCTCTAAGATATCCGCACTTATGATCAAGCTGACAAGAAAAGGCGAGAAGTTTATATGGACACAAGCATGTGAAGCAAGTTTTCAAAAGTTAAAAAGAAGACTCACCACGGCACCAATTCTAGTCTTTCCTTTGGGGAGTGGAGGCTATGTTATTTATAATGATGCATGTGGTACCGACTTAGGTTGTGTACTTATGCAATATGGCAAGGTGGTGGCATATGCTTCTCGGCAATTGAAGAAGCAAGAAGTCAACTATCAAACTCATGATTTAGAGTTAGCCGCGATAGTATTCACATTGAAGATATGGCGCCACTACTTGTATGGTGAAGATTTTGAAGTGTACACGAACCATAAGAGCTGGTAATTCTGCTATTTAATCCGGTACACGAAACATTGAAGATGGATTAGGAATTTTCCCAAGTTATTAATTTACAAGATTAACATCACAGAGTCCACAAACTGGTAATTCTGCTATTTAATCCGGTAAATCAAACTATCTTAAATTTAATCAAACCTAAAGTCCCACAAACTAGTGTTCGTCAAATAAGATTGAAATTAAGATGCATTAATATGAAAATCCTAGACTATTAATCACTCCACAAACTGGTTAGATTAACAGACCACATAAATTTGATTCTCCACACATTAGTTATCAAATTTATGTCAATTATTAATTTCACATAAAATTAATTAATTTAATTAATGAATTCTGAAATTAAATAATCCACAAACTGATAAGTACTCAACTCAGAAATCCAAATAATTAAATCAAAAGCATTAAGCACAATTAACTAATTGATCAGAAAAGATTAAAACAAATAATATAGAGTCCAAATAGTTTCCCTTCAATAATAATCTCCTAAAATGAAATAAATAGAAAATATGGAGTTCATCCTAGAAATTCTGGAGAGATAATAATAAAATAATAATAATTGGAAGAATTACACCCAAATAGATAAAAGTCGAAGCTTCGGATCACGGGCAGACAGTCGGGCAGCCTCTCGGACTTGATCAAGGTCGCGATCAACTTCCAGCTGTCGCACCTCTCTCCTCTTGGTCGTAGCCTGCAGAGCTCACGACTCATCGTGGAAGAAACATGAACCTCAGAGCACACTTGAAACGATGGATTCTTCACGTATTTATAGGGTGCGGACGGCCTTCAATTTGATCTCGGCTGTAACATCGTACGGTTGACTTTAAAATTATAAGATAAACTCGGCCAAGGATAAATCCTTTTATCATTACGCCCAAAGATAAATTATTTTTATCTTTACTCCCTTAGAATATCGGCCGTAATAAAGAATTAAATCTTTACTTCCAAAGAGATAAAAATTCTTTTTACTCCCTCCAAATCTCGGTCGTAAGGAAGGAATTTAATCTTGTTACGCCCAAAAGATAAAATCATTCAATTGTTACTCCTTTTGAATCTAAGGCCAAATTCATCTTCATGCCATTACGCTCAAAAGATAAAATTCTTTTATCTTTACCCTTCAAATTTCGGCCGTAAGGAACACCTTTCGAATCTCGCCCAAAACGACTTGGGTGTAAAGCCAAATCTCGGCCGTAATGATGAATTCTTCATCCTAATCTCGGCAGTAATGATAAATTCTTTAAAATTTTGGCCGATACAGCACAATCCATTTTAATCTCGATTTTTCCTGCAAAATAATTATCAAAATTTAGTTAATCCATCCACAATTAAAATATTCAGAGAATTTAATAATTAAAATTGATAAATCTGGAATTACGATTAAAAGTGACTAAAAATGATGCATGCCATGATCAAATTATAGAAAATTTAATTAAAATAATTAACTAAAATATGTTGTATTTTACATGCATCAAACTCCCCCAAGCTTAAAGTCTTGCTTGTCCTCAAGCAAAAATTCAAAGTAAAGCTCAAGAAAGTTCCATCATAGCCGTCACATTGTCAACTGACTAATTTTCTCGCAAAATTCTTCTGCACACCTACTACTCAGCATCTTATCATTTTCCATGCACTTAGCTTCATAGAGGTTCTGAATGCTACACAAATTTAAACAATCTTAAATTCAGCCTTGCAGAAAAATAAATTATCTGTCAAATAATAGCATTAATATTGAACACATAAGTACTAATTGAACTTAAAACTTTTTCTTTTTCTTTTTCAACTTTATTTTCAATCATTTTAAAAGTTCTAATCTTCAAACAGGATTGCACAATGAAGTCCATGTAGCGGGCTTTAAACTGATGACTCCCAGACCAGATGACCTTAGGGCACCAGGTGATAAAGCACCCCTCGAGTTTACTTGCCCGAACAACCAAAGTTCTGAATGAAGAGTTCGAACTTAGCCATGGTTCAGTACTCCTTTGCTTCTCCATATTCCACAAGATGGTCCATGTAGCAGGTTTTCGATCGACGGATCCCAGAGCAGTTGCCCTTAGGTCGCCAGACATGAATCCCTACGGATCTAATTACCCGAACACACCTTGGTTTCGGATAACACTTTTGTACCTACACATAACTTTATTCAACTTTTTTTTAACATAATTATTTGTTGGGGTTTAACTAACCCTTCTTTTTTATAAGCTCAAAAAGTACTTGATATGGTCAATAAGAAGGCTGCTATTATCAAGACTTAAAAGAAATAAAAAGGCATGAATATGATTTTGTCGTCTAGTCATTCATAATTCTACTTAGCATAGGCACATAGTCCATAAGTTTGATACTAAAATAGCAAGTGATAAGAAAGAAAAGCATTCAAATTTCATCAATTAACAATATGTCTTTGAACTTCTACTAAAAGATAATTAAAATAGTAAGACAAGAGTTTGTAAGATGGTAGCAAAAATAAATGCATGCAATGGTATTTTTTAGAAAATTTTCAAATTTTTCAATTTTTTTTGGATTTTTTTACAAATAGATGCAAACATAAGCAAATAAAAAGAAAGAAACATGCAATGCATGAAATGCAAACTCCCCCAAGCTTGCATTAGACACTGTCCTCAGTGTTAGGCCAACAAGGGAAAGAGTAAAGATAATATGGAAAAGCTAAAGAAATGAAAATAAAGAAAAGGGAGAAGATACAACCGGATTTATTGTCGGTGGAGAGATGTTCGGCCTCAATATATATATCGATGAAGGTGTCGGCCGCAAATGGTGTCGGTGAGAGGAGATCTCGACTGATAATTGATGGATCTCGGCCGATAATGGAGAGTCTCGGCCGTAAAAGCTTGGCCGCAAAATTTTATTGATGAAGATCTCAGTCGTGCAATCTCGGCCGTAAGAAACTGGCCGTAATGGTGAGACTTCGGCCATAACGAAGAAAGGGCGTAACGGCGTTGAAGCTCGGCCGTAAAGAATAGGAGGCGTGGCACTTTGAGCGTAAGGGAGCAGCGGTGACGGTGTCGGCTCTTCGGCCGTAAAACGAAGTTAGGGCGTAACGACGTTGATTGATCTATTCCCACGTGATGGCGCAGTGAAGGGTCATGTCGTAAGAGCTTGGCCGATTTTCAATGTGATTCGTCTGTTTCGCCTTGTCATGTCCGAGGTCTCTCCTTCCGCAGATGACTCAACAAAATAAAAACTATTACCACAACTAAAGATATTAATCAACAAACTAATAAAAGACTAATCTAAAGAAATAATAAAAAGGATAAAAATAGTTCTGATTTATAGTCGTCCGCTTGACTTTGTCAATTCGTCATTTAGATGGTAAATAGATTAATTTTGATAATATGTGTTATCATGATAGAGTTTAAGTCTATGTCCATTAACTTTAAATTTTTGTTTATGATCCAATGATTCAATTTCAAATGTTCCATAAGGTGAACAATTGATTATGATATAAGGGTCAGTCCACCTCAATTTGAGTTTCCCAGGAAATAATTTGAGTTTACTATTGTAAAGAAGCACTCGTTGACCAGGTAAAATTCTTTATGTTTAATATGCAGGTCATGTAATTTTTTAGTACGTTCTTTATATAGTTTGCTGTTCTCATATGCATGATATCTAAATTCATCAAGCTCATTTAATTGTAATAATCTTTCTTATTGTGATGATTTTAGATCCAGATTTAAAAATTTCGTTGCCCAATAAGCTTTATGTTCTAATTCCACAGGGAGGTGACATGATTTTCCAAAAACTAATTTATAAGGAGAGGTACCTATAGGTGTCTTAAAAGCAGTTCTATATGCCCAAAGTGCATCGTCTAGTTTCAAGGACCAATCCTTCCTAGATGAGTTCACAGTTTTTTTCTAGAATTCTTTTAATTTCTCTATTTGAAATTTTCACTTGTCCACAAGATTGGGCATGATATGGGGTACTAAGAAAGTGGTTGACTCCAAATCGGTTAAGAAGAGTTGACATTATTTTATTACAGAAATGTGTTCCATTGTCACTTATGATAGTCCTAGGTGTTCCAAATTGAGTAAAAATATTTTTTCTTAGAAAGTTTCCAACTACCTTGGCCTCATTTGTTGGTGTGGCTACAGCTTCTACCCATTTGGAAACATAATCAACCGCCACTAAGATGTATTGGTTGTTAAAGGATTTAGGGAATGGTCCCATAAAGTCAATGCCCCAAACATCAAAAATATCGCACTGTAAAATATTTGTGAGAGGCATTTCATCTCGACGAGAAATATTACTTGTCCTTTGACATTTGTCACAATACTTACAGTAGTTTCTTGCATCTCTGTAAATGGTTGGCCAATATAGTCCACATTCAAGTACCTTAGCCGCTGTTCGATTGGGTCCAAAGTGACCTCCAGCTTGTCCATCGTGGCAATGACTTAGGATATTATCAATCTCATCTTCATGAACACATCTTCGAACTATTTGATTTGCACATAATCGAAAAAGGTAAGGATCTTCCCAGTGATAATTCTTGACATCAGATAAGAATTTTCTTTTTTGATGAGTGGTCATGCCCTTTGGAATGTAATGTCCTGCAAGGTAATTAGCAAAATCAGCGAACCATGATGTAGTGTTAGAAATTTGAAAAATTGTAGAGATGGAAAAAAGTTTCTCGTCTGGGAATTCTTCAAGTATGTTTGTGACTTCTCTTGGAGATGACTCCAAACGAGATAGGTGATCAGCTAATAGGTTCTCAGTCCCCTTTTTGTCCTTTACTTCCACATCGAACTCTTGCAAAAGTAGTATCCATCGGATTAGTCTAGGTTTGGCATCTTGTTTACTCATCAAGTGCTTGATGGCTGCATGATTTGTGTATACAATAATTTTTGAACAAATTAAATATGATCTAAACTTGTCAAAAGCAAAAATAATAGCAAGAAACTCCTTCTCTGTTGTTGCATAATTTAGTTGGGCAGCATTCAATGTTCGGCTTGCATAATATATGACATGAAATGTTTTATCCTTTCTTTGCCCCAACACAGCTCCTACAGCACCATCACTCGCGTCACACATCAGCTCAAATGGTAGAGACCAGTCTGGTGCAACAACAACAGGTGCAGAAATTAGCATTTCCTTTAATAAATTAAAGGCAGCAAGACAATTTGAATTAAAATCAAATTTTGTGTCCTTAGCAAGAAGATTAGTTAAGGGTTTAGCCATTTTTGAAAAATCTTTGATAAAACGGCGATAAAATCCTGCGTGCCCAAGAAAGCTTCGAATGCCCTTCACATTGGTTGGAGGTGGCAGATTTGCAATAACATCTATCTTGGCCTTATCCACTTCAATTCCATTTGCTGAGATTTTGTGGTCAAGCACTATACCCTCCTTAACCATGAAGTGACATTTCTCTCAGTTAAGGACCAAATTTATTTCTTCACATCTCTGCAAAACTAGAGATAAGTTATCCAAACAATTATTAAAAGAGCTACCAAAAAGTATAAAATCATTCATGAAAACTTCGAGTATCTTCTTATTCATATCTGCAAAGATTGACATCATGCATCTTTGGAATATTGCTGGAGCGTTGCATAGACCAAATGGCATCCTTCTATAGGCAAACGTTCCATATGGACATGTGAACGTTGTCTTTTCTTGATCCTCAGGTGCTACTGCTATTTGATTGTATCCAGAATAGCCATCTAGAAAACAATAATAGCTATGACCTGCAACACGCTCCAACATTTGGTCAATAAAAGGTAATGGAAAATGATCTTTGCGGGTAGCATCATTAAGCTTCCTATAGTCTATACAAACTCTCCAACCTGTAACTGTTCTTTGAGGCACCAATTCATTATTTTTGTTATTTACCACAGTGATTCCTCCTTTCTTAGGAACTACCTGCACAGGACTTATCCATGAACTATCAGAAATGGCATATATAATACCTGCATCAAGGAGTTTGATGACCTCCTTTTTCACAACTTCCCTTAAAGTTGGGTTAAGCCTTTTTTGATATTGAGCAATTGGCTTGGCATTGTCCTCCATCAAAATCTTGTGCATGCAAATGATAGGAGAGATGCCCCTGATATCTGAGATCGACCAGGCAATTGCTCTTTTGTGTTGCCTCAATACTTCTAAAAGTTGGTTTTCCATATCACCTGTCAAATCAACAGATATGATAATTGGGTAAGTGTCGTTTTCAAGAAAAGCATATTTTAAATGAGATGGAAGTTCTTTAAGTTCAAATTTTGAAGAATAATCCAGTTTATCGTTTTCCGCCTCGAGTGTCTCTGTTGTTATTGGCGCATTATCGTCTTCCACAATTTCTCTAGATTCCTCTACCATTTCCAAAGCTTCCTTAGCATATGGATCTGAGATAAAATCTGCAACAATATCATCAAAAACATCAATCGTGTCATTTTCTAAAGAATCAATGGCATAACAGGATGAGTAATCAAAAGGTTGTTTGAGAGAATTTTTTATATTGAAAGTGATGTCTTCATTGTTGACGCGAAGTTTGAGCATCCCTTGTTGAACATCTATGAGTGCGTTTCCTGTTGCTAGGAATGGTCTCCCGAGGATGATGGGGGTTTTTTCATCTGCCTTCATATCCAGAACAATAAAATCTGCAGGAAAAACAAATTTATCAACCTTTACCAAAACATCTCTTAATATTCCTCGGGGTCTCTTGCATGAAGAATCTGCGAATTGAAGAGTCATGCTTGTTTCTTCAAGTTCTCCATAACCTAGCTGCACAAATATAGAATGTGGCATTAAACTAATACTAGCACCAAGATCACATAAAGCTTGTGCACAAAAGAATTTTCCTATAGTGCAAGGTATGGTGAAGGTTCCAGGATCTTTCATTTTTCTAGGTATATCTCGATCGTAAATGGCACTACACTCTGATGTCAACATTACTCTCTCAGTGTTTTCAAACCTTCTTCTTGAAGATAATATATCCTTCATGAATTTAGCATAGCTCGGCATCATTTGTAAAGCTTCATGAAAAGGAATGTTAATAGATAATTGCTTCAGAATATCAAGAAAGCGAGAAAATTGCTTATCTAACTGTTCTTTGCGAAATTTCTGTGGATAGGGCTGATCCTTTATGTCAGTTTCTTTTTTCTTCAGATTGATATCTTCAGTAGTCTGATCTTGTGTCTTTAATGCTTCAGTTTCTTCTTTATGATCAATTACTCTTGGCGGGGAATCTGATCTCAGACTTCTCAATTGTTTCCCACTTCTAAGAGTCACAGCTTTGATCTCTTCTTTAGGATTTTTCTCTGTATTGCTTGGAAGAGTCCCTGGTGCACGTCCTGCCACCATATTGGCCATCTGCCCTATTTGCATTTCTAAATTCCTGATTGTAGCATCTTGATTGTTTGCCCTTGTTTCCATTGTCTTCTGCATGGTTTGCATAGTGTCAATAACTCTTGCCATCATCTCTTCCATAGGATTAGTCGATTGTTGGACAGGAGCTTCTTGTTGCTTTCTCAAAAGTGTATAATTTTGTGGATGAGCTTGATTCTGAAATTTCTCAAAAACTTGCCCTTGATTTGACCTGTAAGGAAACTTCTGATTGTTCTTCCAACCATAGTCATTATTCCTGAAAAATGGATTGGAGACAAAGTTAGCATTTTCAATATGATCAGGATTAGAAATGTTACCTTGAGGACAATAATTGCTTGCATGTCCTCCTCCACAGTTGTTGCACACCATTAAAGACATCATCTGTTCAAATTTTTTATTAAGTGACTCCAGCTGAGTCACTACTTCAAAAGAATTTTTACTTTCTATAGCATGCACATCATGAGTTCGGCGAGATGATCTCCTTTCTTGGCTCAACTTGAGGGCTACAGCTTCAATAATATCCTGTATCTCACCAGGGCGTTTAGATCCCAGTACTGTCCCTCCTGCTGATTGATCAAGTTTGTCTTGATCTGCAGCTCGCAATCCATGGTAGAAATCTTCCATCACTTGCCACTTTGGAATTCTATTGTCAGGAACTCTAGCCAGCAGTTCCTTATATCGTTTCCAGGCTTCATATAACGTCTCGTTATCGTCTTGAACAAATTCCCTCAGCTCCCTTCGATATTTGCCTGCTTTTTGTGGTGGGCAATATTTTCCAACAAATTTTTTTACCAGCTCCAACCATGAGTGAATCGATCCTGCAGGCAAAGTTTTAAACCAAGTGGAAGCTTTGTCACGTAAAGATTGAGGAAATAATAATAAACGAATAATTTCAGAAGAAACATTATTATTTCTAAAGGTGCTCAGAGTGGCAAGAAATTTGTCAAGGTGATCATGGGGGTCTTCATGAAATTCTCCTCCAAATTGGGATGCTTGTATCATCCTCACGATTGCGGGATTTATCTCAAAATTATTTGCGTTAATATCAGGCAGCACGATGCATGATTCTCGGTCACTGTATCTGGCCGAGACATATTCTCTCATAGAAAGCTCTGCTTCATCTTCTTGCCGATTATTATGTGGTGGAACCAGTTCATTTTGTTGCTCCAGTCTCTGATTATCGCGTGCTTGTTCCATCATTTTTCTTATATTTCTTCGTAATCGACGATAGGTTCTTTCAATTTCAGGATCAAATTCCAATAGTGGATTTGAACTCCTAGTGCGCTTATCGGAAAATTCCAGGATTGGTTGTGATTTAATTTTCAATTAGTACCTGCAACAACCAATTTTCAGTAAGATAAAAGAATAAAATAAAAATATATACAAGAAGAAAGAAATTCAGATACTAGGTCACCAAGAAATAAGATTTAAAAGTCTTTCGGCATTATCGAGTATTCATTAGGTCATCAAAATTAATGTCCGAGAGAAATTAACCTAATTACTATCACCAAAATTCACCGAAAAATTATCACATACGGCGAAAAATCAAAATTCGAAAACCAATTCAAATGCCAAATATTATCGACCGAAAGAATTTATGATGATGTAAGAAACGGCAGAAAATAAGTCTGAACTAATTTGCGGCCGTAAAGTTAATAATCAGACATAATAAAAAATTATTTTCAGAGAGGAAATAAGATTGATCGGCCGTAATACAGAAATAGATTTTACGGCCGAAATTAGATTAGTAATCCGAGGCTCGTTCGTCCGTAAAAATCATAAAACAGTGTTGAAAGGGATTCAACGTGAAGGCGTAAAACTTGTTGGCTTAACGTCGAAACAACGTCGTAAAAATTAACACAGCGACGAATCATTTCGGCAATCAACTCCTCACATATAAAATCCTAGGCGTAAAGAACTGAAGTTGACAACCTTTGATCGTAAAACAGAACAGGGTTTCGGCCGAAATAAAAATCGAACGAAACGTCGACAAAATGACTCATTACGGCCGAGGAAGAGGATAATTCATATCGGCCGTAAAACAATGAGAATTAAATCGAACGTGATCGTTGATGGCTGAGAAAGAAAAAATCACAAATAAATTGGCCGAAAGGGTCGTAATATGGCGTAAAAACAAATGTTCAGAAATTTTACGGCCGCAAAACCATGAGATCATTCTCGGCCGTAAACAAAAAGATCTGGATGAAGTGAATTTCGACCGTAAAGATAAAAAAAATTGTCAATTAAGCCGAAATGAGATCACATCGGCCGAGATGAAGTCAACATGATTGGCCGTAATACAAAATAGGGTTTCGGCCGAAATAAAAATAGAATTAAACTTATTCTTGCGTCAATAGAAGAATCATTACGGCCGAGGAGGAGTAAAATTCATGTCGGATGATCCATTACGGCCGAGACAGACTAAATCGCTTTGGCCAAAACAAAGTCAAATCAAAAGTTCAAACTATTAAAACATTACGGCCGAAATAAAGTCCAATGAAACTTGAGAATATTACCCCAACGAAACGTCGACCATTGAATCATTACGGCCGAAAGTGAATTAAGAAGATTCTTTACGGCCGTAAAATAATGAAATCGAATCCATGACGTAAAACAATGTTCGGATAAAAATATTACAGACGTAAAAATTGAAAGTTTAGAACTCAGAAATCATTCATTGCGAGGCCGTAAAATTAATAAAGCCGACACATAAATCTCGGTCGTAAAATCATAAGTCGACAGTGTAATTCGGAAAATTCAATCGGCGTCGGATTTTAAACCGAAAGTAGACAAATTTTAAAAAAAATTTATCGTGACCTTTATCTGCAAAAGGAAAAAATGTTAGTTTATTCACAAAAATAATTAAAACAATTAATACATATTTATAAAGAATTATTTACAATTTATTTACATCTCCTAATAATTCATAAAAATTAGAAATTAATTAATAAAATATTCTCCGGCAACGGCGCCAAAAACTTGATGCGTTAAATTTGTAACAATAAAATTTGCTAGCAAGTGCACTAGTCGCTCAAGTAATATAGTAATAGGAGTAAGAGTGTCGAACCCATGAGGAATATTATTAATTTAATATCTGAATTTATAAATTAATAAGAGAGGAAAAACATGAATTTTTGGAAAGATGTTTTATGAAATAAAATAAAAAAAATAAGATAAAGATAAGATAATGGTGTTGAAGTTAGGCCTTAGGATAAAAATAGATCAGGATAAATATTTGAATCGTAAAAGATAAATTTAATCTTTAAAGATGGATTAGGAATTTTTCCAAGTTATTAATTTACAAGATTAACATCACAGAATCCACAAACTGGTAATTCTACTATTTAATCCGGTAAATCAAACTATCTTAAATTTAATCAAACCTAAAGTCCCACAAACTAGTGTTCGTCAAATAAGATTGAAATTAAGATGCATTAATATGAAAATCCTAGACTATTAATCACTCCACAAACTGGTTAGATTAACAGACCACATAAACTTGATTCTCCACACATTAGTTATCAAATTTATGTCAATTATTAATTTCACATAAAATTAATTAATTTAATTAATGAATTCTGAAATTAAATAATCCACAAACTGGTAAGTACTCAACTCAGAAATCCAAATAATTAAATCAAAAGCATTAAGCACAATTAACTAATTGATCAGAAAAGATTAAAACAAATAATATAGAGTCCAAATAATTTCCCTTCAATAATAATCTCCTAAAATGAAATAAATAGAAAATATGGAGTTCATCCTAGAAATTCTAGAGAGATAATAACAAAATAATAATAATTGGAAGAATTACACCCAAATAGATAAAAGTCGAAGCTTCGGATCACGGGCAGACAGTCGGGCAGCCTCTCGGACTTGATCAGGGTCGCGATCAACTTTCAGCTGTCGCACCTCTCTCCTCTTGGTCGTAGCCTGCAGAGCTCACGACTCGCCGTGGAAGAAACCTGAACTTCAGAGCACACTTGAAATGATGGATTCTTCACGTATTTATAGGGTGCGGACGGCCTTCAATTTGATCTCGGCCGTAACATCGTACGGTTGACTTTAAAATTATAAGATAAACTCGGCCAAGGATAAATCCTTTTATCATTACGCCCAAAGATAAATCCTTTTTATCTTTACTCCCTTAGAATCTCGGCCGTAATAAAGAATTAAATCTTTACTCCCAATGAGATAAAAATTCTTTTTACTCCCTCCAAATCTCGACCGTAAGGAAGGAATTTAATCTTGTTACGCCCAAAAGATAAAATCATTCAATTGTTACTCCTTTTGAATCTCGGCCAAATTCATCTTCATGCCATTACGCCCAAAAGATAATTTTTTTTATCTTTACCCTTCAAATTTCGGCCGTAAGGAACACCTTTCGAATCTCGCCCAAAACGACTTGGGTGTAAAGCCAAATCTCGGCCGTAATGATGAATTCTTCATCCTAATCTCGGCCGTAATGATAAATTCTTTAAAATTTTGGCCGATACAGCACAATCCATTTTAATCTCAATTTTTCCTGCAAAATAATTATCAAAATTTAGTTAATCCATCCACAATTAAAATATTCAGAGAATTTAATAATTAAAATTGATAAATCCGGAAATACGATTAAAAGTGACTAAAAATGATGCATGCCATGATCAAATTACAGAAAATTTAATTAAAATATGTTGTATTTTGCATGCATCAGGCAAAGAAGATGACTTGAGTTTCTTAAGGACTATGAGTTCGTTATACTGTACTACCCCGGAAAAGCAAATGTAGTTGTCGATGCACTAATTCGCAAATGGGAAGGATACCACTTGGATGTTTAAGTGTTCACAAGTGGAATCTTGTGAAAAGTATAGTGCAATAGGCCCCAAGCATTTGTAGCCGAAGGATCATGTGTATGGCTCATCATGTGATCGAATCAAGCTTAGTGCGGAGAATCGTTGAAGCTCAACGAAGAGACCCAAAATATGCGAGAATGATCAATGTATGCAAAAGAGAAAGAAATCATTTCAAATATGGCGAAGATGGAGCAATTAGGTACAAGAACCGTATATGGGTCCCGAAGGACAAAGCATTAAGAAGAGAGATTTTGGATGAATATCACAAGTCTGAATTCTCCATCCATTCCGGAAGTACTAAGATGTTTAAGAACTTTCAAAGGAACTTTTGGTGGGAAGATATGACGAAGAAAATGGCCAAGTATGTAGCAAAGTGTTTGTCAACAAGTTAAGATTGAATACTGAAGGCCTTGTGGCAAGTTACAACCCTTACCTATTTCGGAATGGAAATGACAAAGTATCTCTATGGACTTTGTGGTAGGTTTATCTCGAACCCGAAAAGGACATGATGCAATTTAGGTTGTAGTGGATCGTTTGACGAAATCAGCTCACTTTATTCCTATGAAAGTGAGTCAATCCATGAAAAGCATGGTGGAGTTATATGTGAACGAGATTATTCATTTGCACGAAATTTCGACTTTTATTATTTCGGATAGAGATCCGAGGTTCACATCGAGATTTTGGAAATGTCTCCAAAATGCTTTTCGAACAAGGCTAAATTTTAGCACGGCATTTCATCTTCAAACCGATGGCCAAAGTAAAAGAAAAATTCAAACACTTGAGGATATGCTTAGAGTTTGTGCCTTAGATTGGCATGAAAATTGGGATGACAACCTTCCTTTGGTTGAATTTGCTTATAACAATAGTTATCACTCAAGTATCAAGATGGCACCATTTGGAGCTCTATATGGTAGGCCTTGTCGTTCTCCGACATGTTGGAGTGAAACCGGGGAAGGAAGGTATCTTGGATCGGATTTGGTCCACATGTATGTTGATAAAGTAGAGCTTATCAAGCAAAGTATGTTAGCGGCACAAAGTAGACAAAAGAGTTATGCGAATTTGAGAAGAAGGGAGCAATTTTATGAAGTTGGCGATAATGTAATGCTCAAAGTCTCACCAACTAAGGGTGTTATGAGATTTAGTAAGAAAGGAAAGCTAACACTAAGATACATTGAACTTTTTGAAATTCTAGAGAAAGTTGGTGAAGCTGCTTACAAATTAGCATTACCACCTTCATATGCAAGACTTCATAACGTCTTTCATGTATCAATGCTTTAGAAGTATGTCCATGATGAAACAAATGTGATTCAGATTGAGGAGCCAAATATCAAGGAGGACTTAACATATGTAGAGCAACCTATAGAGATTGTGGACTATCAAGTGAAGCATTTGAAGAACAAGACAATACCCATGGTCAAAATGGTATGGAAGCACCATAGAGCACAAGAACCTACATGGGAGCTAGAAGAAGAAATGCGAGATCAATAATCCGGGCCCGGTACAGAGGAACTCGGGTTGAGTTCGTCTTACGAAAAAAGATTGCATCGCGCAATACATTTTTCAGTCAACTTTTCAGCGATGGCCGACATCAATAATCATCATAAATCATAACACAATAACTAGGGATCAATCAGAGCATGCTTCAGGTCTAAAATTAAGATTCTACGATTGAATCTATCCTAATTCCATGCCTTATAAGTTTCTGTTCGAGAAATTAATCATGCAGTCTTCTTCTTCATCTTTCTCTTCTCCCGACTGTTCCTCTCAGTCCAGACGCACGCTCGTCGGCACCCACGTTCTTCGATTGATCTCTTGTGTGGATAGCAGTCGTCAAATGCGTGAGAGGGCAAAGGGAACGCACGAATAGCGAGAGAAAACTTAGGGCCGGCTCGTAGTGTAACACCCTAATGAAATAAAAAAAAAAAAGAAAAGAAAAAAGTCATCCCGCACCCGGCCCAAGCCCAGGTGTCCCAACACCCATGAGCCCACACATGCTATAGTGCCCTAAGTGTTTAGCATCTCTCTTTCTCTCCCACTTTTTCATGTGTCAGTCAGCAACTTCCCCAAAAACCTCAAGCTACAATAACCCCATCTCCTTCCATTCAACTGAGACAGTAAGCTCCAAATCCATTTGTTTAGCTACAGTACTCTACAGTAACTCTCTCTCTCTCTCTCTTTCTTTTCTCTTTCTCGACAGAGAGCTCATTTCTCTTTAATTACAGCTAGCCATCAAGGAGGAGAGAGGATAAGAGAAGGTGATCAAGTTGTTAAAGAAAAGAGAGGAAGAAGATAGGATTAGGATTAACTATTAAGGTATGTTTAAGGAGATCCACACCTTTCAAAACCCTTCCTAATGATGTTTGAATGCATGGATTAGGGCATGAAGAACAAATCCATTATTCTTAAGCTTAAGGGTTAGGAAATGTGCATTAGAGATTCATGTTCTTTGCTAACCATGAGTAGAATGTAATGTGTTTCATGTTTATTATGACTACTATTCTATTGCTAATCATGTTTAGATGTAGAATGTTTATTGCTTTTTATGTAGCTCAAAAGGAATTAGTTAAATGTTCATGTACCTCCATGATTGTGATTAGCATGTTTGATGTCCTCATGTGAATACACTATTTACTTCATTGTTAGATTGCTAAGAATGTTTCATATGATGTTTGAATTCATTTATGTGCTCAATATGTCAATGTATGTGAAATTAGGAAGAAAAGATGTAAAAGACGTATAACGGGCGACCGATACATTATCAGTCGATCGTTCTGGAGATCATTGTAGGTTCGAACTCTGTCAAACGGTCGACCGATTCACCAACAGTCGTTTGTTTTGAAAGGGTTGTTACATTCTGTGATTAGCGATCGACCAAACGCCTATTTCGATAGTCCGAAAAGCCATGTAATGGTCGATCGATATACCAGCGGTCGTCCGATTTGAGTGATCATCACATTTTGTGATTAGCGGTCAAACCGAAGCTCAGTTTCCATCATCTGAAGGACCTATAACGATCGACCGATAACCCAGTGGTCGTCCATTTCATAGAGTCATCACATTCTGTAATTAGTGGCCGAACCGAAGCTCAGTTTCGATCGTCCGAAATGACCATAACGGTCGATCGAAAATCCTACCGGTCGACCGATACCCAATCTGCGGTCGACCATAAATCAAAACGGTCATCTATTCTGGAAGATGATTGGTTATGATTGAATGTCCACGTTTGGTATGATTTGAAGTATGCATGACTTTAAATAGGATTAAAATATGCAACATGTATTGAATGATTGTATGTATTGATGAACGCAATTAAAAGACGGATTGACATGAAGGTGTTTTGTTGTAATCGAGGAGGGAAAATGGGTTCCGTCCCTAAGTGGTGACATTTCTCGGGAAAACGAGTTCCACCCTTGAGTGTGGTGTTTCCATAAGTTGAGGCGAGTTCCACCTTTGAATGTGGCGTCTCTATTGGGCCCACGCGGAACCAGGAGGCGAGTTTCACCCTTGAGTGTGACGTATCTATTGGCTACCCGCGAACCCAATCATAACCTAGCTAGCCAATTCCCACGAATTCAACATGGTCTTCTCAATCAATAAGATAAGAACGTATCGTAAAGATGAAAGACGACAAGATGAATGATGAATGATGAATGACTTAGGACATAAAGTTAAAGATGTTAAAGAAATCTGAAGAAGTATGCACCTATGAGGATGCAAGATGAATGTCAACTTGTCACATCATATCATGACATGAATAATGATGACAAAGTAAAGTAAGACCGGATCATGAGATGCATTAGCATAATGATAAGTATGATGATAAGCTATAGTATGCTTGACCTAAAGATTATGATATTACACGTTTATCTTATTTTGTCATGATGATATGTTCACATGCTATATAGTATGCATAAGTAGCTCATAGCATGCATATGATTTATGTTCCATGATGATGATATGCATATACCATGACATATAGAGATTATGTTATAAGATCATAGTATGCATGTGCCTCAACATACTCTAATGGGAGAAATCCTCTGCACCCATGGATCCGTGCAGGTATGGATGAGGCTTAGGTTCAACGGCGAGGGCCTCATGGTAGAGACATTGCACATCGACGGGTCGAGCTACAGCCCAAGTTATCTTTTAGACTTTTATATTATGATGATGAACTCTTTTAAGAGTGGTCTATGTATGATTTATGGGCCTTATGAAGTTTTGTATTTTTACTTGAAATCGTTATGTTGTACGAACCTTTTGTTGGATATGTTAGAGCCCATTAGGCCTATGAGCCAGTTTGTTATCTTGGATTTTTATTTACATATGAAGTCTTTCGTTGTTTATGATATTAATATTTTATGTCTATTATTATGTTTCGCTGCAATGTTTATGTAATTAGGTCAAGGTCGAAGTAATGTCGTCTAGAGTTCGGCGATCCAAATTGAGGCCGAATTTTGGGAGCGTTACATGTAGAGAGAAAAGGGGCTGACTTATTTGATTTGGTCTTATATTTATGTGAGAGAAATATGAGGTCATATGGTAGTTAGAGAATCAAATCTCCCTGATCTAATTTTATCCTCTTCCTACTCGGTTTTATCTTTCTCTCTTTTTTATTTTAAAAGTCCCGGGCGTTACACGGAGCCTCTCTTATTAGTGATTACTATGCTTTCCCTCCATGTATCACCTCATGGGAGAGATAATGTGTACTACTTTGTTATGTAATATGCGTTCGGAATTCGATCAAAGACAACTATCTGCAAACGAAACATCTGGATTCGATTGGAGATGTTAACTTTTAATTGTTGGCGATTAGTGAATGCCAAGATCTGGAGCCCTTGTATACAACTACATAATGAACTGTAACTACTAATTGAGGAAATTGATCACAATAAAAGTGAAAGGTTTAAGGATTCTGGCCTTCTGGGAGTCCATAAGTAAAGCTAACTCTCGCTACTTTGCATGCTCATTGATTGTAGAGCGTAGACCAAACAAAAATGGTGCCAAAATTATTTTAACATAATTGATTAGAAGGATTGTGCTTAGTGGGTCGTAGCTCAAAACTCCACTCTTGAAACTAACATTTGGTCAAGGAAATATGGTTCTATTTTTTTACTCCGATTTTCGATTAGTCAAGTGTCACCGAAAGTTTTATAGGGTATAAAGAAATGGTGCCAAAACACACTCATTTTTTTAGAACTATGTACGTGAGAATTCTGAATTTCCTTCGGAAAAGGTGGAATACAAAAAAAAAGTATCTTCCTTCTTTTTTTTTATTTGAAGTGAGTTTTGGAAAGGAATTATTAGTTTTTGTCCCAACCATCTTGCTATGGGATTGAATTTCAAAATGGGTCTCTTTTATTTTTTTTTAAATTCAAATTTTAATATCCCTGTTCCATTTCCAACCAATTAGGATTGCGTTCCGGATGGCCAGATCCGGTGAAATTCGCACAATTTTTTTTTTACATAGACAAGAAATAGGTCTCGAGAATTTGTTTAACTGAAAATAAATTAGTTAGGCTCTGTTTGATAAAGCTAACGATTTGATTAGAGGATAGCGGATCGATTAAAGGATAGCGATATGATTAAAGTATAGCGATTAGCTATTAGAGGATAGCGGATAACGATTTATTTATAAATTAATAAAATCTGTTTGGTAAATATGGCGGTTAACTTAATATATAATATAAAATGATGAAAATAGACATAACATATAACTTGTGATCATTTTTATATACATCATATTCATATAATTTAATTTAAAATAATTATTTTGAATATTAATACTTTTAAAAATCTTATTTAATATAAAATATTAATTAATTCAAAATAAAAAACTTATTTGGGTTGTAAGTAAAATTAAAGATGTGATATATAAAATAAAAATAATATATGATGTTTAATAAGTAAATATTTTTTATTTTAAAAATAAGGGTATAATAGGAAGAAAATATGAAAACGTTACCTCTATACTCTATAAGCTAGTAGGAGTAGCTTATAGCATTTTGTGTTCAAACCTCTAAACGCTACTAAGAAAACGCTATCCGCTACTAAATACTCTATTTTTTTACGTGCCAAACAGTGCCTAATGCATGAATCAACGCAGTTGGTAATCTTTGTGCCACTCTACTGTTAAGAATGTTACTTTCAGATAAAATGATAATTAATCAGATAAAAAGTTACTTTCAGATAAAATGATAATTAATCTCGTATACTTAATTTTAGGACCTTTGAATTTATTACAAATATAAATAGGGGATAAAAATTGTGTCGGATAAAAAATGATCCATATATATGAATCACTATTGAATCGTGATTTGATGATTTATAAATAAGTGTCATCAAGATGTATACAAAATATAAAATGTATATAAATATAAAATGTATACAAATATAAAATATATACAAATAAGTGTTTATTTGTGAACGTTCACACAATTTTTATATAGAGATCGTGAAATATTTGTTGCGGTAAAAATGGATCTCGAGATTTTTTCATGAATATTGAATGGACGCTCTTTGTA
The DNA here is from genome assembly GCA_030549335.1 of Pontederia crassipes. Classification (NCBI taxonomy): domain Eukaryota; kingdom Viridiplantae; phylum Streptophyta; class Magnoliopsida; order Commelinales; family Pontederiaceae; genus Pontederia; species Pontederia crassipes. The sequence continues at coordinate 28,900,316 of CM060183.1, read as the reverse complement.
CTTTGATATTGAGGACCAAATCTGGAGGGAATAAAATATTTGATCACAACATAATTATCTATAAATGTGCCATTCGTATTAGTCCTTGAAAAGAATAGGTGAGGAAAATTTGGACGAGAAGGCAGGCGGAACGCGATCACGAGCGTCATGATCGGGCGCTACTGAAGCGTATCGCGGACGTGCAATCACCCTTGCGATCCCGCGCATCATGGGATCGCGTGTCGTGAAGCGCGCGTGACGCGTTAGCGCGAGCAGACGCCCGCTTGTCCGCGCGTCAGTTGCCCAGGACGATCCCTTTAGTGAAGATATTATTTACATGTTTATCGTTTTGACATAATATTAGCTCCTGTTCAAAGGACGGTGGATTCGAAGTCAATATGAAGGGGTGTCAAGTCCAGGAATGCAGAAACCCAAGTGCCAAATCGAAGGAACAGCAGTCCATCACCATTTTACACCTTACGTCACTTACAGATCACACTTTTTGTCCTCGGGCTCTACCTTCGTCACTTTACATGTCGTCGGGGGCTCCAACGGACGTGCTGCAGGCAGCAGACGCTCCAGCACAACATGGAGGCGGCAGGGGCCAAGGAACGAAGAGAGCCTATACGTTACACTCCTGGCCGGAGATGGCGACTACGTGAAGGGAGTGTGGGTTTGGCCAAGCGAATGAGGAAGGTGAACAGCGCCTACTGTTAAAGTTTTTGCAGCCCAGCCCACAAAGCCCACTTATAATCCAACATAGAAAGTATAAAAGCAGAGATTTGCACTGTAGCTCCCACCTTTTTCCTTTTCAGCCGTGAGTTTCTTTTCTCAGTTAGGACTTGGTCTCTTCTCTTTTTTTTATATAATTGATTCTTCTTTTCAGATGCTAGATCTAATCAATTGCTTGTAGATCTGAGGATCCTCCATCTTCAAGTGCTTGAAGATCTGTTCTCGGCAACTGCAGCAATCAATGGAAGCTTCTTCTTTTCAGCACTCCACGTTAGGTAAGATCACTATTGCCTTGACTACTATTCTCACTTCTTGATGCCTGTTTGTGATGCGTAAGCTCCCAGCTCTCAGATGGAGACAAGTATTGATGGCTAACTACCAAATACAAAGGCAAACAACACATGCAAGAGAGAAGAAAGGAAACAGTGCACAAAAGGAAAAACGGGTTGGGTTTCGAGCACCCAAAAGCTCCAAGAACTCAAACCAGAGAACTTTTTTTTTGTAAAATGGTTCAGCGATATTTCTTTCTCCTCCCAGCCTTCTATTTATAATTTTTCAGTTACAAAATAACCAATTAAAATCTTGTCTGATGGTTGTTATGTGCTAAAATAGTTATGTGCTAAAACTGTTACAGTAATTATATATACTAAAGCTATTACATGTGTAATGTCAATTTTAAAATATAATCCCTATATTTATTTAGATGAAACCATTACAAAGTCTTGACTTCTTGTCGTTATTTCATCTTCTGAGAGCTGCATTATGCATGATTCATCTGCCATTTATTCTATTATCTCCTCTGTATATAACACCTACCTGCTGGTGCTGGCCATGCTCCCGAACGTGCCCCAGGAGCACCGGCGGATGCTGCATGCTCAGGAATGCATCATCCACGATATCGAGCCAGTCTACCCAGAGAACCAGATCCAATTTGCAATGGCATACTATGTTACCACCCATTCGCAAGTTCGAGAGTATAGGTAAGGTAAACTCGTTTTTAGTCCGATAAACTTGTATCATACTACTCGAGTCTATGCACTAATAAGTTTAAATATTTAAGTAATTCTATGCACTTATGAACACATGTGCATAAATTGAAAATAAGTATATACTTGCTGATAAGTATATTGGAAACAAAATTGCGCATATTTTGATCTCGAAGAGCTAGGATTATATTTTAATTAAAATAAAGTACGAAAAATGAAACTGTGGCGTATATACTTGAAGCATACTCATTTTATTGTTTCAATTATTAATTCTTTTAATTTTGGAAAAAAAATAAATTGAAGCAGCCTTGAGAACTCTTCCAAACAATCATAAGTTAACATATCGATTCTTGTATTCCCTCGCCTAATTAACGTGATAAGGCCATAATTACTGGCTTCTACTACCCGCTTTCCTGCCACAGCAGCAAAAACTAATTAAATGGGTAATCTTGTGACCCTCTATCTGCTGCTAATAAATGTTCAAGTTTTGAGAATATTTGAGCACCCACGTTGAATTGAATCAGCTACTCAATTTCAAATAAAAGGATAATTAGTTAATCTCATATACTTGAATTTAGGACAATCCCTTTTTGTGAAGATATTAATTAAATATTTTATCAGTTTGTCATAAAGATTAGCTTTTTGTACAGAGGACGGTGGATTCCGAGCCGATATAAAGGGGATCGCAAGTCTGGAAGCACAAAAAGCAGAAACCCTAGTCAGTGCCAAACCGGAAGGACCGCAGTCACATTCTCTGTCCTCAGGCTCCACCTTCGTCACTTTACATGTCGTCGGGGTTTCCAACGGGCATGCTGCAGGCAACAAACACCCCGGCATCACATGGAGGCGGCAGGGGTCAAGGGTCGAAGAGAGCCTATGTTACCTTCCTGGCTGGAGATGGGGACTTCGTGAAGGGAGTGGTGGGTTTGGCCAAGGGGCTCAGGAAGGTGAACAGCGCCTACCCGCTGGCGGTGGCCATGCTCCCGGACGTGCCCGAGGAGCACCGGCAGATGCTGCGTGCCCAGGGATGCGTCCTCCATGAGATCGAGCCCGTCTACCCACCAGAGAATCAGATCCAATATGCATTGGCTTACTATTTCATCAACTACTCCAAGCTGCGTATCTGGAACGTATGTCCTCAAAACTAGCTTAACTAGTTAGCTTCTGCGATGAACCTATTTACATGAACATATATATGGTATGTTTGATGCATGCAGCTTGAGTATGACAAGATGATGTACCTGGATGCAGATGTCCAGGTGTACGAAAACATAGATCACCTCTTTGACCTGCCTGAAGGTTACTTATATGGCGTGATGGGCTGTTTCTGTGAGAAGACGTGGAGCCAATATCCCCAGTACACCATCGGCTATTGCCAACAGTGCCCAGATAAGGTGGCATGGCCGGCAGAGATGGGATCACCGCCACCCCCGTACTTTAACGCTGGGATGTTTGTGTTCGAGCCCAGCCGAGTCACCTATGAGAACCTCCTCAAAACTCTTAGGATCACGCCTCCAACTCCTTTCGCAGAGCAGGTGATCACTGTTCCTTCAGGGTTGCATGCAAATGAAATAGCAAACTAAAATCTAAGACAGGACAGCTGAAGATACAATTAAATCCAATTTAACTTCTAGCATACATATACATAATTATATACGATTTAGTGAATTGAAGTAACAATCAGAATGAGTGCAGAAATTACCCACAACTGATTGCAAGTTTTTTTTTCTATCAGATTCAATATCATTGCCACATGAATAAAACACAATTGACGTGCAAAGTTCAATATTCCGAGATCAGTGAACGAATTGATTCTCAAACTCTAAGAAAAGAAACAATTGGAAGCACCATTAACTACTGAATTATTAAAATGCCTGTAATGAATCATGCTCCTAACCTTAGCAGAATACTCATTATTCCTCAGCAAGGTGGGCCCTAACCTTAGCAGAACCATTTGCCAAAAGCTTATGACCAAGAGTTCAAAGCTTTCCACTTTCACTAGTGCACAAACCTAGGTGGTTTCTGAAAGCATATGGTCAGTTCCAATTTGAATGTGTTGTCCAAATCATGTGTTGTCCAAATCATGTGGTTTCTGAAAGCATATGGTCAGTTCCACTTTCACCATTGCCAAAATCATGTGTTGTCCATTTGAATGTGATTGTTTGTTCCTAAAAAATAAATAGTCGGAAGTTCGTGAAGATAAATTATAGTGACAACAGCGATAAAGATGGTCAGTGGCTATTGTTCATGCAACTATCTGCTAGATTGTGACAATGACACATTTTCTGCAGGATTTCTTGAACATGTTTTTTCAAAAGGTATACAAACCACTTCCACTTATTTACAACCTGGTCCTAGCCATATTGTGGCACCATCCGGAAAACGTTGAGCTGGAAAAGGTCAAGGTGGTTCACTACTGTGCAGCACCAGTAAGCCTAAATACCCTCATGACAAGTGCTAAAATTCCACAAAGAATAATTTGTTTTCCTGCTAAAATCGATGGATACAATGAGTTTACTTTCAAATCAGGGTACCAAACCATGGAGGTACACAGGGAAGGAAGCAAACATGGATAGGGAGGACGTCAAGATGTTAGTAGCAAAATGGTGGGATATCTACAATGATGAGAGCCTTGACTTCAAAGCAGAGGCATAATCCCAGAAGAAGATTTCGCCTGCTCAAAGCCTTTGCCAGATTCGACGATCAGCTACATTCCAGCGCCCAAAGATGCTTAAGAGAGTCGACCATCAAACAATGTACCAGCACTGTAAGCTAATGTTTCTTTGTCTATGTCTAAAGCTATCATAGTTCATCATATGTCCAGTTACTGTGACAAGGCTCTCAGGCTGAGTGATGCATCTCCTAATACCAAAAGTCCATATCAATTTTCGCATACACAGATGGAATGTATCTGAATCCTATTGAGTAATAAAGTCATTGAAAAGTCTGATGGCAATTTAGACTTTTGGCTTTCGTGAGCCAACTATATTGTATTCTCACAGAGAGCAATAATAGTTTTGAATCAGAAAAAAATAAATAAAGAAAATCAATACATCATGTAGGTCTCGTTACTGATTCATAGAAAAAATTACAGTAGTAGTTCGTTACAACAACTAGGAAACTTCATCATTTGCTGAGTTCCCTTCGTATGCTATCTGAGAATTAGTATCTTAATTGAGTGTACCCGCTGGCTTCCTTATGGAGTAGCAAAATAGTCAATATATTCCTCACAGACGAAAAGGTCCTTAATCTAGCAAACTGTCCTCCTAAGATGAAATGAAAAGTTTATATGCATAACTACTATCAACTTACAAGATCCATTTCCAAGCAAATGAATATATGCAACAATATTGATATGTCAAGTAAATAAGTCAATTTTGCTTCAAGTTTGCAAGTAGAAAAATTCACAATAAGGCATACACGTAATCCATACCCACAAATATTCTCAAGCCTTGCCTTTGTCATTCATTCATGAACCATGAATCATCTTAAATAGTGACTCCAGAAATCATTTATTGTTTGTCATTACACTTGTTTCTATTTTCACCTGTAATCATGATATAAATCTCACGGCATAAATATTGCTGTGATTAAGATTAGTCTATAGAATGAGGAACACTATTCTTATAAATCATTATATGAATCTCATGATGTACACTTTTCTTATTTATTGGAAGTACAATCACCTGTGCACTCTATTCCAAGGTTCTTTTCATAATCATAGACCACGAGAGTAATTTTAACCACATTGATCCAAGATAGAACCTTTTTCAATTGTGCCAATTCAACCCTGAATTCAGACAACCAATAGAGGATAGTTGCTCAATTGAATTTACGTTTCGTGTGAGGTATGCCAGGACAAATGGACAATAAAGCTTCATCTGAATATCAGATCTAGCACTGGTTGCCTAGCAAGGCCAACATTGCAAATGTAATATGCATTATCTATCCATTTCCAATGTTCCTTGGATTAAAAAGGATAATTATCAATGTACTGGCTATGGTATTTGTCACGGGGATAGTTGAAAAATCTACATGTCCTATAAAGGTTTTATAATGACAGGAACTGCTATGAACGAAGAAATAGATGAGAAAGCAGACAGATTGGTCTCCACAGGAACATATGACAAACTACACATAACCCCTCCAAAATTTTTCTCGAGGTCTCCGCCAACAGACCTCACAGCCTTCAGGTACAATAGAACTGAGTGATTACTAATTAGTCTCTGTCTACTTTCATAGAGAGAATAAAAAATATTTTTTGTCATAGGACCTAAAAACTCACAATTTGCTAGTTACATCTTTGTCACCTTACTACAACCATCGTTTTTGGCACTAATTCTAATTCGCAAGAGAGAAGAGAAGGGCATCTATCTTGTAATGAAAATGTGCATCACATATATGCAGATCGAGTGCGCTGCATACGCAATTTTTCCCTCTCAAGATATTTCAGTTGTACACGGAATACATTTATCATAGTCTAATAATTGTTTAGAATTAGCAATCGCGAGACGGTATAAAAAATTTTACTAACTCCCACACTCACACACACACAACGGCCTTGGCGATGATTGCGCAGGAGCTTTTGTTTTCGTCATTCTACCAGAATTCCATTTTCAAAGGATAATTGGCGCTAATCATTTAATTGGGAAATAAAATTCTCGGAATTTTTCGCTAACTTCATATTTGACACTTTAGTTCTTTGAACATTGTTTGGATGTATTTTTCGATAAGTCAGGACGGACGATAAGCGAAACTTTCAAATTCTCGCGACCGATGAGAATTAGTTTTTCAGAACTTCGACCTTTGATGGGACCCATAGTTTTCTGGTAGGACCCATAGTTTTACCTTGAAGAATAAATTTTAACTAAAGGTTAAATGTTGAATTTGTAAGTCTGATATAAATTTAAATTTTAGATATGTGATAGTTGATTTGAGGAATCAAACATTGTGGTTTCACGTATTTTAAAAGGTAGTTTTAAAGAAATTGAAGTGACCACCATCTTAGTACTATTTTCAAATGTTAGAAATAAGTCATTCCATTTCGGACTCATATTCTTGATTACGATTAAGACATAATATTGTTCCATATTTTTAAATAATAGAAACTATATACTATTCTTCTTTTATTCTCAAACCTCATGAAAGAATTATTTAAGTGTTCATTGTAGGGGTCGACTTAGTGAATTCGATAAACTAGTTCCGGTCCGATCATAATTGTTGGGTGTCTGAGTTAGATACGAGTTGAGTCAATCCAATCTCATTCGAAAGTCTAATTATTTTATTTTATTTTCCTTATCTTTAAGCCTATTTTTTTCTAATACCCACTCGGACCTCAACGGTCAACATTTAAAACTATTAGCATTTGACTAGTTAGGAGTTAGGATAAAGAGCACAAAGATATTTTTCAGAGCAAGTAATGATTTCAATAATCAAATTTATTTTAAAATAAAATATGTTAAGTATGAAATAATATTTAAATATTTTAAAATTTATTATACTTAAAAAATAAAATTAAGAATTAAAAAAAGAAAAAAATGATGATCGGGTTCTAACTTATATTGGGTTGGGTTGGATTGAATTTGCCCCAAGAATATATTCAGCAAACTTGACCCGAATGGTCCAAATTTGATTAAAATTGATCATGTCTAAGGCTTTATGAGTAGCAAATTTGACCCAACTTGATTTGGGTTGAGTTAGATTGGGTTGGGTCGAATAGGATAGTCAGATAATTCAATCACCATTTTTTCTTTTTTTTTACTATTCAATATTATTCATTGTAACAAATGTTATCTAATATTTATTCTAAACCATAAAATGAGTTTTTGAAATATTTAAATGTTATTTTCATATTTAAAAAATTTAGGCTTAAAGTTACATAAAAATTACCATTCATCGGGTTGTAGCCTGACCATCACGCGACATGACACAAACTAGTTTGAGTCGAGTCTAATCATGATGATCTGATCCGACGAAAATTTTAGGGATAATCACCCAACTCTTAGGATGTTCCCAATCAGGTCATCTAATTTTAATTTGCAATACAAATGTCATCCAAATTTGAGAAGCTTTTACTCGCGATCATTGTGATTGTTTGTAGCTCGTTTGACAATCGATTGCACACGTGGAAGCCACGTTGTTATTCCCAATTAGGTCACCCAATTTTGATTTGTGATACGAAGGTCATCCAACTTTGAAAAGTTTTTACTCGCGGTCATCGTGATCGTTTGTAGCTCGTTTGTCAATCGATTGCATACAAGAAGCCACGTCATATGCCACTTGGGTAACCACGTCAGATTTGGGAAAAGCACATTGCATGTGATCTCCCATCGGCGATTGATCACCCCTTGCAACATAGCTAATCCTCGTCGACCGTCGATGGTGGCGCTATAGCGGTAGGGGCTCTACCGTCGAGAGCCACTATTGCTCTTGAGCTAGTCGTTCACCCGATTGAGCTATGACTGTCACACCCAACTCCGTGACTAAGTTCTAATCATAATTATTATTTCCTTTAACCATATTTAGCAATTCTAAAAATAAAATTGACAAAACATCCTCCCTTAATTATCTTATGTCATTTGTTAATACATACAATAGATGCATTTATATATTCATCAAAGTATAAATAAAAGTTATAAGAGATCACATTCGCACATTATCATTATTGTTTCACAAACCATTTCACATAACACCCCACAGGATCAAGTTTTATACAACCTTACAAAATGATTCTAATAAACTCTAGTACAACTCTCGAGTTTATCTATTACATGCATGTTTTCAAAAACAAATGTGAAAGAAAAATAACAGTGCTCTAGCGGCTCAACCTCTTCTATATGCATCAAAAGCAAGCTTCGAGTCGACTCAACTCGAGAACTTACGAGTATCTGAAAATTTTAAAATGGGTACTGTGAGCAACAATCATTTGCTCAGTGAGTGGAATAAAAGTACAACATAGGAGAACAATACGAGTGCATATAACATTTAAATAATCTTATTTCTTTCATATGAAAAAATATTTAAAGCATAACTCATATCACATAACTTTCCAAATCATATGAACTTTTACATAAATATCAATTATTCAAGATATCATCATATTCACAATTAAACTCCACACATGTGTCATTGCACATACTCATCATGGGTCAATACGTATCCCTCTATGATCATATGTCATACAGCTAAGCAGAGCTTCATAATCAAGAGTATCAGATACGCAGAGTAAATCATGGGTCAATACGTATCCCTCTATGATTGTATGTCATACAGTTAAGCAGAGCCTCACAATCAAGAGTCTCAGATACGCAGAGCAAATCATGGGTCAATACGTATCCCAATCATGATTGTGTGCCACCTAATCATGATTCTCAGATACGCAGAGCGATCATGGGTCAATACGTGCACGCAGAACAGTCCCCAAAGGGCAAAGACACCCGATATACGCCCCAAAGGCTTCATGTATATCGAATGCGGTCCCAAAGACCTTTTTCAAACGGCATGGCTAATGAACACATGAAGTTTAATAATATCAAAATACACATGTCATAATCACATATCATTATCAAGTAAAACTTATTTTCACTTCACAAGCATTATTCTCTGAAAACATTTTTGTATAAGATGTTACTCCATCTCATATGAAATCTTTGAAACATATCATAAATACTTTTCATAGCTCAAGATATGTTTCAATAATAACAATAATAAGCTTTGCTTGAGGTAATACCATAAATAAAAGAACTAATATATAACATTTTGCTATGTTGTAAATTTACTCACTCACCTTGTACTTTATGTTTTCAAAGAGGTTTATTAGATTTTCCTCCTTTCACTTGTAGCTTGTTGGTTTCCTACAAGCAAGGATGCTATTTTACTTTCCAATTACTAATAATAACAATATGCAATGCATGCTCATGCATGAACCCTTGTTCACCTTAAAATGCATATAATCCTCTCTGGTACTAATATCTAACTTCAAATATTTATATTCATAGACTATTTCACACTTGGAACATCTCAATCTTCCATAACTTAACTAGGTGATGTTTCAGGATTCCAGACTGAGTGTGTGTGTCAATAAATAATTTATAACTTCTTAATCCTAAGTGCAAATCTTATGATTCTAGATAATTTAGAAATTAGACTTATTAAGGTTTCCAATCCCCAAATATCATTAACTAATTCGAAGTGATCAAGTCAAAAAAATCAAGACAATCTGACCTAGAGTTTATGCTTTGACAGACTGTGTATCACTGAATGATTAATTTATATCTTCAACAATATTTATCCATTTGATGAGATCCTAATTTTACTAGAATCTAGACTTCAGTAGAGTTTAAGCATAAAAATTGTAGAATTTAACTCCTTGTATGACCCTATAACAAAAATAGTTAATTAGGGTCGTAATCTGTCCATGTCCTGGAACCTGACAGAAAACTTACTATTAAATGAAAAATTAATTTCTCCACATCTACTTATTCAAATTGGATGATTCCACTTCTCACCGAACTCTTGTGAAGTATAATTTAATATATATAAATTTCAAACCCTAATTCGATTTACCCTAATCATATTCTAATATACAAGGCGGACCTGTCTCTGACTCGGGACAGAGTGAGCAACCTACGGTACTCGGTTCATAACTTTCTCTAATGAAGTCCTTTTTACATGATTCTTATGGTCAAGGAAATCTAACATCGAGAGAATGAACCATGAAAAGTTTCAGAATTTATGAAGAACTACTTACGAAGATATGATCATATGAAATTGAAGGTCGATTTCGGATCCGTAGATTCACCCTAACCCAGCAAACTTGTCGAATTTTGTCAGGCTGTTCGGTAATGGATCCGATCTTGGAAAATTTTCGGCTTGCAGATAATACGAATAAATAATTTATATATTTTTTTCGTCATATGACTATTTGGAAAAATTATTTTCTAAGCAGTTGGTGAGCTGCCTGCTTCAGCTGCTTGAAACCCTATTGGTTGAAATGGAGGTCCAATCATATTATTTAGTTAAAAGTTAGTGTTAAACTTCTAATTAACATTAGTTAATCATAATTAAACATATTTATTATAATATTTACAAATATTAGAATTAATTTCTAATAATCTTATATAATTTCTTTATAACACTTATCGATAATTTAATTTTGATTATACTTCAATCCAAAAGTTAATTGCTACACGCATTCATGACTATATAAGCATCTAAACTTACTTAAAATGTTAATTAAAAATAAGATTATGTTAAAATGATATTTGTGGAGCACGTCCGTGACAATGACAGCATCATGACCGCCTACTCTTGGCGGATGGCCTTACGGGAGGTCATCAAGGAGAGAAACCCTACCAGCCATAAAAACCCTACCCGATTGAAGAAGAGGCATTGTTGAGTGAGAGCATAATAATCATTTCATCTTGCAGTTCTACTGAGTTCTCCAAACACACTTGGAATTAACACGTCCAATTGAATTATATAGTTACATCTTTTTTACATCCAAACACACTCTGAACTAATCTGTCAAATCAACTATTCATGAAGAACTTAGGCGGAACTTCGGTTCTATTTTCAAATGCAGTCATAAGTTGGATGGCATTAGCATTGCGATGTTATGCGTGACATGTCATAGAGGTCCGTGATACATATAAACTATATAGTATAGAATTTTTTACATTTTATTTCTAATTTACTCTCTTCTTTTTTAATAATTGTTTAAATGTTTATTCTAATTTTTATTTTAATAAATCAATCTTTAATTTTTACTTTATTGATGTGCCTTGAATTATGTATCCTAGACCCAAAATTATGAAAGAAAAAAATGAGAAAAAAAAGAAAAAATAAGGATCTGTGGCGAAAGCGAAGGACTTGGGCCGCTAGGCCTAAGCACGTAGTCCGCCACTGATTTTTCGTAGGGGGTGCGGGGGGCGATGCCTCCAGCGATATGAATATTTATACATGAGGGTTAGGGTTTTATCATGATGTACTCTTTTTTGACTTATAATATATTTATTTGACGACGGTCTTCTTTACACGTGGATGTCTCTTTCTTGTTTACATTAATTTATCACGTTAAATCTCTGTGTGCATCTTCTCTTTTCTTTCGTTGTTCTGATTATTTATCAATCCTCGATGTTTTATTCCCAACATACTTATTAATATAAAAAACATTTTATTTTATATTTCAAATACACATAAGAATTAGTGTGAACTATATTTTTATTTCTTGTCATTTTATAGTTACACATTAGTTCACATCAAATATTTTTATTAAATTTACGCGATATGTGTTAATATTTAACTACTATATTCTAATTATCATTGAGTAAATTATTATTCGTTAATGAACATACTAAATTTGCCAAATAGAACTTTAATCTCATTCCAGAAATCTCAAGGAATCTTAACCATTTTCATTTTCTTTATTTTTTTTGTTTTCATATTAATTATAATTTATCATGGAAGAGAGAGAGAAAAAATGTTTACCTCGGTGTTGCTATAAGTGATTAATTTTTATTCAACACGTGTCACACCAACAATTTAAATCTTTTGTGATTTGTTAGGATGACCCTGATTATAAAATTATCAAAGTTGAACGACGTATGAGTTACAAAGTTCAATGATCAAGAGATTCGTGTTGGGTGGTCGTTTCGAAAATTTACGTATAAAAAATCATGAGATGATCGTTGTCGCAAAATACATCAAACACATATATCAAAATTGTAATTAGGTTGCTGATTTTTTTTTTATTTCGTCTCAGTAGAATTTTTGTCTCAAATATTTTTTAAAGGAAGACCCCTGTGTCACGCCCCATTCTTCATCTATGTCTCAGGAGCAGCGTGAGACGGTGTGCGACAAGGCTGGAACGCAGGCGGTGCCCACTTTGGTAGAATGACTACTTTAGCAGGATGCCTACTTTGGCAGAACGCCCAGTTTGGCAGGATGCGCACTTTGACAGAACGCCCAGTTTGACAGAACACTCAGTTTGACAGCGGGGAGGGGCGATTTCATCCCGAGCAAATTCGGCTCGGTCCAAAGTATTCGGAAGGTTGGCAGAAGTCGAGTAGGACAGTTGACCGCGAGAATCAAGCGTTGGTTACTCGTCGGAAAGTTGGCAACCGAAGATATGATGGAGTTGCACCATATTCGCCAAGATCACGAAGGATCTCAGCAGTTCGGCCAGCCACCTTATCCCAACAAATCAGGAGGATCAGGAGGTTCTTGCTAGTTGGAGATCTTGAGGAGAAGATCAGGGGTAATCAAGTGGATTATCCCAACCAACAACCTGATGAGCATATCAGGAAAAATCCTGTGGATATCGAGGAGAATAACTAACAGGATCTCAGGATGATCACGCAGGATCATTCCAGACGGTTTCTGGAGAGAGGGGAGCTTGAAGATAAGATCCTACGCCAGCGGAGTTTTTGCGGATCGAGTTCGAGGGAATCGTGGAGGATTACCCGACGAGATCATCTAGAAGAATCGCGAGGAGATCCCGGATAACACCTGAGAAGATCGTGGAGGAAGATATCAGCTTATCAACAGGGAGATCGAGAGGATTCCTAGAATCTCGGATATACATGAGGGAGTTAGAATGTTAGTCCTTCCATACTTGTATAAATATAGGCCTGGAGTCGGCCATTAGACTCATCTTATCTGGTACACTCGGCATTCAGCATTCCGAGAGTTGTCGGCTTTGTTGTTTGAGAGTTGAATAAGATCCGCTTTCTCCCACTACTTTGTGTGTTCTTTTCCATCTTGTGCTTGTCTCCACCGTGTTTATTCCACTGCGTGTTAATGCGGATGTCGTGAGGACCCCGGTCAGGCTGCTTGGAGCTTCGTGCAGAGAAGATTCAAGGCCGGTCACACTAGAGTTCTAAATCAGAAACTTTAGTCCGTGACAGAGTTGGTATCAGAGCGAGTTCATCTTGCATGGCTTTTGATATTGTGGTATCGAAGTCGATCTGATCCCGCGCACCTGCTCGACGCGTAGCCTTTGAGTCGAGTTGTGGAGACAATGCCTGGAGAAGAAGAAGGTCCCACAACCCAACAAATCAGGAAGATCTTTCTAGTTGGAGATCTTGAGGAGAAGATTAGGGGTAATCAGGTGGATTATCCCAACCAACAACCTGATGAGCAGATCAGGGAGAATCTTGCGGATATCGAGGAGGATAACTAACAGGATCTCGGGATGATCATGCACGATCATTCCAGGCGGTTTCTGGTGAGAAGATCAGAGGGGAGCTTGAAGATAAGATCCTATGCCAACGGGGTTTTTGCGGATCGAGTTCGAGAGAATTGTGGAGGATTACCCGACAAGATCATCTAGAAGAATCGCGAGGAGATCCTGGATAACACCTGAGAAGATCATGGAGGAAAATCTCAGCTTATCAACAGGGAGATCGAGAGGATTCCTAGAATCTCGGATATACATGAGGGAGTTAGGATGTTAGTCCCTCCATACTTGTATAAATAGAGGCATGGAGTCGGCCATTAGACTCATCTTATCTGGTACACTCGGCATTCAGCATTCCGAGAGTTATCGGCTTTGTTGTTTGAGAGTTGAATAAGATCCGCTTTCCCCCACTACCTTGTGTGTTCTTTTCCATCTTGTGTTTGTCTCCACTATGTTTATTCCGTTGCGTGTTAGTGCGGATGTCGTGAGGACGTCCGATCAGGCTGCTTGGAGCTTCGTGCAGAGAAGATTTAAGGCCGGTCATACTAGAGTTCTAAATCAGGAACTTTAGCCCGTGACACCTGGACCTCCTCAATATTATGTATCAAGACTATCCCTCCTTAATCAATAGTTAAATTTCTCTTTAAAAAAAGAAATGTCTCCAATTAGAAAATTGGAAATTCAGTTTACTTCTCTATAATTGTATCTAAATTCTAAAAGTCAAAACTAACCACAGTTGGACAATTTTTTTATCGTGTAAGGGTGAGCAAAATCGAGGTCGAAATCGAGTTGGCTAGGAAAAGGAAATCCGGTTCTGGACTTGGCCCGATCGGATTTGAGATCGGGATGTTCCGATCAAATTGGAATAAAAATGGAGAATTCTCGATTGTCCCGACTTGATCATAAAAAAAGTAAAATAACAAATAAAATAGTAAAAAAATTAATATTATTATATAAATATGATAACTATCAATTAAATTTTATATATGATAATATAATATGATATATATCTAAGATATATATCAAATAATATATATTTTTATTTAAAATAAACATAAATATAATATTTGAAAATAATTTAGTACTAATATAATATATTTAACCAAATCGGAACGTGTTCGAATTATAATAATCCGGACTTGATCCCGATCCGATCCCGGTCGGGTCTTAAGATAATTAGATTCAATCCCGATCCGATCTCAACCCGTCCTAATCGTGTGCGGTCTGAATAGAATAGTTAGATGAGTCGTTTTCAAACCAAATGCTGCTAATTAAAACTTAACTGCCAGCGGTACGTGTCCGTTATTATTACTATGCATAAAATAAGGATTATTATTTAAGTAGATTTATTATTTTATGTTTTATTTAAAAATATGAAAAAAAAATATCATGTGTGGATGTGAACGAGATAACAGCCATAAATTAGATAGAATAATTATTCAGCATGTGAGAAAAAATAGTTAAATTTTACTTTTTAAAATTCTCATGTATAATCATTGTTTCGACCGGATAATTAATCCATCCCAATTCTTTTACATGTTTGGAGAATAAATCGTTTCATTTACTAATTATTCTACTTCCAATTATTGTACGACAACGAGTTGACGAGGTCTCTGAGCATATAACCTGCGCGTGTGAGCGTTCGTCCAGCAATCACGATTAAAAAAAAAGATTTTAATCTACACTTACGATTTTACAATTCTGTCATTCTTTATTGGTCGTATTTTGAAAATTTTACGTGTAAAATTTTAAAACGATCCTAATCTTACTTACGTGATGTTACGATTTTATTCGATCATATACGATCTCATATAATTAGTATAATTATTTAGATATTAATTATATATATATATGAGATAATAAAATTAATGTAGATGAAGTTCTATATATTTTCTTTTTTTTTAATATGTTTTGTTGTAATTGGACTTAATATTCAATAAAGAATAACTTATTGAGATGTAATTTAAATTTATTAAATTTATCAAAAAAGTAATTATTTTTTAAAAAATATATGTTTTTATTAATATTCTCAACTTGATCTCGCGATCTTTAATTTATGACTTCTCATATAAAATTCCAATCTTAACAATCGTTGCAACCAAGTTGGGACTCTACTTGTGATTGTGATCTTTGAGAGTAATGGGTAGGCCACGATACGAATTTAGGAGACGCGGAAATGTAATACGTGTAAAGAAAAAAACTGTATATATAAACAAATAATTGTATAAAATATTTTAATTCTACTAAAATATAAAAGATTCTAAAATTAATATATTAAAAAATAACCAATACTTATAAATATTATTTTATTCTTATTAAATCTATCTTTATATTATTCATGGTGCATAATTTTTTAAGTTAAATGTTATCTTGGAGTATTTCAATTTGTATGTAATTTATAGATTGAAACCGTGCCCTGATTGGGCAAAAATGTGCTGAAATACAACTGCGGGGTGAACAAGGATGGACAATCATCCTGAAATCCAAATGTTATCTTGGTCTGATTATTCCACTCCCGGACCGATTTGTATATATGTTACTTCATGGCTTTAAATGCAACTGATATTTCCATATGAGAGGTTTGTGTTTGCTGACTTGAAATTCTAAATTTCTAGTACAGCAAGCCAAAGCCTAGAAAGCAAAAAGACGTACATGTCCCCTTCAGAACATAATAATGGAGGTTTGGGGCTTGCCGTTTTTCACCTATCAATCAGAAGATATTGGTGTAAGATTATAAGCAAATTTGTAAAACTGCAGAGTTGTGCATGCCTTGGGCACTTTTTTTCTTTATTTTGTTCTTGTTTCCACTACACGGATTTTCGATGGATATATGCGATGAAATCCTTCGGAAAATTTAGTTTCTAACGGATTTCGACGGAAACTAGTAGTCAAAGAATCATTCATCACTAGTGATTTACTGACGGGAGCGGCCATCCTTCAAAAATTCCGACAGAGTTCCAATGGAATATCCATTGGAAGTTTCGAAAGCGCTTTCCCGTCGGAAGTTTCGAATGGGAATTTCCGTCGAACTTACCCACGACCGAATGCCTGCCGAAAGTTTCGACGGGCGAGTTCCCTCGGAACTTTCGGCAGGCAGCTTTCGTCTCACCGTCGAGAGAGGAAGAGGGGGAGGAGGACAAGGGGAACCCCACTAATTTTTTAAATTTTTACATTTTATATTTTTAAAACTAGTCATGTTGAATGCCCCTCCTCTCCCCCTAATTAATCTATCATCTAGGATGCCCTAAGGGTCTTTTTGGATGCATAGAAATTATTCAAGAACAATTTTAAAAAAAAAAATCTCACTCGAACCCCATTCTTTATTCTCATTGATCCCCCACCTTCACCCCCTCTTATCTATCATTTAGGACACATTAAGAGTCTGTTTGGATGCATAGCAATTGTTCAAGAACAATTTTTTTTAATTCTCATTATGACCCCATTTTTTTTCTCATTGAGCCCCCCTCCCCCTACCATCATTATAGATGAAGACCACAAAGTAGAAAAAGTGGTGTTTGAATGAAATGAAGAGAATAAGACATTTGTTCTCGTCATATCCCCTATCAAACGAGGCCTAAGAATTTTATAAGAATAATGCTATTATAATTCAAACTTTTAGTGCTTATTGAGTAAATTTCTAACATGGTTTGCCAATAGGAATTGACTGGACCAGCCTTTTAGTTTCGATTAATTCTATTAGATGACATGACATGTAAAAAATGAGATGAAATAAAGAAAGTAAAATTAATTTATCATTCTATTAGTATTTTGAGAAATTATGCACCGAGAATTTTAAGGCAACATAAAATTTATTAGATAAAAATAGAAGAATATTACAATCAAATTATTTTTCTAGGCAGTCATTTATACAAGATAGACATTATGAATCGATTAAAATTTTACATTAATATCTCAAAATTTAGGACACATATCTCGTAATATATAAATAAATTAATTATAAATTACATATAAGGGATTCACCCTTACATGCTCATTGATTCGTAGTGCGAGAGTCTCGGAGTGCGTTGTCATATGAGTTTTTAATTGAGGTAAAATTTAATAAATATCTTTAAAATTAATTTGTCAATTTCTTTTATGAAAAAAAATTAACAATTTTACCAAGATTCGATATGAGCACTCAAATTCAAAATTTTTGGAAGACATGTCATGTTGCGTGGTAAAGTGTCACTCCGTGTCCACCACTTCATATGTGCCGTGGTTATGAATTCAATGTGGTACTACGTTCCATTCTGCATGCATGCTATCTGGACTTTTTACAAGCTCAGTTGCTTTGCCGGCCATGATGTCCCCGTGCTAATTAGGGTATCATTTTTTTTTTATCATTAGACTTCAGCAAGTTTGGATTTCATATTCTTGACTTGTGAACTGCGTCTTCCAATTTAACTTTCATTGATAAAATTTCTTATATCCTTTTTCTACTTGTTTAATTTCTTCATTCCGTTACTGTTTTCGGTGAGTTGAGTTCAAAATTAAAGTACGAGATTTTAGTTGAACCTCTCAATCGTAATTTTGATGTAATAATCCTAACATTTGATTGTAAAATCTTGGCATTCAACTTCTTTTTTTTTCTTTTTTTTTATGGAAATCCCTAATGGCTGAAAACGCGTTGCACTTGCTATGAGTGCTGAGGGAAACAATCCAGTATATTAAGCATGCAAAATTCGGTCCATATCATGTTGTGTAACACATTGTGTAGTATTTATTTAATCTTGCAATATAGTCATCTGTCCTTTTTCATAATTAACTATATCAGTAAAAAGACGCATTACACCCATCCGTGCCCCCCCAATTATATGAACCCACCCGCATGACACCCAAATCAACAGAAGATAATGACATCCCCCCACCCTCACAATTACGTGATTGGAAGTATTGATAACAACCGGATGACGCCCAAATCAACAGAAGATAATGACATCTCTCCGAGATTATTATGAATCATACCTTGGACATTATTAGGAATCTTCAAAGATAGTGATCCCGAATCCAAATATGAAAGTTCTGAAAAAAAAATTAAAAATATATATTAACTTAATTAAGCTAACTGCTGCGTCAGACAGTAAACAAATATTTTTTCTTCTATCTAAACCCATAGTTATCAGTATCTGCAAAAGTAAAATGATAATTTCCGATTACTAATTATTCAAAAGATTGAACATGTACAATCAAACTTTATTGAATAACTTCTCTTTACTTAAGATAAATCTTAAACATATCTCATTTCTTTTTTTTTATTGAAATCAATGTGTTGCGGACGGTAAAAGATGAGCTCAAAACCATCTGTGGGCTGGAAGCCATATTTTCTCCGTATTTTCATATTGGACGAGGCATCAAGGATCCAAGAATCGTTTGCTGTGAATCACAGATTGGTTCCAAGACAAATCTGTGGTGAGGAATTAATTAAAAGGATGCATGGGGGGCATCAGCTAACGACGCCTCTGTCCTTGTTGCAGCTGCATCCATGGCACTGGGTGCAGTCATGCAGATGGGATATGTTGGAATGGAGGTACGTAGAACTCACACCATGGATCCCTTATCATAATCTTTTGCTTACTTCATTTTTTTTGAGGTACACATGAAAAGTCTGTCAAGTTGCACTCAGCAATCGTCGACGTGGAAGAGGAGGCAACTGGTGCAGGTTCTCGCTCGTCCGCAATTGCTAACAATACCTTCTTTTGTGTGTGTGTATGTGTTGGTATCTCGACAATAGTTAGATAAGACGTGTGCGTTAAACACAGTATAAGGCACCTTTTTATAATATATAATATTATACATGTGGATTAGTGAGTTTAATGTGTGAAAAGCCGACTTTACAAATTATTTCTTTTGGATACAATGCCTGTCCTCCCAAGTTGGGATGATAGAAGGGTCTTCCTACAAGGATCCACCATAGGATGCGGAATCAACTGAGATGGCAGAAGGTCCGATCCGTGGCGTCGCTGGATGACGGACAGGTCATGGCGTCGGTTCGCCAGTTCATGGCAACCCAAACAGCGCACACACTTGGATCCAGCTCAGCGCCCCACGCAGACAAGTGCCACCCGCCCACTGGTAGGTCTGGCCCTCGGCTCTTTCCAGCGCCACCGTCGTCGCGTCTCCCCACGCCAATTGCGGCGCAGCTGAACCTCACGACCATACCTCCTCCAATTCTCGCCATCGCCGGTCCCAGAGGCATCTGGAGTCGCATCCACTTGCCACCGCCCCCTGCACTCTCCTCCCTCTAGCACCATTGCCCTCACCTTCGCCGCGTGGCTAGCCAGCATGTAGACGTAGGACCCCACTCCACACGCCCCGATGACGCAACCTCTGCTGGGAACCACCACGGTTGCGCCGGCCGACCCCGTACGCCCTCGACCATGGTGCCGGCGCAATGATTACTCTCATCGTCCGCGCCGTCAATCCGTAAACCCCCGGCCACATACAAGACTCCAGCTAGGGTTGCTTTGCCATGAACAGGTGAACTAGCGCCGTGAACCACCCGTCATCCAGCAAACTGACATCGTGAATTGCACCTTTCCTCCAAGTGATCAATTCCGCATCCGACAATGCATACGAGTGGGAGAAAACTGCGATGTGGATTCATTTTTGTCATCTATTGTGCATATTTTGGTCCAGAAGAACAAGAATTATATTTTAATTTAATTAAAGTACGAACACTTTCCGACTAGTGAAACTGTGGCCCGTATATACTTTAAAAAACAGGAAAATAACAACCATCTATTGATGTATCTTGACAAAAGACGAAGGAAGCCGGGGCACGTCCTGCCAAAATACATACTTACTATATAATTGACTGTTTGATTGGCTTCTATGTAAACATGTAGAGCATCAAAACAAACAAAAGAGCCTATGTTGTTCCAAATATAGCAAATAAGTAATCATTATAAGTTATTCTCTACTTGAATAATTATCCTCTAATCAAATCATTAGCCATGATGATTGATTGTAAACCAAACATGACAACAACAATAACAACAACAAAACCTTATCCCACTAGATGAGGTCGACTACATGAATTTCCGCTCTACTAATAACATATTCGTTGATCCATGTTCATAAGATTCGACAGAATTTTACGCTGTATCCGGACTTGGGACCGACTATAAAACATAGGCGGAATCATGAACGGTGCAAAAATATTCTAAATTCTTAATTTTCTTTTTAAAAAAGTGCATTAAGCAATTAGATTATTAATAATAAAAGAAGGCTTTCCCTTGATTTGAATTAAGCTTTGCAGAGCGCTGCAAGATGGTTGAGTTTAAATTCAGATAATCCGTTTTCATCTCGAAATTCTCACCACTTTTTTACATATATCAAAAAACTGCTTAAGCGAAAATAAAATATTTAATGCGTGATTCAACTCAAATGGCAATCCTGAGACTCTACTGCTAAGAAATGTTTTAAGTTTTGAGAATATTTGAGCTCCCACCTTGAACTGAATCAGCTAATACTTGTTTTCGAATAAAATGATATAATTGATCTCATATACTTGAATTTACGACGACCCCCTTTAGTGAAGATATTAAATTACATAATCAGTTTTTCATAAGAATAGATTTTCTACAGACGACGGTGGAATTCAGAGCCTATATAAGGGGGTCACAATCTGGAAACACAAGGACAGGAAAGCAGAAACCCAAGTGCCAAACCGAAAGGACGGCAGTCCATCACCAGTTTACACCTCACGTCGGTTGCAGATTACTCCCTGTCCTCAGGGTCTGACGAAGGGGATTCCAACGGACATGCTGCAGGGAACAGACACCCCGGCATCACATGGAGGCGGCAGGGGCCAAGGGACGAAGAGAGCCTATGTCACCTTCCTGGCCGGAGATGGGGACTACGTGAAGGGAGTGGTGGGTTTGGCCAAGGGACTGAGGAAGGTGAACAGCGCATACCCGCTGGCGGTGGCCATGCTCCCGGACGTGCCCGAGGAGCACCGACAGATGCTGCGTGCTCAGGGATGCGTCATCCACGAGATCGAGCCAGTCTACCCACCAGAGAACCAGATCCAATTTGCAATGGCTTACTATGTCATCAACTACTCCAAGCTGCGTATCTGGAACGTATGTCCTCCAAAACTAGCTTAATTGGTTAGCTCCTGAGATGGACTTAATTTACATGATATATGGTACTCTTTTATGCATGCAGCTTGAGTATGGCAAGATGATGTACCTGGATGCAGATATCCAGGTCTACGAGAACATAGATCACCTCTTTGACCTGCCTGAAGGTTATTTCTACGCCGTCATGGACTGTTTTTGCGAGAAGACATGGAGCCACTCTCCCCAGTACACTATCGGTTATTGCCAACAGTGCCCAGACAACGTGGCATGGCCGGCAGAGATGGGATCGCCACCGCCCTTGTACTTCAATGCTGGGATGTTTGTGTTTGAGCCCAGCCAAGTCACCTATGAGAACCTCCTTGAGACTCTCAGGATCACGCCTCCAACTCCTTTCGCAGAGCAGGTGATCACTGTTTCTTTAAGGTTGCATGCAAATGGAATAGGAAACTAAAATCTAAGACGGCAATCAAAGAGGCAAGTAATTCAATTTAACAGATAGCATACACAATTATATGCAATTTAGTGAATTGAAGATAACGATGATAATGAGTACATACAACAACAACAAAGTCTTATCCCATTAGGTGGGGTCGGCCACAATTTGTTACATGTTTTTTTATCAAGTTCAAAACTATTAGCACATCAATAAATCACAATTGATGTACAAAGAGGTAAGCTAGTAAAAAACAAACAAAAATAATACCAATATTCTTACATCAGCAAATTAATTGATTCTCAAACTCTAGGATAAGAAAAATTGGAAATACCATAAATTGCTGAATTATTAAAAACTCTATAACTGAATCCAGTTCTAACTTAGGTCCACTGATATATAGAAAATACTCAATCCTTAGCAAGGTGGGCCCTAACGTTAGCAGAACCATTTGCCAAAAGCTTATGACCAAGAGTTCAAAATCTTCGACTCTCACTCGTACAGATACCTAGCAAAAGCTCATGACCATGATTTCAAAGTCTTCCACTTTCACTTGTGCAGATACCTAGGTGGGTTGTCCATTCCACATTGAATGTAATTGCTTTTTCTTGAAAAATACATGGTGGAAAATTCATGAGACAACAGTGATAAAGATAGTAGTGGCTATTGTTCATGCAATTATCTGCTAGATTGTGACAAGTACTACAATTTCTGTAGGATTTCTTGAACATGTTTTTTCAGAAGGTATACAAACCAATTCCACTTATTTACAACCTGGTCCTAGCCATGTTGTGGCGCCACCCAGAAAATGTTGATCTGGAAAAGGTCAAGGTGGTTCACTACTGTGCAGCAGTAAGCCTAAATATCCTCATGATATAAGTTAAATTTCCCCTCAGAATAATTTGCTCTCCTGCTAACATCAATGGATGCAATGAATTAATTTTCAAATCAGGGTTCCAAACCTTGGAGGTACACGGGGAAGGAAGCAAACATGGATAGGGAGGACATCAAGATGCTAGTAGAAAAATGGTGGGATATCTACAATGACAAGAGCCTTGACTTCAATGCAGAGGACATAATCACACAAAAAGATTTCACCTTCTTAAAACCTTCTATAATTATGACAACTATGCCAGATTCGACGATCAACTGCATTCCATCACCCCCAGTTGCGTAAGTGAGCCGACAATCAACTATGTACTAGCACCCCTAAAAAAGATGAACTATGTACTAGCACTCTCAGTATTTTGTTTGTCTACGTCTAAAGCTCTCATAGTTCTCCATGTCCAGTTACTATGACAAAGCTCTCAGGCTGAATGATGTACTTCCTAAAGTCAAGTCTTGTGTGCATACACATTATGAGATAGAATGAATTTGAATCCTATTAACTAAATGAATAGTAATAAAGTCAATCAAAGGTCTGATGGCAAAGTAAATAGTGCCGAATCAGAAAAATAAATAAAGAAAATCAAAACATGATGTAGATCTCCTTGTTGATTCATTAGAGAAAAAAACTAATAGAAGCAGTTCATTACGAGTAACAAGTTACTTCATAATCTGAGTTGTTTATCTTTCCAGTTGTTATTCTTTGCTGAGTTCCCATGTGAAGTACTTGAGAAATAGTAGAGTAGCAAAATAGTCAATCTATTCCTCAAAGTTGAAAAGGTCCTTAAACAAATAAACAGTCAACCTAGCATGAAAAACAGCTGACGTGCATGGACTCTACTATTGGACTTAACACCAAATATTCGTCCTCTAGTAAATATATCAACTAACAAGATCCATTTCCAAGCAAATGAATATATGCAACAATGTTCACATGTCAAGTAAATAGGTCAATTTTGCTTCAAGTTTCCAAGTAGAAAAAATCACAATCAGACATACAAGTCATTGCTGCCCACAAATATTCTCAGGCCTTACGTTTGTCATTTATCATGATTCATGCATCATCTCAAATATTGACTCCAGAAATCATCCGACTTCTCCATTACACAGCATAACAATTGTTGTCAATAAGATTAATCAATAGAATGAGATTGACAACAAAGAACATTTTTCTTATTTCTTGGAAGTACAATCACATGTGCATTCTACTCTGAGTTTTTTTTTTCAGAATAATAGAACACGAGAGTAACTTTAACCAAATTGAACCAGGATAGCACTTTTCTCAATTGTTCCAATTCAACACTGAACTCAGATAAGTTCTAGATATTTAGAAATAATTGAAACAAGTCAAATAACCAATGGAGGATAGTTGCTCAATTGTATTTATGTTACATGTGAGGTATTGAAATATAATTATGCCAGGGCAATTGAACAAGAATGCTTCATCCGACAATTGAACTAGCAACTGTTGCCTAGAAGGGCCTACATCCCAAATGTAAAATGCATTATCTATCCATTTCCAGTGCTCCTTGGATAAAAAAGGCTAATTATTAATGTACAACTAATAGTACTTCTCTCATGGATAGTTGAACAATCCAATGTTGTGAGGGCCGGACCGGACCGGCCGGTCGGACCAGTCCGACCGTCGACCGGCCCTCACAATGGTCTATTACAGGCCCAAAAACCTGAGTTGTAATCAGACTAGGTTGAACCGGTTCAGACCGGTCAAAACCGGATCGAACCGCAGTTTTGGTGAACTGGCCAATTTTTTAAATTGTTTTGTTAAAAAATAATCTGATAAAACTTATTATTTTAAATTTGGAAAAGATTAAAAAATGGAACTACTCCATAAAAATCCATATTATCCCATTAGTCTCATCTATTAATACATGTCTCTTTGCTCTCATCTTATTATTAATATCAATGTGGAACTATGTTTGTACACTTGTTTTTTTCTTCTTTCATTTAGTTTAGTATTTGTTAAACTTTCAACTATATCTTATAGATTATGATCTTATTCAAAATTTTTAGGGTTATTTCCATAAACTTCTCCTAAACTATAGTAATTTTTCGCATCTAACCCCAAACTACGAACTTATTTTTTCGAATCCCTAAACTATCGTGACTTTTCCACTTGAATCCTTCAATCCACTTCTGTTACATTTTCTATTACTTTTGCTTTTTTTCATTATGAAAAGACTATGTTATCACTCGTCACGTAATACATCAAATACCAAATATAAAAAATAAAAAAGAAGAAAAAAATTCTGGCAAAGGTCGATCTACGTCCCTGACAAGAGAGAAGGGAAAGCTTTCCCGACTTTTTTCCATTTTTTTCTTTTTTTCTTTTTTAGATTTGTTATTTGATGCGTTATGGAGGAGGGGTAATTTAGTCTTTTCATAATGAGAAAAAGCAAAACTAACAAAAATGTAACAGAAGCAAACGGGAGGATTAAAGTGGAAAATTGCGATAGTTTAAGGATACGGAAAAATAAGTTCGTAGTTTGGGGTTAGATGAGAAAATCGCGATAGTTTAGGGGAGATTTATGAAAATAACCCAAATTTTTAATATCACATATGTATATTATAATATAAATTAATTTTATATTTATTATGTTATATATAATATTTATCATATTAGGTAAATTTGTAATGAATGGAGGGTGCAAACTTCTTTGTCATACGTATAACATACAATAATATTATAATAGCTAGTAAAGTATAGTTATATATATAATATTATAAATACACAAATTTTAATTTTCTTTAATTTAGTATTTAATAAGTTCAAATTAGATAGTTAACCACTAATTATATTATATATCTATTTATATATAATCATAATATTACTTCTAACATAAAAGACAAAGATATGTAATACAAAAAATTTAGTGAGAAGAAAATTTATATATATAAATTAAATTTCATAAAATTTTAATTTTTAAATGTGTAATGATTTTAACATTAAATTTTTAATGATTTATTATTGTTATTTTTATATAATTAATTTTTAACATCATTAATATGATTGTTTAATTTAATATATCATATTAATATAATTATTTTATTATTATCCGGTTCGACCGAATGGTTCAATTAGTTCGATCGGTCCGACCTGAAATGAACACTTGTTCGAGTCGTTCTCCAGTCCGATTCATACAACATTGGAACAATCTACATGTCTTATGAAATATCTAATGACATGCATTGTTACGAACAAAGAAATATATCAGAAATAACATAGGAAAACACAAAAATTAATCTCCACGTGATATATGACAAACTACACGCATAGCCCCTCCAGAATTTTTCTGGCATACTCCACCAACAAACCTCAGCCTTCAGGGACAATAGATCCGAGTGATTACTGTTTAGTCTCCGTCTACAATTGTAACAACCCACATTTTTCATAAAAAAATTAAAACTTCTATTTTGGCTGACGCCGACGACCTGGAGTGGGCACTCAGTATCGCCAGCATTAGGGTTTAAAGAAGAATCCAATTTTTCTTTCTCTTTTCATCACCAAAACTTGGGAATTCGAGGAAACCCTTCAGATTCATCACTCTTGGGAATATGAAGGCACAAATATTCATTTGTTTCCCTTTATAAACCCATTTGTTATTTCTTTCTTCTTCTTTTTCTTTCACTTTCTCATCCACTGTTGTGGCCTCTCCATTGCTTGGGCTCGGCCAGAGGACCTTGGAGGAGGTTTGGGAGGAGTTGAGGACGTGAGGAACGCAGGAGGGAGGAAGAACGTCTAGAGCTTGAACCTTGGAGGAAACAAGCGGCCATTGGGAATGTTTCGTGCTAGCTTTGCATGTTTTAAAGGACTTTGGGAGACTTAGGAACATGCTATATGTTGGGTAGTTTACTGCCTTTGAGTTATGTTATGAAATTCATGCCATATGATGTTTTGATGGAAACTTGGATTGAATGAACTGCATGCTGAAATACAACAACAACAAAGTCTTATCCCACTAGGTGGGGTCGGCTACATGGATCATACGACGCCATTCGTTGATCCATGTTCATAAGATTCGACAGGATTTTACGCTGCTGTCGGGGCCTAACACAACCCTCCTCCTTTATCCGGGCTTGGGACCGGCTATAAAATTCCTTAGATTAAGGTTATTATCTCAGTTATGATGAATATTGAAATGACCATGATTTTAGGACTATATTGACATAATTCTAAAGTGCTATAGATTATGCATGAAATTGATTTATTAGAAGATTATATGTGCTCAATGAATCTCTCGAAATCTTGTCTTAGTTGCTGAAAACTATACATGAATGATCTTGTTAATGAACTTATGGATTTTAAGTGATATGAAATGCATATGAATGATTTTTGGGACACGTATGATGCTTATGATGAAAATGGATATAAGAATGTTTTCATATGATCTGAACGTTGGGATTAAGTTTATTCATGTTTAGGAATGTTAAGTCTATGCTTGTGTTAAAATTATTTGAAAACTTAAGGACGCTTGGCTCTATCGAGCAGAACAAATGGCAGGTCCCTGACCCAGACATCCGCTCCTTCTTAGCAGAAGATAGTGGATATCAAATCAGACAATCAATCTACCGATCGGGCATTGGCTCTGATATGCTGAGACTGAACTATGCTTTGAGCGGTCGAACATGAACTCACACCGCTCGACCAGTAATACTGAACCAAGAACATGGATTTTGTGACTTGGATAGACCAAACAACTTACCGGAGTTTCGAACGTCCGAAACTTTCAGCCAAGAGTTTGCATTTTCTATCCCAAGAAGATCAGACGTTCGCACAATTTGCTAGGCATCCAGATCGCTCCTGACCTTTGAATGCCGAATGGTAAAATCATATGGGCGTCTGCTCGACCTTGCGGATGAAGATGACCCTTATAGACCGGACGACCTATAGTGTTCGGAAGTTAGACAGAGAAATAAATATGATCTAAGCTAATGAATGTGTGTTGATTCATTTGTCATGATTACACATACACCCCTTATGATTTCTCATGATAATCTAGAGCCAACCACTGCTTCCTAAAGTTTTGATTGATCCTTTCTGATCAAAAGATAGGTTGACAGGTTAAGAAAGATAAAAGATAAAATGTAGGTTTATCATTTGCCACTCCTCTTTTATGGAGGTTATCAGCCTTGTGTGAGGTTGACGGAGAATAAATGGTCGAAGATGTAGTGACATGGAGATCTCTTGGAGTTTCAGAAAGAAGTTATTAAATGTCATGAAGGATTATTAAGATTTCAAAGAATCATGTACTTAAAGAACATTAAATATCATGCAAAAATCTAGAAGATACATTGAAAGATGAAGAATCATGCAACTTAAAGAATATTGAAGAAGTTTAGAAGATATCTTGAGAAGTGAAGGATCATCTTGAAAAGTGAAGGATCATCTTGAGAATTGAAGAGTCTTTCATTTATTATGTTATTTAATTAAAGCTAGTGTAAATAGGGATGAATGTGAGGTGTGAAGCATATGATGTTTTGTTGAATTATGAACTTTTAGTTCTTATCTTTAGACTATGTGTGTCTTGGTGGATTCCTTGATATACGTAGTTATTTTCTTGTTGTTTTTGGAGGCTTCATTTTCCTCTATAATCCATCCGCCATCACACTCCATCTCTTGAGGATATTTTCAATGTGTGAGGTTGTCCTTCCTCTTTTTGAGGCACCGTCGTGGCACTGATCCCCTATTGACCTATTCATGGATAGCTACACACTTTTGTATTTACATGACATTCTCTAAAAGTGGAGGGCTATTCCAAGCATATGAAAAGATGAAAAAATGACTAAAGGTAATGGAATGACTATGGGCCCGTTTGGCTTAGCTGATATAAAATAATTGATAAGTTAAAGTGTTGATAAATATTTTATTGATTGTAAGCAGTTATACGTTTAGACAAAACTACTTATATTAATAATAATTAGTTAGTTATCATTCAACTAACTCACTTATTTCTTTTAAAAAAAAATAAATAGCCCTCCCCCTGCTTATTTTTCTTATAAGTAGATTGATGTTACCAAATGCTGAGATTTTTGCAAACTAACTTATAAGTTGCTTAAGCTTAGCCAAGCAAGACCTATCTTTAATGGAATGAAACAATGATGAAATGATTTCTTTTCCAAGCGAAAGATGAACATTGATGACTTATGGGGCTGTTTGGATACTGAAATCATGGTTCTTTTGACTTCCAAGTGAATACTTGAATTGACAAATTAGTTCAGTGTGCATTTGGATAGAGTGGAACATAATGATGAGGAATCAGTGAGTTGACGTGATAGGACAAAGTATATGTGATAGATTAATTTTAGTAGGTGTTTAAATAAAAAATATAAAATATAATTTTATTAAAAATAAAAATATAAGTATAAATTACTGTTCAAAATATATTATTTAAATATAAAAAATTATTTTTTAATAAATTATATTATTGAAATATTAATTTTTTAATAAAATAATAAGTAATAAATAAATTATCTTATATGAGAAAGGTAAAAGAAAAAAATGGTAAAAGAAAAAAAAAGTGTTTGTAAAATAACAACAAAAAAAAGTGGAACCAAATGCTTGGTTCCACCAACCATGGTCATGTGACCCTAGTTCTACCACATTAAGAACCGCAAGGAGGCGTTTAGGGAACTAGCCTATATGAATGACCTTTGATGTTGACTCCTTTGCATCATGGTCCAAGAATGATCTACTCAAAAAATGAACATGAAATGAAATCATACATGCCATTGTTCCCCCATATGATGATCCCCATAAATTTCATGTAATATGTTATTATGTCTATCATGTTTATGCTTTATGAATCATCCTTATGACTTATTGATAAAGACAATCTTTAATTCACGCAAGACTTAGTTTACTTCTGATGTAGGAGATGGAGATGGATATTACAAGATATGAGATTACTTGGAGTCCAAGTTTGAGTTATCTTAGGAGTTGAGTCTGAGTTATTTTAGAAATTCAAGTCCTAAGCAGATGGCAAGACTTCTTGGCTAAGTTCAAGTATGTACTAGAGTACAAGATAGGGAAGAGCAATGTCATAGCGGACGCACTAAGTCACAATGCGCAATTGGCCACTATTAGTGCCATCAAGGTTGACTTCTAGGAACAGATTCGTGAGGGGTTGAGGCATGAATCCAAGGCTGTGGTCTGTGGAGATGCTATGACTTTTCGAGGAGCGCAAGTCCAAATGCTTTTGGAAGAAGGATGATCTTTTGTTCACAGTCGGTCGATGCAAGCACGTACCAAGGTGGAAAAACCTCCGATGACAAATGATGAAAGACTATCACAACTCGAAGTGGGCGGACCACCATGGTACGGCCCGAATCCTGGCATTGGTTGAGGACGCGTTCTTCTAGCCTCAAATGAGGGAGGACATAGAGGTCTACGTCCGAACCTGCCTAAAATGCCAACAAGACAAGGTCGAGCAGAAGAAGCTGGTAGGGCTGCTGGAACCCCAACCCGTCCCGAAGCGGCCATGACAAACGATGACCATGAACTTCATCTCAGCATTGCTAAAATCAGGAGTTGGGTCTATCTTGGTGGTTATAGACAAGTTCTCAAAGTCTGGAACCTTCGTCCTGGCCCCAAAACATTGTTCGACGAAGTATTGCGCTTGTTCGCCAAGCACGTCGTGAAGTATTGGGGCGTGCCCGAGATCCTCATCAGCGATCGTGACCATCCATTCACCGGGAACTTCTGAAGATAGTTGTTCAAGCTACTAGGATGCGAACTTCACTTCTCAGCCGCCTTTCATCCTCAGACGGATGGCCAAATGGAGAGAACCAACTATCTTTTGGAGATATACCTTCGGCACTTCGTGGCGGCCAATGAGACGAATTGGGCCAAGCTTCTAGATGTTGCTCAATTCTCCTACAACATGCAAAGGAGTGTCGCCACATAGTAGAGTGCCTTTGCGAACGTCACTACGCAGTAGCCAATGACCCCTCAGGGCCAAGTATGCAAGGAGGTGCCCTGCAGCCTATCAAGTGGCCCGAGGATGGCAAGGCAACCTAGATGCATCTAGGGCCATCCTGGACAAGTTAATGCATAGGATGAAGAAGTTTGCCGACCAGAGACGGAGGCATGTGGAGTTTTAGGTAGGAGAACAAGTTACATGAGTGCACCGACAATCATGGGAGGGAGGTCGACGTCGTCGAGGCCGGCAACACCTTTGGTGGGGGAGAATTGTCATTACAAGTGACAGTTACAGGTGGCGGTTACGGCGATTATCGGCGGCGGTTACCTAGCGCACCCGTCATACCCATCTGCCATGCTATGGCCCCGAGTGTATCCAAGCACTTGGGAAGGAGGACAACTGGAATCCGGCAATCAGGGTCGTGAGGATGCCTTGGCCAAAGTCGGGACAAGAGGTTTGGCGGGAGGAGCAGTTGGGACGGTTGGTGGCACGAAGCAACGCTCGGACGGGCCTAGTGCCATGGCACGTGGCTTTGGTGTGGCCAAGCAGTTCCCAACAACCCAAGATGACGGTTCATCCGGCCATCATTCTCTTGTGAAGAAGGGCGCGGCGCAGGGCTACATGGGGGTTTTTGTGCGAAGGGGTGCCCACGGGCAGTTGCCAAGCTTAGGCAGGCATATGTACTTGTTACTTGTTATTCAAGTAGGGGTGGCAACTGGCCCTCTCTTGCATAAATACCTACGCACTCATCTATTTTGACAGAGTGAAATAAAGAGATTTTCCCCTTACATTGTGTTCTTCCCCATTGTTTCATTTGAGTGTGCACGACATGAGTGGACTCTTGTGTCCTAGGGCGTGGACGAGTGTTGTGAAGACTGACTTGTCAATTCGAGAAGGAGGAAGTTAAGGCACACAGAGGAGTTTTATAGGAGAGGAAACTAAGTATGTGACACACGACCATACTCAGTCCATTAGGTTAATCAAATGAACACTCCTGTGTCGTAATGTTGCCTAGTACTAGTTAATTTAGGGTCTTACTCGACCCACATTTGGTGTGATATTCTTCCTATGCATGTCGGCCATATTATTCTTGGACGTCCTTGGATTTATGAGATGGATGCACATATCGAAGGGCATTCAAATATTTACTCCTTCAAGTTTCAGGAGAAGACTATCAAACTTAACCGATTACGACCTTCTTTATTCAATCGTTCCCCATTATCTTCGCCACCCGAGACACTTCCTCGCAATCATTACACTTAGCGTCTCCTAAAGAGTTAGCTCGTGTTAGCCAATCGATGGGCCGAGTGTGCCTGTTGTATGTTAAGGAAGTTCTCGACTCCCTGATTGTAGATCTCCTTATCTTCCAACCTTAACTTATCTCCTTGATGAATTTAAGGATATCAGTCCAGATGATCTTTCAGATGAATTACCGCCATTAAGGGACATCCAACATGCCATTGACTTGATACATGGCTTGTCTACCTAATAGACCACATCATCGCATGGACCCGAAAGCACATGCATAATTGAAACGACAAGTAGATGTGCTTCTATCGAAAGGTATCATCCGAGAAAGCAAAAGTCCTTGTATCGTTCCTGCCTTGTTGCTCCAAAGAAAGATGGTAGTTACCGCATGTTCCTTGATTATCGTCCTATCAATAAATTACTATCAAATAACAATTTCCTATTCCTCAGTTGGATGATACGCTAGATTTGTTGGCAGGCTCTTAATGGTTTTCTAAAATTGATCTACTTAGAGGCTATCAAATTTGGATCCGGGCGAATGATGAGTGGAAAATAGCTTTTAAGATGTCCGACAGGTTGTATGAGTGGTTAGTTATGTCGTTTGGTTTGTCCAATGTGCCTAGCACTTTTATGCAAACCATGAATCATGTTCTACGACAATTTCAAAGCAAGTTTTGTTGGTTTATTCTGATGATATTTTGGTTTATAGTAAATCACAATAACATCATGTTGACCATTTACGACGTCTTTCTTTTGGGTGTCGCCTAGATCCGCGGAGGCCTCCGGTGTCCGAGACTACTAGCGCCCGACTAATCCAGAGTTGGGATGATAGAGCAGTAATGATTTATTTTTTGACCCACATGATGGCTCCAAGATTCGAACCCGGGGCTATTAGCACCCGTCGAGCGCTTGGGACTCAACTCTACTACCAATTGAGCCAACTGACGTTGGTTATTTGAGACATGTTTTTTATACTCTTCGTCTTGAAAAATTATGTTTTTTCGGGAGGTTGTCAAGTTAGATGGTCTTTCTTCATCTATCATTTTTTTTATCAACGTAATGTCAAGTTTATGAGTTACTTTTGGAAAAATTTATGGAAACTTTTGGTACACAACTCAAATTTTCTTCGGCTTTTCATCCTCAAACTAAAGTGGTCAATCAAAGTTTAGGAAACCTATTATATTTGTCTAGTTGGAGATCATCTCGCTAATTGGGACCTTTTGTTATCCACTGCTGAGTTTGCCTATAATAGTTCGGTTCATAGGTCCACGGGTCGTAGTCCTTTTGAGGTTGTTACTGGTTGTCAACCACGTAAACGTGGTGACCTCATTCCTCTTCCTTCTGCTGCTACTTATTTTTTCTCAACATATTGCTAATGTTCATGCTGAAATTAGAAGAAAATTAACTTTAAGCAATGAAGTTTACGTCCTGAATGGTATCCCAGCTTGTTGTGGATGGGCATTGCAGATCTGTGGATTTTTTGGTTGGTGATTATGTGATGGCCCGTATGCATCTGAATGGTATCCCCGCAATTCTTTTAAAAAAGTACATGCACATGCAGCCGGTCCATTTAAAATTAAAAGTCGACAAGGCCCCAATGTTTATGTACTTGATTTTCCATTTGATATTGGCATTAGCCGGTATTCAATGAGTCAATGACAAAGATTTGTATCCTTCTCATGGAACATTTGAGCCTCCTCCGCCTGCCGGGTCTCCTTTTGTTCATTCTCCAGCGCCAATTGCTCCTATTCTATCACCACAGGTTGAGCGCATTGCTGATGTTCTCGACAATCAAACTATTTTTACCTCTGGTGGCTTGGTTCCCTGGGTTGATAGTTCATTACCAAGGTTCTTCATGGATCAATGAAGAATTTCATTGCATTGATGCAGATTTGTTGTATGTGTATCATCTTGATCACTCGTCAGAGATGAGTTCTTCTCTTACAGGGAGAGTTGATGCAAGACAGGCTTTAATTCATTATGAGCGCAGGCGTTGGAAGACAGTTTATTCCATTATCTTTTATTCAATTTATTTTTATTAATTTTTCTTCTCTTAGTTTCTTAAGAAACCTTTTTCATTTTATTAGTGTTTTCCTTATCATAGTATGCTTAGGAGGTCCATATGTTTGGATACCTATAAAAGGAGTTGGATGATTTTGTAATAGAGGATCATTCGAATTATATGAATGTAATCTGGCTTTTCATAAAATAAATATAATTTGATTCTATCACTTAGATTGTTATCATACTTAGCACTAACGGGAGGGTTTGTATTCATCCAGGTAGGTACTTGATTATCTTGTGCAACTCGATTAATATGTGTGTGGCAACTTCTACTAGGATGGTGTGAGTACATGGATATAGATGTGTTTATGTTATCTATGTTATATGAAGATGTACGTAGGATCTATGTATGAGATATATCATGGCATGGATTTTTATATGTCTAGATGTGTATGTGATGTGCCCATTTACCGAGCTTCTGCACTTATGTACCTTTTTTATGATTTTCGTTTTAGCTTTCACTTTTATATTAAATTATTGTAATATTTTGTTTTAATAAGTCTTCTAATGATGTGACACCCTTCTTGATCCCAAGAATCGTAACGCATAGAGAAAAGATATTACCATCTGGCGGGGTCAAAATTTGGCCCGTTACAACAATGTCCAACAGGGAACTATTTCTTTCATAGAGAGAATAGAAAATTAATTTTACACTAATATTGACGGACAATTGAGGATCTGTGAACTCACAATTTGCTAGTTACATTTTTGTCACTAAACTACGACCACTTTTTTTGGAACTAATTCTTATTCATAAGAGAGAATAGAAGGCGCTATCTAGTGATTAAAATGTGCATTACACATATAAAATGTGCAGATAGAGTGCGCTGCATATGCAATTTTCCCTCAAGATATTTCAGTTGCATACCGACTACATTTATCATAGTCTAAAAAAATAATTTTTACCAACGCCCACAGAAGAAGCCCGGATTACTTCAGAAATAGCAATCGAGATGATAAAAAATTATACAGCCGAACAAACCCCTAAAATGTTAATCTCCTCGGATCGACTGCTAGAAAATTCATTCACCGCCATGCGAGAAAAATTCATGTAGAATGAAAGGTAAATTCATGTAGAGATGGTTTGATTAGAATCATTACCTACACAAATCGAATGATTAGAAACTCCAACACCTATCTCCCCTCTCCCTTCTTAGCGGGATTTTATCGAAGGGGAACCCTGGAGGACGCCGACGTCGCCCTCGTACGCCTACTCCGCCACCGTGCAGTCGACAGGAGGCACGACCACGATGATCGGGGCGGCGAGGTCGCCATCGACACGGGGGGGCGCCGGCGGCAAAGGATTACCTCCATCTCCATGACTATGAAACCCGACGGTAGGAGAGAGACTGATAAGAGGGACGGCTAAGGAAGAAAGATGGCGGAATACAATGGGACTCGTCCCTTCTTTTATACATCTTTATTACTAAATAAACGTGTTTTTAGTACTTTTCGTGATAAGATGTCACAGAGATCAAGAAGAGCTCATCGATCATATCAAATTAGCATCCGTCGTGTAGAATGTTACTTGAGCGGTCCACGGCAACCGTGTCCGGCGCGTTACGCAGCTAATTGGACACGCAAATGTTCGTGCGGTCGCTGAGTTACGGCTTTTCTCGTGCGTTCATAATTCATATGATGCGAATTTGGGAAGTCTTTTTTTTTTTCCGATTACGTGACTTAATACAAGAAAAAAATTATAATTTTAAAAATAAAGAAGCACATAATTCTCATCATGAAATTTGAATTCGAGATCTCTTGATCTACAAATACCCTACACCACGTGCCATTGCGTAAGATTACTTATTTTTTTTCTTTGGTTTTCATTATCGAACCCAATTTCATTAGAAGAGTAAGTGACACTGATAGTTTAGTTGAAAAACAAATTTCTTAAATAACGGTTCAACGTTGAATTTAGTCTGATATCAATTTAAAATTTAGATATGTGATGTTGATTTTTGTTTTTGGATTAGAGGATATGTGATGTTGATTTGACTTTTGAGGAATAAAGGTTTGCGGTTTTACGTGTTTTCAAGGAAGTCCAAAAAATTGAAGTCTCGACCGACTTAATACCATTTTCGAGAAAAAAAAATATGAATAAAACGTTTCATTTGGGACTGAAATTGTTGATTACTATAAGAAATATTAAATTTCAATCACTCTACTAAAAAAATTGGTTGCTAGTTATTAATTTTATATTCTTGAAAAAATAGAAAGTATATACTATTCTTTTTATTCTCAAATATGATGGGATCGTTTGAATGTGGAATAAAATTTGAAGAAAAGATATGTTAAGAATATATTCGTAAATATTTGCTTACGTATTTCCAAAGATGAATTATTATTATCTTAACTTGTTTTTCGAATGCAGAAAATAAAAAAATAAAATCGATGTTCATTATATTATTAATACACATATTATGTAATAATAAATAAAACTTTATTTTTTACAATATATTTAGTAGTAAATAGTTAGTTATTGCTTACAAAATATGCTAATAAATATTATTTGTACTTAATTATTTAATAATATTATAATATAATATTTATATATGCTATCACTTAAATAAACGTCCAATATTCATAAGTCGTTATATTAAGGAATTGAATATTTAGAATTCATAAAAATGAAAATATGATCATAAAAGGAAAATTAGTGAAATATATACTTGTGTTCCTGAAATTCTTGGATGTTTTAAGGTGGTTTGAGTTTCAAGGTGTTTAAAAAAAATTGATGCGTTAGACCAAGAGTTAACTCTATTTTAATGGATGTTTGAACCTATTATGATAATAACATTATACTCTCCTATTTAATCTCATTCTAAAAGAAAGTCCCTCGCTAATGTTATTTTTTTTATAACTAGTTAGAAATATTAATAAAACTAATTCAAGAGTCCTACGTACACCTTTTCAGTACAAGCATGTATGTACCATCTGCGTTGGTGTACTAATATTATTTGTCACATCCTCAAACAATATTAAGATAACACATAAAAACGACTAACATGACAAATATTTATACATCTCATTATTAAGCAACTTTAAATAAAAAAACAATATTTATATACTATTTTTTTTTCTTAGTATTTATCAATATCGACCTTTTTTGCGTGGGAAATTAAAAAAAAAAGAGATTGGTACAACTCCGATATCAAGGCATTTACAACTCAACTTGCCTTGGCGAAACAAACAACGGAGTAATTGTGGTAATTAGGCACTTTTCGCTGTCATGCAAGAACCAGACGACTCTGTGGCTCATATGAGATGGCCAAAAGGAAGGCATCAAGAACAGCACCAAGGCCCCCCCATATGATCCATGGAATTGACCACCTCCTAATTGTTCCATATCTTTGCCATGGACGAGTGGCTCCCCACATCCGATCGAACTGGCTCGATGGTCATGTCTTAATTGTTCCCGATCGATATATCGTGGCCTTCTGGGTGCACACGTTGCTGGTCGGGCTCTTGGCGCAGGCATTTGCGTGCATTGTTCGCACGGGGGAACTTGGAACTATGCCCACGACATGTCCCTTGGCAAAATGTAGCAAATTTGAGCAACAACTTTCGTGGCCTATAAATGATTTGATCCCTTTATGGATCTAAAATCGCTAGTAATCCCACTTTGGAAGTGGAAGAATCCAATGATGTGGACAAGCTCCTCTATCCTCACTTGTACTTGGTTAAATAAAACGTAGTGAATATATTATATCTCTTAAAGGTTGATTTCACATCACATGGGTCGATAAACCAATTGATTGATTATACTGAAAAACGGAAGAAGAATAACACAATTTAGTATTTCTTCTTCCTCTTTTTTAAAGAAAATTGTGTGTTTCCTTAAGAGTAATCTTTCTAATTTATTGATAATTTGAAGTTAAATTATTAACTTGTTCAATTTATTTTAATTTGTAAGTAATTTGAATTGTTTAACAATGCATGATGTTTATGAAGTGACAATCAACATTGATTAGGAGTACGTGTGCAAATGATAATCTCTTTTTATTTTCTTTCTATTCCTTTCATTTTCAATGTTAGACAAATCAAACATAAAAATAATATAAAAATTCATATAAGTACAACAAATAATATTATTATTATCATATTTAATAATATTAATTTATTTAAAAATTATTTTATTATTATTATTCACATAAATTGCATATTATTATTTAGTTATTATTTTAATATTATATACATTACCATTATTTTCATTTAAAAAAGATATGAAATATTATATATTTATTTAATTTATTAATTTTATTTTAGTTTTTAGTTGGATTATATAATATTTAATATTAGTGTTAAAAGATATTTTGGTAAAAATTATATAGTGTCATTTAAATTATTGAAAATAAAATAATGTACATTACCGATAATTTAATATGTGACAATTTTTATTAGACAATGTAAATTGCTAAGTAATATAAAAATATAATACAGTAAACATAAAACTTTATCCCAGAGTTGGAGGATGAAGTCTTCCAATTACATCTAATAAATTCCTTTGAATATAACACTTGAAAATTTACTTGAGCAATTTTGAAATAAGAGTTACTTATCTATTGAGAGTGAAACTTTAACGATCCAAATATAAAAGATGAAGAGTTGAGGGGATCCCCTTTCCAAAAAAAAAATGTCGCGTGTACATATGTAGATCGAACAAAGTTGGCTACAAAATGAGCAACGTTATGCTCTCTCTCTCTCTCTCTCTCTCTCTCTCTCTCTCTCTCTCTCTCTCTCCCTCCCTCCCTCTCTCCCTCTCTCTCTCTCTCTGGATACCATTGGAACTCAGATAAAAAAAAAACAAGTGCGAGATAGATATAGCAATCCGTAGTGTGGTCGTGTGGATGTCACGAAGGTGGACGAGCAATGTATCTACCTCCCCAACAATAATGGACGATCAATGTAGAGTTACATATATAATACGATATTGTTTGAAACTGTTTTCAAGTTGCGAATTGCTCCGTCAATTCAAAATACGACTGCTTGCATCAATTGGCAGAGCAACATGTATTTGTCTTGCTTTCTTAGATCCATTTTGTTCAACTTGTGGTATCTGGCCGGAGTGAACCATCGAGCTATGCTTTTGCATTCCCTAAGAGGACGAAAGAACACACCAGTGGTACTGCAACAATTGCTGTCATTTTGAATCGTCGGAGACTCCAATCGAATAACTCGTTTACGTTCAATTAATATTCAATTAATTGACTAGATAAATTATTAAAAACGAGTTTCCGGTGTAACGTTGTCCTTTAGAACAGCCGATAACTTAAACGGTAAGATGTTTGGCGAGTTCTCGAGGATTTGTCACAGTTCTTCCCTCAGAAAAAAAGGATCCGCCAATTCTGGGAAGAGTTAAAGGTAGTTCCACCCTCTGCGCAGTTGATTAATTAGTACATCTGATTAGTGGCTAATCCTCTACGCGTTAACGCATACCTCTTCTGTAGACAGCTGACAGATACAGAGTTAATCATACTTCTGATGAAGCCGTGTACATGCAGCTAATGAAACAGGGCCTCTCTATAGTTAAAATTAACGAGCAGTGGCATCTTTCATTAGCACACAAAAGAAAAAAAAAAGAACTCTGTACCTCCGGCTCTAAACCTGGAACTTATAACTTGTTTACGAGTTTAATCTTCACCAGTGATACATACCTCTAATACTTCCTTCCTCTATAAAACCCACATCATCTTCCCTACATCCCTCACCATCTCGTGGCTGCACTTGGAGCTAACACTAGCCTCTGTCTCTCTCCTGCTCTCTCTCCCTTCTCTTGTGGTGGAGGAAGGGGGCGACATGGACAAGAGGATAACCAGCAGCCAGGAAGCCGAGGTAAGGAAAGGACCATGGACCATGGAGGAAGACCTCATCCTCATCAACTACATCGCCAACCACGGCGAAGGCGTCTGGAATAATCTCGCGCGCTCCGCAGGTGGTGAAATCTCTATTCCTCACTTATCTCTTCTCCCTCTGTTCTGTTATCTGCCAGGGAGGACTCTGTTTCCCTGTTTCTCGCTCCTCCTTCTCCCTGACCCTTGTTTCTTTGCCGCGAGAAGGTCTGAACCGCACGGGGAAGAGCTGCAGGCTGCGCTGGCTGAACTACCTGCGGCCGGACGTGCGCCGGGGAAACATCACGCCAGAGGAGCAGCTCCTGATCATGGAACTCCATTCTCGATGGGGAAACAGGTGAGGGCAACAACGTAAAGTACGTAAAATATAGCGGATGGAGGTCTGTGCTTAATATAAGGAACACAGGGGTTTAAGGGCTCCTAAAGCTAACCGCGCCATGGAAACGCATGTGTGGTTGTGATGCTATCACGCTAAGCTCCTCTCTCTCTCTCTCTCTCTCTCTCTCTCTCTCTCTCTCTCTCTGATACAACCACGTGTATGGAGCCAAAACTGAGCTTTGCGTGGTTCTCCTTAGCGACATTCGCGTTGATTTTTTTTTTATGAATTCTGACAAGTTTTTTGAAATTTTTAGGATCCCATCTCATCACTGTGCTGGTTTGGAACTTTTGCTATTATTATTTTTTTTGTTTGGTAAAACTTCGCATCGAAGATTTTATGTGATAATTTTTTTTGTTGCTTATCAAGATCATGAATCTGTGCCTCTGATTGGACTGCACCAGAACATGTATATGTCCACTTCAGCAAGATTTTGCACTATCAAGTGAGAAGGAACCAAATAGTAATACACGTAGAAAAAAAGTTCTTTGCTGCATAGTTTCGTGTAGCATAATTATATGCAGTGTCAAATTTGTTTTTATGTTATTTTCTTCCAACCTTTTTTCTTTATAATGGATCATCATTTTTCTAGTGAATCATACACAGCATGAAATTTCATGTTACACGAATTACAAAAGGCACGGTGTGTTTCTTTTTTTCTCCATCATTTGTTTTGTAAATAATTATTTTGGCCAAAGATATATAAAATAGAAGGAAATCTGATGTTGGCAGTAAAAGTGCACATCTCCATCTACCCGAAAAGAAAAAGCGCACACCGCCACAGCCCCCAAATAAGCAGACCTACATGCTAAATATGGCCCTTCATTTTGTACTCCACGCGCCAGTTATCGCATATACCTGGATCTGGTTCTGCAGTAGTAGTTGTCATAACAAATCCACTCGTACAGATGTTTCTGAACCTTTTGGCAACATGAATCACGTGTTTCAAATCAAAGAGATATTTTTCATATGCTTTACCATCTTTTTTTTTCAGTTTTATCTCCTCCTTCAAATCTGCAAAGTTCAAATTTTTTGTTTCATTTAACTGGACATGGTTAACATCGCACTTTAATGAGAGAAATTAATGATATTACTGACAGCCATATACATAAGTAACTTTGCTAGCTTTTATATAAGATTAATTAGCACCATTTTTGTTTATTAAATTCTGCAACTTTTTGTTTTCTTGAGGTGGTCTAAAATCGCGAGGCACCTTCCTGGGAGGACTGACAATGAGATAAAGAACTACTGGAGGACTAGAATACAGAAGAAGGTCAAGCATGGCGAAACGTTCGAGTTCCAGAACTCGATGCAGCTCACTGATGAGGCCAGCACAAGCACCAGCCAGACGAACAGCGTGGAGGACACCGCTGCACAGCAGAGCTACGCCGAAGAACAAGTCACCAACAACGTCTTCGACGCCACCGACATGGCGCCTCACCATCAGTTCTCCGGCACTGAGTCCAGCGATAACTTCTGGAGCGTCGACGACTTCTGGTCGATGCAGTCACTCAACGGCGTCTGATCGAATTAACCCCCGAGGGACGTGGCACTGCCCCGGGGAATGCACACGGCAGGACATGGAGTTCGTGATCAGTGGTAGGAGTTAATTACGTACTGAAATTTGAACCGATCAAGTGCGTACTCGGTTTGCTGTACAGAGATACGTATAATATGTTTCGAACTTAGTTTAATAATTAGTTTATGTTATATAGTTGTGATACACTATGTTTTATATATGTTGGCTTGTTTGTCTTACAATATGTTGTGCCTAGGACTAGTGGTGGATGCCTTAGAGGATCGACCTATCATGCATGAAAGCATGCTTGCCAATTAAGCTTTTGGAAATAATATTGATCGAGGTTCATGTATATATGCATGTCTATTTTGAAGACATCTAACTCTGTAAGATGTTAAGCGGAAAAAAAAAACCCTTTCTTCTTTTAATTTTCAAACTACGCATGCTGTGGAGATGGCTACGTTTTTCGCCATTGGAAACTTTTCGTGATGGAAAATAATTTAGACAAGAACGAGCTGTTTAGACAAGTTGAATCTTCTTCACTCGAGTTCTCGAAGCTATCACTCTATCAGCTAGTTCGTTTGAGATAATTAACTGAATGATGCTAATGAGAAAGCCAACTATTTACTTCGAGTGAAAAAGAAAGGCAGAAAGAGAAGACTACTAAATAGCAACCCTAAGAAAGTTGTTCACCTTCTGATTTTCGACGTAATGATGAAATGTGCGTGCCTTAAAAATGCAAATATGCGCCAAAGCTTCCATGTTAATCCAACAAATTAGAAAGTTTGATGACAAAAGATGAACAAGTTAAAAAGCACTGACGTAGTTCTACATAGAAAGCATTAACGTTAGTGATCGAGAAAAGAGAAGAAACATGCACATGCATGCACGTGATCAAGGAGCACGCCCTCGGTAGCACACAGTTGAATCGCCACCATGCACCTCCATCCAACCGTACGTACTCTCCATCACTCACTCGACCGCGTGATCCATCGAATGCCTAACCGAGCCATTTCGGGGATACCCGACTTCTCCTTTACAGCATTCCACCATTTTTGTGCCAAGCCAACGGAAAGAAACTTTGGAGACACACAAGCCTAACAATTAGGCACGCCATGGCCGTTTCCCCCGACTGGCCTAACCGGGGCACGTGCATGGGGTAGAGAAGGGAGAGGAGAAGAGGCCCT
Source organism: Pontederia crassipes (assembly GCA_030549335.1). Taxonomy (NCBI): domain Eukaryota; kingdom Viridiplantae; phylum Streptophyta; class Magnoliopsida; order Commelinales; family Pontederiaceae; genus Pontederia; species Pontederia crassipes. The sequence goes on along the minus strand of CM060183.1, from coordinate 28,856,859 downwards.
TAATAGTGCACTTTGGCTTTCGTGTGTGTGTGGGAGAAGGGCAATTAATGGATGGGAGATGGGCGTTGCTGTCTCGCGTAATGGTGCGTGCGCAATGCCGGCCGCGCAGGCGCAATTCATCACGAGGCGCGCGATCGATCGATGAGCTGAGGGGCGCCATACGGCAGGGTCACCCTTCGGCCACGGGGTTCGTGGGTTGAGTTAGGCAAAGGGCTCGTAGAGAGGCACGTGACATAATTTTTTTGTGCAGTTAAGAGGTGGAGTTTGGCACATGTTTCCTCAAGGATGAGAAGGGGGGGATCCAAAGTCCAGTGAGATGGCCACGGAGGGTTGCCAATTCGGGAAAGATGTGGTGGCACACTCATTGATTTGAAGGGAGTGGAAATGAAGGAAAGGGGCGTTGTGCATTCGCCCACGTTTTGTTCGAGGGGGAAATGGACATGCAAAGCGCATCTCGTCGTACGAACGAATCAGTGGGCGATCTGAAATGTCAATTATCCATTAAAAACTTTCTAGCATTTTGTTTTAATTCTTTTGGCCTGTGATTCCACGTGAATATTATATATATATATATATATATATATATATATATATGTATGTATATAATACGTTTGTGCTGCTCATTTGGGTTACAAACTACTGCATTATTACATCATTAGTTCATAACTCGTCACCTAGGTTGCATTCACATTTTGGCCAAGTATTTTACCTTCCATCCACCGTGGCCATTAAAAGGCCATCATTTTAGGATTAAAAAAATTTGATTACTAAGAACTTTTAATGACCAACTTGTAGGGATCAAGATATTTTTGTCTCAAAAAATTAAAGTTTTAGGGACTAATATGTTTGGTCCCTAAAAGGTTTTTTTAATGTAGCCCTATTTGACAAGGAAAAAAATATAATATTTAGTAGCGGATAGTGTTTTATTAGAATCAAAATATTATTATAATTATTTGGTAAATATTTTTTTATTAGTGTTTAGAAGTTTTAAAACAAAACGTTATAAGCTACTCCTACTAGCTTATAAAGTGTATAGAGGTTCATATTTTATTCCTATTATATTCTTATTTTTTTAAAAAAAATTAATTATTAAACATCATATATTAATTTTATTTTAATATACATATTTAATTTTACTTGCAACCAAAATAAGATTTTTATTTTGAAATAATCAATTTTTATATTAAAATAATAGTTTAAAAATATTATTATTTAGAATAAAATATTATATGTTAATTATTATGAATATAATGTGTATAAAAATTATCATCAATCATATGTTATGTATATTTTTTGTCATTTTATTAAGTACACTAATCTAACAGTTATGTTTACGAAATAGATTTTATTAAATTTATAAATAAACTGATATCTATTATCCATTAATAATTAACCGCTATAATCTAATCAAATCGCTATCCTCTAATCGAACTGTTATCCTCTAATCAAATCACTAACTTTTGCCAAACATAATCGTAGTGATCCGAAGGCGAATAGCCTATCAAAAAAATTGCTGCAATACTCCTTGAACTTTATTCTCTTTATAAATAGATGGTTCTCCAACTACCAACATATATTTATCAGTTATTCCATCGACATGACAACATATTAATAAGTAAAAAATAAAATAACATAAAAAAGCTATGACGACAAGGGGACACTTCATGATGCACAAAAAATTATGCATAGTTTTAGACCATTTAATTAGCATTTTTTTTAAAAAAATAATTTTTGTGTTTAGAAAAGGAGTTGTTTGATTTATTTTTAGAAAATTCCTTTTTCTATCTAAGTCTGAATAATTTTATGGCAAGAAATTAAAACATTAAGTCAATGAGCAGAAGCAAATAATAAATGAACTTTAGAACTTGTCACGGTCGTGCCTTTATTATCACGAAGTGCCCACAAGATGCATTGAATTCATTTGAAGATTCATCTGTCGCGGTCGATATCATGCCCAAGAGGATGACAATGTAGAAAATGTCATGTTTAGGTCATGCTTGTGATGGAGCTTTTTCACGATTGTGACCGGCGGTCTGACAATCGGTTACGGATCCATTTTTATCCACCTTTGGGATAGAGTTGCAATTTCTTTCTTTAAGGAACAAAAAAATCTATAAAAAGGGAGGAAAAGGACTTGAAAAGGCATCCATGGAGAATTATTTTGAAGATCAACAAGAGGAACAAGTTCGAAAATGATAGCAAAGCTCTACCGAAAACTCGAGAGAGGACATTATGATTCTTAGCAAGAGTTTTTGTGTTCTTTTTTTTTGAACTTTGATATTAGATTTAATGTTTTAGTAGATTTATTTCTCTATTAAATTATTCTAGTTGAACCCTATGTATGTATTAAAGTTCTTCTTAATACTAGTTTAATTTGAATCTTTAGTAACATTCCATGTTTGTGTTTAATGTTTTCCTTTGATTCTGTAATTTAAGAGTTAAATGTTGAAGAAGAAGTTAATTGTATAATAGTTTCTATAATTGGTTTTATTCCTTGCATGTCACAATTAGATAAATTGAAAAAAACTATTTTATGAAGTTATTAAGGTGACTTAAGAAAGCCCTTAATTATAATTTCATTTGAATGTGTCTTTTGGTTAATTAAATAAGTTCAAATATGAGAGGATGATTTATCCTAATTATTCTTAAGATAGTAATTAAAATCTGAAATATTGATTAACTAAACTTTTTATTCATTCAATTAATTTTGAATTGAGAAAGTTCATTGCATTATAGTGGTATAAATTAGGTGTCTTAATAATTTCTCCATGTGATTATTTCTTTATTTTATTTGCAATTGAAATTAATCATTTTCTTAACTTATCAATTAACAATGTTAAAATAGAATTTAAATTATTAATTAAGGTTATTTCCTCTAACTACTCCTAAACTATCGTGAATTACCACATCTAACCCCAGACTACGAACTTCGTTTTTTGGGTACCTAAACTATCACGATTTTTTCAGTTTGATCCTTCCGTCCAATTTTGTCGACTTCTCTGTTATTTTTTACTTTTCGCATTTGTGAAAAGTCCATTATACCCCTGCTCTGAATTAAATTCTATTTTTACATAAAATAATATATAATAACATTCTTATAAAAATAATTAAAAAAAATACGTGGAGGGAGGGGCTCGCCCCCCCTCCTTCGGGGGGGGTGTCGCCGCCCCCTGCATCATCGTCGATGTAGGGGGACCGAGCGCCCCTCTTTCCCGACGTCGGGAAAGAGAAAGTGGGGTCCCCCCCCCACGACCCTCTTTCCCGATGGCCGTGCTCGGCGGCGGCAGGTCGCGAGATCGGCGGAGAAGGTCGTGCTCGGCAGCGGTAGGTCGCAAGATCGGGGAGATGGTCGTGCTCGGCGGTCGCAGCCAGGGGACGCAGATCTACGGGCGAGCGAGCTCAGCAAGAGAGCGGCCGTCGTCGGTGGATGAGCTCGGCGAAAGAGGGGCTGTCGTCAGCGGGCGAGCTCGGCGAGAGAGCGGTCGTCGTCGATGGACGAGCTCGGCGAGAGAAGGGCTATCGTCGGTGGTTGAGCTCGGCGAGAGAGGGGCTGTCGTCGGTGGTTGAGCTCGGCAAGAGAGGGACCGTCGTTGACGGTCGAGCTCGGCGAGAGAGCGGGTGGCGGTGGCGGGCGATCTTGGTGAGAAAGCGGGCGGCGGCGGCGGGCGATCTCTGCGCCGGGAAAGAGAAAGGGGGGCGGCGACCCCCTCGTGCCCCTCTTGTGGACGACAACGCAGGGGGCGGTGACCCCCCCCCCCCCCCCCCCGCGTGCGCAGGAGGGGGGCGGCGCTCTCTCCATGTATTTTTCTTTTTTTAAATTATTTTTATAATAATGTTATTATATATTATTTTATGTAAAAATAGAATTCAATCCAGAGGAGGGGTATAATGAATTTTTCACAAATACGAAAAATAAAAAATAATAGAGAAGTTGACGGAAGGACGGAAGGACCAAATTGAAAAAATCGTGATAGTTTATATACTCAAAAAATGAAGTTCGTAGTCTGGGGTTAGATGTGGTAATTCGCGATAATTTAGAGGTGGTTAGAGGAAATAACCCTATTAATTATCCTCGTAGGAATGACAACTCTACTCGTTCACTTTATTACCTGATTGACTAGTGCATTTGCTAGCATGCTATCATTTTGATCAGATCAAGTTTTTTGCTTCGTCGTGGTTGCTAATGAGATATTGAGGAATTTGAGAGGTTATGCATGTTTCTGAGAATGCACTAGACTAGTTCTATAAAAAGGCGTGGTGTTGTTTTGGATAGTTGGGGATGTTGACCTCTCTAGTGACCTTGGGCACTAGCTCAACTCCTAACGGATGACATGCACCACATCATCTCCCATGTCATTGCCTTATTTCTCTTACAAAATCGTGCTAGTGAACCCCATTGTAAGTTCATGATTGGCGTCCAACTCCCAGAGGCCCACGCCTTTTGTGGGTTTCAGTTTTCCATTAAGAATATCCACTCTGAGATGTACTGACCCCATGAGTCGTACATTAAGGACATCGATCAACCAAAAGAAATGCCACTTCCAATCAATTGAAACCATTCACAACATTGGCACACTAGGCGATCTATTGGATTTGTTCATTGGACTCCAACATTGAGCACCTCATTGTCTTTATCTATGTTGAGGACATCTTCTCTCCTACTCATTCTGCTCGATTTTCTAGCTCAAGAAACAGGGACTCGTGCATTGCCTCACATTCTCTAACAAGCTCATCTCCTACGATGAGGGCCTCCATTACGACTTTGCATACTTAATAACAAATTGCTCGAAGTGAGGATTAAATCCATTATCAAAGATGTCGTTGACATTAAGTGTGAGTTCATCTCTGATGCTCTGCCTATGATGCTAGTGAAGATGAATGGGGAGCTCATGCTTCAATACTTCAAATTCGTTGTTGATTGGCTATTGGGAGTGCTCAAATGCAGCAAATCTATGGTGTCCCAAATCCGTTCGAATGGATGGAATTCATCTCATTGTAGGGAAAGACCAACTTCTTCGAGCACTGGGTTGGCAAGTACCAATAAGATTTACATACGTCGAGCTTGAATGAAAATAGTGCCCCGACCCATGTGTTTAAGATGGATGAGGATTTCTAGTTGTTGCCCTCCAGGGGCAGTTGATGCATGCAAAATACAACAAATAACATGCATCATTTTATGAGCTTATTTATATTAATTTTTTTAAAATGAAAATCTACATAAATTTGTATTTTATTATTTAGGAATAAATTACAAAGTCATTAGAGAAAATCACGCTCAAATAGAAGTTAAAACAGAGTCAGAAAGTGAAAAACAGTGAAGTTGTCAAAGGAGCAAGTTGGCTGTCATGAGTGAGTCGTGAAGGATCTTTCACGGGCTGTGAAACAAGACTGTGAAACATTAGTAACGGATCGTTAAAATGCATTTTTCACCTTAGAATATTTCTTCGAGGCACGCCCTTGACCACCATTTCATGGGCCATGAAATTCATATTTTTATTGTAAGGGTTGTGAAACGCTTTGTCACGGGTCGTGAAAACTCATTTTGAGTCTGATTCAGACACTGTTTATGCCGTGAGAACACTGTTACAGGCGTGATGAAGTTCAATTTTGATATTTAGATGAATTTTTGGAAGAATTTCAAGTATACAAGAATTACTACTCATACTATATGGTCCCAAGATAATTTGAAAACATATTATGGTTCAGAATTTAGAGTTTGATAAGGCCAAAATTTTAGAATTTAAATCCACTCTGAATTTATCTTATTTTACATAGAAAACGTTTCTATTTCTTCTCTTATCACATGGAAACATAAGCCCCTATAAATAAAGTCTTTCTACCACTTGGAGAGGGTGTACTAGGGCTTGTAACTAGTGCTTTGAAGACAAAACATGGAAGCATCTTGAAAAACAACCGAGAAGATTTTTGCACGGTGATCTTAACGAGGATCGTAGCGATTGATCGTTCGTTCCATAGTACTTTCAGTTTTATTTTATGTTGGGATGAATCATTATGCTTTAAAAATTTTATCTTTTTAATCTCTGTAAATTGGACAGTTTAGTTTAGTTTTATTTCCGCAAGAGTCTAATTGTTAAGACAAATTTTAAACCTTCTTAGTGTTTGATTATAATTTCTTTAACTTTTAAGAACATGATTGTTGTGTTTATGACTTTTCATTAGTTTTAATTGAATTGCTAGTTTATTATTAACTAGGCAGTATAATCAATCTAGTCATTCATGATTTTCTTTAAGCAATTCATGTCATAATTTAATAAAAACAGATAGAGTATTCGATTGCATCGTCTGCCAAGTTAACTCGGGTAAGCGATTTGGTAGCGTAAAAATTACAATTTAAAGCATTCTAATATGAGTAGGATTGAGTAGATTTGTGTAGAGTATTCTCATATTATTATGATTAAGAATAGTTGGTTTACCCATATAGGGAGATCATGTGTTCCTAATCCATCTAAAAGTTGAACATTTTTCGATTAAATCAATTGTTATGGAAGTGAAATAAGTTTGTTCTTAATCATTTTAACTCATCTTAAGGACCCTAGACATCAGTAGTTTAGAAGTATTTCATTTTTTGTTATGTTATTTTCTTCAACTCTTTTACCCAAAACATGTTATCTCTTATTAGGCTCTGTTTGGCATAATCAACAGTTTGACGAGCTGATAGCAAGTTAAATGAGCGGATAGCGATTTAAATAGTGAATAGCGGATAGAGATTGATGATTAGCAGTTAGCGGTTCATTTAAGATATTAATAAATGAGCGTTTGATGAAGTTAGCAGTGAAATTAGCGGATGAATATAAAATGACATAATTGGACATACAATATATTATTCAATTCAATCGCTATACTCATTTTATTAAAATTTAACAAATAATTAATTAATATGTCAATGAAATAAAATACAATTTCACAAGTAAATTTATTATTAAAATATATTTATAATACATTTTATATAGTTCATATATGATATAATAATATTAATTATTAAATTAATTTCTATATCCATTATTAATAAATAAATATTTTATAATTAATTAAATATGAATATTGTTGAATGGTGATAAAATAAAAATTATAAATAATAAGATAAATTATAAAAGAAATAATACCTTTGAATAAGGATAAAATTGGAAAAAAAATATGAACATCTAAACAGTCAAAGCTAAACGGTAGTAAAAGTAGCTTTTCAATTTTTCATTCAAAACTCTAAACTCTACTTGATTATGTGTGCTACCAAACAAATAAAATAGTGTTTCAATCGCTAAACGCTATTTGAAACGCTATTTAGAGCCTTAGTTTATGAAATTAATGTAGTTAAATAAGTTAATTCCTCGTGAGTTTGACACTTTACTCATTACACTTTATTACTTGAGCGACACTTGTTAGCATTTAATTATTATTAATTCTCGCCGCAGCCTCTACAAGGCTACTATCCTTTCTTTTTTATATATTCTTATTATTTTATTTTCTAATATAGTTCCACATCGTAATAACTTGTAAATCTACAATATCTAATCAAAAGGATCATAGTTAAAATAAACTTGTAGTTGGAGGACCGTCTAGTTGCAAATTAAATCAAAGGATCAAGTTAAGAAAGAAGGTATAATTAGAGTAACATTGTTGAAAGTTACCTAAAAATCCACACGAGACGACAACCTCGTGACTACTCTTCGCCTTCATGATAATAGGTGATATAACTAACAAGTGTCTTATTATCACGAGTGACATCAACAACCACCCCTTGCCAAAGAGCCTATTGTTCGGGTTAAGTGTGAGGCGGACAATTTTGCACCTCCAACCAAAGTAGTCGAGCATTAGGTGGACCTACACAATGAATTGTGTCCAAAAGCTTCTTGAGCAATGTGGAAGCCTAGAGATCAATGAAAAAGGTCCACTATGTGGCAGTATAAGACAGATTATTCCATGCAAAAATGCAATGTCGTGGGCATTCATGCAGTGAACTTGATCGTTTATGCGGTCAAAATAATAGCAAATGTTCGCAAGTGCACTAATCATTCAAGTAATAAAGTGAATGAGTAGAGTATCATTCCTACGATAACAATTAATAACTAAAATTATATTTTAATCTTGTTAATTAAGAAATTGAGAAAAGTTTTTTTCAAATGTGAATAAAAATAAAAGGATAAAATAAAAAAAATGATCATTTGAAGAAATAATGATTTGATGACTAAGACATCTAATTGATATCATTACGAAGTAATGAATTTTCTCAAGTTAGAATTTATTAAATGAATAATAAAGTTTAATTCCCAAAGTTTGGTTAATCAATGTTCCAATCTTTAACTACTATCTTAAGAATAATTAGAATAAATCAATTCTTTCAATTTTTAACTTATCTAATTAATCAAAAAATGTATTCAAATGGAATTAATATTAAGGGCTTTCTCAAGTCACCTTAATGACTTTCCAAATTATGTCTCTTTCAATTTTCTTAATTGTGACATCCAATAAATATAATCAATCTTACAAACTATTATGAATTCAACCACTTCTTCTCAAATAGAAATTAATTCATAAATCATAGAATCAAAAGAAAACATTAAAAATCAACATGCAATGCTATTAAAGATTCAAACTAAACTAAGATTGAGCAATATTCAATACATAAATATGGTTCAACTAAGATGTCCCTAGTATAGGAATACGTCTGATAAAAAAATAACATCAAATCTAAAATCAAAGTTCAGGAAAAAAAAAACAAAGAACTCTTGCTAATGTTAAGCATATCCTCTTTCGAATTTTCGACAGAGCTTCACTAATGTTTGCAAACTTCTCCTTTTTATTGCCTTCAAAATAATACCACAGGGATGATTTTTCAAATCCTTTATTGCCTGCTTTTATAGACTTCTTTGACTCCCAAAGAAAGAAACCGAAATTCTATATGGAAAGTGGATAAAAACTACTACCTGACCATCTAACAGATCGTTGTCATGACCGTGAAAATCTCTGTCACGACCATGACAAAGACCATGTATTACTATGTTGCAAATCACTCTCCTGTAATGGATGTGATCTTCTTTTGGAATGACTGTAAGCTCTTAGGTTCTGGCATGACATGCATCTGGAACAACCATGACAGTAGATATTCAAGATATTTGGGGTGCGATGTGAAGGCATGGTCATGATAATTTTGGGCACGGCCATGACAAAAAGCTATAATTGCTATAATTTTCATCTATGATTTGTTTTCATTTATTTTCTTATCTTTTCTTTTTTCTACAATAAAATTATCCAAACTTAGGTAGAAAACAAATCTAAAGAAAAAAATTATAAAAATAAATTAATTCTCTCCTTTCTTAAACAAAAAAATTATAATGTAAATTAAATTACTTAAACTAATGCATGATTTTTCGTGCATCAGAATGCAAAGGATGGAACGAGCAATGGACAACATTGGCAATCCATGAAAATTGAGTCTTCATTTTCTTTCTCTTCCTCACACTACAAATGAACAAATATGAGGTTACAAATTTTAAATATAAGTCTTAACCCAAAACACGTTAATACTTCGAATAAACCTAGCTTAAGTTAATCTCTATGAATCTTTCAAAAATTACACAATTTTATAACTTGGCTTGGGTTACTTCAAACCCACTCAATTTCTCAACAATCTCGACCTAGGCTCATAGGACTTAAACCAAGATGATTCGATAAACAAAGACCCTTCAAAAAACATGGTTTAGGTTCACACGAACTCGGTCTTGATTTACATAGGAACATTATATCGCACTCACGATCATGAACACTATCCATAGTTGTAAAAATGTAAATGAACCATGTACATGATCACATGCAAAAGTTAAGAACTTTCAATGGGAAAGTTTTCACAACACATGAATGTACATGGCTACGAAAGTCATTTCTAGCTCTAGCTAGTGAATTTTCATAACTTGGGACATTCTTGCGTTGTACATTTCACTATGCTTTCAATAAGGAAAATTTTGAATGTTAACATGTGTTTTCCTTAAAGTGTCTATGTTTTGCTCTAGTATCGAGTGACATAAATTTGTGTGATTCAAAGAACTCTGAAAGATCCCAAAGATAATTCTAGTTTAATAAGATAAAAGATAAAAAAAACTAAGAGATTCCATGTTAATAATTGTTATTATTAACTGATAAAGGCTCCATCTATAGTGAGTGATGACCCTTTCATCTAATGAGTGAATTTTATCATAGTTTGATCATTAATATGAATTTGTATTATTCATACGACTTACCATATAATTAAGTCTAGAGTTTTTTCAACTATAATAAACTGTAAAAAAAATCACCAATTTATAAATATTGAATGAAGTTAAACATTGATTGATTGTTGTCATTGACATTGAATGTTGCATTGATATCAAAACACGACAATGATTGTTGCATTGATGTCAAATTCACCAAGATTACGTGTCTAACTCGTTGATGTATGAGAGTGATTCCTAGAATGTAATTTTTTTCAATTACCACCACATCTCGAGTGTTCAGATAAAGTTCCAATTCATCATCATCCGACTAATTTGTGTCGTCCCGGATCTCATGCCTAGATATGATATATGAGGTCCTAACAAAGATATTCTACATACAATGAGATATTTTGACCTCGAAATCTCCTTAAGTGAAAACAAACTACTTACCGATTGACCCCCAACCAAATGAAATGTAAGTTTTGATTTGCACTATCGAGATGGATTCAACTATCAAAGTGTGGATAACATGCTATGTTCATGTGACCTCATTTTCGTAAGGAGCAAATCAAAATATGGAAAATTAGTTATAAGACTTTGGTATCATATTGCACACCATCATTTTAAAATTTTTGTATCATATTACACACACCATTTTAAAATTGGGTTATTTCCTCTAACCATCCCTAAACTATCACGAATTACCACATCTAACCCCAGACTACGAACTTCATTTTTTGGGTACCTAAACTATCACGATTTTTTTAGTTTGATCCTTCCGTCCAATTCCGTCGACTTCTCCATTATTTTTTACTTTTTACATTTATAAAAAATCCATTATACCCCTGCTTTAAATTGAATTCTATTTTTACATAAAATAATATATAATAACATTATTATAAAAATAATTAAAAAAGAAAAATACGTGGAGGGAGGGGCTCGTCGCCCCCCCCCCCTCCTTCGCACGACAGAGGGGTCGCCGCCCCCTATGCGTCATCGTCGTCGACGCAGGGGGGTGGCGACCCCCCCCCCCCCCCCCCCCGCGTTGTCGTCATCGACGACGATGACGCAGGGGGCGACCCCCCGGCCCTCTTCCCGATGGCCGTGCTCGGCGGCGGCGGGTCGCGAGATCGACGGAGATAGTCGTGCTCGGCGGTGGCTAGGGGTGTTCACCGGGTCGGGTCGCCCCGGTGAACCCGATGATTGGGTCAGGTCAGGTACGGGTTGGAAAATTCCAACCCGAGTCGACCCGACCCGATGACCCGATTTTTTTATTTTTTTTCTATTTTTATTTAAATCTAGGCCTATGTTTGCCTTAAAAAAATTTTAAAAAATAAAATAAAATGTTTTAAATACAGAAATAATATTTTAATAGTTATAAAAACTTATTTTGTGCTTTAAAATAAATATTTAATAATATTTTTATATTTTAAAAATATAAAATTAATAAGAAAAAATTAAAAAAAAGGAAAATTGGGTGGTCGCCCGACCACCTAACCCGATTGGGTCAAATTTCACCCCCATGGGAAGCTTGACCCAACCCGACCAGATTTGGTCGGGTCGGGTCGGGTTTGTTCACGGGTCGGGTCAAACCCGACCCATGAACACCCCTAGCGGTGGCAGCCGGGGGACGCAGATCTGCAGGCGAGTGAGCTCAGCGAGAGAGCGGCCGTCGTCGGAGGACGAGCTCGGTGAAAGAGGGGCTGTTGTCGGCGAGAGAGTGGTCGTCGCCGACGGACGAGCTCAGCGAGAGAGGAGATGTCATAGGTGGTTGAGCTCGGCGAGAGAGGGACCGTCGTCGACGGTCGAGCTCGGCGAGAGAGCAGGTGGCGGCGGGGGGCGATCTCGGCGAGAAAGCGAGCGGACGATCTCGGCGAGAAAGTGGGCGGCGGCAGGGGGCGATCTCGGCGAGAAAGCGGGAGCGGACGATCTCGGCGAGAAAGTGGGCGGCGGCGGTGGGCGATCTCGACGTCGGGAAAGAGTAGGGGGCTGCGAAGGAGAGGGGCGGCTCTCCCTCCATGTATTTTTCTTTTTTTTTAATTATTTTTATAATAATATTATTATATATTATTTTATGTAAAAATAGAATTCAATCGAGAGGAGGGGTATAATGAACTTTTCACAAATACGAAAAATAAAAAATAACGGAGAAGTCGACGGAATTGGACGAAAGGATCAAATTAGAAAAATCGTGATAGTTTAGGTATTCAAAAAATGAAATTCGTAGTCTGGAGTTAGATGTGGTAATTCACGATAGTTTAGGGGTGGTTAGATGAAATAACCCTTTAAAATTTTGATATCAACTTTTATATTTATTTATAAAATTAATATACTTATATTGATTATTATTTATTCAATTTTTTAAAAAATATTAGAATATTAAATCCGGGTTTTAAAAAATTAGTCGAAAAAATTGACCCACTAGAACAATAAATTTTCCCTTCATTAAAATGGTTTCAGAATGATTTTTAATTGAAAAATTAATTTAAAAAGCATTGACTATTTTGTTAGGAAAAAATCATTCAACCTGAAACACTTCTGATTCCAATATCAAGATTAATGCAAAACTTGGAAAAACGACATAGAAAGAAAAAAAAGTGGGGATGGAACAGAGAAGGAATCTATTCATTCAGGCATCGAGGATGGATGATACACCGGGCTTTCTCTTAATTGGGCTTCACAAAGCTGACGTTTTTTTCTTATCCTTTTTCTTTGGACAACATTTGCTTATTTTTCTTTTTGGACAAGGATTAATTCAAGTTATGCTTGATAAACCAATCTCTTTAATTTTTTATATTTGTCATGGTATCAAACATATCAAAATATATTATCTAGAACATATAAAAGCATCTTAGGAAAAGAGATAAATATGCCTAGACTGATCTATAAGATTAAAACACCCAGAGCTTCTTATTAACATACCAGGCTATGATTTTATGGTGACACGATGCAAACGTAGAATCGAATGTGTCTTTCTGCTTCTTCATAATGGAAAAATAGGCATAATATTTGAAATTGAATTGAAGAGTATGATACATCAGATTTTGTAATGTATCTGGAATAGTTCAATTTAACAGGAGATATTTTAACAATATATTTGGAGAAGTTTTAATCTGAAATTGCTAGTGATTTAAATGAGTAATATTCTGAACGAAAATAACTTCAGATTAAAAATAAAACGAATTGTAAATTTCACTTAAATAGCTGAAAATTGCAACTCATTTTTAGCCATAAGATGCGTCAAGTTAAATTTGCTCTACCCGACTACTCGCACGGCACCCCTTATCTTATCCTCCTGCCCTCTCCGCGCCTTCATCCCCTTCTCCTCTTATTCCCTCCCGAAGTCCCAACTCGCTCGCTCGCTCGCTCACTCACTCACTCACTCCACCGTCCAAAGAGCTCTTCGAACAGAAGAGAAATGGCGGCCACTCTCTCCTCCGCCCTCTCCCCTCTCATCTCCTCCTCCCCCGCCACCTCCTCCTCCCTCTCCATCCCTTCCCCGACCCTAAGATTCCCCTCTCAACTCCCCGCCTCGGCCGCCCGCCGCGCCTCCTTCCTCCCGCCCATCGCCGTCGCCACCTCCGCCTCCCCCAAGGTCGAGGAACTCGGTGGCCTCATCGCCGGACTCACCCTCGAGGAGGCCCGCAGCCTCGTCGACTACCTCCAGGACCGCCTCGGCGTCTCCGCCGCCGCATTCGCCCCCGCCGCCGTCGCAGTGGCCCCCGGCGCTGCCGCAGATGCCGCGTCCGCCGCCGCCGTCGTGGAGGAGAAGACCGAGTTCGACGTGGTAATCGACGATGTCCCCAGCAACGCCAGAATTGCCACCATCAAAGTCATCCGCGCTCTCACCAACCTCGCTCTCAAGGAGGCCAAGGATTTGATCGAGGGGTTGCCCAAGAAGTTTAAGGAGGCCGTGACCAAGGAGGAGGCCGAGGAGGCTAAGAAGCAGCTGCAAGAGGTCGGCGCCAAAATCTCCATTGTCTGAACCTTTCCAGGCCGGAAGTGACCTAAGGCGAATTTAAACAGCTAGGTTTGCGAATAAAGAACTCTTCAATTAGTTCTGCTTATTTAGCCTATATTTCAGAAGTACCGTATTGATTATTTTTCGGCTTTTGCTACTGTGGTCTCGATATGAGTTGAATTGTACAATTCTCATAGCATGTTCTGAATTTTGGATATGTAATGTGTACTTTTTTCATCAATAGTTGCTTGTAATTTATTGAATTCTTCTTACTGACCGGGTATCATGTGTTTTTCTATTTTCTTGCCTGTATTATGAGTTAAGATTGTTAACTAAAATATACTTCTGGTTAATGCAATCTTCACATTCCTTTTACTATTCGATTCATTTCATGATTTGTGGTAATTTGCCAGTTATTGACATGAGGACTATATCAAGATTTTTGCTCTTACTCAACTGGCGCTTTATTTCTAGAAATTTGTTTGGGAAAGATTTTGGGTTGCAGTAATGACAACCTTGAAGAATATACCTCTAACAAAATCTTGAAGAATATACCTCTAGTCAATGTAAATGTATTCTATGCTGATGTTGTTATTTCATTTGTTTATTCTCAATCAGATATCTTCATTTCGATCTTAGTTCTTTTGTAGGGTAGTCTTAAAAATGAATTGAATGTATCTATTTGATATATTTATATGCTCTACGATGTTATTGTACTTGAATGTGAGAATGGTTTGTTTGAGGATATTTGTGTTGTGCTTTAAGTGGGTCCATGGGCTTGATCTCTGAAAGTTAAACACACAAAGCACTGATATTATTAATTGAGAGCAAGAAGACTCTAATTCATAGCAGGAAATGCTTGAATTGATTGGGGATGTCCTTAATATGAATGGAGTTTGCTATATGTATATGCTATATGAAATTATTGCATATTTGAATTGGCTTGGGTATGATTGTTTTGGCCTCTGAAATGTAAACCCCTATGGTCTGGCACTTTTGATTGTGAGCAAAAAGGGATTAGTCTTCTAGAAGGAAGTATTTGAGTTTGGTTCATCAAATATATATTCTTGGTTTAAATTTGTGAATTTGAAATAACTCACTATATGAGAACAAGCAGAAATTGCTGTCACTTCTTTGATTCATACAGTTGTAATAATAAGTAATACATATTTGAAGAAAATAGCATCACAAAAAAGTTTTTTTGATGTCTGAATAAAAAAAGTGAATTTGGTCTAAGGAAAAAGTAGGGTGGATAAAAATGGCTTGCTTAAGTTGTTCAGGAATATTGTTTGATTTCTGTTTGGTGATTTGTGAAATACATGGAAAAATCCATCGCTGTTGTAATATAGCATTCCTGACTTTGCTCATAAGTTTTGTTTTTAATATTGATGCTTTTTTTTCTTTAGAGAGGGTTTTTTTATATATTGATGTTCAAATCTTCTTTATGAAGTATACTTTTGCTGACTTAATTATGTTCAAATACATGTAGCCGAAAGTTACAAGATTGCCACATTTGGTGCTATCTTTATGTTCTCACAATTTAGGGACATGTTTGATTAGGACCTTTAACTTATCTTCTTCCTCCAGTAGAAATCACTCGGGTCACAGTACCCAGCGACGTGGTAAAGATTAATATAGATTAATTTCTAACATTAAGTTTTTCTTGATCAGCAAAATATTTTTTTTATAAATTATATAGATTTTTATATATCTGACCCCTCCCAAATTTTTGGTCTAGATCCATCTCTGGCAATACTCAGTTTATTTAATTTTGTTTTTGTTTCTCCTATAGCATTTCTTCTTTTATGGCAAGGCTTGGCTCTTTCCTGCCTGAGAAGTTTTCTTGTAACACACTAACACCCCCTTAGCTTGTTAAGATATTGTTCGTGGGCCTTCGGCCCACACGAATTTAAAACGCGTCTTAAAAGATAAAAAATGATGTCACTTATAAGTTCATGACCACCTATGTGTTTTGCCCATGTGGGACTATCACTTTTGATTTTTTTTTTCAACCTTGGAGCCTTACAATCCCCCCTAGGAACTCAATGTCCTCTTTGAGTGGCCCTTAGGCCGAGTTCCCATATGGCTCAAGTGAGCACGCTAGAATGGCTAGAAGGGCTCTGATACTTTTGTAACACTCCCTTAGTCGGCCTACACAAATTTAAAAGACGCCTTGAAAGATAAAAGAGAATGACACTTATAAGTTCATGACCACCTTCATGTTCATTATTACCCTTGCCTTACATTTCTGCTCCTTGCACTGTAGGCTTTCTGCAAAATGGAAATACCAGTACATTGCAACTTGCAAATGCTAAAACTATCATTAAACTGTTAGCATTCTGAAAATTATGTTACTAGTTCAGCTCTTTTTCTCCTTTTGTGGTACATTCATCAGAAAATGCAGTAGCAGGTCTTCTCAGCCTAAGTCAATTAATGTCTGGTTATTTGGCAGAATATCTCTAGGACTGAAGTCATAATTTGTATGCCAAGAACCAGAATTGAAACATGCATTGCAATGAGAAAACTGTGCAAAATCTCTTTTTTTTTCCGGACTAAGATTTTAATTCACCAGTTGGTGCAAGAACCTACAAATTGATCATTTGATTATAACCCAACTTTCCACTTCTTGACTGTGTTCTATCTGTGGTTATAGAAAGTGTTTAAATTTTACCGATTGATTTCATATTTCTTTCCAATTCCTTGCCTTCATGTCCTGATTAATTTTTGTTTATAGGTCGTTTGTTACCTGTTGTCTGTAATTGAGGATCCAACTGAACTGGAATCGTGGTTTTAGAACATCAAATGCGATGTAACTGCTCTTTAGTTCAGTGTTGAATTTTGTAGATGTTCATGTATTCTTCTTTCTAATGTTGCTGCATTGATTTTGAAGGAACATCTTCAAGTTTTTTTTTTTCATCAATCTGAATATCTGCTGTTCGATCTTCATTTTAGCCTCTACTGAATTGTTTAATGGGGTCTTGAATTATATAATTGTTTCCCTTCTATGTTGTGGGAATGTTAAAGATAGAAATAAAGATAAAATATAGGGTTATTCCATTTTCCACCTTTAAACTATACCATATTTTCACTTTATTCCTTAAATTTTGATGTTATTCATTTACCTCCCCTCAATTTTTTTTTCGTATGCTTCGACAACACTAAAGAGTAAAGACGATATACATTTACTTTCCATCATATATTTACATTTTTGCACTTGATAAATTTTATGTATTTTTTTATTGTTTTAAGAATAAGAAAATCAAATGGGTTCATCATGAAAAGAAGGTTAGAAGGGGAATCCATCTAATTGTTGATTTTTTTATTTTATAAAATTAATTATATAAATCTTAGAAAAAGATAAGGTAAATGCATGATCATATATATATATATTAAATATTAAATATTTAAGATCAAATGGAAGTGTTTGAAAAGTTGGAAAGTTTAGTAGGGGTAAATGTATCATATTAAAGTTAAATAGTAAAAGAAATATGATGTAGTTTAAAAGTGAAAAATGAAATTAACTCTGAAAGTTGCCTTGTAGTTATGAGTCATCGAAAGGAATAAAAACACTTATAATTTATAATTCTGATTGTAATGTCTAAGAGTACTAATTAAAACTGAATCTAAACTTTAACTAAAATAATAAATAGTATCAAACATTTTTGACGTGATTTAAGCAATAACCAGTCCAGTACGAGTGAAAAAAGATTCTTCCGTACGTCGAAATTTGTTAGCAAAGAATAGTGGGCTGCAGGCCCCTTTGTTTAGTATAACTTTTTTCCATCACCTGACATAGAGACGGAATCTCGGTCCAGCACGCGGCTCCCACACATTTTTCTCGGGCCAGTCTGGCCCGACACTGGCCCTAACCAGAACAGACTGCTAGACACCGTATGACAGGCTCGATCCGACGAATACGACTTTTTTATTTTTTTTGTTATATAGTTAAATATTTAATTATATATTATATTTTATAACTATACTTTGCATATATTTAGTCATATATCATAAATTTTATAGCTATATTATATATAGAAATATTTTTATTATATATTTGACAATTATTAGATCATATATTATAATATTTTAGTTGTTTTTTATTTGTCCAAATATTAGGCTAAAAAATGTGATCCATTTTTTAATTTTTCTAATTTAATACCTACAATAAAAAATAGACGGCCTGACCGATCCAAATAGGTCAGACCAAAACTATGTTGAATCAGCCGAAATGTCTTTCGTCATGGGTTAAACGATTCCAGGTTATCCTTATCAAAGAAAAGTTAAACAAAAAAAATTACATAAATCTTAGAATTGAATTGGAAATAATAAAACATCACATCGCACTTGAATGAGAATAGATGTGTTACATGTAACAAACTGAACGTGTCGGGCCATGTCCGAGCGACCAGATTGTGGGTCGTGTCATGTCGACATGGCCCGTTATAAAATTAGGTCGTGTCGTGCCGGAGCATGGCTGGCCTAACCGGGTTGCGTTGTGCGACCACTTTCTTTTTTTTCTTACAACAAGTTGTTTTCTTCTTTTTTTTTTCTTACTCACATTGGGAGTATGGTCGATCCTAATAGCTACCTCTGATCACTAATCCATGACACATGTGCATTGGCTTTAACAAGGGACAAATCGAGGCAGGCAGCTTACCTGCCTCAATCGACATTGCACGAAGGCGGAGTCGTTCCAGTGCTTTGGGAACTGAAGAGGAAGAGCACCAGCAAGAGGACGAGGGAGGCACAACAGAGCAAGAGGATGAGTTGTCTCACGAAGCGTCGCCCCAACCACCAAACGCCCAAAAGGCGCCACAGTTTCTCGATGTCGTGGGCCGATGACGGTGAGGACGACGCAATTTGCCTCCAGATCCTCATCATGTCCATCCACAAGATGGCAGGACGGAAGGGTTTGGCCATCCCACAACCTAGGGGCGAGCTACGAGTCCTCAAAGGGGAGATGGAGGAGTTCACGTGGGTCGGATGAGCCTAGTCTAGAGATCTAGCGGCCCAGGCAAAAGGACAAGCTCTCCAGTGTCGGCGGCATCGGGTGCTTAACTTGAACATGAACACCTGCGACGATAAAGACGGAATTGTCGGCATTGCACGGACTGTTGCCATCGTCGCGGCGAGCAACCCCCTCATCAAATCCTTTGGCCTCCTCCTTTTCCTCCGATGATGATGGGATCGACCGTCAACGGGTCACCCTTCGTTGTGTTCATCAGGCCGGGCCGGGTCGGGCTCGTGCCGGGCCATCTCCGGTATCCCGCTGGCAACTCAACACGGTCTGGCCCAAGTCCAACTTGGCAATCGTGCTCCGGCCGAGCAAGCCCGGCGAAACTCCGTCCAAGCGCCGCGTCGGGCATCCCGCACCGAAGTCCATCTTTAGTTCCACGTGAACCTCGAAAAATCACAAGTTAGCATTATTTTAGAAAATTAGAATTGTGATTTGTCTTTATTAAATTCGGACATGAACAAAAGATACTCTCTGACCATTGGACCTATTATTCAGTTGGCAGGTATAATTAAAATTGATATGTCAGCTAATGCAGCCTGTTTATGCAAACGCTCATAAATACTTGGAAGCCCACAAATTTATTGGCCTGGGGTGGACAGAACTTTTCCACACTCCACGTTTTAAACCAAAAAACTCGGATGGACTCTTCCTCGCCATTTTCTATCCCTCCCCCCTCAGTCCACCGGAAAAGGACGAGAGGCATTTCACCTGCCCTGTCTTTTACTTGCCGTCTACAAAAAAAAAAAAAACATCTTCTTACTTGCTAAATCACATTCTTTACATTTTTAACAACAAATCACATCAATTCGTCTAAAAGGACTCTTTATTTTAATAATTTTACAACTTGATTAATTAATATTCAATCCGAAATGAACGCACCAACAATAAAAAAACTCTCACAATTTTTAGAAAAAGAAAAAAAACGAGGTGCAGATCCAATATATTTTTACTTTATTAATAATTAAATAGGTTTGAGTCATTGAACAATATTGGTTGTGATAAAATCTATTTATTTATTAAGTTATGATAATAATAGTATTTTTTTGAATTAAAAGTTATTTTCAAATGTCATATCAATTTATTTAACATATATTAATTTATCTTATAAACTATCATAAAATTAATTAAGAAAACAAACATGAACGTGAAAACATTACAAAAATATTAATTTCACATTATTTATATTATATTTTTTATATTAAATCAACAAAACCTCCTCTTAACAATCTTTGATACTTTTTAAAATTCTCATCACACACACACACCAGCTACAGAATAATCCAGGCAAACAGGAGGAGACGTCGGTCCCACTTTAGACAGCGGTCACAAATCCAAAAATCCCGTGTCTGCTGTCGTCAGTTTTACACAGCTGCCCCCGGCGTGTATCTGCCGTTACAGCTTTCCACAAGGCGACAAGGCCGCACTATCAGCGGCTGCAGTCCGAACTCCACGTCGCTTTTGCTCCTAATTTAATCCCCCGCATCCGAACCGAGCGAGTCCACGGCGCGACCAGCAAATCCCACCCACTCCGTCTACTCCACTGTCCACCTCCTCATCGCCCACGACGTGGACCAATGGCATGACTCCCGCCAACGCATCAGAGGGTTTCACCTTGGGTTCGCGGCGACGACGTCCGTTACCATTTTTTTCTTTAGATGCTCTTAAGCGGCGTGATAAGTTTCTCTTTTTCTTTTCCCCCCGGGTTCGAATTCTTTCAGTGTCATATCAAATCTTTGTACTCCGACATAAAGCGGTCATAAATACAAATTTTAATGTATAAAAAAGGTTTTTATAATATAAACAAATGGAGATAAGAATTACAAAGAAATATAGTGAGCTTTTTATTTGCATCCTCTCTCTCTCTCCCCTACCTGAGGGAAAAAAAAATAGTATCCCTCTTCTTCATCTTCTTCTTTCACACTCCAAACCTTCCTTGCTGCTGCATTTACTGATTGATCCTTCGTCCCATCTCTTTCTCCTCATCATAGTTTTTCTTTTAGTTTTTTAAATTTCAATTTATGTAGGCCCCTTGATTGAAAGAAAAAAGATGGACGATCTTGGAACCTCCAAAACCCTAGACGGCGCTCCACCGCCGACGGCCGAGTTCCCGGACTCTCTGCCTCTCCAGTCTTCGGGTAAGCGTCATCGTCGCCCGGCGTCGGACGCTCCTCCGTCCGAGAACCCCCGGCGTCGTCGCGGACGCAGGGCTTCGACCGGTCACGCGAAGAGCCCGACGGCGGAGGCGCCGATTTCTTCAGCTGCGGGAACGTCGCCCCGGGAGGGAGAGGCCGACGGGGAGCCTTTTGGAGTCGGGGATTTGGTCTGGGGCAAGCTCAAGATCGGCTCTTGGTGGCCTGGGAAGGTTCTTGATCCGACGTCGGAGCCCGGCGCCAAGGCCAAGAAGCATGGAGAGGACCAGCGACTCCTGGTGTTCTTCTTTGGCGAAGGTGTGGTCGCGTGGTATGAGCCATCTCAGCTTAGGCCCTTCAAGGAGGACTTCAAGCCAATGACGGAGCAGAACAGCTCGGAAGGCTTTGTTGCAGCCGTAGCGGATGCCCTCGCGGAGGTGAAGGACGCCGTGGATTCGGAAATCGCGTGCTTCTTGAGAGATGGCCACGAAAAAGGGGATGTGGACACTACGTATGTACTTAGGCCTGGGGAGTTCCTGGAGCTTGCACATGATGCCGCTAGGAATATGTCGTCCATCCACAAGCTTGATGCCACAATGCTGCGATGCTGGGCCGTAGCTTTTCGCCATTGGAACGAGCATCTTACTGATGAAGTAGCGGAGGACGGTGTGCTGAATGGCGTAACAGGAACCTCCGTGAATGATAAGCTTGAACGAGAGTGTCAAGTCCCCAGCACAGGTAGTGGGCCAATGAGGAGGCCGGTGATGCCAGAGGAGCTGAAGCAGAGGAGAAAGGAGAGGAGCATTGCGGAATTGATTGGAACCAAAAAGCATGAGATAAATGCTCAAAATGCCAACTCCGATAAAGTGGATCATCAACAAACAATAATAACTGCAACTGAGGCCGCAGTGAGCTCATCGCGACAATCACGAGGCCGAAGGAAAAAAGGTCAGAGCTGTGCAATTTCTAATGTCGGAAATGGTGTGGAGGCTCTTTCCAAGCAACGAGATGGAGAGTCAGAAAAGTTGAATCCATCATTGTCGACGCCCAATAAGCGAAAAACAATTGATGACACTGGTAAGCACTCTGATATGAAGAATGGCGGATCCGGGGTTGTTGAGGAGACAGGTTACAGCAGAAGGCAAAGAAAGATGAGCAGGTATCTATCACCTCCTTATACAAATGTTGGTGGTTACGCCCAACGTTCATTCTCTTTCAAGTATGAATCATCTGAAATGCAGAATGAATCAGAAGCTTCTCAATTGCCACCTGCGACATGCCTACAAATCACAGGTGGCAATGAAGACGTTTCTCAAAAGAAACAGCGCATGGCCACTCCTTTGTTCAACCCAAATGAAGTTTCTGCTCATGTGATCCTATCGAAGTTCCTATCTGCAGCAGCTAATCCTCTTTGTCTAAAATGGAATCAATCAACCAATGTTGTTAGGCATTTCTTTGAGAAGTTTAGAAGTGTTGCCTATGCAGAAGGTTCTGATTATGAGAATTATAAAAAGTTGTACAAATCGAGCAATGAACATCACATACCTAAAGCGGATAACTTGGCTATTCATTCTGGTAAAGCAAAATCTACAATGAAAAAGTGTGAGAGGAAAAAAGTCGTAGATACTTCAATGGAACTTGACCACAGCTCTGAGCCACTTGCATATTCACAGATAAGAAGAATCAGCAGCAACAAATCTGGCTCTAAATCTTCAAAAAGTGTAGAATGTAAAAGTTCAAGTGGGCCAACAAAAGTAGATGGTAAGGAAAAGGAAACATGCAAAAATCCTGTTGGTGGAAAAACTGATCTTCATCAAAGGCATGAGCTTAGCAGTGGTGGTAAGAATTGTTTGTCAGTTGGAAAAGGTAAGGTTGCTGGAACTTTAGATGGTCTTCCTGTTTCTGAAGCAAATAAACCAAGTAAGAAGAGGAAAGCTTTAGATAAAGCTAATGGTGCAAATGACCTGGGCTTAGATAACAAAACTTTGAGCTCTTCTCAAGAAAAAGATTCAGGGAAACAAAGAAAGAAGGTCAGAACCATTTCCAATTGTCCTGTATCTTTGGTCTTGAAATTTAGTCCTGGTACTTCTTTGCCATCTAAGGATGAGATCATCTCAAAGCATAGTGTCTATGGGGAAGTATATGAGTGTCATACAGAAGTATCACAAGATTCCCTAAGTGCGCTTGTTGTATTCAAGAGACGTACTGATGCAGAAAAGGCTGTGAAGAGCTTATACAATGATGGAATTTTGGTATCGTCAGTGTCTAGCTATGAGCTTCATACCTGGAAAGAGAAAACAAATAT
Source organism: Pontederia crassipes (assembly GCA_030549335.1). NCBI lineage: Eukaryota > Viridiplantae > Streptophyta > Magnoliopsida > Commelinales > Pontederiaceae > Pontederia > Pontederia crassipes. The sequence goes on along the minus strand of CM060183.1, from coordinate 28,833,242 downwards.
GACATCACCTGCTTCGAGGACTCCACTTCCATTTATGAGGAAGAGCCTTGAAAAGATTATCTCTAAGCTAACTGGTTTTACACCACCTGAAAAAGATGGAAGTTCCTCGAACCATTTGAGGCCAGAGGTTAAAGATGATTTAGTTAGTGAGGTGGAAAGACTACTGAAGAAGGTGAACAAGTTGATGACTGGGCCTTCTGCTGGTACTTAAATTTAGTTTACGCAGAAAAACAGGTTGTCCTCTTATGTTACAATCTATATACAGTTTCAATAATAAGGAATGTGAACGTTCGACTAGGTCTGGAATGTGATGTTCCTTTCACCTTTCCCTTCGGATACAAGATCCTTTGTAACTATGTTGAGAATAGACAACAGAGGCTTAAACAAAGTGAAGTTTCCATGCTTTCTATCATCATGAGTCATAGTATTGTAGCAACCATAGTTCTTTTGGGAATCTTAATTCAAGCAATATTCAGCCTTTTATTTCAAAGTTTCTATTCGGTATTTTCTCATCAGGTCAAAGTTCCTTTGTTGAAATTAAATTCCATCTATTGCAAGATCCCCGTTCTCTTACTACAAATTGAACTATTATCATATTATGGTCTGAAGAACAACGAAGTAGCAGTATCCAGTAAATAAATGCAGGAACATAAGTCAACGCTGTTGTTGACTCAGGGGTTATTCTTATTCTTCGTATTTGGTTGTTAAAATGTTATTCTAGTAATGATGAAAATTATTGTTGTTAAAATGTTATTCTAGTAATGATGAAAATTATTATTCTTGATAGCGTTTGGTTTATAAGAAAAATAATAAAAATAAATATTATAAAATGACTAGTGTACCCCTTACATTAGTGTTAAAAATAATGAACAAGTTTGCTTTGTTAAATTTCCATGATATCACAAATTCATTTTATACAATTATAACATCTCATTATTTCTTTTTTCTATACACATTCTTTAATTTAATTTGTCATGTGATGACACGCTTAATAGACTTTAGGTACTAACAAAATTGAATCTTCTTTACAAATGTTTTTTTACGTTTAATAGACGTTTAATTTTATAGCAAAAGTCATGTGCTGCTATAGTGAAATTATTATCACTACCCTTCGATTGTAAGATGGAATATGTTATATTTCATTACATCAGTGGAATATAAAATTCTGGGAGACAATGTACCAACAAAAATAAACATCACTTGGAACTTGTACTATCAACATAATGAATTTAATCTTATTCTATTGCTGTTTGGCTCATTTTAAAAGAATAATGAATATTGCAGTTTTACATTTATCTCTCTAAAAAAAAAGTTTTACATTTATCAATATGCAAGCAAGTCAAAGCCTGGAGAAGCTTATCATTTGCCATCTAAACGTTAGTATTAATAAGTAACATTTTTTCCTGGTTGGTGTTTCAATACCTCATTGGTGAACTAGTTAGTTGTGACGAGCTTTATTCAAGTATTTTTTTACTGTTGAGTTTCTCACTATTTTGTCATTACCTTTTGATATAGATATTTCATTCTCAGAATGTTCATGCTCCTCTTCAATATTTTACAGCGTGTGACGTTTCCCCTCGTTTGGTTTCAGAGACTAACTCATGAATCTTGTTCTTTACCCATGAAATGTTTGAACATCATTTATTTTCAATAATTTTAATGCAACATGCTCATGTGCATGTTTACTGCCCATAACTCTCATCCTATAGCTAAATGTGCTAATTATCAAATATTCAAATGACTGGTGACATGTTTGGTCACTCGATTAAGAAGACCTAACCATATTATATATCTAGTATTATGAGGCTATAGTCAACCTGGTTTCATCACTCTTATTTTGTACAAATTCCGTCTGCTCCATTTGGGGTTATTCGGCTGGCATATCAACAGTTATCAAACGCGAAGCCTGTGTATATCTAAATATTTGGTGTTTCTATAATTTATGTGATGAAGCATGAAATATTCCTGACTCCAACTCATGCTTACAGTAACTTATCTTTTCTTTTTTTCTTGATCATCCTCAAATAGGTACATCCGGTTAGACAAATTATTGACATATTACTTGCAGTTATCTTAGAAAGGCATAAATTGTATTTTCATTTCATCTCTATTTCATCTTCATTTCGGTGGTCGCTGCCTGTTTACTGATTGGTGGCCATCAATCGGGTCTGTTCATGGATGATAACCCACAAGGTAGTTTCTGCTAGACAACTATGTACCTAGTTCTGAAGTTGTGAATGCTTATATATTTGTTCATAGTTATATTGGATAAGTTTGGATAGAATTAAATAAAATATGAGAATTAATAAGAAGGTTAAGTTGTTAGATTAGTTTTATTTTTTTTTGTTCTCTCTTATTTTTTTTTCACTTATCACATCGTCTTGATTGCTTTTGCTGGTTCATTAGACGTTTGACGAAATCGAAATAGAAATAGAAATGGTGAGTTGATTGATCCTAATTTCACTTTTTGGTAAAATCGGAAACACGAGCCCGTAATTTTTTTAAAGTATTCACACAAGACCTTTACTTTTTAAGTTGACATTTTTTCTGGACGTGACATTTTTTTTTCAAATCTATTTTTTCTTCACTTATTCTTTCTCTTACCTTCCTCGTACAAAATATTATATATATTATATACAATATATTTATTATAAAAAATAATCTAATATCATTTATTATTTGTCATTTCGTCAAATACTTTTACTCTTTTGTTAAATATAATACATTGAAATTATTTTTTATATTTTAATAATATATGTTTGAACAAAATTTTTTAAACATAATATTTATACTCAATATTTATTGCTTATTAAAATTATATTTTTTATTTATAATTATATATGTAATTGAAATACAAAATCTATCACAAACTATTTAAATCTCATCATTACGTTTTACTCTACCTAAATAAATTCCGTCAATTTCATTATTCATTATAAAAACTATGATTCTACTTATCAAACGCACAACATAAATATGATATTTTGACATGCCATATTTTGTATATAAATATGATGCCCCTATATTTCACAACATTAAGTAAATAATATTTAATAATTTACTTTAAGAATTATGATATAATAATATTTATTAATAAAATTTGGAGATAGAAGATAATTAATGATAGTTACAATAGATAAAATAAAGTTTAAGTGAGGATAAAATTAAAATAAGGATTAAAGTTTAAATTCAAAATTGGTCCTTTTGAATTATAAGGTTGTTTGGCATGAGGATAGTATTAAAATTAATTTTTTATTCCCAAGTCTTTAATAAATCAGATTTGGATTAAAATGTCGCACATAATAATTATAAGAATAAAAAATTGGGGTTTTCATATTTTTTATTCCATCGATTCTCCCATGGGTTAAGGGGGTGGAGAGTATTAAGATTTTTGTGTTCAATGTACAAAGATGATTTTCGTCAGTATAATATCACAAACTCTCAAGCTGTGTTCGGATACCTGAACTATAATTTTAATTAATTATCGAGTATCATCTGATTTGATAGATTAGTTATGAACATGCATTTCGATGGAAGTTCCTACATATGAGAACTTTTTCATTGATTAGACATTGAGCAGAAACTTTGAAGTTCTCAATGTGAATGAGAACTTTTCGTTGAAAATTACTGCGTTCATCGGAACTTAAGTTCCGATGTGACTCATCAAAATTTCATTTGTTGTTTGGCTTTTCACAAATAAACCCCATCCAAACATCGACTTATTCACATGTGGAATTGCATCAATTATTACATAAAAAATAGGATCCAATGTTGCGTCAAAACAAGACTTCGTGAGAAACTGTGAAACCCGGACCTAAGTTATGCAGTGCCCGACTCAGGTTACATGAAGTTCTAACAAGTTCGGACCAAATTTTGAGAACTCGTGTAATGCCCCCAAATTGGTCCATAAACGTGGCGAAGATCAACCTAGGAATGTTACAGACACTATGGCTTCGACTAATACGTTGACCAAAATGCGATCAAGAATAAAGACATGTCAACAACAAAATAAAGAGGGAAATAGAAAATGAATAAATAGCGAAAGTTGAAAAGTTATTAGTAGAATATAATCAGAAATATATCAGAGTTCATAATTGCGAAAAGAAATAAACTTGATAATTAGGCCTTTTGGTTCATGTGCTTCATCATCGTCTGAGCTCTATCGCGGCACACCATCTTGACACTATCACTGAACCTGGCCCTATAAAAATCAAATACAATAGAGGAGGTCCTTCCATAAGCTTTAGAGCCTAGTGGGAAACCAATAAAAATATACAATGCATAACTGTTAAATAGGATAAATCAGACTCGATGAAATTACTTATCTTGATCAGAAATTGAGCATGGAGTCATTAGAACAATAAAGGTCAATAAATAATGATAAGCAGTAATATCATGATACATGGTAAACTAGGAATGAAGCTCATTAATTGTAACAGAGATCATGACAATACTTGACTTGACATCATACTTGCATTAGTTGGACATTCTTCTTAATCTTGAACCTTAATTATAAATCAGGTGACTTTAAGTGCCTATAGATTCTTGGGTTATGCCGAGCAAAACAATACAGTCTTGTGCGGATTAATAAGTGATCAAGCAATAACCAAGGGAGCGACCCTTATTTTGAGGCACTTGACATAGGTTGACAACCCATTATTCATTTTTTATCTTCACTTATTAATCACTTTAGAATCTTGTCATTTCTTATTTCTCGTACAATGAATATAATTGAATTAATAGAAGGGTAAACTAGTAAAAGGATTTATGTCGTAAAATGGGAATGGGTCTCAATAAAATTATGTCTTTAATTTAGTCAGAATCATGATGAAACAAAAGGAAGACATCCAATATCTAGATCACAATCAAGGATTAATAATAAATAAATAAGGATCTAGTCTGGTGTCAGTCGACCGATTCAGTGGATCGGTCAACCAGTCTGTAGTCTAGCACGGGCGTGACAATGGGTTGGCACGGTTTGTTATGAGAAGGAAAGGGACAGGCACGTAATTAGGACATATAGCGTAATTAGGACATTGATACAGCTTCTCTAATGATGTCTTATCGTAGGTTCTTTCACCTTTCACTATGCAACAAAATTATTAATTATTAATTATATCTCGTATGGGGTACTGATTCCTCCCTCACTATTGGTGTACAAAAGCGTAATTGTACTTTTACCCTTGTCGGCCAAGGGTAAAAGTACAATAAAGGGAATATGACCTAGGCATTCAAGAGCGCAGACTGAGATCCAACTATAGAAAAGTATATATATATATATATATATATATATATATATATATATATATATATATATATATATATATATATATATATATAGAGAGAGAGAGAGAGAAAAGCGCATATATATAGATATAGTTAATTATGATATTTATTATTTCAGATTATATTATTATAATATTTATATTATTATTCATTGTAGTGATGGTCGAATATACTTTCAGATATGATCTTGTTACATCAATATAAAAAGGCAAAATATAGATGTCCTAAGTAAACTTATCAAATGTCCTGAGTATGAATTGAATATATATCACCATGTTTTTCGATTGTCCTATGGACATATAGCGTAATTAGGACATTGATACAGCTTCTCTAATGATGTCTTATCGTAGGTTCTTTCACCTTTCACTATGCAACAAAATTATTAATTATTAATTATATCTCGTATGGGGTACTGATTCCTCCCTCACTATTGGTGTACAAAAGTGCCACGATGTTCACTTAATAAAATATTAAGAGCTCTATAATTGAATTCATAACATCAAAGAATTTAATCACAACAACTATATTATCGAATTAAAAACTAATAGTGATAATTGATTACAGAAATTAATAATTTAGTTAGCATCAATTGGTTCATAGATTATTGCCGGTTTGACATCAATAAATTGTTCAATTAATTATCGATTGTTATCTAATTTGCTTTATTGTGTTTGATTGTCTTTTAGACACTACGAGTTGAGTATTTTATATTGACAGAACTTTCTTTGTACCTAAATTCGTGCAGGTAATAAGTATTATAGAAGACAATGTGGCATGTGGTGATTCAATGACTCGATGATTTGCACATGACATAGGTTGAGATTTAACATAGTTGATTTTAAAATTTATTAATCTTATTCTGTTTTTAAACATATGCATAATCTATTTTAGATATTATAGTTATGATATTTTACTTTAATTCTTTTTTTTTTGCATATTTTGTTATAATGTTGAAATTTAATTTATGAAAATTATATAATGTCTCTAAGATGACCTCCAGGGCACATGTTCGGAGTTGCTCATGGGAGTTACAATAACCTAGTTTTTATTTTTCACATATAATTCGAGCATAAGATTGGTCAACATTTTTTATGCTATGCTCCATTGTATATATTGTATTCACGTACATGTAAGATCATGCGAGAGTGTAGCCTGATTTACATTTAAACCTATGTATAACACTACAAGAAAATAGGTATTACATACGGTTCTGACCGTCTGTAATTTGGTTAGAACCGTCGAAAATAACATTTTTTGACGGTTCTTTCGACGGCGTCCGTGCGAAAACGAGACGTCGCAAACGATTTGCCACGGTTATTTTTGAACCATCGACATCTTCGACGGCCCATCTAGCGGGTGCGACCGTCGAATGTTGAAGATTTAAGACGGTTTGGGCCGTCGATACGTATCGATGGTTTGAACTATCGATACTATTGACGGTTCAAACCGTTGACTACTCATATCGACGGTTTGAGCCGTCGACTCTACAGTTGATTTTCGATGGTTCAAACCGTCATTAATTTTAGACGGTTAAAATCGTCGATGCTTAGCGATGGTTGAGACCATTTAGAAGCTTTTACGGACGGTTAGAATCGTCGGTAAGTATCACAAAAGTTATTTGTCGATAACTAATGTTCAGCTAGAAACAAAAAAAAATAAAAAAAACTGCTGAAATTGGTTGTCCATCACATAATACAACAAAAGATCCATTTGGATCATAATATCAACACAACTTATAATATCCAACACATAATATCCATTACATAATATGTCCATCACATAACAAAGACATAATACGTCCATCACATACTAAATTATAAGTCAATACAACACATAATATCCATCACATAATATGTCCATCACATAACAAAGACATAATATCCAAACATAAGAAATGCAACACATCCACATAATATCCAAACACCATTCCAAACATTATAATGTTTTAGAAACAAAGCAAAGAGTGATATTATGATCTTTAGATGGTAAGCAAAGCAAAGAGATGACCACACAAAGAAATGTGGTCTCGGTCACGAAGAAGATATCTCGTCTTTCCCGTCAGATCATCATTGCAGAATGTGTACACAAAGAGTCGAGAGAGAGTGAGTTAAGAGAACAAATATGCAGAATGTGTACAAAACTTCAAAAGTATTATGCTGTGCATGCCATTTCATTTGCGACGCTAACCCTATAAACGAGTATAATCTTTTAAGTTTTAGAATAAGCGCAAATAATGCATTCTTTTTACAGCCACTTGAGTTTCGTTAGTCACTCTATATCGTTCGGCCCCACAAATTGCATTCATTTAGATTGATGTCGTTGCCGTAATATAACATACAACCATCACAACAACAATATATTTTAGTTGAGTCAAGACCAAGTTTACTGACCAATCTTTTTGTCCTATAAAAATTTTCAGGAATGTGAGCCCCAGTTAGTGTGACCTCTTTCAAAATATCTAGAAATACATCAAAACATGCTTGTGAAATATTGTGGTCGGCTTTCAGATTCAACAATCTAACAGCAAGTGATAGTTCCGAATGACTTTCACACCCGAGCCATAAGGGTTGGCTCGATGCGTTTAGCAAGTCATAAAAATCTCTTGCTTCTGGATTTGGTGTCTCTTCATCCTGCTCAAATCTAATATTCCCATACTCAGTTGCAGTTGCGTCATAAACTAACTGTTCATATTGCGAAGTAAATCCTTCTTGAGGATCGACAAAATGGAGACCTGAATTTGGTATACTTGTCGAAGGTGCTCCTTCATCTAAATCATCCCACTGCCAATAATTGGATTTGAAACTCTTTCCATATAAGTGAACCTTAACTGTCTCTAGCGTTTGTAACTTTGTGCTAACACATTTCAAGCAAGGACACCTAAATGTTCTCTCCCGCTGATATTGCAAAGACCGACAAGCCACACTAACATAATAGTCAACGCCATCTATGAATTCTTGTGTCAAACATCTACGACTATGATTATTTCTATTGTACATCCATCAACGATTGTTCAAGTATGACATAATGTCTGCATTATTTGCAAGTTATAGTAATTAAAAATTTTATAATAAAACTGGTAAAAAATTGTTAGTTAATGCTAGAGGGCTTTAAATTTTAACAAAGAAGAAGTTCACCAGCAGATTAAATCACAACTCTTGAGAACTATTGTTATTGTTTTTGAGCATATGTCTTAGTTCTTTGAGAGAGAGAGAGAGTCATCATTAGCCATGACTATGTAATCAGAAGAAAGAAGCAAATTTTCACAAGGTCACGTGAAACAACAAACTTGCAACAGAGGAGTATGATCTCCAGACATGTTAGAAGTGATAGGAAGTGCATCATATCAGTACTGGACATGCTGGACATGCTGGAGAAATGATAGGAAGTGTTGTAATAGTACTAGACAGATACTTGTATGTAACTGCATTATGTGACGCAATTGAATAATGCATTTTCATTTAATCTTTTTTTTTCCACAGAAAAGCAAAGTGCAAATGATGGCACTACAATATCTTGGGGTCCTAATGCATCATATCAGCATTGTGCCTTGTACTTAGCATGGCAACAAAAGTTTATCAGAATCAAAGTGAAGGAAAAAATAAAGTAACATACCTTCCAGCTCAATGTCCGATCAATTTGACCAGCAACATATGACGCCAGACTAGAATCAGTAGCCTGCAATGTCGCAAAAATGCGTTAGAGGGGATACACGAGCCACACATTTCCAACGAATGCCGAAACATAACATTGTTGAATTTAACAATGCATTTGTGCACTCGTACATCAAGGATAAGAAAATGCCAAAGAAGTAGCAAGGTTCAATTTAATATCTAAAAAATGAGGCCAACGAAAATATGTGCATGCAGGATTGAACTAAACCAACGAAAATAGAAAATACCCACATATACATGATGTTATCTTGTTCAGATTTGTTGTTAAAATTGTATCATATTAACGAGCGTGGGCACGAAAATAGCGGCAGCCAGACCAGGTGAAGGAGCCGGATCCGGATCAGTGCGCTGCGATCTGATCTGGCCGTCGCGACCGAATCAAACCGCACGCGACAGTCAGATATGGCCGCCGCGGCGGGCGGATCAGTCCGCTGCGGCCGGATCTGGCCTCTGCCGCGGTAGATCTGGCCGCCGCGACAGGCGGATCAGTCGACCGCGGTCGGATCAAACCGCCGCGACAGGCGGATCAGTCGGTCGCGGCGGCCGGATCTGGCCGGTGCGGCGGGCGCATTGAAAGAGGGCGGAGGGCGGAGGCAAATAATGAGGCCGGAAGATGGGGCCGGGGAGACTACCTGCGCCGGAGACGAAGGATGCAGCAGCGGCGGCTGGTCGAGCTACTGGCGGCGGCGGGACACGATCGACCGCAATGCAGGCGGCAGACGGTCTCCCTCACAACAGTCGGTGGCCGACGGTCTAGGTGGCCGACGTTTGGCCGAGCGCGGACGCCTGGATCGGTAATGTATGAGGTCACCGGCGAGATTTTGTTAGTGGGAAACCGAGCGCGGCTAGATCGAGAGGGAAACCGAAATAGTGGCAATGGGGTTGGATATTTATATAATCTATTTTTGATGGTCGAAACCGTCGGAAAGATGGTAAATACAATAAAATATTAACTCAAACGCAGACGGTCAAACCCGCTGGACGTACCGTCGAAACACGTTTTCTAAACCGTCGCAACTATCGACGATTTTAATCGTCGAAATATATAATAATATATATCAACTGAAAGAGAATTGTATAAATTATAAATATTCTCTATCGACGGTATAAACCGTCGAAAAGATTTAAAATGGAATTATAATCGGTTAACCTTTCGATGGTTTCGATCGTCGAAATATCGACGGTTCCGTGAAACGTCGAACTTTCGACGGCCGGAACCGTCGAAAATGAAATTAGAGGTAAGGGATTAACATTTAGATATTTTGACGGCTAAGACCGCGGAAACTTTCGATGGTTTGAACTGTTGAAAGACAAGCATCTTCGCTGGTCACCCGGTTTTCGCATCTCCGACGGTTATGATCATCGATTTTCGACGGAAACTTTCGACAAATTTGTAACCGTCGTAAGTTCAGATGGCTACAACCGTCGAAAAGCTATCCGACAATAATTTTGACGAATAAGTTAATTCGCCGAAAAATCCGTTGGTATTTTCGATGGATTTACGCCCATCGAAAAATACCCATCAGAAATCGGCATTCTTCTTGTAGTGTAAATTCTGATTAAAGTGACGACTCTAAAAATTAAACCTAGAATTATTTGCATCAACAATATCAGAACAAAAACCCGATATTCCATTGTGCCAATCATTATTGGTTGATATATAACCGCTTCAAAGGGAAGTTTCAACACCACAAAGAATAAATTTTGTGTGAATGTGTGAAGCGGCCTGCGCTCAGCACTGTGTCACGCGCATTCTAAATCATCCATCACTAGATCAATGGCAGCTGAAGTCACGCACGTTTCGCGCCGTCCGTCGGATCAACGACAATGCCAACATCTCACGATATTTTCGTTTCTCTTTGCGCAACGCGACGGCGAGGAAGTAGGAGGCAAGGATGAGTGACGCAGACTGCAGTCACGATGGTGGGGTAAGAGGGAGGTAAAGATCTTGTCAAGTTGCAGCAATTGAAAGAACAGGATGAAGATTGAATGCTGTAATAGATCGAACAGAGGAGAATTTGGGAAGAACTACCTCTTCTTTTCTTTCATTTCTGATGTAGAAAAATGATCGGATCAAGCCAGATCAAAATATGAATGTCCATGTCTTTATATACAAGAAACTGAATATAACGGAAGAAGAAAACAAAATACATAAATTGGTATACAACGTAAGCTGATATATTAAAAAACATTTAACCACCAACTGTCTGAAATCGGACAGCAGCAGACTCCTCCTCCTCGATCACTCTGTTTTCATTCTTAGAAGATTCCAACAGCCTCCCGCAAGTTGGAGACTGGAAGACATTAAACAGTCCCAACTTGGACACAAGAAACTCGTGTTGTCATCATGAAAGCCCCTTGATAAGGATATCAACAATCTGAAGACCAGTCGAAATATAAGTGAGACGAACAAATTGTTGAAGAACACGTTCACGAACAAAATAACAATCGATGTCAATGTGTTTCGTGCGTTCATGAAACACAAGATTTTCAACAATTTGGATCGCTGGGCGATTGTCAGAGAAAAGAGGAATTGGTAATTGAATAGGACGATTGAGCTCACGAAATAAACATTCGAGCCATATAAGTTCTGCCACTGTGAGAGCAATGCTTCTGTACTCAGCTTCAGTCGATGATCGTGCAACAACCTGTTGTTTTTTGCATTTCCAAGAGACAAGAGAAGATCCCAATTTGATGCAGAAAGCTGAAACTAATCGACGAGTGGACAAGCACGACCCCCAATCAACATCTGAATAAGCCACAAGAGAATTATTACAAGTAGAAGAAAAAAATAGTCCACATCCAAGCGACCCTTTCAGATATCTAACAATGCGAATTGCAGCTGTCATATGAGAGGCTTTAGGAGTGTGCATAAACTGACTGAGATGTTGAACTGCAAAAGTGACATCAGGTCGAGTCTGAGTTAGATGAATCAAACGACCAATGAGACGTTGAAAAGATTCTGGATTGACTAATATAGGATCAGAAGTAACAGCTGAAAATTTGAGACATATATTGATCAAATTCAGCAGTAGTAAGCTTTAACTGGTCTTTTAAAGGAGTGCTCAAAGGTTTTGCAGCAGTAAGTCCCATATCAGCAATCATAGATAATATGTATTTCCTTTGAGTTAGAAGAATGCCCTTATCTGTTCTTAAAACTTCCATGCCAAGTAAGTATTTTAAAGAACCAAGATCCTTTAATTTAAACTTATCATTGAGATAGGCTTTGGTTTGATCAATTAGTGGAATGGAATTCCTTGTCAATAATATGTCATCGACATAGACCAAAATAGCAACATAAAAATCTCAGCCTCTTTTTATAAAGAGAGTATAGTCATTATAACTTTGTACAAAGTTATTAGCCACCAACACTTCAGAAAATTTAATGTACCATTGTCAAGAAGCCTATTTGAGCCCATACAAAGACTTATTCAACTTGCAAACATGACCACTAACAGTGAGAAGACTAGGAGGTGGATGCATGTAAACTTCCTCAAAAAGATCTCCATTCAAAAAGGCATTATCAACATCCATATGATAAATTGACAAATTTTGTTGAGCTGTAGAAATAATGAAGGCTCTAATGGTGACTACTTTGGCCACTGGTGAGAATGTATCCTTGTAATCTATTCCCTTTTGTTGGCTAAACCCTTTGCCAACAAGCTTTGCCTTATATATTTCAATATCACCATTAGATTTAAGTTTGATCTTATAGACCCATTTGTAATCAATTGCCTTTTTACTAGTGGGCAAAGGAGTGAGACTCCAAGTGTTATTAGATATGAGAGCATCCAAGTACTAAATTCATTGCCTTTATCCATTCTGGATCATTGATGGCTTGTGAATAGGAGTTAGGCTCAAAAAATTGAATGTGAGGCTGCTAAGAAGGCAGCATAAGAGCTAGAAAGATTAGCAAAAGTGAAATGATCTGATAAAGGGTATGAAGTGTGAGAGTTCATCACATAATCTTGCATCCAGATGGGCCTTTTAATTTGTCTCTTTTCCTTTACTGGAATAGGAGAGACTTCAATACCTGAATCATTAGGAGAAGTAACAGAAATAGGTGTTGTTGAGTCAGAAGAAGTAACTGGTAATTCAACATGAAGATCAATAGAGGGTAGAGAATCTGTTCTGGGTGAAGAATCTATTGTAAAAAAATCTTCCTCAGAACTATCAGATGTGGGAAAAACAATCCTATCTGGAAACAGATCATCAAATCCAGGTATAGTAGGAGATAACTTTCCAGTGACTACATGTGGTCTTTTGAAAGAAAAGGGAAAGACATTTTCATAAAAGATAACATTTTTGCTCACTGATATTTTGTTAGTAATAAGATCCAGGCATTTATATCCCTTTTGAGTGTTACTATACCCCAAGAAAATAGATGGATTGGCTCTGGAATCAAACTTGTTTGCAATCTGTAGATTAGTGACATAACACAAGCACCCAAAGACTCTAATGTTGTCTAGATTAGGTTTGTCTCCAAAGAATTTTTTATAGGCTGACTGATCATCCAACACTTTGAGAAGAATCCTATTAATCAAATATACTACAGTTCTTACACACTCATCCCAAAACTTGATAGGCATAGAAAATTGAAAATATACAGCTCTAGCAACTTCTAATATGTGCCTATGTTTTCTTTCCACTAGACCATTTTGTTTAGGAGTGTAGGAACATGAAGTATGATGGATGATACCCTTGTCACTTAAGAAGTTTTGACACTGATTACTCATAAATTCAGCACAATTATCAAACCTAATAATCTTGATTCTCTCATCATATTGTGCTGTCATAAGATTAACAAATTGTTTCAAACCGATTATACTATCTGACTTGCACTTCAGCAAATAAATCCATGTTAATCTACTAAAGTCATCCATAAGAGTCAACAAATATCTATTGCCAGCATGAGAAACAAATTTATAAGGACCCCATATATCCATATGAATTGTATGTAATCTATGTTTACAGTGATATCTTTCTTTTACAAGAAAGGGAACTCTGATTTTCTTGGCTAATGGACAAACATCACACTGTAGATTATTTCCACAACTAGTGACAATTTTAAGTCTTTGTAAAGGCAGATGTCCAAGCCTCCTGTGCCACAGCATATCATTGTCCTTGTCCTTGTAAACAACAGCGACAACCTCTTTATTCTCAGAAACTTGCTCTTTTGATCAGCAAAATTCAAGTAGTATAGTCCATTACTTTCTTTACCAATCAGGTGCACCTTCCCATTGTGCAAATCCTATATAAGGCAAAAGTTTGGGAAAAAATGCAATCGAGCATCCAATCTCCTTGGTTAGTTGTGATGCAGATAAGAGACTAAACTTAAAATCAGGAACATATAGAACATTTGTCAAGGAAAAATGTGAACCAACTGCAACTGAACCACAGTGAGTAACTGATAACCTATTTCCATTAGGTAAAGTAACATGTTTTGGTTTAGTTAATTCACACACACTAAGCAGACAATTTTTATTTGAAGTCATGTGTTGAGTGGCATTGGTGTCAATGATCTCATATGTTATCAGCAATATGATAAGATTCATCTATTGTACCAGCAACATGTACATTGGCAACTAACTCAATCTTTTGCTTCTTTTCTATAACCTTGAGAATTCTCTGATACTGATCCTTAGTAAGAACAGGGGATCTGCTATTAGAATTGTTCTCATTCCTGTAACTCTCACAATTGTCTGAAGGAACCCTCTAATTTGTGCTTGTTGATGTACTATTTTGAATATTAAGATTCCGAAGAGGAATATAATTCTGATTTGTAGAAGCAAAATTCTGATTAGAGGAATTCTGTGAAATATAACTCTGTTGTGTATCACAGCCCTGCAAATATGAAACATTTGCAGCAATTGGATCATGATTCCTGGAACCTCTGAACCTTGAACCTGGAGGATATCCAATAAGTTTATAACACTGAGCTCTAGTATGGCCTGATTTTTTGACAATAATCACAGATAACAGATGAATTCCTTTTAAGCTTCTGCTGATAATACTACTTAGTATTAGCCTGATTAAACTATTGACTGAACTATTTAGTGTTAGACAGAAATACAGCATGCTGAGCTGAATTAACAGTTAATCTACTTCTTCGTTATTCTTCAGCAACCATTGAGTAAACTTGATTTAGAGAAGGCAAAGGTGACATTAATAAGATCTGAGATCTAATTTGATTGTAACACTCGTTAAGCCCCAAAAGAAACTTATACACTTTCTGTTGGAGCATATATTCAGAAAACTCCTTAGAAGAACCAAAAACTCCTAAACTAGGAACCATAAGGGTTAGTTCCTCCCATAGAAATTTGAGCTTATTATAGTATTCGCCAACAGATAACGATCCTTGATTGATATAATATATTTCACCATGCAACATATATATATTTTTGTTCCTTTTGATCATTGAAACCTTTTCTTTAGATCTAACCATATGATCAAGGTTGTTTCATCATATGCTACATTGCTACTCACATCATTTCCATTGGTGATGTAAAGCTCGATCAAAGGATTCTAACAAACAAGATCCATCCACAAAACCTTGCTTATTCTTAGCTCTTAACACATTAAACAAAGATTTGCTCCAGGGTAAGTAATTGCTTGAATCAATTAGAACATGATGAGTAAGAATCAAGCCAGGCGTATCCGATGAACTCAAATATAAAGGACTATTCAGATCGATGCTAATAGGAGAAGAAGAAGGTCCAATCGACGATGACGAAGCATCCATACGTAAAAGACCAGATTGATACTAACCGATGAAAGCTTCTCAGATCTGTAGCTCTGATACCGTGTCAAGTTGCAGCAATCGAAAGAACATGATGAAGATTGAATGCTGTAATAGATCGAACACAGTAGAATTTGGGAAGAACCACCTCTTCTTTTCTTTCATTTCTGATGCAGAAAAATGATCGGATCAAGCTAGATCAAAATATGAATGTCCATGTCTTTATATACAAGAAACTGAATATTACGGAAGAAAAAAATGAAATACATAAACCGGTATACAACGTAAGTTGATATATTCAAAAACATTTAACCGCCAACTGTCTGAAATCGGACAGCAACAGACGACTCCTCCTTGATCACTCTGTTTTCATTTTAGACGATTCCAACAGATCCGAGATCGCGCCAGAAGACGGTCAGCGTCCTTGACTCTGTTGCCTAGTGGTGGTGGAGTAGAAGGCAATGGTGACATACTTGCGGGAGATGGTGTCAATGTGGTGGCACTTCTTAGAGACCAGGGAGTTGGCGTCGTGGTCGTGGGATCTTCGAGGTAGGCGAAGATGATCTCTAGGACCAAGTCGGTCACAACGGAGGAGCTCGTCGTTGACTCCGGCTCCGCCCGCCGCCGCTTCTCTTGCTCCATGGCTCGACGAATCGAAGGAAAATTCTGATGATCTCTACTTTGTAGGAACCATTGACCACGATGGATCTCCACTTGTTCGACAAAAAATCCCAAAGGCTAGAGAATGACGGCAGCTGGGAGAGAGAGACAAAGAGGGGGAGGACAAAATATCATGAGATTTTGCAAAATTTTGATCCATCCATTCGATCGCATCTCAACATATCAAATGAAGCATCATATTCTCCATCGTTGATCTGTCGATGGACGATCCTGAACATGTGTGACACAGTGCTAGGCCACTTCGCACATTCAGTTTCTCTTTATATATTTCCTTCCTTTCTTTCTCCTATTTATCATTTCTTTCAATAAACTTTTTTCTTTTAGAAGACAATTACTGAACTAGATAACAATATTTTTTTAAAAAATGGCCTTCAACTTAAAAATGTTCAATATTATAATAACTTCAATATTGCCGCTTTAAATTATTTTTCATAATTATGAGAAAATTATACAAGTAAAATATAATAAATACCCTTATTGAGATAATGAACTCTAAAAAATATTTGATACTTGAATGCATGCAGTACCTGCATAATGCTAAGTGCTAACAGTCTCGATGATTATTACTTTAAACTAATAAAACTTTATCTAAAACCACAAAAATAATTTAAGAAATCATTTAAATCAATAAAAAATTATGGAAAATTAAAGAATTGCTTTGTATTTAAAAATAGAGAAATATATATATTTTAAAAAAATTATTACATAATATTATGCGTCGAGAAAAGCCTGCTCCAAAATTATTTTCTTAAACTTTTTTTTTAAAAATTATGGTAATTTTTCGCATGTAATCTTGAGCCATGAATTTATCATTCCTAAATTTTATGGTGATCATTGCTTAAGTCAAATCTGAACTTTTTTTTATTGTTTTCAATTTTTCTATTTATAAAAACGTAAAATATCCTTCCATAAATTAGTCCCTATTTTAATGTTTAAAAATAATATATAATAATAAATAATATGAAACTAAAAATATAAAAAGAGAGAGTCTTTGACATTGTCTCACTCGTCAAAATATTTTATTTTTAAATATCAAAAGATAGCACAATTAATGAAAGGATATTTTATTTTTTTATAAAAAAAATAAAATATAACAAAAGGTTAACAGAATGAAATGGACAATTAATAAAATTGTTAAAGTTTAAATGAGGTTTTAAAAAAATAATATATTCATTCTTATATTTCTCATCCATGGTCTATTATTGCTGTGAATAAGGGTGTATTTTAGGCTTCGCGGTCCAATTGCTTGCACCGCCATCTCGTCGTTAATTTCTACTTATTTCATTGTTAATTTCTACCGTGGTAGAATTCCTATTTATTTTCCGTGTACATTATAATATTCGGAGTCAATTTCGATAAACCTCATTTGAATACGATGGGCCTTTCCGTTGTTTTCTTTTTCTCAATAACATCCCCAAGTATCCTTTTTCCATGAATTTTATAATGTTTGGATATGTCAGAGTAACAGTGAGAAGTACATACATATCCCAAGTACCGGAGTCATCAATATCGCGTAAACAAGAATTAGTCAATTTCTTAGCTTTTTTTTCCAAGTCATTTAAGTTGTGGATTTTGCCTCAAAAACTTTTTTTTTTGTTAACAGATTTTCTTAAAATTATTTCGTTAATTAATTTTCAGCACAAGCGCATAAGCTGGGGTGACAAATAATCATTATTAAAATCTTAAAAATGTGTATCGGTGAGCCCCAATTTCAAATTTAATTTCTGGAGTGGAGTGATTCGTGTTAAGGATATAAAATTATTCAAGTTAAAAAAAAAATGATCAGCACATAGTCAAAAGTTTAGACTTATGATTGATCGGATGTTAATAGTTCTCCACCTATGTATAAAAAAAAGGTATTAGAAAATGTTGTGTGTTTGATTGAACGGAAGAAAGTTAGAAAATGTTGTCAACTACTACTGGAAATTTTTAACAGATGAGATGAGTCAGATGACGGAAGACAACCACCTGAAAGGGAAAGTCTTCGACCGATTCATACTCCACCACTCCTCTTGTCCAACAGCTCCTCTATGAGGTCACCCATGGCGTCGTAAGAGGAGCCGCCTACCCCCACAGCCTTCGCCGCCGTCTCCGCGAGCTCCCTCGCCCTCCTCCTCATGGCCTCCGTCTCCTCCCCTCCGTCCATCAGCTTGGAGACAGCCCTCGCGACGTCCTCCGCCGGGATCACCTTCCTGGCCTCGTCCACCGATTTGTACTCCTTGGAACCAACCGGCACCCCGATTCCAAGCAGCTGCACCACCATCTTCTCGTTGTAGAACTGCTCGGCGAACAGCGGCCATGTCACCATGGGCAGGCCGGCGCCGATGCCTTCCAGAGTCGAGTTCCACCCGCAGTGCGTCACGAAGCCCCCCACGGCCGGATGGTTCAGGATGAGTATTTGTGGCGCCCAGCCTTTTATGATGAGCCCCTTTCCTGCTTCCACCACCCTCTCCTCGTATCCTTCCGGCATCCACACGCCCCCGTCGATGCTTACTTCGCGCAGGACCCAGACGAAAGGGTGGCCGGAGGCTTCGAGGCCTAAAGCCATCTCTCGCAGGTGCGGCGCAGCGAACTGCGAAATGCTGCCGAAACAAACGTACACGACCGAGCTGCGCTCTTTGCCGTCGAGCCAGTCCAAGCACGCCTTGGCGTCGATCGACGCCTTGTGTCCCCTTTCTGACATCTCGACGGCTGCCTTGTTGCAGAGGGAGAGCGGGCCGATGTGCCAAGCCTTTCCTATCGTGTCCTTGTAGAGCTTCACGTAGTCCGGTTCGAGCTCCGCAAAGCTGTTGATGACCGCGCCATAACTATTCATCTCAGACTCCCTTATCCCGTTCAGCATCTCAATCCAGGAGGCCTTCTTGCTCGGCTCCTGTTCTTGCGATTTCAGCATCTCGATCCGGTGCGGGAGGCCGGGCACGACGAACGAATCTGCGTCGCTCCGCGCGGCCTCCAGAGGCCTGTGCAGGGTCATGCTCTCAATCACGCAGATCGAGAATGAGCTGGTGCCGTGAAACGCCAGCCGCGGTACGCCGAGCTCTGATGCGACCTCCGCCGTCCATGGCAGAAAGGTGTCGGTGATCATGGCGTCGGGTCGGAGCTCGGCCGCCGCTCGCTCGAACGGCTGGCGTAGAAGGCCAACGGCCCTGAAGAACTTGACCTTCTCGTCTGTGGTGATGACTTGGGTGGAGTTCTCGAGGCCCTCAGGGAGCCCGACTTCGTGGGCGGGGAAAGGGATGAGCGAGAGGACGATGGGATGGCCGCGGCCGGACGCGTTGGCGCGGTCGATGACCGGCTGTATGAAGGCAGCGTTGACGGAGGTGGTCACGATGGTGGTCTTGACCCCGCGGCAGGCGAAAAGCTTGACCATGTCCACCGTCGGGATCATGTGACCAGGTGACAAGAAGGGGAAGAAGAGTATGTGGAGCTCTTGATGTTGGGAACCCATTCTGATCTGAAACGCTCTCTGTGATAAGATGGTCTGCAGAGTAGATATATATATAGAAGAGGAACAATATTCTTCAAGGCCATAGTTTTTTTTCCCTCGTTTGCGTATGCTCTAATTAAATTCCAAAAACGCAAAGAAAATTAATAGTTTAATGGAAATTGATAGGGGTGTAAGAAAAATCAGATCAATTCGAAAAACTCAGACCTGAAAAAAAGCGAATAAAAAAAATCAAAAGTTAGGATTGCGAATATGATTTAGGGTGATTTTTAATAAATTAAAATCTACCCGTTAAAATTTGAGCCCATTTGAAAAAATAGTAGGCTTGAAGTCTATTTTTTATTTATATAATTAATACATATGTTATTAATTTTTTTATTATAAATATAATAATTTTTGTATAAAAATTCATACTTTTCTATCACATTATCAAAGTCTAATTTAATAATTTTAAAATTTTAGTAGTATATTCTATATTTAATATAAAATTAAATATTTTTATATTAATTTTAAGTTAGTAAATATATTTTTAAAATATAATTATATAAAAGTAAGGTCCCGAGAAAACTATTCAAAAAATCGATCCGTTAGAAGGTGGCTTTTATTTTTTCAAAATAGTTTTAGAATGGTTTTTCTTATTTTTAAAATCGACCTAAAAAATAGCGATTAATTTTTTGAGATCGAAAATTCGACCCGACTCGAACTACTTTCACTCCTAAAAATTGAATAAAAAATAATTATATTATATGTAAATTAAAATCTCGTTTGGATCCAAAAGGTACATCCACATCAACTAATTTAGTAAGTTGTTCCGCGTATAGTAAGGCTCTCGACATAAAAGTTTTTTTGGAGGTGTCCGGAATAGATTTCGTAATTTATTAATTTTATTTTCGTAGATTTGGGGACTCCCATGATATATTAATACTTCATCCGAGTCGACCAAGTTATTTTTGTCTCCTTCTATTTTTATTTTAATTTTGTTTCAAAATAATTCAAAAATTGAATATTATTTTTTTTAGTCAGCTTATGAGGTTTGAAAAGTAGTGTCCATAATTCATCTCGCGCAACCTCATATTTTTTTTCTTCTGAAATGATGAAAACTTTTAGGTTGAGATCACAAAAAAGAAGTCTTAGATCGAAATAAAATAAGTAATATGACATCATCCAATATTCTCTCTATTTCACTTATTTAGAAATGATTTATATTTAAATTTAAATAATTAAACAAAATACTTAAATGAAATTACATGACTTTTTATTTGAGTTTCGAAGAAAAGAAATCTTGACTTGAATCATAATTTTTTCTTTGACTTTTTTCTTTATAAACTTTATGGAAGAGAAACAGGTGAAACGTTTTCATAAAAATTCTCATAGGGTGTATTTGGTACGAAAATTTTGAGAGAAAGTTAGTTCTCGAGAATTAATCGATAGAAAAGTTTGGGTTGATGTTTGGATGGAAAAATGTATCGATGAAGATTTAAAAAATTGATTTGATAGATAAGTTTTAGTGGGTGTTTGAATATAAAGTAAGAAATAAGATTATAATTTATTATTTTATGAGGTATAAAATTATAGTAAAAAAATATGTTATTAATATTATGATTTACATAAATTGTTATATTATTAATATTTTTTCTAATTAAATATTTTAAATATTATTAATATTATAATTTACGTACATCTTAAGATTCAAATATGATATAATGTTTTACAAAATAATTGGATAGTTTAATTAATAAATATTTATTAATTATTAGAAGTAAATATTTTTTAATTTTCAATTAATAATACTTAATAAATTATTTTATAAGATGATTAATAATGTATTAATGAATAACTAAATAATATATACTTATATTATAAAATAATTAAAAAGGTAGATGAAGTTAGGGAGTTGAAAAAAAAAATTAAAATGTTGACGGCCGGAAAGACATAAACCAAAAAGAAAAAAAAGAAGGCTTGAAATTTTTAGTCAAAATATTTCGCTAAATGTTCTTATCAAAGTCATGTGATGAAAACTTTCGCATGTGTTATTTGGCGGAACATCGAAATGTTTTTAACCAAAAACTTTAGATTGGGCATCACTCCTCTCTCAAAAACTTTTAAAAAACTTTTAGCCATATATATTTTATATAAAAGTTAGCGTAATTGGGTATCTTTAAATAATTTTCAGACTAACTGTAGACATAATATAAAGTGTATTGGTTAGCTCTCTTGTCATCCAACATGGAGGTTGTGGGATACAGTCTAGCACGCATTATTTTTTTGGCCTCCTCCTGAAATTTTTGGGCATTACATTTTTTTTTTCGCCCCTTGAAATTGAGTCTGGTTCTGCCCCTGCACACACACTTAATATTAATACTTTAGATTTTATGAAATATATGAGACTATAGTGATCTTATCCGAATACATCAATGAAAAAAAATGGATAGAAAAAGTATTGACAGAATGGAATTTAAAAATAAGATTACTTATTTGGCAACAAATCCAAAAGTAACTTTAATGCTTCATATCTTGAGAAATTTCTTTTGGAGATATTCTCTTAATTTGAACTAAAATTTAGACTTCCTGACGCGGCAGCACAAAACTCAACAAAAATATAGAAACAAAAATGCCATTTTTTATTATTCCATTAAAAAAAGATGATGACACGAGTAATACTGTAATAGCATGCATGTCTACGGATTCTAAAAAATATAAAAGAAAAATACTCTCTCTCTCCTCTTGTTCTTGGGTCGTCCATTGGGTGAGAATTGTAACGTCCTCAAAATCAATCCTCCTATCACACCGACAGTCCGATTGACTCAAATAGCGCTACACTATTTATTACTTCTTTGATTTTGACCAGTCAACATATGACACATGTGGCAATAGAAATGATAGAGAAACAAAAAAGAAAAAGAGTTTGCGAAAGAAACATCATTAGAAATTCGAAAGATGTCACATAATTGAAATATTTCAAGGAAAAGGGGAAATTCAAATGATTCAGATAGTTCAAGGAAATATTCACATGTGTAAGATTAAAAGAGGAAATTGAAGTATCTCATAATTATAAAGTCTGATAATTTAAATGCGGAAATAAAAAGACGAAAAGTTGGTTGATTTGTTGTAAGTCATGTGTCGCTACCCTGAAGTTCTGCATTATCCACTTTTTTCCTAAGCAGGGTTCTCACCTTCAAAATTCACCTACAAAATCTCAATGTAGGGGCATAAAATGTCCGTGAGCTAACACCGAGTACACATAGATACATAGATGATGAAATGAAAATATGATGAAGTCAATACTGTTAAAAGATAATCAATGATCAGTTACTTTATTCATTGGTTCCAATACCTTGATCTTTGTGTAAAAAAATAGAATAAGAATATAGTTAGAATAATATATTCTTTAGAATAAAATTTATTATTCCTTGAAAGATATTTGTTGATGATGTTACTAAAATAGGACTAAATGACGCTTAATATTTGAATGATAATAAATTTATATTCTTATTCAAACATTTCAAATATTGTGATGCAATTGAAAAAGTAAGAAAAAATGACACTCAAAATATGGTATGAAAGAGGGGAACCAAAAATTAATTTGATTCTATTCGGTCTTGTCCTTAATTGAAAAAAATTATGATTTAAAATGGCAATCACATAAAATGGCAAATTATGTTTTGTTCAAGACAGTCCGTTCAGTTCATAATGTAAAATGAATTAATAATTACATACGATTTTCATTTTGAATCATAAGTTAGATAGAAATAAAGACAGATCAATGCTCAATCATCTTATTTATTACAACTAAGTATTTTGATCCTAACTAAACTATCTTATATATATATATATATATATATATATATATATATATATATATATATATATATATAGTGAGGGACAGAGCTCTAGAGGGCCAATATCTCTAACTCAACAAACAAAAAGATAACTTTATTAATAATACTAATTTTATTATACATTTATTATGTCAAAAAAGATCTCTACACTTTTTTAAATTACAAAAATTGTCTATAAGTGAATCAATACTATTTTTTTTTTGTAATATCTTTCTCGATATAAGTTACAAACAATCATAAAGAAATTCACCTTTAATCTTATTGGGAAGGTTATTTTTTTTATTTTCTTAGTAGTGATATACTAGAAGAGTTAAAATAAGGTCACTATTTTGTATACAAGAGGATAAATTTGTGATTTTTTTTTGTTTTTACCAACCATTGACTAAGATCGATTATAGTTGATAATTCTTCAAAACCATAAAATTGTCTAACATGATCAAAATATTCAATTTGCATCTTTAGTTGTGAGATCTCATACTTAGAAAAATATTTCAGATAAAATTTATGTACCAATTGACAAATATCATCAATTCTCAATGACAAGTACATCTCTTTTGGATCAAGAGTTGAACTAAAAGTTAATAATTTTATAGTGTGATTATTGAATTTACTATTCAATTCTTGTCGATCACGACATTAAAAATATTAATTGTGTAATGATGTTCCAATGTTATGTCATCTTATTGACGTTGTGCCCTTCTTCTAACAACATAAGGAGCATTTAATTGTGAGATAGGTATGTTAACTCTTTTATAAAAGTCTTTCACCTTGGTAATTAACTTATCATATCTATCATCTCAACTTCTGAATGCTCAATTTTATAAATAAAACAAGATTCATTGTATTTAAAATGTAACGACACGGATTTTCAGAAAATAGATAAAGAATATTTATTTTTATTTAATGGATCTGAAAATTCCAATGTTAATATTTTGAAATTAAATAATTCTGAAATTGATGGAAATTGTGAGATAAGATGGAGAAAGAGGATAGAATTCGAATAAAGATAGAATTGTTATGGAGATAAGCATTGATTTAAAAAGTAAATTCGAATTTAAATAAATTTGAATAATTAAGAAGTGATTAGTTATTGATGGATGGTCAAAATTGATTTTAAAGGAGTTGATATCTCAAATCTTCACCTATAAATAGGCATTAAAGGATGGCAGAAAACCTCTTTTTTTGCCAAATATAATTCTGCCCACAAGCCTCTTTTTTCTCTCATTTGCACGCGAACCGAGGCACCTCCAAGGACATGTGGCAGCTGATTTCGAAGTCAGCACATAGAAGAAGAAGTTCCAGTTCGTGGCCGCGAGTTTCGGAGCGAGGACAGAGAACAATCGTCGGCCAAAGTTCGGCGTTCGTGCAGATTGTCAGAGAAGAGACTCCAATTGGGTTTTCAGCCAATTTTAGGTACGTAGGGGGAATCCCTGTGTCGTCGGTTTTTCACGATATGGAACTCTATCCCCTTCTCCTTAGTATCGGGATTTCATTGATATATCATATGCATAGTTTGGACATTGTATGACATAGTTATGATGGTCGGAAAGTCGTGTCGGAACACACTTCTCCGTCGACGGCAGAATCCGGCCAGGGTTCTGCTGTACCCGGTCTGGATTACATAGAATCCGGGCCGTGTTGGACTCAAAATCGGATCGGGTCCCGGGTTCTAGCTTCAGCACGACAAGGGTCGCGACGCGATTGATTTGGAGGTGAACCGGTCAACTCGGCCCGGGTTCACCATACACCCGACCTAGTTTGCCCTGGCCGAGGTGATATTGATCATTTCCGAACACAGCCCGAGTTTCACCCGACGCGGGCCGGGTTCTGGGGACAGAAAATATAAATTATTATATTTTAATTAAATAGTTACTATAATTATTTCTGATTGTATTATTAGCATATCTGATCTCATCAAATTTTATTAGATTTGATTTGAGATTATCTTCATTGTTATCATATCAGATTCTATTATCCATCATGATATTGATCTAGTAATTTTTCCCTGATTGGGTCATTGTTTAACCTAAAGTAAATTACTAAAGATAGGTATTTATGATAAACAATATAAAAGATGGAAACTGCTGGATCTCCATGTTCTCTGATTGTCTCTAAGTCCCCTGGGTCATTATTGTTATCATATTGTATGGTGCAGATAGTGTACCTAGAAGATTGAGATGTCATCATTTAGGGAAGCTATGACTGTCATGTGATGGTCATGGTCCCCCACCATCACGAAGCTATTGTTAGCGCTATTATTGGAGGGCGGCTTACTGTGGTTTGATCTCCCACTGACCTAAATGAAAGAGACATGGAGTTTCCCTTAATTGACTGAGTGCTCCCTATCGAATTGAATAACTCCAAAGATTGAATTGAATTGAATTGAAATTGAATTGAATAAAAATTGAATTGAACTGAATCGAATCCAGTCGAATTTTGGCGTTGGCCGGCTTTGCCTCTGCCCATTGAATTGAATAGAAATTGTTATTGGCCGTTGACCATCGATTCTGATAATTGAATAATTAAATTGGACAGTGCCATAGTTATCAGGCATAATTGATTATTGTTAATTGTTAATTGATATTGATTGATCCTTCGACCTCTCACCTGATCTTCCTTATTGATTTATGACTTTATTGAATTATTGATATTGAATATTGAGCTCTATCATGCCATATTGATCTCTCTAGTGCTCTATTGTTTATCGTTTCATATTGTTATTGATTTAGTGATCACTTTTAATTCATTGTATATTGTTATGGTTAGACCCTACGTACTGAGTATTTTTATACTCATGGGTTTTCCCCTGCATATGGATTCATGTAGGTGAGATGATAGAAGATGGTGATGCAGGTGGTCAGGCTCAGTGACAAAGATGTTGCACATGGTGTAGGATTTAGTCCTTCTAGATTATTGGTTTAGCTTTTATTTTTCGCATATTTAGCTTGATGGAGTCATGGACATTTCCAGCTCCTTGATATTATATTGTTAAACGATCTTCTTTCCGCATTTATAGAGTTTATTTTCCGTATAATTTATTTATATAGAATTGCGTAGCGCCTTTGGGACGACTCTGAGTACGTGATAGTCATGTGAGTCTCAGAGTGTTACATAAATGAGTTAATGAATCATAGATTGTAATTTTTTTCATAATATGTAAAATGAAAACAAACTTAAAAATAGTCAATGTTTAATATGCTGCTTCAGCATTTGCACATGCATTGAAGTTGCACCATCATCAATAATACTGAACAAAATTTGACATGTTGCATTGAAGTACCTAATTAAGCTTAAAACTTATTTTAAATGTGAACTCCATCTTCTATCTCCAAGTCTTTGTAAACTACCAATTTGATTATGTAATTTTCCAATTTGAAGTTCATTATTAGCAAGTCAATGAGCAATATTTGCAGCGTATGCATCTTTCATTTGATCCATGCATCTACTTGAAGCATAAGCAATGTTCACAATTAAACTTAACTTATTAAAGAAGTGATATGAATATGGATCACATCTTTCTAAGCAGCGACTAATGCTAGCTCTAGTCGGTGTTTGTGATGTTTTGGTTTAAAGCACATCCTTGAAATGCAAGCCATTTAATTGCGCCAATTGATGTTTTAAACGAATCATATTCTCCTTAGTTTATTGAAGATTGGTCAACTAAATTCATCCAAGTTTTTTCAACATTTCGATGAGGTGAAGTACATTCTTTTCCTATGTGAGCTAAAAATACACAATTTTTTTTTATCATCTTTCACTTTTTTTTCCAATTTTGAAAATCATCTATAGCAAATGCATTTGATGCAAAAAGTCCATTTTGCTTATGAAATAAAAAACACGGAAGACAAAATGTTGCATCCTTAGATGGAGAATATCTAACCACGACGAAAATGGTTTAAATCATCGTGGTTGAAAACTGCTTTAATGTTTTTCCTCAAATTTTGTATACCCCAAAAGAATACACTAATATGGACCTACTTTAATATAAACTCTTTGAATTTCATCCCGCATATCAATAGGATACTCCCATATTTGTTTTCATAAATCATAATCATGCTCAAATGAATTGATATCAAAGCGATTATTGATGTCGATTCTATGAGATTTAATAGGATTGTGATCATGATTTAGTTAATCAGTATTCATGAATGTATTTGATTGGTCAATTGAACTTGAGCTTTTGATATTCTTTCTTTTAAAAAAGGATTTAACTTGAGCCTCAGATGGGGGAGGACCCCCCCTCCCCCATCCATGTTCGTCGGATGGAGATCTGATGGACGCTATTTTTTTTGCAGTTCATGGGTGTATGCACCTTTTTTTCGATTCGACACGTTCGGTGTGAGTGCCTTTTCACCTTTTTTTTCTTTCCCCATCGCGCGTCGCTGTTCGTCATCCCTGCATTGCACGACACTCATCCTCCCTTGCGAGGATCGGCCTGCACCGCACTGCCGCGCGACGCTCGTCCTCCCTCGCGATGATCGCCCGCCCACTGCCGCGAGGTTGGACACCTTGAGTTCTACCTCTTCGACGTGAGATTGATGTCGCCCGCCGCCACTGCTCGCCGATGCAAGGTCGGACGCCTTGAGCTCTACCTCTTTGACGCGAGATTGATGTCGCCCGCCGCCGCCGCTCGCCGCTGCCACAAGGTCGTCATTGTTGCTGCCACGAGGTCATCGTTGTTGCCGCTCGCTGATGCCACGAGGTCGTCGCTGCCATCGCCCGTGCACTAGGTCAAGACCGCCCGCGTTCTTCTTTCTTCGACGTGAGATCGCAGCCGCCACCCGCTCATGCCCTAGGTCGAGTTCTTCCTTCTCAAGGACTCAAGGTCACTGCCACTGCATTGTGAGGTCATCCCCGCCGCCACTTGTGATATGTGATTCTGTAAAATTTTTTACAATAACATGTTGTAAAATGTTGATCTATAATTTTGTGACTGAAGGGTGGTGGTGGTGGTGTGTGGGGGGGGGGGGGGGGGGGGGTCCTCCCCCTCACAACATAAACATATATCTTTTGCTAATAATAAAATAGCCTTACAACATAGACATATATTTTTTTCTATAAAAAAATTATTACCTTACTAGCCAAGCTGTGATTATGATGGAAGAAGAATAAATTGTAGCCTCAACAAGTGACGAGATGACGACAAGACAAAAAGAGACATGAGATATTAGTTGTGTTTTCTTTTTTATAGGGTTAAAGTCTAATAATGTTCAAATTTGTTTTCTGGCCTCAGCTTGGAATTGATCCACTCGACGTATGATAAGGAAATAACATGGCATTGTTTGGCTAGTGAGAACAAATCGGAACATTGAATTGTTCTGCCAAACACCATCAAATGTTCTGGTGGGGCCCGTCAGAACATTTGTTACGATCAAAGGCGAATGTTTCGATTTGTTTTCAGAAAAAAGTTCTCGCCATACGCGAGAACATGAAAATGTTTTGGAGCTCATTCGAACCCCCTCGAAACTCACACCGTGCTTGCCTCAAAATCATTGTACATTCACCTCTTCATCAAAATGTCTGCAACTTCTCTCCTATCCAAGCTCACTCGTTCTCCCTGCTCCCCGACGGCATTCGGCAGATGCACGACGGTGGACGACGGTGAGATCGCCAAATCTAGATCACATGTTAGCTCTCTTTCCTCTTCCGGTTAAGTTTCCGCGACATTTCAACATCTCCCCCCCTCTCTCGCTCCGTCAAGATTTCCACCATGCTCTTCAGCGTCGGATTGATCTATGCTAGTATTCGATGTTTTGTTCCGAACTCTTTCGACGTTCGACGTTCATCGAGGATTGTCAATTTTTTTAGACAAATCGGGTCCTTTTTTTGTTGCCTGTAAATCTAGGGTTTCATAGTTGTGCTCGTCGGCGACCAAATGCCTCGAGAATTTGTGTGTGAAGCCTTGACCCCAATCGATCTCTCGCGCACTCGCCGATTTCCTCATCTAAATCTGTCGGCCAATCGTGATGTTTCCTTCCACACCTTCTCAATCTTAGATCTACATCCATAGGCACATCCACACCAAATGCCTCGAGAATTTTTGTTTTTGGTCGTAGGATTTAGTGATTTTTGCCCAGCATCGATTTTTCGCCCGGTGTTTTGTATTGACCTATGAAGTGTGCAATTCTCGTTGTCGCTCCAATTCTTGTGATATCGGTTTGCCGTTGAGCCGTACTCCTGCGACATTTTTGCTTCCTTCGATATTCAGGGCGACTTCTCGCGATCAGGGTGCCCAACTTAGATTAATTTTCGTGTGAGTTATGTAGGAAACAATGAATTTAGAAAAGCCAACATCAATTGTCCAACTTTCTTCCATGATGTTCATCTATTTTTGTTGTTACGACTGGGCATAATGTATATATAATAGCTCCTAATGGTTATGGAATAACCAGCTTGTGGACAAAATTTTGCACACCCATTTGCGGAAATTAGATTTTACATGTTTGGTTGTTTTGTCAGTATGCATTACTGATTGCTGAGTTATGTGGGCTGTAATGGATGTGCATTACTAATTGCTGAGTTATGTGGGCTGTAATGTATATGCTTGTTTACTTGGATTCCTAAACTGATGACCTGCCACGATGTTGCACAAAAGAACCATTTCTGTGTCTGGGCATCTTCAGTTTATTCATTCATGTCAATTTGATTGAGATATCAAACAACTTCATATCCATTTTTTTCTGCTACCATCCACGTCAGTACCTCCTGCGGAATTTTTGCTTCCTTCGACATTCAGAGCGACTTCCCGCGATCAGGGTGCCCAACTTAGAGGAATTTTTGCTAATGGAGTTGGATTACTTTCTTTCGAATTGTTCCTGCAGGTTGCGCAAGAAAGGCCGATCCCGCATTCTCCTCCCGCCACGACGTTGGAGCTTTCAAGGAGCATTGAGGTACCCTGTCGGCATTTTAGCCGAATTCATTTTGGTGCTGAGTCTTTAACGAACACATTTTCAAACTCTATGAACAACTCATCTCCATCAAACATGCATGCTACCCAATTCTTTTACTCTTGCATAGCATTATTATGTTCTGTTTGAAGAAGTAAAATACGTAGGAGGTTAAGTAGGCACGAGGCAACTCCTATATGACATTAAGCAACTTGTTACCCAACTTAATTATCAATGATGCTTTTGAAACCCTTAGCTACATCGTGCAATAATATATCTCATACGGCCACATTTTCAATTGCTCTTTCATTGGTCTTCTCTAGACAACAATGAGTTCCAGTAAAAGAAAAGAAAAGATGGTCTCTAGTTCGGAGAAGGCACGATCCAGCCATTGGTCGTCGAATATGGATGCCTTCTTCGTTGGGATGATGATGCAAGAGAACGTGGATGGTTACTTCCGGAGTAATACATTTGTGCCAGAAGCATGAAAAAGAACGTGCAACATGTTCAACGGGCACTTTGGTGAGCGAATGACTATCGAGCATATGAAGAATCATCTCAAAGTGATGAGAAAAAATTTCGAGTTGTGTCGAACTCTTGCTAACAAGAGTGGATGGGGATGGGATCCGGAGAAGTGCACGCCACAGCCACCGGAAGAGGGAATGTGGGAGGAAGTGAAGCGGTGAGCATTCGTGTTTTTCTAAATCTTGATCGCCATGCGCTAAGGCCATCGGAATGTACTGACGTGTCCTTCTTCACTATACCAGGTTAACAAAGATTACACGAGGGTAAAGAATAAGCGGTTCCCTCATTACGATGACTTCATCTTCTTGTTCGCCAAGAACACTGCCATGAGAAAGGAGGCATGTACGACCACCAAGCTCGTGGACTTAGAAGAGGAAGAAGATAGCTCCGATGACAACATTATTGATATGACCACACCCACTGTTGAAAGACCAGAAAATGAGAACAACCCAGAGCCTATGGAAAATGTGCTGCCAACTTCTTATGGAAATATCTCTTCGAGAAAGAGAATCAGGTCCACTTCCATTCCAATCACATCGAAGAAGAAGAAATTTGTTAAGGGAGTGGATTTGGTTGCACAGGACATAGCTTTGAAGAAGTTGAAGCTCATGGAGGACTTGCTGGCCCTACAACAGAATAAGAATATATTTTCATTTGCCGACCAGTGTTGGGTGAAGCTGGACGAGATGTTGTCCAACCTTCCCTCAAATGTGAAGTTGGCTATCGCTGATGCATTCAAGGATGAGAAGTTATGGACATTCATGCGATGCGACGATCAAATGCTTTAGACATGGATAGGGAGAAAGGTGTCAAAGTACTATCGTCTCCCCCCTCCTGCACCGTCGATAATGCCGTTCACACCCTTCTTGGCTGAGGAAGTTCAGTCACATGTGCCATTTGGGGTAGCTCCCGTCACAACTACGGTTACTTTTACAGCATCACCGGCGTTCCCCGCTTCTGATGTCCGTGCATCCTTCCTCGGAGCAAGTAGTATGCCGAATCCCATTGCGACGTTCCAAAGCGTGTCGAATTCGTATTTGAGTCCGAGCAAAGTAGTAAGGCATGCAAATCCAAGTTTCCCATTAGCTTCCCGCCATTTTGTTCCACCTAGATCTAGTGGCGGGGGGGGGGGGGGGGGGGGGGACATCAAGCGACACAGAATAGTTATGCTCTGTTGGCAAACCAAGTTATCTTAGGTTCATGTACTTTTATCTTTGTGTCATGTTTTATGTAAGACATCTTAACATGTTGTAGTCTAAATAGTAGACGTATGATGCATGTGCTTTGTACTACCCACCAGACTGTGTATTTCATAATTTGTGTACTATGGCTTTTAATTATGTTTTGCTAGCCTTGTGATGCATAACTATCTTATTCGACTGCGAGACATTTTTTGCTTTGCGAATTATATCACTTGTGTTGTGCCGGATGAATATGGAACAAATGTGGTCCTTTCTCATTGAGGACATGCTTTTCGACAAACTTTTCGAAGATGATGCGAATTATGCTTCGCTAGGTCACGTCAACTTAGCAAATGGGACACCGTCCTCCGTGTACATACCGAGGCTTCCATGTAGGACACGTCCATTCACGGGAGATCAATTGATTAATGAAATATTGAATGACCATCCGAAAAGAGGGTATCATCATTTTGAAGTTGAAAATACAACTTTTATGATGTTGGAGGAGCTGCTTGTTTCCCATGAACTTCTTGCATCGACAAAGCATGTCAGTGCATGGGAACAACTGACCATCTTTTTATTTGCCATTCGTCGAGATGAAACAAATAGGGATATGCAAGAGGAGTTCCAGCACTCCAATGAAACAATCTCACGACACTTCAGGAATGTCTTGAAAGCTATTTGTTCATTAAGCGATGAGTTCATAGTACTCACAGGTGCAGATGTCGGGGTTCACCCTCGAGTGCAGGACAGTCGTAGATTCTATCCGTACTTTACGGTAAGTTGTGTCACGTACACATGTAAACCAAACTTATAAGTGCTAAAACGTCGTTAACCTCTTTTGTCTCGTCATTACAGAATGTATTAGGCGTTGTCGACGGAACCCACATCTCAGCTCATGTGTCAAAATCAAAAGCAGTACTGTATCGCAATCGTAAGAGATTTCTTTCACAAAATGTTATGGCAGCCACATCTTTCGACCACACTTTCCTATTCGTTTGTGCTGATTGAGAAGGTTCATCAGGCGATATGAAGGTCCTGAGATGGTGCATCGAAAGGAATGAATTTCGCGTGCCCGACGGTATGCATTTGTAGTGCTTACTTTGCGAATTGCATATGCTCATCTCATTAGTTTATTTAACATTCCTTGTAGAAAAGTACTTTCTTGTGGATTCTGGTTATGCGAACTCCGACAAGTTCATAGCATCATATCGAGGTGGGCGGTATCATATGGGAACTTTTACGGAGTACAACCCGGCTGGAAGGTATCGAGATGCGAAGTATATTTTTAATTGTTGACATGCGCAGCTGCGGAATTGTGTGGAAAAGTCGTTCGAAATTTTGAAAAAAAGGTTTCGGTTGCTTCGTAGCCCCATGCAGTTTCCATTGAAGATTCAAAAGTACATCGTCATAGCATGTTGCATCATACATAACATCGTAAGACGTCATCAAGGAGGCGACAAGTACTTCAATATGACTATCCTGCCCGAACCCGAAGCGGTCCGTGCGAGTGACTTGACACCTTCTGTGCCCGCCTCAACAATCGAAAAAACAAGAGGCGACATTCTTCGGGACGACATAGCAGCTAGGATTTGGGCTGATCATCAAAGGCGTAAAAGTACGACTTAACTTATAATTGAAATAGTTATCTCTATCGGCATTTTCAGCTTTGAATCCTTATTTTGCATTAGTTCAAATAGCTTTGAATCCTTATGATTGAAATAGTTTCTTGTACTCTAGTTTATATCATATGTCCTTATCGCTTGTTTTTTACTAATCTTTCAGGTTATCAAGAGACCGAGAATTAGTATGGCAACACAAAAGTATTACCCTGTCTATGAAGGTCACAAGCGTGGAGTATATGACACATGGGTAGATTGTCAAGCGCAGGTTTTGGGTTATCGCTATTGTGCTTATAAGAAGTTTGATACGTATGATGCTGCAACTACTTCCTTGGAAAATTACCTCAGCATGAATAACCTTCCGCAAACCTTTGTGACACAATCAATGATTGTTAAATCTGAGGACAATCCGGCACTCAATGCGGTTCCTTTCATGAATTGTAGGTGCAAGTGTAGGAGTAAGGTTTGCTTGTTAGCGTTGCATGTCATCGTTTTGTTTGCTGCAGGTTTCATAATTGACAAGTGTTGTAGGAAGGCTTGAAATCTACAAAGACTTGGCGACTATGTGTTTGTCTTTAGCCTTAACTTTCCAGATGATGGACTTGTGTTATATGTTAGCTTTCGGATAATGTGGCTGATATCATTTTGTATTGACAAAGGATGTAGTCCGAACTCCTTTAATTGTCGGATAATGCTGCTAAGTAGTGTTACGATATGTTGGAATGGTTTATGCTATGTTGTTGTGTGCTTTTATTATCCTTGCATTATTTGTTGTAGTTGTTGTGTGGTCTCTCATAGTAGAATTATCATTCATTATTATTGATATTTTCATATATTCTGCTATCTTTCAATATAAATGCGTGATATAGCATATTTTCTATTTCCTGGGGACATTCCGACCTCATTGTCTTTAGGCTTGCTAAATTAGTTTGTGGACGCAAACATGTAATTGTTCATTTGGCAGATTCATGTTAGTGGAAGATGATTTTGAACATCTGGTAAGTTCAACCTTGCGAATGATGAAGATGATTTGATTACATGTGCTTTCGGTTCTTGATGATGTTTCATAGGAAATGTACTTGTGTTTTACATACATAACATGCAGCAAATTGCTTTGCAATGTCTTATACTAATTTTCTATTACTTGCATCCTGCCGAGAAACTTAGTTGCTTGTAGCACAAGGCCATTTTTTTTTGCCGTCAGAGTTGCGAACTTCGTCCAAACACCGGCCAGAACATCTTTGAATTTGATGGTCAAATCAGATGAAAAGTTCTCCGCGCAGAGGAACTTTGCCAAACAAGCAAATGGAATTTTCATGTCACATCGTTTTTGGTCCCATAACAGAAGTTCTCTCGTTCGGGTGTTGCCAAACGCAGTCCATAAGATTTTTGGAGGGACGCCCTAGATCACATGGTTCCATTCCTGTATATTATGATATTTATAAATTTTATAATTTGTTTCTAATAATCTTATATGATTTTTATTATACTTATCAATAATTTAATAATCATCATGTCTTAATTTGAATGTTAATTACTGTATGTAAATATGGCTATATGAATATCTAAATTAACTTAATATCACAACCAATGTTCCGGATGATCAATTCGGTGGTGATTGGATTGAGCTAATTCAATTAGGTCTAATCAATTTTTTTAAAATAATATTATTTATAATAATTATATATAATCAATATTATATAATGCATAAAAAATAGACATAATATGTAATTCATAATAAAATACAATAAATAGACATTGATTAAAATTTAATATTCATAAAAAACTTCAAGATACTACTATTGTTATATTATATTAATTATTTATTCATCAATATCATTTTCTTTTAATAATATATTAATTTATTTGGTCATATTTCACTCCTACTTCATTTTATTTTTTTTACTTTGCTTTTGGCATAGTTTTTCATCGTTTCTTGGTGAAGTAAATGGGGCTTCAGTCACAACTTTTTTTTTTCTTCATAATAAGATAAATAGTAAAAATATACAAATTTAATATAAATGGGAAAGCTCAAAATATCCTGATTATGCTGACATAGTCTATTCACCATGGGACCTCTTTTCCTCTATTGGTTGGCCCCTCGACCACTGCAACGAAGGTAGTGGCATTAAAATTGAGATTAAGGTAGTTTGCAATTCATTTTTTTACTATGGAAAAGAGTCAGTGATTAATAGTAGACACATTTTTTCTAGTTTCCTTTCTAACTTTTATTTCATCAGTCAGGAATAAGTCCATAACATATTTCCATTATTTTCTTGATTCGCTTTTTACCGGTTGAACCAACTTTCTCAAGTCCAATGCCGTTTCCGATTTTAAATTTGTTGCGGAATGTAGCAATCGTCACTTGGCAACTGAACCGACAAATTCTAACTCTCCACTTAAGTGCGCTTGGATTTTGTTAGTGAATCTTTTATTAATAATAATAATAATAATAATAATAATAATAATAATAATAATAATAATAATAATAATAATAATAATAATAATTCAAAAAAATTGTTAAATGGAAAAAGTACATCTAGAAAAAAGAATAAAAATGATTAAAAAAAGTCGTAAACTTTTTTATTTGAAAAAAGTCACCAACTTATAAATTAATTATCATTATAATAATCGTTATAATTTAATAAAATAAGATCGTTATTAATCGATTTAACGGTTTACCCGTAATTGTCAAGTCGCCAGCTTATTTCTTTTCAATACCGCTACGTCTAAATGTAATATTATTTTAGATTACATGTTAGATTTGATTATTCTTTTATGATGCCGTAATCTCATAAATGACAGAATATTGTATTTGGAGTATTAGTACAATTTGAGAGTTGGTAAGATGTCATTGATGTTCTCAAAATATCACCAGCGACCCGATCAAATTTATTATCAGGAATTAGACTAATTCAATGGAGTTCGATCGAGTTGAATTAAATTTTATTAAAATAATACTATTTATTATATTTAAAGATATAATATAATTTATATGATATAATATATGAATATTGTACTAATAACTTATTAATAATATTAAAATTTTATATAACATAATTTTATTTATTAAAAGTTTTAATAATGGTTAATATATAAATATAATTAAATTATTATTAATTTAGTATCTATTATTTAATGATGCTATCTTAATAAAATTTAATTTAATGTATTCTTATTTCTTTTTTAACATTTTTCTTTTTATTTATTTTATTTTTACCCTTTGATAATTTTTATTTTAATGTTATTCAATTTTAAATACTTATTTTCTTAGTTCAATCCTTATATAATTTTCTACATATCATTTCCCCTCCTTTTTAACCTTCCTTATATTTTTTAAGCTTCTTTTATTTTTGTCATTTTCTTTTCTTTTTACAAAATTTGAATTGAATAGATTCAACCGAGTGGCATGTTTTCCTGACAGAACCAATTTTTTTAATACAATATCAAAATCAATTTTGACATACAATCGGATCGAATGACGATTCACAATTTAACTGATTGAATCGGTGGATCAGATTTTGATAATATTGTATGTTATTTACACGTGGTGGTTAATTATTTTCTCCAAAAAAAAACATGCTAATAAACTGCATTCTAAAAATGATTACTTTTTGTACAAAATAAAAGTTTATAAACTTATAATAAATGCAAAAGTCCGAGTTTTTTTTAATACAATTTATTGTCCTCTTACTACCAATTCTATTCCTATTTTAAAATTGCAGATAAAAAATATAATCTAAATATACTACCATCTAAAACCGTTTTTTAACTATTAAGTATTAACATTAGATCATATTATTATATCAATTATAACAGAAAAAAAGGTGACTTGTGAACCAATAAGAGAAATAAAAATCCATAAATTGAAATGGATCCCCATCTTAGGTCCCATAGCTGATCCATTTTTTAAAATTTAATTTCAAAATTTATTATTATTTCATTATATAGATTTTCATATTTCTTTTGGTTTACAATTAACTGAATTTTTCGCCCACTTTTGTCCGGGTAAAATGGGCACCAGACAGAGAAAAAAAATGAAAACATTTTGTTGTAACAGAAAATTTAATGTTTTCATCCCTGCCATGGGGCCTTCTCGTACATGGGCTTACCAGAACCTCACACAAGATCCAGCCCAATCCAATAAGTTTGTTCGGTGGTTAATTAAGATAAATTACAATTCTCCAACTTTAATTTTAATTTATAACCACACTATTCTCGAAGTTTGATTTTTATACACGTGTTGTCCTTCTAGTAGACGATAATGTGATGCTTGCATGAAATAATAAAAAAAATTAAATTAATAAAAAAATGTGACAATAAATTATCACTTGAGAGTCTCATTTTTTTCTTGTATCCATTGCGCAAAGAGAGAAGGGGAACGGCTGCCTCATCCCCAATCCTCTGGGAAGGGGATGACCTCCTCCTCCTCTACATGTGTAATATAGAGAGAGGTTCCTCTTCTCTAACTTAGGCAAGGGACAATAATCACAAGATTATTATTTCTTTTTTATTATTATATTTTTTTATTAGTTAAAGATTTTTATATTATTTTTATTGTGTTACATTAATGGAGAAAGAAAAAAAAACTCAATATCACACCTTGTGAGGACAATGCACGTAAAAAATAATACTATGATTACAAATTGAAGTTAAATAGAGGTATGATTTACCCTAGTTAATTCAGAATAATGTTCCAATGTTGTATGATTCGGGGATCCTTGTAAATCCTCCAATTCATGGAATCATGTTAAAATGCTTTCGTTGTAGTTATTGTATAAGTAATTGATTTTAGCATTGAATGAGGATAAAGGTCGAGATAGAATAAAACATAAATAATAATTTACAATTACAATAAAAAATTATTATACAAAGTATATTTTGTTCTTTTGTTTTTTTGCGTGGATAACGGACTACTTTTCCCAATTACCGAAATATCTTTTTTATTTGTTGCATTTATTACTTCTATTATGAATTATCATTAATGTTTCCCCAATATTTTTCCTGTATTAGTATAACATAGTGTAAGTATAATAGTTGATAAAATTATATTAAATGTCCAATCAGTCAATTGTCAAACCCACCAAATTATCTATTATTGTTTTTTTTATTTCTCTATTATTTTATAGGCGCAGTTAATGCTGAAGTATATGCCACATGAAATTAAAAAACGGGTTATATCATTAGGAAAGATAATGGAAAAAAAATCGCCGAAAGAAAAGATAATGTGAGAAAATTGGTATTGAATGCTTTAATAAATTGATGATAAAACAGCCAAATCAAGGGACCGAAACAATCACATGGGCGTCTATTACTTCCATTATTATTGACAGCTTCCTTCTTTGTGTTTATGAGGAAGCTGTTCTTATATATCTAGTGAAGTAGAAAAAATTACACGAATAGTCTTGTGTCTGAGTTTATTTTTTTAAGGAGGAGCTAATAAAGAAATAAAAATAAAAAACATAAATTCCCCTAATTGAATTTTTTTTATATCTAGGAGCGCAAGCAAACACCCTGGCAATTTATAAAATTTTATTAGGCATATATCTATTTATATATACATTTTGGGATTAAAAAAATCAAATAAGTCTCCCTTAAATAAACTTAGTACTCTATTTAGGATTTAATGGCCATGCTCCCTAGTCATATTTAACTTTTGAGTCGTTCGATCAAAATTTGAGGGCATATGGACAAATGCGCAATTCAATTTCCTTTTATAAGCAAACTCGACCAATTTATTTTTTCTTCACCTTCGTTGTCGGTTCACCTCCCTTCGTCTTGGGGTCTCCAAGTGAGGTTCGACGAGCAGGGACCCTTGTCGAGGTCGTAATAGTCGGCAAGGAGGTTGTCCAACGAGGAGACATCGTCCCTTGTTGAGGATCGTCCATAGGTCGTCCGACGAGGAGGCAACGTCGCTTGCCAAGATCGCAATAGTCGACAAGGAGGTTGTCCAGAGGTCGAACGACAAGGAGGCAGCGTCCCTTGCTAAGGATCGTTCCGGCGAGAAGATAACATCCCTTGTCGAGGTCGCAACAGCCGACAAGGAGGTTGTGCGGAGGTCGAACGGCGAGGAGGTAGCATCCCCTGCCGAGGATCATCCGTCGAGGAGGCAATGTCCCTTGCCGAGGTTGCAACAGCCGGCAAGGAGGTCGAAAGGCGAGGAGGCAACGTCCCTTGCCGAGGTCGTAGCAGCCGGCGAAGGGATCGTCCCGATGATCGTTTGGAGGTTGAACGACGAAGGAGGTGGCAAACAAAATACTAAAAAAAACTTATTCTCAAATTGATCAGTTAAATAAAATAATAAAATCAAATCTCTAGCAAACAAAATACTAAAAAAAACTTATTCTGAAGTCGACGCTGGTTACTGTCATTTAACTGTTTTAGATTTTATAAAATTTAAAGAAAATTCGTGATATGGACACTTTTTTCATATTAGACTATTTCAGGAAATCTTTAACTCACATTATCTATTCGATAATATATCGAGTTCAACTAATTGCGGACCACGACAGCCTAATTATTTTTTGTCGCATCAAGTGAGCGGTATAATACAAATTTCACTTTAGGTCGCCCATCTGATATGTGGACAATTCACATGAATAAATTATATTGCTCAGACCATATATAGACAGTTCACATCAATAAACCTTATTATATATTGTTATTATTATATTACTATTTATACAATTTCATTGGCGTTAATCAAATACAACCAATCAACTTTTTTACTTAAAAATACTCATAGACAAAGGCCATTTTTTCTGTTAATTGAGGAATCCGATTTTTCCCAACATGACGCCTTTCGATTATACGATATATACTCATATACATATGCAACATATTCTACTCGGTCATTTATATATAATCTGATTCATCATATTTTCCAAGTTTGGGAAAAAAAAATCTGAATCGAAATCTTCGTGGATGAGCTCGTACGTAGCGAGAAAACGAAACTTAAATGATTAATAGTCGGCAAGGCATCGAGAAAGTGATCTAAGGCCCCTTGAACTCGACTTGGCGTAGCAACTCGGCCTGAACCAAACAAGACTCCCCTTTGAGATCAACATCTGAGGTTCGAGATTTAGATACATAATAAGACATATATATATATGTGTGTGTATATATGACATGCAACTATAGAGACCTGGTTACATTATCTCAATATCGCAAGGTATACCTCATCGCAAATACAATACATATTTGTTGTCACCTTGCCAACGAGTCGTCGTGCCCAGCCACTGTTGGGGAGGTCTTGCAACGTGCCAAGTATGCTGACTGATTCCGCCGTGGCGAGGCCACATCGCATTTGTGGGTGAACAGGGGGCGTCCCGTGCCACCTCGATCTTTATCGTCCTTTTCCTCTCAACAGGAACACCAACACGTCCTTTCACTTAATCTAATTTAACTACAATGCTGCGTCAGAAATATGAGGTGGATCAGGGAACTCAGATAACATCACATTAATGCGAAATCTTATTAATTTGTATATATATTGACCTGACATCAAATTTGCTCCAGGTGCTGGGGGCACTTGAGTTCTCCATGTATTGGCAAGTCCATGGGCACACAGGAGAACCAAGAGGACGAGTCAAACCTCCCTTCGCTGTCCTCGGGAACTGAAGCCACCAGTTATTTATTTTGTTTTTAATTAGACGCCTCTCTGATTTCCCAAAAAAAAAGAAAGAAAAAAAAAGAAATTGCCACAGTTAACGTAGCTTGGAGTCCTCTTTTATTTATGAGCTTTGCTTTTCTCCTGCTCCCCGGAGGACGAGAGCACAAACAAAAAGTACTCAGAGTTCTGGAAACGAAGGAGAGCTCCATTTTGGCATTTAAGAGTTTCCGACGCCATCGCCGGATCCGCTCGGGAGTTATCGCGATCCCGCCGGCGCTTCCACTTCTCCGGCGGATCATATGATGATTCGGTGGATACCGGACGGCGCAGTCTCGGGAAGTGCTGCCATCTCACTGCAGGTACCCATTCACAAGTCTCCTGCTCTTTTTTTCTCTCGGCAACTTTTTTCTACCTAGCAATGCATGCATTTGCGTCTCGTACGCCTCGTGTGGATCAGGGTCCTCAGGGACCTCGTTTTCTTCTCTGGTTTTGTCCTGAGAGAAATGGATTAACTTGAAGTGATGTAATGAAACTTTTAGGTTACTGCAAGATTGCATATATATCATGTTGTTGAAGAGATCACAGCAATTATATATGTCGTCACAGTAGCTTGCTGTGTCTGATTAGGTTCCGAATGTAGTAGTAAACATGACAACAAATCAAGCAAAGCATGCATCAGTAGGATTCAAGTAAGGATGACAAAGGTTTTCCTTCCGGATTCATACAAATTAGGAGTTTTTTTTTTGTTTTCAGTGAAACTAATAAGAAATCAATAGTTGCCTCGCTCTAAGAGTTATTAAAATACTAATATCACAGCTGTCGGTGATTCCAACGATTAAGTAATTATTTTTCCTTGTGTAAGAAATTGTATAGGAGGCAATATTGGCAGAAGTGTAAGGGGGGTTTGCCCTTGTAAAATATTGGATGGGTACACATGAAATGTAACATGCAGTCCTTTAAGTTGGTCAGGGTCTTGGTCAAGCGGTTTTGGGTTGCATACTTAATTTACGCAGGGTGGTGAAGTTGGCATTGTAAAATAATTTTGACCCCCTTTTGGCCAAAGCTTTGACAGAATAGTGCTTGATTCTCCATATGAAACCTCTTTCTACTGTCCTTTAGTTTCCAAGAATAAGTAAAGTAGAACTATTTCTTCTCTATGCAACTCCTAATTTAATACAAGTTAATTTTTTATAGTTTGCTAAAAAAAAGAAAGGAAATTCATTGTTACCAATACATCGACTAAAGTTTTATCCAAATAAGAAGAGAAAAGATTAATTGTTATTGTTCTTCTTTTCTCTCAACTCAAATATGAAAAGTTTAGCTGTCTGTCAAGTTTCAATGGGTAGAAAGTTGGGCCTCCGGTGTTGGGGGAGAAAATTCTAAGGCTCTAGTTCTCAAATTATGTTAGCTGGTGCTAGCTAGTACTTTTTGAACACTATAATTAATACTGAATCTAGCTATGTAGCTATGTTTGGCAATGTGGCAGTGTGGCTTATTCATACTAATGATCATGGTTGAAATGATTATATGAAAAGGAAAAATCTTGTCATATATATATGGCGAGTTTCAATTGAAACATCAACTGTAAATAATATGTTATCTTAGTTGTGGCTAATATGGGATATTAAACCAGTTGAAGTCCATGGTTTGTACAAGATCTACTTTGTTTCTAAAAATATGTTACGAACTTATGAGAAAGTTAAACTTACGCAAGTCAAGAAAGCTCTTCGAAATCCAAAGTGATTTAGATGCTAGATGCCTCAATAAACACTTAAAAAAAATCATTGATGTGTATATATGTAGAAATGGTCATCGAGAATTCCAAGGCCTTGTTAGCTGGAATAAGTTTACTTTGGTTTTTCAAACTTCAGGCAACTAATTTAGGTCGTGCTATCCACTTTTTAATCTCATTCTGAACATTGATTAATGAAAAAACAAATTATGTAGCAGAAATTTGGGCATCAACATTAATGAAAAAACAAAATATGCAGCAGAAATTTAGGCATAAACATCGGAGAAATAGTTGTTAGAGAAGCAGTGTGCATATCTATGTATAGTTCTCCTCAATTATGACATGGATTCTCTTTTTAGAGAAAAAGAAAAGATAGGACCATAGATAGCATGACAACTACATTTTTTTTTCTTTATTTTCTCTGAATTTAATATTCTTTATATGTTTCTATTTTTGTGAGAAATTAACCTTTGATTATTATAAACTAAAATTAGTGCCCACCGACCAGGCATGTTTTGTGGAACCCGGATTCCACTCGTTATCTATGAAACTGTTATCAACAACATTTTAATATAGTAATGTATGTGCAAGAATGCATGCCTAGTTTCTCTTTTTCTTTGTTCTTTACATGATAATGGAGCATTATATCTAATTAATCTTGTTATATACATCAGGCCATTATGCACCTATAAAGATACAAATCCACTATGATTAATTTATCTGACCCATGGCGGCCCTACCTGCTAATATATGACAAGACCAAACCAGAAGTCCAGAGCTGCTATATCTACTATTTGCCGGTATGCCACTTTAAATTTGGAGAGCTTTGTGCACATATGTTGGCCTGCAAGCTTTTGTCACAACAGTCCCTACATGTGGAGGCCTTCATGTTGTGGAGTTGCCATC
Source organism: Pontederia crassipes (assembly GCA_030549335.1). Classification (NCBI taxonomy): domain Eukaryota; kingdom Viridiplantae; phylum Streptophyta; class Magnoliopsida; order Commelinales; family Pontederiaceae; genus Pontederia; species Pontederia crassipes. The sequence goes on along the minus strand of CM060183.1, from coordinate 28,789,116 downwards.
CTACTTCCCACAAAAGAAGCCATTCCTGAGATTTTTCCATTGGTTACAACTGTCCACTTTAAACCAGTTCCTCATCTGCATCCATTCCAAAAACACTCAGTCCCTTCCACCCACACACACACACACAAATAATTAAGATGTGAAATCTTCTGCCTTTATTGTGCACCAGAATTGCTCGTGCCTCTTTGGTCCCCTCGGGCTTACTTGGATATATAATGATGCAGTTGGTTGCAGTCACTATTTAGTATTGTTCTTAGCCTGTCAATTAAATAATGTTATATGATCTTTACAAAGAATGAAAAGAACCATCACCATCCTATAAATTAAGCTTCTTATGTCACTAAATTAAAAAAAAATGTGAACAAAATTTTATTTTTTTTTGCATGCACCTCCTGCCTTCTATATGTTCCTCCACAGCATGTATAAAGTATAAACCATTCGTCTTCCCCTCCGCCATAACGCAAATAATTTTTCTGCTCCCTCTTCCACGACCCTTCCGTTTAACCAAAATCTCCCTCTCTCTATCTCTCTTCCTGGAAATGTGCAGGTCTCGTGATAAAGGCATGGACAGGAGGACGACCGGATCTCCCGTCAGATACCGGGCACGGGAGGCCGACGACGCCGGCAATCACATAAAGTGCACCGGCAGCTCGTGCCGCTCGTGCACGGCCGTCATCATCGCCGACTGCATCGCCATCGGGTGCTGTCCGTGCGCGGTCGTGAACATGCTCGCGCTAACGTTGGTGAAGGCCCCGTGGCAGGTGTCGAGGAAGTGCCTGGGGATGCTGAAGCGGAGAGGGTGTTCTTTACGCCGGAGGGTCAGGGACGACGGAGGGATGGAGAAGGTGGGAGCGACCGTGGGAAGAGGAGACGAGGCGAAGGGTTTGGAGATCATGACGAGAAGGGAAGGCAACGACGGGGGTGTTATGGGAATGGCAGCAACAACGACAACGACAGGAACCTGGGAGGAAGATCAAGTTAGTGACAGCGGACGTAGGAGTCTGTGCTACAAACTGGAAGCTGAGAAGATGTGGATGGAGTTGTATCAGAGAGGTCACTGGGGCTTTGGAAGGGTTTCCTTCTCAGGAAATCTCAAGGATGGGCACTTGGGGAGGAGGCCAAGCGTCAGTTCCCAGAATGCCTCCGCCAATGTTGGCGACGATGCGGTGGGCAGCAACGATTAGCTTGCAAACGACGATGGACGATGCTGTCAATTTCCTACTTATGTGCAAATTCTTGAAAGATATGATATTGGAAATTTGGAATGATACAATCTATATATCCTCCTCCCACCTGGTTTTTGATGGTTAGCTGTTGATATATATTTGTTTCCAAATGCTGTTGGTAGATTGAGTTAATTCTTTCTCCCGAGACCCGAGCCAGTCAAGTTTGTCTCTTTTTTAGTCGGATTGAGTCGGGCAGATGGTCGGATTATCCGGCCATCATTATTCTTTTTTTTATTTTTTTTTATTTTTTAATATAAAAAACAATTATTACTTTATTTTTAATATTAAATAAAATATTTTTAAATACCAAAACATATTGTTTTAAATATTTATATATTTTCTAAATTTTAAATAGTTTATTTTATATTATTTTTAATTTTTAATAATATAAAACTCTTAAATTAATAAAAAAATCATTTAAAATTAAAAAAAGAAAAACCTAGGTTGGAATTCTCCAACCTGAACCCAACCCGACCCGACCCAAAATCTTCGGGTTCATCAGGTGGACACCCCTAATAATCATATTATTTTCAGAGTTTCTCAAATATTTTTTCTTTTAATTTTTTTTCTTAACTATTTGTCAACATATATTTTATAACAAAAGTATTCTCTTCACAATACTATGCATTATTTATTTTATTTGATAAGCTTTTAATGCAAAAAATAATGTGAACAATATCATTTGTCAATGTGGGCCAATTATGCTAAACCATTAATTATGGTCTTCATGTAACTTTTGGGTTATTGTTTAATACGATAACACTTAAAAATTATTTATTCATAATATTATTATAATATATATACCAATTATTCTATCTATTAATGTGTTTTCCATAATAACAATAACAATGGGTCTGACTAAATGGTCCCTATTTAAATAATAAAATTTAATTGTATTTTTTAATATTTATTCAATGTTGTTGGAAAAAATGCTCATTGGAAAATATTTCTAACAAGCGTATTAAAACTATTTCCGACAGGCTCCGCCATCGCAAATTTTCCCTTCGAAAGTTTCGACGGGCAAGTGCCCTCCGGAAGTTGGAAGTTCCGATGGAAGCGCGCTCGTCAAAGGTTACAAATGAGATTAACCGCAAGAACTTCCGAAAGTCAATCACCCTTCAAAATTTTTGATGATTTTACTTATTGGACAATTTCTTTTCAAAAATTAATTTAAAAAATCATAATTTCGATTATGAGATTATTTTTTAATATTTTTTATTTTGTGACGGGTATATTGTTGAAAATTCAAAGAATGGGCACCCTCATATACTTATCGAAACTTTCAAAGGGTATATGTGTATCCCTTGTCGGAAACATCCCAAGGGTAGCGATTCTTCGAAATTCCAGAGTTTTACTCGTCGAATTTTTAAAAAATTTGAAAATCAATAAAAAATAATTTTATATCCATAAATTGAAATTATTAAAGGTGTTCACCAGGTCAAGGTTGATTTTAGAGGCGTTGCACAACCAAGTCCATTTTAATATAGAATGCACATAAATCAAAGCGAAAGCAAAGAATGGAAACAATCAGCAAAAAAAAATCTGAAAAAAACTTAACATGGAATATGTCTTTCATCACAAATTTTTTTGCCAAAATGCGAAGATTTTTGGCATGTCCACGGTGCTAAGAAATATGCATATTTTTTTTGTAGTCTATGTTATATCATATTGAAAAAAAAATAGTCAAATACCACATGTCATGCTAGCAAATTTTCAATTTATTTAGATGTTTTTGAGATAATATGAAAAGAAATACATTGGAACTTATATCTATATTATATTAAAAGAACGAACAGTTTGAGTTACTCCGTGGATTTCTTATGCAATATCGAAATGTCAATTTTTTATATGCAATTAGATCGCCTGTCAATATCATATGCAACCAAGTATTAAAATTGTTATTATCCATTGAATTCAATAAACAAATTATATTATATCAATATCTAAGTAGTTGTTTAAAAATATTTGTGTTCATGGATGGAGTTGGATGCATGTCGACTCCAAATACTACTCTATCTGACTAACCTGGACGAGATGAGTGCTTTTTTAGCATCAAAACTGATTCGTGATCAGATTAGTGGTACATCATTTTTTCTCTTTTTTAAATTTTATTATTTTAAAGTTTAATATAACATATTTAATATTTTATTTAAAATAAAAAATAATATTTTAATTATTCAATATTTTCTATATTTCAAGTGCTTTATTTTTAGATTGATTTTTTTCAATAAGTACTCAACCTGAGATAATATTAGGTTGATGCGTTCACCCAACTCGACGAGCACCCATAGTTAAAAAAAGACATTTAAATAATAATAATAATAATAATAATAATAATAATAATAATAATAATAATAATAATAATAATAATAATAATAATAATAATCTCATGTGATTAAGAAAAAAATTAAAAGGAAAACATAAGTAATACTTTTATTTAGGACAATTTATTTTTTTATTTGTAAATTTTATATTTATTTAAAGTATAAATATAAAAACACTTTTATTTTCAAGATTATGTTACCCAGAGTAGTCTGGACGAAGATTAATGATAGTAGTTAAAGAATAGGTAATTAAGCTAATTCTTAACGAAGTAGATAATTGTTTAGACACTTAACCAAAAATGGCAATTCAATAGTAGTGAATGAATAAATTTCTAAGAAAGATTCTGATGTCCAGAAATATAAAAGAAACTAGGGAAACCCATCGCGCTTCGCGCAATCGACAAATGTGCTTATTTTTACAAAAAGAAAAGTAGACAAAGAATTCATTTGTCTCTCGTGATAAAACACAAATATAACATACCTATATAAAGATATTTTCTAAATTTAAAATTTGATAACCCCATCTGCTTGACATAAGATAATACAAGAAAAAAAATTATTTTAAAAAATTGGTGAAACTCCATTGTTTCATACTAATATTCTCTAAATGATGAAAAATATGATTTCACATATTATTTATCAAATCTCCTCAAAAAAACATATTATTTATCAAATACAAAATAACACAAATATCAGTTAAAATACATCTAAGTCAAATCATCAAAATACAACAAAGAGAAATTTAGTTATTGGATTAGAATTAATTAATGTTATAATTAACTTTGCTGAAGGGAATAGAAAATGGCTTTTGTGGAGAGAGAATTAGAAAGTGGCAAAGATTAATAGATTATAATGATATTTAAGTAGTAGTGGATTTCAATATTAGTAGTAAAGTTAGTTAATGATATTTATGACATCAAATGGATCGAAGCTAGACAATGTAATCTTGGAATGCTAAGAGATTATGAAATATTAAATGATGGATCATGAACTTTAATTGTTAGTAACGAATAAAAACTAAAAAATAAAAAAATTAAGAAAAAAAAATAAATATGAACGAAGACTATAATAAATTAGATAAGGAAAAGTTAGAGGCAGAAGGATAAAAGTTATCAATTATTGATAATTAGATAAATGTGGTAGTGACGTATTTTTTATGGTAGTGACACATTTTGAAAAAAAGAGTCTTAACTACGATAGTTTCGTTTTATTTCTAATTCGCCAATTTAAAAAAAGGCTTTCATTCTGAAATTGAAATTTTATAGTAGTGAGGACCAATCATCGATCAATTAATTATAATATTTGTATTGTTTTATTCAAATTTGTCGTCCATTATTTTCGTTTTCCCATTGAAATGTAGTCCATTGTTTTAAATATCAAACTTGCTTAATCAAACCGTAACACACACGTATATGTATGTATGTAAATAGAAATAGAAATATAATACTAAGCGATCAAATTTCTACATATTTTTGTAACTGGTTATGCCTATATTTTAACCCAAATTTAGTTTATGTTATATTATGTTACACATAAGGGAGCTCAAGAACATACAAAAATAATGCCGTTATTTCCCACTTCTCTTCTTTTACTGAGAATTTCGCTTAAATACCTGTAAAATAAATTTTAGATTGCAATTAAACATATATATATATATATATATATATATATATCCCAAGCTATTCCTTTTGTTTTATCTAAGGGGCCGTTTGGCGCATTACCGATTTAAGTAACCGATAATTTAGATCATCACACAGATAGATTACCACTATTTAAATTATCGATAATATTACATTATAGTGTTTGATAAGTATAAATAAAATACTGATAATATAAATAATAGTCAAAACGAACAGTGACAAAATTATCAAAATACCCTTTAAAATTATTTCAGATTTTAATAACATATTTTTATAAATAAACAAAAAAATTCAAAAAAAAGAATATATATAAAAAGATGAGATAAAATTAAAAGTTATTTGTAAAATATTTCAACTAATAAAAAAATGAAGTTAATTGATATTTATTTATTAATAAAAAATTTGAAATAAAAAGTTTAATTGAAGGAATATTTTAGTCAAAATGTATTCCCAGCAGTTGGTAATCTAGAAAAACACCTTCCATGCCTGCTATCTTGATTATCAGTGATGTGGTAATCAAGATTATCAGAGTAATTAAAATTATCGGTAATCAATCGCAGCCAAACGAGGTAATGTGGTGGGTCCTGAAAATTTTAAATAAAATGACCGGTAATTTATTTATATTATCTCATACCAAAAGACCCCTAAGGGGAATCTAATAAATTCGTTTTTTTTGTTAGTTTATAGTTATACTGCAATGAAACATGCAACTTTGTTCTAGATTTTTTTCCTGTAGATTAATTTTCTTTTTTGCAATTTTAAAGATATAGAAACTAAGATGCAAGAATGTAACTATAACGAATCTACACGATTTTCGTCACAAATTGAAAGATTTCCAAATCAAAATTTACAGGAAAACTTCAAATTACTCTGATTACTAATTTCCAATTCATACCATAAACTCATGGAAATCCTTATAATTGGCAAATGAAAGGGGTCAAATGTTTGCAAATAGAAATCCAACCGTGCCATGAGAAGAATACCTTTCTTTCAAGTCTTAAAAGATGATGCAAGCATGCAAATGTAAAGCCATAAGTTACCGAGGCTCCAAAACCGAAGATCAATTCTCATTCTAGTGTCTTGAAACAACTGTTCGGGATTCAACATCAAGGTCATTTACTGAACAACACAAGTCCTAAAGAAAAGCCCATAAAAGCCAGAAAGAGAGTGAGACAGCAAGTTGAAAGAGAGTGATATTCTCCTTGGATCATTTATTACGGAACAACACAGGTTCAGCATTTCTCCTTGGATCATAGTCTGATCTTCTTAACCTCTCACGACCCGATCTCTCATCATCACGATAGTGCTTCCTCTGATCATATGTCAATATAATAAAATATACGAACTTATATATCAAAAGAGAAGTATGACTAAATGAGCCTTCCGGAAGACACAAAAGATAAATTGAAACAATATCAAAGGTATCTTTTATATACATTGTGAAAAACATGAAAAAAATATCTTTATACAAGAATTTCATTATCACAAAGGGATCATTTCTTAAATACAGACCTCCACCATGCCTATATGACCCTCCATTACCACGGTCTCCATGCCTACCATCTGCAATTAGAATAGAGGGTCAAATGCATGCAGAATAAGAAATAACATGTTGTCGCCTCCCGCATGGCGAGCTCCCTCTCTCGTCGCGAGGGGAGCTCGTCGGCCTTCTCCGATCTCCGGCAATGGCGACACAAATCAGCAAGAAGCAGAAGGCAAGCACCATCCCCAGATTGAGCCTTACCTTTCATACCATACTTGACTGCCCAGCCGATGCCACCGAGGCTCTCGGTGTTGGCCACCACGTAGTCCAATTAGACCTCCCTGTCGGTGGCCCTGTGCAGCCACAGCAGCTCGTCCCTGTACGTGCTCCACGACAGGTAATAGCTCTTCACCATTGGAATGCTCTTGTCGTACCCGCCTCGGTACTTATCCCGAACTCGAACAGCTAAATCATTTGATGGCCTCTAACAGGTGGCGGTATGAGCCGACGGCCACGATCTCCTCCCCTTGATTGTTGGCGCTCCACGACAGCATGGTGACCGTGAACACCATCGGCGGGCCGAACTTGACATGTTCTCCGGCGTCGTAGCAGCGACCCACAACGTTAACTCATATGATCAGTCAAAATTAAACCCAGGATTCACTGCCTGATAGAAGATATGTCAGCAGAAGTACATTAATTGATTTTTCATGTCAAAAATTGGATCACCCGAGTCCATGTACATGCCACCTATAAAAAGAAAGCAAAAACAAAGATCATGCATGCATGAAAGAAAAATATGAAGTATATTTTCTTCTATGTATAAATATTAACACGCACTTTGGATGCCCGTGTTCTTAGGTGGGATCTAATATCAGGAAGGTTGACAAACATGACGGCATAAGAGGTGAAAAAATACCAGAGCATGCATGATAGGAGGGACTGCGAGGGAAATAAGATCCACAGACCTACTTTCATTAAGTTAGGTCCAAGTTTCAAATTCATCATGCCAACAAATTATGACAATAACTGAAGTCTTGATGATAAAGACTCACGCCAAGATGAACCTCGATATCTTCAACAGTTGTACTGCGATTGAGATCTTTAATATTCGTGTCTCCATGGAGGGTGGAAGGAGAGAAACTAAAGAAAAGGCTGGTCGAGGAGCTCGAGGGTGTTGATGTTGTAATTGATGTCTTCTTTTAAACTCATTTGAAAAAAAAATGACTGTCGTGTGAAGAAAAAAATGACTGTCGTTTGGAGTATAAGGGGGAAACGTCTGTCCTTTGTAGAATAAAAATAAACATTCTAACTTATCACTTCACATTTAAAAAAACTTTAAAAATATATAAATGCCAAAAAAGATAAATAAGAATGCTTGCTTGAGAAGAATTTGAAACTGCTCAGCGGTGTGATGATGGAGGCTCGATGTGCAGACCGGTGGAGACACCACAACTCAGTAGGCATGCTTTCTCCGGAGGAATTGTGGAGTCCACCTTGGCAACGTTGGCGGCGTCCACGATTGTGTACTCGGTGAAGCTAGATGGACAAGAAGTTGTGCAGCGGCCCCCGTGGCCGCGTCCGTGAATCTGCCTGTCACGAGCTCGAATTAAATCCTAGTTTAATTCGAAGCTCGGGACTCGTTACGGACGATTATATAAAATTAAAAAAGATTGTGAAAATATGATGTAAATTTTTCTTTTATAACATACATAAAAATGAAAATATCATAAAATAAATTACACAATTTATGATGATCATTCAGAGCAAATCAATAATCCTTAAGTTTTACATTTTATAAAATAATTTTGCCTTCTTACATCATATACAATATTACATATCCATTACACATAACCAAACCTCTCGATATCCTAATAGAAGAATACGAGGGATTCAAATCTTTTCATCTTACTACGAACCCTTCAAATACTATCACCTAGCATGATTCCCAATAATTATCTGAAAAATGTGAAAACAACAGAGTGAGCTAAAATAGCTCAGTAAGTTGATAACTCATAGCCTATGTGTTACCAACTAATTAATTCGGAGTGACATGGAAAAGTATATAATAATCATAATAGAAAAATATGTATTTTTATATATTTGATAATTACATATATAACATACTAATAAGAAGCATCACACTCAGCTTGCAATCAATATCATATAAATCATATCAAACATATGTATGCAATGCAACACTCTCCTATGAATGCACGAATCACCAATTGACCAGTGGTCGGTAGGTGGACTCTAGAGGTGGTTCCCATCGTAATCAGCGATGTAACACTTAGCTCCATCCTATCTCATCCCTTTCGGGAAACAAATCATATAACTATAGGTGGACTCTAGAGATGTCCCCTATGGATTATAGAGGTGGCCCCCATCGCGACTACTCATGATGTGGCACTTAGCTCCTCATGACACTTAGCTCCAGCCTATCTCATCCCATTATTGAGGAACAAAATGATGAATTGAACTCTAGAGATGACTCACATCGTGATCATTGATGTAGCACTTAGCTCCAACCATCATACAATGCAATACAAATTCATCATATAATAATTGCATCTCAATATCAGAAAGATGAATCATATCAAAGACCATTTCAAATCGAGCAAAATTGTACTTCTCGTAACTCATTCAAATCATATCACATATACTTTCAAATGTGCAATCATACAATCATTCAGATATACTTTTTATAATTGCATTTCTCGAAATCAATTCATAACATATTCAATAATATCACAGTCAATGCCACACCGAATTCAAAAGAGGTGAATACATAGAGTAGGAGAAACCAACTTACCTGACATAAGCTTTAGTGTTTCCTCTTTTCTTTTTCTTATCATTCATCTAACCCTATAACAATATTATAAGTCCATATTACTCTTACAACCATACCAACATAGAAATTTTATATCATTTACACAATTCATCTAGCTCAATCAATTCAATTTGCCCACCTAGTTAAGAAATATCATGACTTTGAATATAAATAACAAAATGTAATTATTCCAATTTTACTTCACTCCATATTCCGTTAGACTTGTTTCTAAGGAAAATCATCGTTCACCCTAAGTTTCATGTTGACAGATTGAGTAATCGTGCTTTTATTATTTTTAGCAATTAATAAACAACTCATTTTTCTAATAATTTCCAATTTTCCTAGACGTAACTTTCATAGGCGTGACTTATAAAATTCCTAATTCTCCTTTTTTTTTTCCTTATATCCTTCAGAAAAGAGTACAACAAATTTCACAAGTGTCAACATAATCTGCTCCAATTTTTCTTATGGCAAACTCAGAGGACTCGGTTAATCCTTTATAACTTTAACTAGACATATATTTTTCAAATAATTTCAATTGTAATTAAATCCTAACATCGGTATCTATCTCTTTGTAAATCATCAAATAATTTCATGTCATATTTGATTTAATATATGATTTATAAAATCGGATAGCAATTTTTGTTGGCGGAATGACCGTAGCTTAAAGATGAAGGCATATGTTTTTCTACAGACATCCGATGAACTTAATTCCAAAGCTCAACAAAACTAGACACCATAAATATATCAATTACCAAGTTGTACTCATCATAATTTATATATATAAATGTTTGTGATCACAGACATCACAATAGGTTATTCACACTTCTAGAACTCAAGATGTACCATTTATTCATCTCAAATCTCCTTCTCAGCAAATTATTTTGGAATAAATCAACTTGTTTTAGAACTCTCGCTCAGCTAGCTATAAGATATGTAAATTTTATATTTTAATTCTGGGTATATTATTTATAGCATGAGCCGGAATCCACTCTACTGATTCTGTGAGGCAACATGATTTATGCTCATCAATTTACATATTACTTTTTAAATACATAAGATTTGATGATTATTCTTTATTCACTTATATACTTCTAAGTTATCATGTGATCCAACTTTTAGAAAATTTGAATCACAATACAATATTTTGTAAGTCAACTCAACATTCGGCTTCTACATTTTAAATTGAAACAATTGAAACTTAGTATGTTTCTTTAATAGGTTTCATGTTTCTAACAAATAGTAAAATTTCTCTTATCAATTCAATCCGTTGATAAAGATGGATTTTATTCTAAACATGCAGAAGTCTACATCATGAATATTACCAACAAATATTAATTAGATCCAACTCTTACGTACCTTTAATTCGTTAACTTCTTCTCTCTTTTTTTTTCCTCTAATTCTCCTCTCCTCCCATTCTCTTCTATCTACCCTGACTCGGTCAGAGACCAACATGGAGCTCCTTTCATTTGTTTCTTCTTTTTTTTTTTTTGTCTTCCTCCCCATTTGCAACCGCCAAAGATGGATAAGAGGGTGACTAAAGCACCTTAGCTGTTTGATTTGCCTGAACTTGGAAAGCATGAGGTGTCATCAAGGGGAGAAGTTAGAGGATGAGGTGGATGGCTGCTGGGGTGGGTTTGAGAGGCAAGATCCAAGAGGTGTCTAAGTATCAGGCGTACAAGGGTAAAAAAAATGCAATTATAATTTATTTGCATATAGTGGTGGAAGCAGACTTGACAAATAATTAAATTAACTATTTATTAATTTTTTAATTTATTTAACTATTTTAGTTTTGTTCTTTAGCTAGTAGCCACCTGAAAAATTAACGCATTATATTTTCAATTACATTAACAATTAATCAAATAAACATAATAATAAGTTATTTAACTATTAATTACTCAAGTAACCTCAATTATGTTAGTACTTCATATTTATGCCTAATATAGTTGGCTCCTTGTCATAATTTTAATCACTAGACCATTTATCTCACAATAAGATAATAATTAACTTAATTAATACTTTTAGTTTAATTTCTTAAGATAAAATTATAGATCATTACACTGCCGGTGTCGTTCGCGGTCGTCATCTTAGACGCCGCCATGTTGAAGCGAACCTTGGAGCAGTTATTGCTCTTCTCGGACCTGCAGTCGGCGCACTCCCTTCAGTGTGCGAGGAACACCGGCACCACTGCCTCCCCCGCCATCACATCCTTCACTCCCTCGCCCACGCTCTCCACCACCCTGCGAAAGGCATTATCACGTACAATAGTTCATTGACGCAACGTGCAAGCCAATGAAATTAAGAGGACAGACGATGAGGTGCCGTTTCACGCTATCCGAACGCTTTGTGGCCGAGGATATGCGGAACACGTCCGGGAAGTCGGGAACTCCTAAGAATTAGGCCAGAAATGTTAACAGGTATTTTAGCATCAATGGAAAGTGCCGAGTCGTGTATATAACTATATATAGTATATACATTCATGCGCCAAAAGGTGACGTCGCTGTGGCAAAGGGAGGTGCAGATGATCTTAATTACTCACACTTCATGGGCTATCGACGGAGCCACCACCACCTCCTCAGTCGTCAGAGGCTTGCCGTCGGCTGTCCACAGCCACTTTAAGGTCGTCGATAAACAATGGACGACATTAAGCGTTGAGGTAATTTGTATGACAAACTACAAAACTATACCTTTTCGGAAGGCAGAGATTGTGATGCCGCGAAGGCTGAGGAGACGTCGGCCAATGAGGAGGGAGGGGGAGGGAAGACCGGAAGAGGATTGTGAGGGAGCATGATTATCTAATGTGTCGTTAAGTGCCTCTGTTTAAAAGGAAAACAATAGCAATAAATTAGAAGATAGGGTGCAAGAGGTAGATATACAGGCACGCAAAGGAAGATGATTAGTCGACTAATCATAATGTAATAGTAGAAGGCCAAATGTTACCTTCAGCAAAATCTTCCACTTCATATTCATATTCGAGACAGTAAAAGATAAAAAACAAAAAAAAGTGAGAAAAAAGATAAATCAAAATGTTGAATGGACATCAATTTGAAACTGTCAGTGAAACATGAGCTTTATATAAATATAAGATTTAATGTACAGAAATAATAAAATCCCGATCACCACTAGAACTCAAGAAAAGAGCACATAAACAAAACCGGAACCCTTGTTCGATTTCCTTTCAGAAAAGAGCCCTTTTCGAAAAAGAGCTCCTAAACAAAACCGGAAGGGTTTAATTCATATGCTAATCAAGGGTTTAAATCGTGCGTCTAATGGTCGCCGTCCGATTCGATCTCAACTGCTCACAACAGTGCGATTTTTTTTCCTTCTTTTTTCTTCAACCTACGCACACGCACGATCCAAAATTCCAAACCAAACCCTTTCCCCCTTCTTTCTTCTCTCTCCTCCTTGCGATCAACCACTCCCGCGATCGTCCTCACCGCCCTCGCGATCGTCGCCGCCGCGCTCACCGCCCTCCTCCTTTCCTCTTCTCCGCGACCCCATGGAGATCCGCCGCTGACCAGATCTGCGCGTGAGGGGGAGATCCAACCGTCGGTGACCTCCGCCGCGACCCCTGCCGACCTCCGCGAAGACCAGTTCTGCACATGAATCCAACGATCGTCGAGCTCCGCCGCGACCCCCGCCGACCTCCGCGTCGACCAGATCTCGCCGCCGCTCGTGCTTCGACCTCTCTCCTCGCCGACGCAGCCGCCGCCTCGCGATCCATCGCCGCCGCCGCCGCCTCGCGATCCATCGCCGCCGCCGCCGCCGCCGCCTCGTAATCCATCGCCGCGACCCTCAACCTCACCCGCCGTTGCTGGCCTCTCCCGCCGCCGCTCTCGCCCGCCCCGCCGCCCGCGACTGGCTCCGCACCGCCTGCCGCCACTCGCCGCCGTCTCGCCTCGCCCCCCTCCGCCGCCGTCTCGCCCGCCGCCCTCCTCCGCCGTCTCGCCCGCCGCCCTCCTCCTCCGCCGTCTCGCCTCGCCCCCCTCCGCGGCCGTCTCGATTCGCCCCCCTCCGCCGCCGTCTCGCCTCGCCCCCCTCCGCCGCCGTCTCGCCCCGCTGCCGCCGTGCTCTCGCCCTGCCGCCGACCGAGGCTTGTGCGGCCGCCGACCTGGCCCGCCGACTGCCCCCGCCCCAAGCCTCCAATAATTAGTAAAATTTGTAATTTAAATTAATGATAATTTGTTAATCTTGTGAAGACAGCCTAATTACGTACTTGCACTTTGAAATGGTTTAAGTGCACTTTGTTGTGGTTCGAATGTGAACATGATTGAATTCCATTTCATTTGTAGGCAAAGAATTTGTAATTTGTATGCATTGGTTTGAACTTAAACACGATTGTATTTAATTTCATTTGTGGTCGCACTTTGATGTGGTTGAAGTGCACTTTGATATAGTTCGAATGCACTTTGATGTGGTTGAAGTGCACTTTGATATAGTTCGAATCTTGTATACGCCTTTGAACATGATTGTCGAAAGATTGAATTCCATTTCATTTATAGTCAAAAAATTTGTATGCTATATGTACTTAAACACGATTGTCGAAAAGGTAAAATTCCATTTCATTTGTCATCAAAGAATTCTTTGATGTGGTTCGACTTTTATATATGAAAATGATTGTTGAAAGGGTGAATTTCATTTCATTTGTCGTCCACATATCGCACGTCAAATTACAACGTTTGTATCACATATTCGAACGACGTCATAACTCTCGGAATGATGAACGTTTGTCTCGTTTGTCTCACATTACAACGTCAACATGATTCAATTACATTTCCAAATTACTTTTTTCATGAATCAACATTACATCCACATGAATCAATTAATCAACATCGAATGTCGAACACATTTTAGAATCAATTGCAGTGGCGGCGGCGGGGCGAGAGGGCGAGGCTGAGAGAGCGGCGGCGAAGAGGCGAGAGCGGCGGCGGCGGGGCGAGAGCACGACGGCGGCGGAGGGGGGCGAGAGAGCGGCGGCGGGGCGAGACCGACAGCGGAGGCGGGGCGAGAGAGCGCCCCCGGTAGGCGAGAGAGCGGTCGCGGTAGGCGAGAGCACGGCGGCGGGGGCGAGAGCGGCGGCGGGTGGAGAGACCGGCGGAGGGGGGCGAGAGAGAGCCGGCGGGGGCGAGAGCAGATCCGTGCGGATCTGGCCGGATCGGATGCGGCCGATCTCGGAGGCGGACCAAGAAGAAGAGAGAGAGGAGGAGGATCTCGGATGCGGCAGATCCGTGCGGATCTGGCCGGATCCGCGTCGGATGCGGCCGATCTCGGAGGCGGACGAAGAAGAAGAAGAGAGAGAGGAGGGGGATCTCGGATGCGGCCGATCTCTTCTTCGATGGCGGAGGCGGACGACGTCGTGGACGAAGAAGAGAGAGAGGAGGGGGCGACTGCGCGGACGAAGAAGAGAGAGAGGAGGGGGCGACTGTGCGGACGAGAAAGAGAGAGAGAGAGAGGAGGGCTGCGGCCGAAGTCATTGAAAGAAAAAAAGAGTAATCTCGGCCGTCCGATGCTTTCCAAGATTAGCATATGAATTAAATCCAAACCGAAACCCAACTCTTTTCCGAAAAGAAATTGAACCATCGGTCTCGCGTATTTAAATAGGCCATGCCATGCGAGGATGCGACTGCGAGAGAGGAGCAACACAAGTCCACTTTCCCTCTCAATCAGACTCACGTTCTTTCATTTTTAACGTTGTGACATCGCTGCCGCATTGTAAGAGCACCCCTGCCATGCAAAGTTACTTCCAGGTACGTCATTTTTCTTGATGATCAAACTTTTATATGATGGCTTACGAGTTCTCTATACGTTAACATCTTTTCTCATCCTCTGCAGTTCTTGGATGAGCTCCAGAGCCACTCTACGCATGACAATGGGTAGCTCAGGTGACATAGAGAACAACTCTCCTTCTACGAGACAGTACGACATCACCAAACCAATTTCCACAGCAAGGCCGACTGGGGAGGATATTCGGAGAAGCACTGAATTGGAGAAGCTATTGGTTGATTTCGGGCTTTATGAGTCCAAGGAAGAAATTCTCAAAAGAGAAGAGGTGCTGAGGGACATTGATCAGATTTGCAAAGGATGGGTGAAGGATTTGACAAGGCAAAGGGGTTACACTGATCGGATGGTCGAGGAAGCTAATGTCGTCATTCTCACTTTCGGGTCTTATCGCTTGGGAGTTCATGAACCAGGGGCCGACATTGACGCCCTTTGCGTCGGTCCTTCTTATGTCGATAGGGAGCATGACTTCTTCATCACGCTGCATGACATTTTGGCACGAACCGATGGTGTGAGCGAACTACAACCTGTTCCTGGTGCTTACGTTCCGGTCATGAAATTCAAGTTCCGCGGAGTAGCAGTCGATCTTCTCTACGCTAGAGTCTCGCTCTTGGTGGTTCCTGAGGATTTGGACATCTCTATGCTTCTATTCTTTATGGTCTTGACGAAGCTACAGTTAGGAGTCGGGGTAGGCGAGAGCACGGCGGCGGGGGCGAGAGCGGCGGCGGGTCGAGAGACCGGCGGGGGCGAGAGCAGATCCGTGCGGATCTGGCCGGATTGGATGCGGCCGATCTCGGAGGCGGACCAAGAAGAAGAGAGAGACAGGAGGATCTCGGATGCGGCAGATCCGTGCGGATCTGGCCGGATCCGCGTCGGATGCGGCCGATCTCGGAGGCGGACGAAGAAGAAGAAGAGAGAGAGGAGGGGGATCTCGGATGCGGCCGATCTCTTCTTCGATGGCGGAGGCGGACGGCGCCGTGGACGAAGAAGAGAGAGAGGAGGGGGCGACTGTGCGGACGAGGAAGAGAGAGAGAGAGAGGAGGGCTGCGACCGAAGTCATTGAAAGAAAAAAAGGGTAATCTCGGCCGTCCGATGCTTCCCAAGATTAGCATATGAATTAAATCCAAACCGAAACCCAACTCTTTTTCGAAAAGAAATCGAACCATCGGTCTCGCGTATTTAAATGGGCCATGCCATGCGAGGATGCGACTGCGAGAGAGGAGCAACACAAGTCCACTTTCCCTCTCAATCAGACTCGCGTTCTTTCATTTTTAACGTTGTGACATCGCTGCCGCATTGTAATAGCACCCCTGCCATGCAAAGTTACTTCCAGGTACGTCATTTTTCTTGATGATCAATCTTTTATATGATGGCTTACGAGTTCTCTATACGTTAACATCTTTTCTCATCCTCTGCAGTTCTTGGATGAGCTTCAGAGCCACTCTACGCATGACAATGGGTAGCTCAGGTGACATAGAGAACAACTCTCCTTCTACGAGACAGTACGACATCACCAAACCAATTTCCACAGCAAGGCCGACTGGGGAGGATATTCGGAGAAGCACTGAATTGGAGAAGCTATTGTTGATTTCGGGCTTTATGAGTCCAAGGAAGAAATTCTCAAAAGAGAAGAGGTGCTGAGGGACATTGATCAGATTTGCAAAGGATGGGTGAAGGATTTGACAAGGCAAAGGGGTTACACTGATCGGATGGTCGAGGAAGCTAATGCCGTCATTCTCACTTTCGAGTCTTATCGCTTGGGAGTTCATGAACCAGGGGCCGACATTGACGCCCTTTGCGTCGGTCCTTCTTATGTCGATAGGGAGCATGACTTCTTCATCACGCTGCATGACATTTTGGCACGAACCGATGGTGTGAGCGAACTACAACCTATTCCTGGTGCTTACGTTCCGGTCATGAAATTCAAGTTCCGCGGAGTAGCAGTCGATCTTCTCTACGCTAGAGTCTCGCTCTTGGTGGTTCCTGAGGATTTGGACATCTCTATGCTTCTATTCTTTATGGTCTTGACGAAGCTACAGTTAGGAGTCTCAATGGCTGCAGGGTGGCGGACCAAATCCTTCGTCTTGTGCCTAATGTCGAGAGCTTCCGGACGACGCTTCGGTGCTTGAAGCATTGGCCTAAGAAGCGTGGCATTTATTCAAATGTGACTGGCTTTCTTGGAGGTGTGAACTGGGCGATCTTAGTTGCTCATGTCTGCCAGCTTTATCCGAAT
This sequence comes from Pontederia crassipes, assembly GCA_030549335.1. Classification (NCBI taxonomy): domain Eukaryota; kingdom Viridiplantae; phylum Streptophyta; class Magnoliopsida; order Commelinales; family Pontederiaceae; genus Pontederia; species Pontederia crassipes. Next base: position 28,771,602 of record CM060183.1, on the reverse strand, counting down.
GCCGTGTCGAGCATGTTGGTTTTGAGGTTCTTCCGAGTTTACACACAGTGACGTTGGCCGATTCCTGTGATGCTCTGTGCTATTGAAGAAGATGAAGTTGGATTTCCAGTGTGGGATCCACGAAAGAACCCTTCAGATCGCTTGCACCTTATGCCCATCATCACTCCTGCATATCCTTGCATGAACTCTAGCTACAATGTGTCAGCAAGTACGTTGAGTGTTCTGATGGAGTAGTTCGAACATGGAAACAAGACTTGCGACGATATTGAGCTGAACAAGGCCAATTTGAGTACTCTCTTCAAACCATATCCTTTTTTCGAAAAGTACAGAGAGTACGTACGAGTCGACATTGTCGCTGCAGACGTTGAAGATCTTCTGATGTGGAAAGGATGGGTTTTGTCCCGATTGAGGCAGCTGGTCCTTAAGATTGAGCGGGACACTTGTGGGAAGTTGCAGTGTCATCCATGGCCTAATCAGTACGTGGATCATTCCCACCATTGTGCCCATTGTGCTTTCTTTATGGCCGTGCAGATGAAAAAAGGAGTCACGAGACAAGACGGCCAGAAGTTTGACATACGTGGAATAATTCATGAGTTCAAACATTCAGTGAACATGTACGACTTCTGGAAGCCAGGGATGGAAATTGATGTTTCTCATGTTCGCCGAAAGCAAATCCCTGCTTATGTCTTTCCCCAAGCAAAGACGGGTGGAGCAACATGTGGGGAAGTGGCTGAGAAACTTGAGAACAACCATATGGGGCAACAACTGAAGGAAAAACCTGCTGGTGCTTCAGGTGATATTAAACTTGAGAAACTTGCTGCACCAATGATCCCGAATCTGGAATTACCCGAAGGGTGTAGGATGAAAATGTTTATGGCAGAAGTTGAGACTGGATCAGTCAGGATTTGCGTCAACAAGCGAAATAATTCTGGAGATTCTGATGCAGAACTGGAGAGATCTGACACTCTGACTCCTGGGGTTTGTTTTGTTAATGAAGGGGAAAGATAGTTAGGATGATGTCAATATTGGCAGCGAGAGCAACCAGGAGAAGTCTGCATGCAGGAATTTGAACTCTTGAAGCAAACAGATTGATACTGTTACATACGAGCAAGAGCTACCCCTTCGATTCAGCAACTTTTCCTGGGCCTGCTAAAGCTTCGCATAATGCAGATGCATCTGTACTCAAGGTGGAAGGCTTGAAGAGAACTTGCACATCTCTGTTGAGCTGCAATAACCATGTGTGTTTAAAGCAGCCAAAGTATTCTGAGTTCAAGTATGTAACATATCTGTATATTAGTCAAACTGTAAATGAGCAAATCCCACAACCATGTAATGAGAATATTGAAATATAAATATAACGATGTTATTTGTGAAAAAAATTGTGATGCAATGACACTCTTCTGATTCCTATAATAAGAAATTAGTTTCTCGTGATTAGTAATGTATTTCTTTTTTTAATTTACTTTTGAAGGTTTTTGAACCTCCTTTTATAATCGGAAAAATTGATGATTATTAAGAAAATTTATAATGTGATGAATCTTCCTCAATCAGATCTTCTTCTTCTTCTTCTTCTTCTTCTTAAGACGGAGTAATTGTCATTAGTACATCGCCTCCTGGAGGACTCCTTTGAAGTTTATCTATCACACTGTTAATGTAATAAGTTAGCTGACAGTTATTATAGTTAGTTGCTGGTATGGTAGTTAGTATTGTAGCTGCGCGGACATCATATTAGTGGTGCACTATAGCATATGTTGTACTGTCGATATCACATATCATTATATTAGATAGGACATATAAATAGTTGAAAGAGTTTTTTGAATAATTAATTAGGGTTTTGAATAATTAATCAAGATTCAATTCCCCCCAAAACTTCTTCTTCCTCTTCTTCTTTGCATCATTCTTGTGTCTCACTCGCTAGCTGAGTTTTATTGGGCGATTAATGATCCGTTCATCTTTTAACATGTTATCAAAGTCCTTTCGGAAGGATTCAGATCCATCAATTTGAGGTAATTGAATGGATCTACTTAGCTCATCTCTTTATTTGAGAATTCTGGTTGTAAATTTGGGTGTTTTGATTGAGAATTTATTTCTTCTGAATCCCGAGCGATTCATTATCGTGGTTAACATGTCTACTGGATTGTCTTCTTCTTCTGGGACGCTTCAAGTCCTCTTTTCTTAAGTCCTTAGGATTCGTCGGGGCAAGTTTTAATTCATTATAAGTTAATTGATTCAAACAATTACCTGTTATGGAGCAACGCGATGTATAATGTGCTTGTGGGAAAGAATAAACATGGTTTTGTGGATGGTTTTTGCAGTCAGTCAGTTCGATGTCTTTTTGCACCCTTAGTGGTGTAGATACAATGCTATAGTTGTGTCCTAGATTACTAGTAGAATTTCAAAGGATCTGGTCAGTAATGTAACCTTTACACAAGATGTCATGGTTTTTTGGAAGAATCTGAAAGAAAATTTTGATAAGATGAATGGAATGGAAATGTATTCTCTTCATTTGTTGACTATTTTACATGTTAGAATTTGTGGGAGGAATTGTCTGCCATGGTTCCTGCACTACCTTTGACTGATTCCTCAAAAGACTATCATATTTACCTTTCAGAACAGAAGTTGTATAAGTTTTTAATGAGCCTCAATGATTGTCATAATCATGTTAGAATACAAATCATGTTGATGTCTCCTTTTCCAACAATTAATCAGGCTTATGCCTTGTTAATTGTGGAAGAACACTGTCGAGAAAGAAAACAAATATTAGTTCTGATAAGCATCTTGCATTTCTTGGTTCTAAACTAGAGAACTATAATATGAAGCTGAAGAGGGATCCAAATTAATTTGAGCATTGCAAGAATCCATGCCATAAGAAGAGTCAATGTTACAAAATACTAGGATGTCCCCAAAATTTTAAATTCAAGGCCAAAAATCATATCAATGTTAATAATACTACAACACAGTTTGTTGAGACAGATGTAACTAAAATACAAAAACTCACAAAAGATCAATTTAAACACCTTCGACAGCTGCTAGATAAAGATTCCAAAGAGTCCATTTCAGATGTTGTATATAACTTCTCCATCTTGCTCCTTTGATTCATGGATAATTGGTATGGGGCATCTAATCACATGACTTATAGGCTCGATTGGTTAACATACATAAAGACTTTATCAGGGAAAAATTTTGTTACTTTGCCTAATGGTCAGATATCTTCTATAACTCATATGGGATCTCATATAATATCTGTTGGAAAGAAACTTACAAATGTGTTTTGTGTTCGAGAATTCAAATTCAATCTGATTTATGTAGCCCCAATTAACTAAGTATCTGAACTGCGAAATATTTTTTCTGTCAATGACTGCATGATCTAGGACCAATCTTGTGGCAAGGGGAGCCTGATTGGTAGGAAAAGCAATGGACTATACTACTTTATAGGGCTGAGAAGTGCAGAACCTATTTCCTACCTCCTTTGTTGTTGGAGTGTCTACAACTGAGGAGGAGTTAGGGCATATTCTTGTAAACAAATTCATAGTCTGTTAAAGAATTTCCATTGTAATTCTTCAGATCCTAAATTCCTTTAGCAAGTCAAACTAAGCAGCCTTTTAAACCACTCAACAAAAGAAAAACTAGTACTGAGTGACTTGAGCTAAATTCATGTTGATATTTGGGGTCCTTTTAAAACTTCTTACAATGGAAATAAATACTTTCTTACCATAGTTGATGATCTAAGCAGGATAACTTGGTTTTATTTGCTTAAACACAAATCTGAGTGTGGTTCATATTTAACTCAATTTGTTGTGTTAGCTGAAAAATAGTTCTCTGTCCAAGATCCCAATTGGGTAGAAGCTATGATGGTGGAGCTTGAGGCTTACAGACAAATGGGATCTGGAAATAATTGATTTGCCATCGGGGGCCATTGGATGTAAATGGGTCTATAAAGTGAAATGAACTACAGATGGAAAAGTAGAAAGTTTCAAAGCTAGGCTACTAACTAAGGTCTATAATCAGAAAGAAGGGGTGAATTACCTAGAGATTTTTCTCCAATTGCTAAGTCTGTGACTATTCGATCTTTATTAGTTGCTGCAGCACAAAATAAGTGGCTAGCTTATCACTTGGATGTTAATAATGTATTTTTAAATGAAGACCTATATGAAGAAGTTTATATGACCTTACCCGAGGTACTTCAAAGTCAAGGGAGCAGAAAAAAGTGTGTAGGCTGATTAAATCCTTATATGGTCTTAATCAAACTTCAAGGTGATGGAATTTGAAATTTATTGAAATTCTACTTAGTGCAGGCTTTCATCAAAGTAGAAATTATTACAGCCTCTTCACAAAATTAGTAGATAATATGTTGCGACTCTACTTGTATATGTAGATGATATTTTGGTGATAGAAACTAGCTTGGTGCTTTTTGAACAGACCAAAATTTCTTTACAAGGTCATTTTAGGCTTAAAGATTTGGGAGAAGTTATATTCTTCTTAGGGATGCAAATCTTGAGATCCGAAAAAGATTTTTTCTTAACTCAAAGAAAGTATACTATGGAGCTTCAGGCAGATATTGGTTTAACAAGTTATAAGCCTTCTCGAACTCCATTAGAATAGAATCTTCAGCTCACTTCATATGAGAATGATCAGGCTCTTAACAGTTCCAAGCATATCAATGGTCAATTGCTAGAAGAGCCTGAGATTTTTCAGAGACTCATTGGTCGACTTCTCTACCCCACACATACTCAACTAGATGTTACATATGCTGTAAATTCATGTACAAACCAAAACAATCCCACATGGAAGATGCAATTCATATAGTTCGGTGTCTGAAAAATTCTCCAGGAAAAGGAATTCTCTTTCCAGCTAAACTAAATAACTGTGCATTTTGTGATTCTGATTGGGCATCCTACCATCTTACTCGACGATATATCTCAACCTTCTATATTAAAGTCAGCGATTCCTTAGTCTCTTGGAAGTCAAAAAGCAATATATGGTCTGTAGACCTTCAGCAGAATCTGAGTACCAGAGCATAACTTTAGTTGTTTCAGAACTAATTTGGCTTGCTCGCCTATTTGCTGAATTGTGATTGCCCTTACTTCAGCCGATAGATGTTTACTATGATAACAAGGCTGATATATGAGAACCTAGTGTTCCATGAACAAGAACTAAGCATATTAAAGTTGATTGCTACTTCGTTCGAGACAAGTTTGTACAAGAATTCATCAAGTTCAGACATCTTTCTACGAAGCAGCCGTCGACTGGTCTGCTTACTAAATCAGTATCTTTTAGGCAAGATAGGCATGATAGACATCTATCATCTGCCAACTCGAGGGGGAGTGTGAAGTATTACATATCGCACTGTTAATGCAATAAGTTAGTCATTGTTAATGTAATAAGTTAGTTGACAGTTATTATAGTTAGTTGCTGGTATAGTAGTTAATTTTGTAGCTGTGCGGACATCATATTAGCGGTGCACTATAGCATATATTGTGATGCCCATATCACATATCATTATATTAGATAGGACATATCAATAGTTGAATGGATTTTTGAATAATTAATTAGGGTTTGAATAATCAATCAAGATTCAATTTCCTCCAAAACTTGTTCTTCTTCTCTGCATCGTTCTTGTGTCTCGCTCCGTAGCAGAACTTTATTGGGCCATTAATGGTCCATTCATTTTTTAACATTAATGTATAAGTACAATAGAAAGAATTAGGCATACGATCTCAATTAAATGCTTAATCAGTAAGCCATTCATCAGATACTGCTGTGAACATATCTTTCTTTCTTTCCTCTTTTCTTCTTCTTCTTTGAGAAGTTCTGAGAACATATCTTTATGTCAGCATTGAAACGTGTTCTCCTGCAAAGAAAGAAAAATAATATACCTAATGACTCAGCTTCCCGACTTCATATGCGGCCACACCTCTCCGACACATCATAGACTCACATTTTGCCTCTATTTGGCCTAACTAATCGAAGTTAAGACATCTACGAGTAGAAGACGGAGTAGATGTCATTAGTACATCGCCTCCTAGAGGACGCCATTAGTCTCGTAAGTTTCCCGTTGGAGAGCTCGAACCAGAACGGGCGATCCGTCGCACTTTCTCCATTATTAGATATCCTGCTCGGAAGGCCGAGTTGCCGTTCCAACTCCGCCGCCTCTTCGCTTCTCCTGACGACGTGGTCGTAGCAGATGTAGCGGCCGCAAGCGACGACGCTCATCGCCTCGTACACGGCTACGTGGGCGTCGGCCACCTTTGCGACGTCCGCCGTTGCAAGTAGCCCTTCTCCGAACATCTCTCTGGCTCCTGCGAGTGGACGTTCCAGAGGAAACCATCGACAAACGGTTTGAATGAAGAAGATGCATTATGATGAATTCTGCAATTAATGTCGACGAACCTTTGAGGTAGGCGATGGATCCAGTTGAGTTGCGACTGCGAAAGCCCGGGCCAGTGACGAGGGCCGGGCAGATCGTCACGAGCTTCAAGTCCCTGCCTCGGGCCGCCCTCCAAGCCGCTTTCTCTGCCATCGTCTTGCCCAACGCGAACCACAACTGTTCATTTCATCACAAACAAAAGAACAACTTTTTTTTTACTGAACAAGATGTTGCGAGTTAAAAACTGGTTACAGTTGCACGCATTTAGAGGTTTTGGATTGGAGATCTCACCTTCTTATCCCGGCAGAGGGCTTCGTCGCTCCAGCAGCTCTCATCGACGACGGTGGGACGGCGACGATCGCGTGGGTGGTCCTGCCGCCAAACGCAGGATAGAAGCGACGAGGTGAAGACGCATTTGCTCACTGATTGGGTCCTGACGCAGGCTTCAATGACCTGCTCGGCTGCTTTCACCTCCAAGTCCGCCATATACTTCTGCACGAAAAGAACCAAAAGATTGATTAAAACTCGGCAGGTTTTCTCTTTTTTTTTTCCTGATTTGAATTGTTTTTTTTTCTAAAAACATAATAGAAAATTTCCATTGTAAAAAAAACATAAAATAATGGACAGTAATTAATGATAGGTTGATAATAGGAACATAGCAGTTGCAAATATAGGTAATTCTGAGTTGATTAGAACTCTCAGATCAGAAGAATATTGCTTTGATAACTTTAAACTTTATAGATTCAATTGAAAACATAAATAAATGGACAGAAATTAATTCAATTTTGATTACTTTATAATTTATAGATATCGACTCAGAGACGGTAAAAATAAAAATAGCGGAGTAATTTAGCAGCACTCTGAGTCGGCAAGTTATATAGCAAGTGAAAATAAAAATAAAAATGCTATTAACTTTAAGATATCGACGTCGCTTGGATCTGCATTTACGTGTACTTATTGGAGTGTCACGTTCAGGCAGCTCTGTGGCCATCGATATAGCAGCATTAACACCGTACTGGCATCACTTTTCAGCATTAACACTATATTTGGATGCACATTTCCTTATTCGGAGGAACATGACATGATTGAGAACAAAATGCACATACGTATTCGGACGTCTCTAGACGATTTATAAAGAGAATTTAATCCTTTTGCTTAAAAAAAAAAAGAACAAAAGGCACCTCAATTCATTTAGCTAGCCCACTATAACAGAATTCACAATTTGCAAGCCAATGTGTTAACAAAAAAGGATAAGATGACAAAACAAAAGCATTTTCATTTGGTATGTAATTACTTAGGTTGAAATGAGGATCTGATTCTCCTTAAAATCGTAGTTAGAATTCGAAGTCAAAATCCTCCAACTATCTGGTCCCATAGCACTCTAGTAGATTCCCAATTTTTTTTAACGTGACAACCCCTTTTTTCATTTTTTTTCTTTTTCTTCTTCTCTTATTTTTTCTCTCTTAGTTTTCTAACACAAAATATTTTTATATTATATATAATATATTTATTATAAAATTTTTTATTTAATACTATATTTATTATTTCATAAAAAATCTTATCTTTTTAAAAAATAATTTCTTATAAACATTATTATATATATATATTTATATATTACAACATAGTATTTTTATTCATACTCAACATTTATTAATTAGCAAAAATATATTTTTTATTTTTATTCAAACACCAACTTAAATTAATCTATCATGTTATTTTTTTTGAAAAAATTATCATTACACTTAATTTCATCCAAATATATTTCGAACTAATATGTGTATTCACCTATTTATAAGAACTAGAAGAATCACGAGTTTATGTAAATTTAATTCAACTTAAGTCAAATTTTCTAGGATGATGGAATCGTCCAAATAATTTTTTTTATTTTAATATTTTAACATAAAAATATATTTAATATATTTATTTAATTTTTTATTTTAGTTTTAAAATTTTAAATTACATAAAATCCCTAGATTAAATAAAAGATCTTTTAATATTAAACAAAAAATGATAATAGAGTTAGCTCGTAATTCTTACTCAGTTGCACTACACATTCTTCTTAATGGCGTTACATTATCTTAATTACAGACATATTAATATACATATTTAATTCTATATAATAAATTCAATATCTTAATTACTACATATAATATTTTTATATGTAATATATTTATTATAAATAAGTTCAATGTAATATTATTATCTTATGACCTTTTAAGAATAATTTGTTATATTATTTTAGATATAGTTTCATAAAAAAGAAATTATCGTATTTTTTATTTGACTTGACATTTTCTTTCTAAATATATTTTATATTTATGATTCTAATATGTCATTAAGCACCACTGAAATCAATATATTAAATCAATTTTACAATTTCCATCACTATATTTAATTTTTTTTAACACCCCTAAAATTAATATAGCAATTCAACTATGCATTAAAACATAGAAAAATCATGATTTCACTTGCCAAACTCGATTATAATAAACAGTGTCTCTCAAGTCTCATGTGTCCTTGTCAAAGGTATTAGAATTTGGAACTTTCATAAAATTCCCATAGATGAGCTTTCGTTGGAACTAAATCAACAAAGACTACATCGTTTTATGACATTCATTTCTTTATGTTTTACGAATCGTCCTTCAAATTCAGAGTTATATCTTTGTAGTAATTGATACTATAGGTGCATACACATGATCATCTAATATTCATAGTCAATTTATGGAAGTTACGCTTTACCTTCTTTTACTTAAAATTATATTATTAACTTAAACTTTTAAACTCTACAACAGTAAATTATGATCATAATAAGTTTAAATTAGTTTAATAAATGAGTAGCCGCGGGTTCACACATACATGGATAAGCAATTGAGCGAGTCTTTGAGGGTCCTCCGATGGAACTGCAAATTAGATATGTCCAATTCATTAGTTCGAAGGTCGAGATACTTATAATGTCCACCTACCCCTTTTGTGGTAGATGCAAAACATATGGGCCGCCTAACTACACAAGTGGGGGTTGAGAAGTAATGCTTAGAAAAGTTGACTACCGGACAATTGTCAATAATAAACTTAGAAATTTGTTGTGATGTGTGACGTGTGACGTGTTAACTTTTGCACCGGTATGCAATGAGGCCGTACGGAAATCCTTGAAGATTGCATCAAAATGGCCACTTATGTAATATGACCGCATATCGATATGACGAAAAAAAATTGTGAGTTTTGAGGTAACTTTATATTATCTAATCATTCTTTCTTATTGGCAACTCTTCAGCTTATATGACAAAAAGACGTTACTAGTTTTTCTCTCGTGTTAATAATATGTGTAACAAATTGAACACGATATATCGGAGTCGCATGCTATGAATGTTATCGTGTCATATTCAATAATTGGTAAGTGAACTCTATGGACAACGATGTGCACGCCCTCTCAACTAAATCAAAGCTCGAATTGAAATCAAAGCAAAATTAGAAGACGGATGGTACGAACTTACCGAGTAGCCAGAAATGCCATGAGGGTCGACGAGAGTTGAAGTATGGAAGACGCCGGCGCAGCCATCAAATGCCCGGCACAAGCTATCGAGGTCCATTGGATCAGCCATCGCTGCCCACACGCTGTCTCTCCCGAGCTCGCCGAACAGATCCATCTCCCTCAGCTTATCCAAATCCTCTACCCGAACACCCAAAGACACCACGCATCTCATCAAACTTTAATGAAACCAAAAGTTGCATGCTGTCATACATATATATAAAAAAAAAGGAACAAGATGCACTCGGGAGGGGACTGATGAGATTTGATGCTCCTCTTAAAACTTGTTTATTAGTGCTGATGGAGGCAGGAAGGTAAACTAAAACACATCGAGGTTAGCTTAAAGATAAAAAGGCAGAGACAATAAATTGTCCACTTTAATAACTCCGTGCAACGCAATCAAATACTTTGGCTTTCCAGTGGACCAACATTTTTTTTTTCTCACGTATATTACATTACGTGAAAGCAACTCATCCACTAGCGAACAATTATTTCCCCGGCAACGTTAGATGACAGCCCACGACGTCTTCGAGACAATAAAAAAGTTACCACTAGTTGAACGCAAAGATTCATTGATACATAGAAGTATTAGTACTAGTAGTAGGATGATTAATTGGAGATAAGGACTGATGAGATTTGATACATAGAAGTCCGAAACTGGGAGTAGTTCCCAAGTGACGCAAAAATGCAAATTGTGTGCTTCGCTACAGTTTAAATTTGCTTTCATCGATCGATAGTATGAATGAAAGGTGCCCAAACTATTAGAAAAGAATTAGCGAGTGATGACGGGAGGACACGCATCGACCCCGCCACTGTGTCCGGAAAGGATCCGCTGTGTCCACCCACTTCATTTGTACACTTTTATCTTATGTGCGCATGCGGACGTGGAATCGCAATTCGATAACTAAAAATCGGAAAAAAAATCAACTATGAGAAAATGAAGAGATAAGGCACTCGTCCTATAGCATTAGAACGATATTTAGCAGTATTATAAGACCTTCACCATTAAGATAGCAAAAAAAACCTTAAACAAGAACTTTTTGTAGAAATAAATATGACATTATCTTAACAAATCCTAATCAACTTATTGTTTAAACTGGTGATGCGTTCATTCATTATATTTAGCCAGAGAGTATCTTTTAAAATGAACTAAATGCCAGTTTTATTGTTGTTGTGGCTATCAAATTAATCTGGTAATATCCGAGAATTATCAATTTATCATTGTGTATGAATATTTATACCTGCGATGAATCAAAAAAACAAAAAAAAATTGCCTTCATTTGTAACTTGGAAAATTATGAGCTTTTGGTCATAAGAGAGGAGGTGGAAGAAGAAGAAGAAGAAGAAGAAGAAGAAGAAGAAAAGCAGATATGTCGATCATGGTCGTACCTTGCGTTTCAAGGACCAGCCGCACGGTGTATCCGCGATCGAGGAGACGATTGACGACGGCGAACCCGAGGTAGGAGGTGGCGCCGGTGACGCACACCGTCCGACCCTCCGCCGCCCCTCGGTCGCCGTCCGTCTGCTTCCGGGCGTCCGCCGATCTCATCTTCCATGCGTCCTTCCCGCCGCACCGCAGGAGCATCTCCCGGAGGTCCGCCATCTCCGCCTCCAGGCTCTGCGTGCTCCTCAGCACACCCATCTCTATCTCTCTCTCCCTCTCTCTCTGTATAATGACTCTGTTCGCTGCAACTTGAACGATTTTGGATTGGGGCCGCGTTTGATTGCCTTCTGTTGCTCACTCTTTATATGAGAAATGGGGGTAGGAAGGAGATGATATGTTCACGCAGTAGGTGAGCACGTTCCTCTCTGACGGATACGAGGGAGCATGCCCCACCAGAGAGCCATTGGAAGGCGTAGGAACGACCGCAGATTCTTTTGGATGGGAGTGAGAATAGTGTTGGTTACCCCTTTTTAACTGCCTTCTCGGAAGCACCTGGTAAGATGTCCCGCGGGTTTCCTCCCCCCTTTACAGTGGGACCGCGCAGCTTCTCTTTTCGCTTCGGCTCGGCTTAACTAGCCGCGTACAGCTGATGGACCACGATTCCTAACATATGGCTCGTGCTCACACACTTTATCTAATTGAAGTCCAAATTAACTTTAAAAAGATTTTACATATCATCTAAAACTAATCTAATTAATTATTCAACTTTTTTTTATCTCAAACTAAACCGTAATAACTTTTGCAGATATTAGAGCTTACATAGGAATAGAACAAAAAAAAAGAAAGCTAACGAATGTTATGCTTAAAAAGTTAGAAAATCTTTCGTTTTGGTTAAGGGTTGTGTGGTGCATCACAGCAGCAGCACCACATGGTGTTAATTAATTAATTAATTAATTAAGTGCGTGAGTTAATTAAGTGGACCGATTCGTTATGGGGTAGAATTGTAAGGCTGTGTGATGCAAGCAAGGCATCGAAAGGCGCGGCCGATATCGATGCAACCGAGAGAACAGAGACCGAACTCGATCAGCATGCCGGTCAAAGTGAGGAGTACACGCAGCCGAGTTTGGTGGCAATATGGAAATTTCATTGTAGTGTTGTGATTAACCAAATTATTTTGTTGCTTAATTTAGATAGAAATTTAAAAGGCTCTATAATTATATGTATATGTAATGTGTGTGTGTGTGTGCTGTAATTATTTTGACCTTCCAAGTTCCAAGTCGTACGCCAGATATAATAATTGTTAATTGAGTAGTATTATGTAGGCCAAGGTGGAGAGTATTTATACTGCTTGAGAGGTTTGATGTTTTCTACTGCATGCTATTTACGTGGGACAATATTTTTGACGGACAAAAAACATAAAGGTTACGGTTGGGATAATTGGCTTACAGATCCAACGGCTTACAGAAAGCTATGTAAAATCGATTTATTAAATTAAAAGTACTAATAATTTTTATCGTCTAATGTCTAACTGAGATATATTTGTACAAAACTCAATATACATGTATATGTATGGATAAAATGATGGTAGTCCATAATTAAGTAGTCCCAACTACACGATGAAATTCTCATCGGTGAGAAACTATTTGAGAGAGAGAGAGAGAGATAGAGAGAGATAGAGAGAGAGAGTTTATTCAATAATAAATCATTAGATAGCAAAAGATAGAGAAGAGTACTTAATTAGGAAACAACATCATTATACACAATCATACATAGTCGAATAAGGATCAACTAGAAATAATGTAAAGACTTACATTTTCAAAAAGAATAAAGGAGCACAATTCTTTTTTCACAGGTGATTTTTATCATAAAAAATATTGCACATTATCAATAAAAATTATGGATGGCGACCTCTCGACCTTGAATTTGATTATCTATACTCATATTCGATTTATATTTATAACTTTAATTTAATATAACACTTTATTATCTAATTTAATTTGGTACCATTATCAATTTGATGGGCAGCTAAATAAGTTACCGTGTTCCACGGCAAGGCATAAAAGGACGACAGCAATGTCTTTCCATAAAAGGATCGATGACTTAATTTTCGGCATGTTATTTATTAACCCGCTTGAAGGGGGGGGGGGGGGGGGGGGGATGCTTAGTTTGAACAAGAAAAAAAAACTCTTAGACAACGTCACTCTGCATGCAAGGAGTCTTTTTGTGATGGAGCTCCCCCCACCCATTTTGATATTATATTACTTTATATATGTTTTAATATTATAAAATATGTTGGCCCCCTTAAGATGTCAAATGATCAGTGTTAGTCTACCGGTCAAATGATTAGTGTTAGTCTACCGGCAAGTGTCATCATTCATCTATGAAGAGGTTGAGGGATTCATTCCTCTCAGAAAAATTTTTTGCCCCCTAATTTTTTTCCCTGGCTCCGCCCTGACCAACGTGAAGCCTGTCATTCATGAGAAAAGATAAAAATATACTGTACTTTGTTTCTTGGGAAATATGGGTATCCCCCCCAACTAAAATGGAGGACCCTCTCCCCATGCAACCTCAACGGTCGGATTGGCATCCGACGGCTGGCGCATATCCAAGAGATTTGGCGTGGTTCGGATTTCGGTCTGTCGCGATTGGCACAGACCGGTTCCAAGACGTAAAGACGAAAATCTTCCATTTTCTTCTCTCCTCTCTCTCCTCTTCGTTTCTCCTCCGCGCAGCCTCCTCTCTCTCTTCTCTCCGAGTGCGGTTACTCGACATCGACGAGCCTCCGCCGCGGCGCTTCACCTCCGTGGCGATCTCGTTCGACGCCCCTCACGACAAATCTCCCCGCCGTCGAGCCATGTTCGTCGAGATCCTCGCCGTCGACGAGATGTCCGTGAGTGCGACCGCGTCCGTCGAGCCCAGATCTGCGCGAGAGCGACCACCGGCGAGATCTCGACATCCACGACTGCATCCGACCAGATCTGACGGCTGCCGGCGAGATATTCGCATCCACAACCGCATTCGACCAGATCTGACGACGTCCGACCGGATCTGCGCTCCGGCGACCTCCCGCGACGATCTCCCACTTTCGCCGTGGTGTTGTTGACCTTTGCAATGACCTCCCGCGACCCCGCACCAACGCAGCCACCGAGCTCGCCCGCCCGTCGCCGTCGAGCTCGCGCACCGCCATCGCGACGACCTCCCACGACATCGCCGACCCGCACCGAGCACCGTCGTACACCGCCACCCCCTCACGTCACGAGCACGACGCACGCCGAGTGCCGCCAAGTTCGATCACCCCGCCGCCGACCCCACACGCCGCGCCCCTACCGCACGCCGCACACCGTGACCCCGCCGCACCGTTGCCGCCGGCCTGACCTCCTGCGACCCCGTGCCGAGCGCCGCCGCACGCCGTCACCCCCTCACGCTGCGAGCACGCCGAGCGCCACCGCACAACGCACGCCGAGCGCCGCCCCTTTGCCGCCGAGTTCGACCAACCCGCCGCCGACCCCACACGCCGCAACCCCGCCGCACTCCAGAAACGTTTTGTTGTAAATTTTAATCCATTAATGCTGTAAATTTTGTTGTAAACTATTCTTATCGTGTAAAGCATGTGCGATGCCTCCAGAAATGTTTGTTGATGTTCTGAACGAGATTGACCTTTCGGATAGCTTGTTGAATATGTTAGAATTCATTTGTTGATGTTAGAATTCGTTTGTTGATGTTCTATGTTAGAATTTGTTTGTTGATGTCCACATGTTCGACGAAAAGCGAAAGACAGCCATTGTACATATACGAGCCTCAACGCAACGTTCTACACCATTGTTGTCAATCGCATACAAGCAAGAGAAAAAGAATTTGACCGGCGTGGATTGAACATAAACAAGAGGAGCGGACAAAGCGTAACTTCCACAAAATACTACTTTCACTAATGATTTACAAAAGATTCATTACATCGCAGTATCGCATATCCATTACATTACAAAAACAATAATTATGGCAGCGCTCGGCGTGGCTGATCGGCGGCGGATCTCGGTGGAGGATAGGGAGGGATGGGTGCGTAGATCTGGTCGCGGGTACTTGGGGTCAGCAGCGGAGCTAGCGGCACTCCTGATGAGTTCGGGGGTCGGTGCCTTGTTGGAGGAGTCTCGAGGGCGGCGGAGCTTGGAGCTGCGTAGGTCGGAGGCGTGCCGCAGATCGGCGGAGGTCCCAAATCTGGCCCATCATCGGCTAGGAGAGGATAGATCGACATGCTCGAGGTGGACACGCAGACCCGTCGACGTCGATGGGAGAGAAGAGGGGGGAGAGAGGAGGCGGCGGCAGTGCGCGGGTGAGGCGGCCGCGATGCGGGCGAGCTTGGTGGCAGCGGTGGCGGTGCACGAGCTCGGCAGCGTCGGCGGTGGTGGTGCGCGAGATCGACGGTGACGGTGGCGGTGAAGAGGGGTCACCGTGGGTCAGTGGCCAGGGATCGGAGGAGGTCGCTTGAATGCTTTGCAATTTAAATCGTAAAATATACATAAATTAAAGTTGAAAAATGCTGTGTGTATATGTACATTCATTAATCTAGAATGATCAACTATTGATAGTGTGATTTCGTTCAATGGCGATGTCATGCATTCAACAATTTCCTTTCTGTACACGTGGAGATCCATAAATTTGATGTAAGAAAATTAAATATTAAAAATAAATAGTACATATATCTTACTGATGAAATTTGCCGTTACACTCTCGTTGCCCATTCATTCCAACAATTTTACTACTCCATATCAACATCAATTTTATTACTTCCAACATCAACATGGACATCAATTTTACTACCTCCTTGCAACATCAACATCAATGTAGGATCTGTATTCGACTCATCAATTACTGCTTCCTAGCAACATCAAAGATTAATAGTGCAAAACCGAACTCCCTATTTATTGATTCGATCTGTGGGTGCATGAGACTGGAATTTACAAAAGAGTGGTTTTGCTTTCAAAGAAGAATTTTCTGCGAAGCTAACATTTTGTGGAAACTTTTTTTTTAGCATCCTTGCTTAATATCTTTGACCGGATGGAACCTTTTTTCTTCTTTATATGAACGTCAAATAAAGGAGAAAAAAAACTATTATATTTTTGGTTATCACTTATCATCGTATATTCTCTGTGTCTTTTTTGTTTTTGTTTTGTTTTCTATTTTTTGTTTGCAATAGAGCAATATTGAAGTTATCAGAAACCTGAAAATTTAGGTAGTATATACCTCGTCGAGAATCAACTTGATATTTGATAACTTGTAAAAAAACCTCCAACTTTATGGAGAATTGCTAACTCCTTTTTATTTTCCATCAAGAATTCTAAAGTACTAAATTTATAATAAAAAATATAGTTTTTTTATTATTGAAATCCGCATACTATTTAATTCGATGACTCACACGTCACAAGCACCATGTCAAAGCCACCAACAGTTAATTTTCTGTCCGTTTTCATCGTTTCTTGCCGTCTGTCAAAAGAGGGCCATTGATATGGTGAGAGTTGATCTTTGACCAGGTTGACTAACTTAATTGTATTGTTCAACACGGAAGAAATTAGGTTATTTGAGTCTCTTAACGTTTTAATTCGAATTAATGAGTTTATGTTAAGATTTGTAAAAATATCAAAATAAGACAAATAAAACTATTTTTTGAATAATTCATGCAAACGGACGGGACTGCCAAAGTTGAGAAACTCGATGATAAGAAGTAGAGGCATCGACCTAATAAAGAGAAAAAAAAGACCGGCAAGCACTTGCACAACTCATTCGTCCCGTGAATACATGATATAGCAAGGACGACGAGTTTGTCCTATAAAACAAGGAAGACTAAAGGACATTTCTAACGATTTTATAAGGGCGTAACGAATAGAGGTTCAATTATAAAATTGGTAAATAAGTGTTTGATAAATTTAACGGTTGAATAAATTGATGATTACAAAAAGACAGAAAGGCATCATATAATAAATTATATTTTATCATGGATTACGTTTGTAATCTCGAAATTAAATATTCTTTAAAAATAATTTTATTCTTTAGAACCACACTAATTATTTCGTATCATAAATAATTTATAAAGAAAAATACAAAGTCGATCAAGTTAGTATAAAGTAAAATATATTATATTTAATATGTTGTCCTTAAAGTAAAATTGATAATTATAATTAGATCATAAGGATATAAATTGTTGTTCACCAAGAGAAAATTTTTTCGGTACAACCAACAGAGCTTTTTAAAATGCAAATGATGACTCATTAGTAAAAGGGAAAAAGTGAGGAAAAAAAAAGTGAACCACTAATATGAAGAGCCGCTATACGTTACCTTTTTAAGCGTTTCAAATTTTTTTGGCCAAACAAAGATAATAGCTCTCCATCCTCTCAACGTAGTCGCTTGTTTAGAGCATGCCAAAAAGATGCACGATATTGAACACTCAATTTGATCATAATTTCATGTATTTGTATATTGGTAGAATAAGAAGGCTTAAGTGAAGATCCAGACCTCAGAATTTAATTACATTTATTTTTTTTAGCATCTTTAATAATATAAAACTTAACATATGTGCATGTGAAGATATGACATAAGTGTTTTGAATATATATATATATATATATATATATATATATATATATATATATATATATAATATTATATATTATTCAGCTCATGTTCCATATTTTATTATGCAATAATTTACATGCGCTAGCTATACACTAATTCACCCCTTTGGTTTACGTAGATCGCGTTGCACCTTCCCTCATCATGTGATGGCTCTGGGTCCGAATTCTTGGTATCTAATTTGATGCGCGGAGGTTAATATATAAATCTCTCTCACATTTCCAAGATTCGTTTTCTTAATATTTTGAGATTCACTTGGACATTTGGTTAGTGAATTGAATTTTGAACGACGACAAATTATCGTTTATATATCCACAGTCAAAATATTAAATTATGTTATTTTTTTGTACTTTTGGCTCACAGACACTTATTTTTTTTCTATCATAAAAAATGAAATCACTATTATTTTAGTTGTCTCTGGGTAGCACACTTGACTTCCAAGAGCGAAATTTTCAACGAAAATATTATACTTACTCTTAATATCTATTTGACCCATGAAAAAAAATGATTACATCACAAGGTAGTCGGCATTCTACTTTGAAATTGGGGTTACAACGCAAGGAAACCAATGGCACATTACTTTGACATATTGCACCCCTATGTGACTATCAGCAAACTTATATCTCTATTATTATTTGATTTCCTGAATGGGGAAACCACCAGCGACTTTAAGCCTCTATTTTGTCTGTGGCATTGTTTCTTGCGGTCTCGGCTTTGAGCCGCGCCACGCCACGCCACGCCGACCAGAGCACGTTGCGCCCTTGGAGGCCTCTCATATTTCCAGGACGTATTAATTATTACTTATTCTTCTTCTTCTTCTTCTGTTTTTAGTAATTGGATGTTACATTGATTGGCAATCCGTGGTAATTAGTACTTTTCTGTGTTTTTTTTTTCTCAGGGATGGAACAAAGATCGTGAGGTAATGAATTCTGTGCCGGAGATCTGTCTTCTAGCCATGGAAAATGGAGAAACTTATACCGTGTGACGCGGGCGTGCTTCTTGTGACACCTGCTGCATAAAGGATGTGATCGTTCCAAATGGAACTAATCTCTATATCGAACATAATATTTTTAAGCGTCATTGACTCACTAAAAACCAGTTTTCCTTTTTTTACTTGTTTAATCACCAAGAATAAAGAAATGGTGTCAACTGTCAACTCACTCGGATTCACAAGAATGCTTTTTAGCAGTTATACAAAGTGTGAACTGAGAAAGGAAAAAAAAATCTAAAAGTTGTACAGGATGTTGGGAAGGAACAACAAAGGATAAAAAATTCAACACTCGATCGACAACGTGTAGTCGACACATGAGTTTACATGGGGATTCAAACACACGGCGTTCAGAAAAAAAAATGCACGCCGTTCGTTATGCACAACGAACGTATGCAGTGAGTTATGCTTCACAT
This sequence comes from Pontederia crassipes, assembly GCA_030549335.1. Taxonomy (NCBI): domain Eukaryota; kingdom Viridiplantae; phylum Streptophyta; class Magnoliopsida; order Commelinales; family Pontederiaceae; genus Pontederia; species Pontederia crassipes. Next base: position 28,752,301 of record CM060183.1, on the reverse strand, counting down.
GGGCGTTAAGCGTTCAAATGCGCAAAAGCATCATTATTGTGTGGAATGTGCAGTCAACGAAGAGAACATAAACGTAGTAAGTGCTGCAATTTTCAGAAAACCCGACGCCAAAGATTTAAAAAAAAATCATGAAAATTAACTTCAATAAGATGCTAAAGTCCAATCCCTTTATCTGATCTGGAGTCCTTTTGCAGAACGGAAAGGAATGCCTCAAATTTTCCAGTTGATTCTAGTAAGAGATGACTGATCAGATAATGGGATATGAGGCCTTCTTTAGGTAAAGGCTGGTATGTTGAGAAACCTCTCAAATGACACCTGTTCAGCTGATAAGTGTTCTTCCCACTGATTCAACCAGCCACTGGGTTGGCCTTTATGGTAACCGCTAATGCATGCTGAGCTCCCATGTCTATACTCCACTATGATCAGTCATGCTCATCCATGTTTTTCATCACTCTTGCTCAATTTTGCTGTATTATCATCACTAGGAAGAGCTGGGACATTTTCTTCACTGCTCAATGTTGGCAGCATGTAGAAAGAATGTAAACGAATGAATGCTAGACCATTATAGCGGATATCATTATAGCTGATAAATCCCAGAGTGTTCTAGCTAAAATGTGTTTAAACAGTATACTTTATGTCAAAGATGAAGTATGCAAGACCACGTTGTAACAAGGTAAGGAGAAGAGATGGATAATTCATGTCATAATTGCAGGAACTAAGAAGTCACACACTGGTGGTCCAGTTTTAACACGCGTACCACTCTGTGTTTGGAAAATAAGAGAGAGGATCAGGAAATATAGAACGAATATATATATATATATATTCCTAATAATAAAACGGAATCATGACTCCTTTGGAATGCTAAAAAGAAAAACTAAATGTAGTAACTGTACATCTCAATTGATATTAGCTGCAATTATCTGACAGAATACGAATGAGGAAAAATCCTGACTTTAGTTCAAACTCAGTTTTCAGAGATCCATATGAAGACTAGAAACCAAGCGTACTAATGCCAATGGCGCATCATCTGCATTGAATGTCTTAAATTTAAATAAATTAGCTATAATTTTAGTGCAAAGCATGTAGTAATCTATGGGCAGGTGACAATATTACCAGAAGTAATGCTGAAACTTTTGAACGAGATACCAAAAGATAACCTCTCTCATGAGAGACTGATATTAGCTTCTTTCATTGTAGTAATTCATCCTTCGCTTCATTTTTTCTACAACAAGCAAAACAATTACCTTTGAGATAAATTTTTAACATCATTATGTGCTATGCACACATGTGGCATTAAAGCAAGATAATGATCCACAATATTTGTCAAAATACTGTGATGGCACATAATCTACCACTTGACGATTTCAACCAGGAACATTTGGCTACTTAGACAGGAACAAACAGAAGCTGGCACCCTTCCCTCAAAGCGTTAAAATTCTACAGATATCTCTAGATATTTTCTCCTGCACATAATATATAAAAGATGAATGAGAAAAGGGGACAGGAAACCAGTTTAGTAGACGTCAAACAAAAAATAATCATGATTCAACATTGATGCAGAAGCTGGAAGGAATATGGTTCAAATGATTCATCAACTATTTGATCATCTTGTGGTACTAGATCCCCAAAACTTTTCAATATGTCAGACAAATTGACCCAAGATCCATGCATATTTGCTAGTTCCATCAGAACCTTAGTCTGCCTAAAGGGAAGCATTGCTCAGGCTTTGCCCTTACTCAACCACCTGAATGAAACAACACATCTGAAGTTAAAGTAAATGATCCAAACCCTTTCTACACAAGCACCATGTCACTCCACAGCACAAAGGCCATCTCAACCTTCTCGTGACGTCGAAATAAACTGATAAGAAACATGCAAGACTGCATCTTCGCCAAACATCCCAGGGCCTTGCATCCTCAAATACAGCCCGCAGGCGCCGCCCAAATCATAGGCCCAGTAGAAGATTCGGAAAAATTAATTGTAGCTTGTGGCATTAGGAGTGAATCCCCTCTCCACCATCTCATCTATAAGTACGGATGCATCTCTCAATCTCTTCGCGATATAGAAGTTACGAATAGCTGCATTGTACGCGGCAACATCCGGGTGGCGACTGCCTCCCCTCGTATCTTTCAAAACAACCCACATATCAGTTTGTCCAGATCTCCCGATCGCGCATTTTGTCCATCACTTTATATGTCTTTTCAACCTTGCTATTCTTGCAGCGAACATCGACCGAACAGTTATTGGTCACCACGTCTGGCTTCATTCCAAGCTCCTCGAGGAACTCCTCAAACTCGTGGGCAGACTTCCAACCGGACGACAGGATGTTAAACGTCTGGAGGTTTGAAGCTATGCTATACGTTTCTACCTTTGCTCATGTCCTTCTCCTCGTGCAGAGTCCTCAGCAAAGCATTGAACTATTGAAGCAATTGGTATCTAACAGTTGGCAGAACTTCCGGGACTTGCCGAAGCTCTCGACGGTCATCCGGATGGAGCATACTCTGGAGATCCTTCTCATGATGATTATAACAGTATGCCTGGCAATCAGACTTCGGTCTTTCTTGCGCATTTCGACCAACAGCTTCCAGGCCTCATCGAACCTTCGGCTTCGACACAGGATATAGGACATGGTGTCCCAGGAGAACTTCCACACGGCCGACGGCGAGATCGAAAAAGTCGAGGGCGTGGAGGGGGTTCCCCTCGTCGAACCACACTCGCTCGAGCACTCTGTCTGTAGAGAGGAAGATTATAGAGTGCTCGTCGCTTATTTCCTCCCGCCTTCTTGGAATTACAGTGATGGAGGACGTCGTCTGACTAAAAAAATAAAAAAAAAGTGTAAATGAATTGAAGATTGACAAGATTTTTATATGCAATAAATAAAATAAACTTTAGAATTAAGTATAGCGGTTTTTCTCTTATATAACGTTTTCTAAATTATATCGCAATTTTTATTTTACTCTATTATATCTTATTTCGTTAATTTTTCTATTCTTTCAACTTCTTCTATTTATAAAAAAACTAAATTACCCGAGTTATCTTCTTTTTAATGTTAAAAAAAATAAAATAATAAGAAATAAGAAAAAAATTAGTGGTATAATTTAAAAACGTCTTACTGGAGGGGTAAGTTCATATATTAGGAAGAAGTGAAAAATAGGGAAGCTTAAGGAATTAACTCTAAATATTATTAAAATATCCTATTATTAAAGTAAAAATAAGTTAAATTTCAATCAGATCAAATTTTCTTTTTATTAGATTCGACCCATTAATCATCCATAGTATGCTGCGTGTGGCCCGACGTGAACCGAAGAGGCCCAGCTTCTGGACATTAGAAATTAGCCCAAACTCCAAATTTAGGCCCGTTTGGATGGAAAAAAATAAATTCCGAACCAAAATTTATATATAATCCCACAATTGACCCCGTTTCTTAATCCACCTAGAACAACAATATTCTCAGCATCATCGAGAACGTCACGAATTTTATATCTTTGTTGTTCTTCGCAGTCATCGCAGGTGGAACTCACATATAATTCAAAAGTTATTATGGGAAAAAGCTCGAGAACAAGACCTATTTGGATTGTCATGTTGTAAAATCTGAACTGAACCACTCGGCCTGATCGAAGCACAAATTCGGTTCATGAACCATTTCAAACTTGATCACTTTGTCGACATAGTTTTGGGCCAATCAAATCCTGTCAAGAATCAAGAATGAATGAACGAACCGGTCGGGTCTAAATTTAGAAGCTAGAATAGTTAAGAAAAAGATAGAAATAAACTTGATGTTACTATCTATACACTTCAGCTAATACGACAATCCTACGCATGTGTTTAAATTATTTGCCATTTGCATTTAATTTAGTTTCTTTAAACGTGGATCATAAAAATAAGTGATTAATGGGGTGTAACCCTCGTTAGATGAAACCTTGTGTAGCGTTCAAATCGTAGCCATCCATTTTATATTTAAGATTCAGATTATTTTAGCATTTTCTCTCCCTCTCTTCTCTCACTCTCTCGCGTCTAAGAGTGGCACTCGACCTTGTTCGGAGCGAGAGACACTCCCCCGCTCCGATTCTATCAATCGGCCCTCGTCCTGACCGATCCGGGGGGAATTTTATTCTCCCCCTCCCCGTGGGGACCCAATTCTCTAATTTAAAAAAAATGAAAAAACAAATCAAAACATTAAGTTTTTACATAATATATATATTAAAAATCACATAAAAATATTTTTATTAAAAAAATCAAAATTTAAAGAATACAACTCTATATGCAAAAGTAAATGAAAATAGCATCCATCAATTACAAAAAACAAAAAAAACGAGGGCAGTTGCCCTCACTGCTATATGTTGACCTCACCGTCACTTCTTGGGAGGGGGCGCCCCTACCAGCACAGGAGGGGAGGGGTGGAGCGTCGCCGCCCTTGCTGTACGAGAGGGGAGGGGTGTAACATCCCTAAATCGACTCCCGTCACGTGGTGAAGACTAACCTGGAGACGCTACGGCATGATATGACTTTGATCATAATATTGACAGTATCTCAGTCAAGAACCGAGACACGTCAGCAAAAGAAAGAAAATTAAAGAAAATAATGATAAAAGATTATTTTAATTCATGGAAGTTTAAAAGTGGCTATATCATTTTTAAGAAATAAAATAAGTTTTACATCATGATTCTAAAATGTGTAAGGTAAATGAAAATTAATAAACACTCTAAAAACCCTATGGTTCATGTGCCGTCCTACCGTCAGAGCTTCATCACCACATGCCTACTCCACCACGTCACTGACCTAGTCTTGTGAAAATCAGACACAGGAGAGAATGTCCTCCCGTAAACTTTACAGTCTAGTGGGGAATCACATGATATACAGTGCATGACATGAATATAATAATCAGCGATAAATAATCATGCTTAACTTGAACGTGAAAGGGATAACATGTCAGTATCATGAATCATAATAGGAATAATAATAAGAATCAGAATAGAACATGAATCATGAGAATCAATAATGCTTAGTAAACTTGGAATCATAATATACTTGACTTGACTTGAACATGCTTCTTGATCTTGAATTATTATTAAAATCAGGATGACTTTAGGTGCCTTTAACTCTTGGGGTATGCCGAGCAAACGATACGACCTTGTGCGAGTCAATGGGTGATCAAACCATAACTAATGGAGCGACCCTTATCTTGATGCATTTGGCTTGGACTGGCAACCCATCGTTAATATTTCGTTTGAACTTATTAATTACTTTTAGTACCTTATCATTCTTTGTATCATATGATGAAGGTGATAAGATCGGTATGAGGTAAATCAGGGCAAAGAGTTCGTGTTGGAATTATAAGACAATCGATAATGTTCATATCAAAATAAGGGGATTGATGGGTAGAAATCAAGCTGTTTTGTGGCCCGGCACGGCCGTGACAACATAGTGGCACGACCGTGCCGATCTGGATGACGAGTTCTACATAGGAGGTGGCACGGGCATGCCATAAGAGGACACAGTCGTGACAGAGAGTGAGATCGGTCGACCGATTCAAGAGTCGGTCGACCGATTATCCTGCGTGCGGCTAGGCTAGTCATGGCACGAACGTGCCGGAAGGATGGCATGGCCATGACCGGTTGAGAGCTCGGTCGACCGGCATCGGTCGACCTTTTACTTAGGTTCTGTTGAGTGATGGCACGGACGTGCACATGGCATGGAACGACCGTAACCATAATGGCACGTGCGTGCCAGAGAGTGGCACGACCGTGATGGCGGCCGGTTCTAGCCAGTTTCAATCCGAAGATTACATGGATCCTTAACGTGCTTTCGCCCTACTCTAAATCCTACATCCTAACAATCAATAATATAGAAATAGAACAAACAGAAATAACTATACATGCAAACAATCAACCAAACAAATAATTCAAGAAATCAAACAATTAAAAACGATAACTTGGACCCTATTCATATTCTTTTCTTTTCATAACGATTAGGGCATGAATTGGGATAATTCAGAGGTCATGCAAGGTGATTTTGATTCACCCACCTGTAATTTGTGTTGTCTCTTTGTTGATCCATCAAATTCCACACTTGCCGAGCTCTTCCCTGTTGTTCCTGCACTAATGACCCTTCCCCTCGATGTCCTCTTCCTGCAGATTCAGCACTTGTGTAAGAGAGGTTCATAAGAGGAAGGAACGTGAGTGGACGGAATTCGATCGTGCCTTGCATGAGTTGCAGTAGGGATGTTCCAAAGCTTTCTGTCAATTTCATTTAGAGGGAGAGAAAATCTATGGGGCGTCTCATCTACCAAGAATCAGGGGCATATGATAATCATGGTATTATCTTTTTCATTAAAGCTATATATACGGTTTTTATCTTATTAACATCCCCATCTTCACATTACAATTGACACATGGTCAATTTCTTGATTTCTTGGAATCTTGGTTGTTATGAGGTGTTGACTGTTTCTTCTTGTGTTATCCGCTCTTTTTTTTAGTTGTTACATTATAACCTCCTTAAAAGAAAATTCGTTCTCGAATTTTGCATAAGGTGGAGGACCTACTGAAAAGATGCAGAGATTCCTGGCGCATTTTAGAGTAAAGCTCCCATGTCGCATCATCGTCTTGATGGAAACGCCAAGCTACTTTGATCATGGGTATATCCTTGTTCTTCTGACGTTGCAACTTGCACTCCACTATATGTGTTAGATACTTAGCAAAGGTCAGGTCTGTAGCTAAATCTGGCTCCTCCATCCTTAAAATAATTACAGCATCGTGCTTCTACTTCTTGAGCATGGATACATGAAATACATTATACGCTCTCCCATAAGATGAGGGTAGAGTCAGTCTGCATGCTACCTCGCCTACCAGCTCAAGTATCTCGAAAGGGTCTACATAGTGAGGACTGAGCTTTCCTCGCTTGCTGAATCTCATGACCCATTTTCATATGAAATGAAATACCTTCAGCAAAACTTGTTCACCAGTCTGAAGATCCTAACCTTGTCTATTCCTATCTATATAATTCTTCTATCTATCGTGTACCATCGGTAACATATTCTAGATCCTCACATCATTCTTTGAGTACTCCATCATTTCTTTCACTTTCTCTATGCTCATGATCCTTTTTCTTCATCCACTTCACCCAAGAAGTAGGTGAGCGACAGTGTCACCCATACAAAGTTCCAATTAGTGTCTTATTGATATTCGAATGATAACGATTATTACAAGGGAAAGTTGATCCAACATAACGGAATATCTCTATTAACATGTATTTCTTATTCTACTATTCCCCGTTGTATAACGTTATAATTACTAGAGCCAATAACCTCCTTAAAAGGAGTGTTAGTGGATATTCTTATCATTATTTTCAATCACATTGGTAAATCTGAGCTTAATGAGCAAGCACTAGATTCGCTCCTATGAAATTTCGTTCAATTAAAATTTCCACCATCACATGCACTTACTATCATTTCTTTTTTTATTTATTTATTCTATTTATTTATTATTATTGTTATTATTATTATTATTATTATTATTATTATTATTATTATTATTATTATTATTATTATTATTATTATTATTATTATTTTCACTCTAACTTAAGCCTATGATAATTGTACTATAGATATAAATAATTTGTTACACTTTGTTGTCATCTTGGACCCTTATACTTACCATTAATTACCTCTTCCATCCTTCTTATGAAATATTTATATTTCTTAATTATTTAACATTAGAATTGACATAAAACTTTATTACAATTTTCATAATTTCGTAAGCTCTTAGAATTTATTACATCATAAGATAGCTATTGGTCCAATGATATACATCTGATCTTCATGAGATTTTAGGACCTTGTGTCTGTAAATTATTTGGATTCAATGTTTAACATCGTCTAGTGTCAATGTTCTTATGATATAGTGTGATGATAGTCTCTTAGAGATATAGTTACTTGACCTTCGACTTGAATTAGATATCTTGAGGGATTGAACAAGGTCCAAGGATGGATAATTGCCAAACGAGACAATTATATTCGAAGTCAATCAAAAGTTTACCAATCATTTGAGGGTGAATCATTCGTGACAATTTATGTCATTGGAATAGGATGGTTTCTTAATCAAGGTCATTCATTATCCTTTCTATGTCTCAACTCCTTGTACCAATGCCTTATTCGATATGCTTATCATGGGAGTTGCCTTCAATCTTGACTTCTTGATTTACATTGATACGTTTCTTGCAATGTCATATCATATAATTTCAAGTTATGTATTATCACGACAAGTTCTTTCCTTCTTGAGTGGAGTATCTTTCAACTCCATTCATAGGGGAATGAATTAGTATAACAATCTTAGGGGAGTGAAAAGCACTTCGAATCAATATTACGTTTACGATGATGATTTGATCGGTCGATGAAACACATGGTAGGTCCAATGTACAAAACAATTTATGCACACTACCTAACATAAGTCCTTAGTAAAATATCATGAATGCGAACAAATACATGAAGTGAGTTCAAACAATAAAACAGGAAAATAAAACAATCAATAAAACAGAATACAAGCAATCATTCTTCTTCTTTGTGCATCATTTCATGGTCCTTTGCATTAACGATATCTTGTAGCACATGGGAGATGGTCGGGATAACTTTAAAGTTGGAAAAGAGAACTAATCCATTTATAAGACTTATGATCAAATCATAAGTTGTCTACTTGATCAAGACAAAATCTTGAACATTTTTCATCATATTGACATAGAGGCATCTTAGAGAACATTCTATATCTCATCTTATATCTTGCATCTTAGAAGACATTCTATGTATCATTTGATGACTTGCTTAATCCATTATCTAAATATATATATGATTTATTTTCCCTCTTGAACCATCAACAATGATTATATAATTAAATACCCTATACGTTTTGACGTTATTATGAAAACTATAATTATATCAACAATCAAGATAAATCAATTAAAACTTGCATAATCATCCCTCTCGGGTGCATAACTTGCTTCTCCAGAAATCTTGTAGGGGACTTATAAAATTCCTCATATTTTACCTTAACCTCCATACTTTCTAAAATTTGTTCACTTGATGTTGTGATCTTTTAATACTTAATGGTTGAGGGCTCATACCCTCCTTAAGCATATTTCAGTTAAGAGACTTTTAAATATTTTCAAATTTCTAACATTCGTTTAACCCTTTCATGCATTGCTTGTTCTTATATAATTCTTTTATCAACCATGTTAGTCTATTTTGAAAATATATTTGCATTTCCATGATATAGCTTTAATAATGACTATATATAAAAAATATACTTCATATTAATAAAATTTCAAATCTACTACATACTAAACTAAGTTAATTAGGTCTATTTATTTATTGATCTGTATATATTTATAAGTATACTATGTTATATGTAAATATGTGTATGAATATGCTAGATCTAAATGTTCGATAAACTCAGACGGTCATTTTTTTATTGAAAATTTCTTCTAACATTTATTCACATCAATGTGACCTCCGGACCTATTAAACTTTTATATTTGCCCAACCCTACATGATTCTTGGACAGCTCATTAATACTTAGATTCTTGTCTAATCAGTATTACATACTTGAACATGATTAATAATTCTAATCCCTATTTCCAATATAAGAAAATCGAACTAGAAATTTGTATAACTAATTTAGATTTGCTTAGGACCTCTATCAACATAATATAGGGGTCATATGAAGTCTAAGGCGCAAAAAGCATTATGGGTCCCTACTTATCAATATAAACATATAAGATAATTCATTAAACCCCTATCTTGGTGAATCAATAGAATCATATGAGTCATATCAATAAATCATAACTTAAGCATACTTGATTTCATATCATCTCACACCTACTTGTTGTGTGAGACAAATTTTTGTTTACTCCTATAATTTCCTCGTTTCTTTCTTAAATCTATATCTCTTACAAATGTTATGCCTACTCATTTTTCTCTTCATACTACTGCAGTCAGCAGAAGAAGTCCATGAGTATGACGGTCATGAAAGAGATAGAAAACATGGATTATAAGAAACAATTTGTTTCTTATATTTTTATTCTTTAGGTATCTGTAGGACCGATTCTTCATGTAGATAATAATTATCCACATGTTTATTACTTATTCTTTTCCCAATTCTTCATAACCTTTCTAACCCTTTATATAATTACTAACACAATTTAGGTTGATTCCTATCATGCAAAATAACCTCCTTAGGAATTAACCACTCATAAGATGTATGTATCAATACATTAATAAAGAATGACACAAAGCAAGAAAGGTCTTACTTGTACTTTACGGTAGAGGGTGTGGCGACTGCTCGGCGATAACACATGAATCATTTCTATACCATACTATACATTAGGATGTCAAGAGAGTCCTGACTTTAGGCTCTGATACCATAAATGTAACGCCCCCAAATCGACCCCAGCCACGTGGCGAAGACCAACCTGGAGACGCTACGACATTCTATGACTTTGACCATAATATTGACAGTATCTCAGTCAAGAACCGAGACACGTCAGCGAAAGAAAGAAAAATAAAGAAAATAATGATAAAAGATAATTTTAATTCGCGGAAGTCTAAAAGTGGCTATATCATTTCTAAGAAATAAAATAAGTTTTACATCATGGTTCTAAAATGCGGAAGGTAAATGAAAACTAATAAACACTCTAAAAATCCTATGGTTCATGTGTCGTCCTACCGCCAGAGCTTCATCACCACACGCCTACTCCACCACGTCACTGACCTGGTCCCGTGGAAATCAGACACAGGGGAGAAGGTCCTCTCATAAGCTTTACAGTCTAGTGGGGAACCACATGATATACAATGCATGACATGAATATAATAATCAGCGATAAATAATCATGTTTAACTTGAACGTGAAAGGAATAACATGTTAGTATCATGAATCATAATAGGAATAATAATAAGAATCAGAATAGAACATGAATCATGATAATCAATAATGCTTAGTAAACTTGGAATCATGGCATACTTGACTTGTCTTGAACATGCTTATTGATCTTAGATTATTATTAAAATCAGGATGACTTTAGGTGTCTTTAACTCTTGGGGTATGCCGAGCAAAGGATACGACCTTGTGCGAGTCAATGGGTGATCAAACCATGACCAAGGGAGCGACCCTTATCTTGATGCATTTGGTTTGGACTGACAACCCATCGTTAATCTTTCGTCTGAACTTATTAATCACTTTTAGTAACTTCATATGATGAAGGTGATAAGATCGGTATGAGGTAAATCAGGGCAAAGAGTTCGTGTTGGAATCATAAGATAATCGATAACGTTCATATCAAAATAAGGGGACTGATGGATAGAAAATCAAGCTATTTTATAGCCCGGCACGGCCGTGCCGATCTGGATGACGGGTTCTACATAGGAGGTGGCACGGGCGTGCCATAAGAGGGCACGACCATGACAGAGGGTGAGATCGGTCGCCCGATTCAAGAGTCGGTCGACCGATTATCTTGCGTGCAGCTAGGCTAGTCATGGCACGGCCGTGCCGGAAGGGTGGCACGGCCATGATCGGTTGAGCACTCGGTCGACCAGCATCGGCTGACCTTTTACTTAGGTTCTGTCGAGTGATGACACGGGTGTGCACATGGCGTGGAACGACCGTAACCATAATGGCACGAGTGTGTCAGAGAGTGGCATGACCGTGAAGGCGACCGATTCCAGCTGGTTTCAATTCGAAGATAACATGGATCCTTAACGTACTTTCGCCCTACTCTAAATTCTACATCCTAGAAATCAATAATACAGAAATAGAACAAACAGAAATAACTATGCATGCAAACAATCAACCAAACAAATAATTCAAGAAATCAAACAATTAAAAATGATAACTTGGACCCTATTCATATTCTTTTCTTTTCATAACGATTAGGGCATGAATTGGGATAATTTAGAGGTCATGCAATGTGATTTCGATTCACCCACCTGTGATTTGTGTTGTCTCTTTGTTGATCCATCAGATTCCACACTTGCCGCGCTCTTCCCTGTTGTTCCTGCACTAATGACCCTTCCCCTCGATATCCTCTTCCTGCAGATTCAGCACTTGCGTAAGAGAGGTTCGTAACAGGAACGTGAGTGGACGGAATTCGATTGTGCCTTGCATGAGTTGCGGCAGGGACGTTCCAAAGCTTTCTGTCAATTTCGTGAGAGGGAGAGAAAATCTATGGGGCGTCTCATCTACCAAGAATTAGGGGCATATGATAATCATGGTATTATCTTTTTCATTAAAGCTAGATGTACAGGAGGGGCGGGGTGGCGCAACGGAGGGGGGCGCCCCTCCCCTGTTTAGAGGGGAGGGGTGCGGGGGCAGGGGCATTATGCCCCCTCCCCCTCCCCGTCCCGCGGGAGTAAAATTCTTTGAAGTCGAGGCTCCGTTCGAAGATTCTCCGAGAGGCCTCACAGGAGGCAGAGGATATTATCATTGCTACTCGCGTCATCTTCGGTCGTTGATCACGCACTATCTTAGCGCATCGTCTTTCGCCGTCAATCGCCCTCCTCCCTTAGAGCACCCATCTCCTCCAAGCGTCATCACTGTTGTCGATGTCGTCAACTGTGCCGACCTCCTCTTTGATCGTCGACTATTCCTGTGACCCCCTTCGCAAGCATTGGTCATCCTCCTCTCTCTGGCCCCATCTGTCGTCGTCGATCTCTGCACGCGCCGATCTATCCGCCACCACCGCCAATCTTGCCGTCGTCGTCTCCCCCACTCCCATGCATCCTCTCTTTCCCCCTTTTTCGCTCCTTTCCTCCGCCTTGCGTCCCCTTCCGCTGATCTTGCCATCGACGATGTCCCCGATCCGTCAATCTACCACCCATTGTGTCACCGTCCCCCATCCTCACGTTCTTTGCGTCCCTAATTCGCCACCTGTCGTCGACCGCATCCAACGGTTGTGATGTGGAGGTTGCACAAGCTTACATCCTATTAATCCCTAAAAATAATTCTACTTTTAATTTAAAAAAATGGTTACTTTGTTTATAGTTGATAAAATGGATAATGTTAAGTTAATTTATAGCTAATTTAATATTTTATACTTAACTTTCGGTCTCCAATCCGGGTCTGCGGTTAGTCTTTATGCATTACAATTTATAAATACGCACCCTATTTCATAACTTTTTTTCTTATATATTATGAAGATGATTGAGGGGGATAATTAAGAGGGCCCACTTATAGAAATAACTAGGGTTGTTTTCTTAAATTTCTTCTTAATTATAGCGATTTTTCGCCTCTAATATAATTCAACTATGAATTTACTCCTTAAATTTTCCTGTGATTTTCACTTCAATTTTTCCATTTGATTATGCACACTTTTCCATTATTTTTATTTTTTTCTATTTATAAAGGGACTAAATTAGCATTCACGAATTATTCTCTCTTTTGATCTTTAAAATTAGATAAAATATTTTAACAAGTCAACAATATCAAGGGTCCTCTTTTTTTTTAAAAAAAAATATTTTTAGTTTTATATTATCATTATTTATTTGATAAAATATTAAAATAGAGAATAGTTCATGAATGAGCATTTTATTCTTTACATAAATAAAAATTAAAAATAATAAAAAAGTTAACAAAATTAAATGAAAGGACGAATTGAAGTGAAAATCGTGAAAATTTTATGAACATGATATGATAACTTTGTAGTTAAAAATTAGACATGAAAAGTCATTATAATTTAAAAGATGTTTAAGAAAATAATCCAAATAACTAATAACAACATCTTTTATTTTAGTTCACTTTTGTAGTGCTTCTTTTTCTTTCTATTGATAACCAAAGCAACTCATGTGTCATGTGACTGATTAATGTTCAAAAAATGCTGTTTAGTGAGAGAACCTTCTCACACCAACATCTTAGCTAAGCTACTCGACCATGCTTCTAGATGCCATCTCAACGCTTAACCTCAAGTGCACGTAATCCTGATATCATACATAATACTTGAACCGAGTAAATGAATCAATTTTCCAAAGATCGAATATGACTCCATTAATTCCCAGTTATATCACGTCCTATTCTTCTGGAGATTTTTAGTGTAGACGTCGGATTAATTGTTGTCTAATTTCGTGTCGGAACATCTAATTGAGAGATCGATCACTAATTAACAAAGGTGGTAGTCATTGTGATTAGCTCACTGTTTAGGAACGAGCTTGTAGGGTCGATGAGTAGACGTTTTCTTTTGTTTGCCAAAATTTTAGCCGTTGATAGCGAGCTTACTTTGTACGCTCGATCGGAATATATATTATTTAAGATTTGTTACACTAATTAATGACATGATGTGTTGGCGTGCCAATGGATTGGCTAGTCCTAGTTGTTTAGCTTGTTTGATCGTCTGTCGTTTGTGTTGTTTTATGCGACAATTTTCACGTCAATCTCACGACAATTTTCACGTCAAGCAAGATGTCGATGTAATTCCTGCAAGTCAGAATTTAAATCTCAAGTAATTTTGATATTTGCTCCTCGATTATCCTTTTTATTCTAATTTCGGATGTTCATTTTATAACAAAGTTATTCTCCAATTTTGTTGACCTCAAGTTGATTCTGGCTAATGGTTTAAACATTTAGAAAAATTGATTAGCACATCAAATTTAACGTATCTCATTAAGTTTTTATTAAAAAAATATTTTACTTTTTTTGTTGTCCACCTGAATAGTACTCTTCCTAATGATTTAAACCTTTAAAAAAAAATTGATTAGCACATCAAATTTAACAACATTGTGCCTCAATTCCATATTTATTTTGTGTTAGGATTACTGCACGAGAGAAATTATGCACCGTAAAAAAATTCAAAAAATTTAATGTAACGTAGAATTTTATTAGATGGAAAATAGAAGAGGATTATCAATCATATTGCTTTCTGTTCAAACCCCTAGGGCGCTGTTTGGTTTCGGGTTAAAAGATGGAATAAGGTTTTAATCGTCGGCATATCGTCAAACACGAGCTGGATTAGGATTAAGAGGAGACAAGCGTCGCACGGTTTACGATGGTTTGTTTAATCCTATCGAGCCACTGTTTTCTTCGTAATCTACCGCTTTTGTATTCTTCGTTTTTGCTGGATTAAAAAAAATTCATCGTAATCCATTGCTTTTCACGAGTTACGTAACTCTCCTTCTAGATTAGCTATTCTGCAACCAAACAGCGCCTAGGGAGTTTACATAGATACTCCATTTACAGATGATAAAAATTTTATACCGATTGAGATTCTAAATTAATTTCTAAAAAATATAATATATATCTTAAGATAAAAAAATAAATCAATTCCGAATCATATACATAATATCTCATAAAATTTTCACCCATAGGGCTCCGCCCCTCACACCCCCGACAGGGGATCCCTTAATCCCCCACAAGCTCGTTGACAAGACAATAAAATCTCCATAGTGCGAGAACGTCTTTTAGTTCAAAGTATTTTAAAATGCTAATGGATTTTAATTTGGGATATGATTCATTGTATTATTAATATTTTATAATAAAATAGTCTTTCAACTTATAGATAATAACAAAACGAATCAATCTAATATATAAAAAAGTATGAATATATAGAGAGAGCAATAAATAAGAGAAGGATCTATATATTGACTCTATCTAGCTATAATGCGAGATGTGGTGAACACCTTTATCATCTCTACCTGCTGATCGAAATTGAGGACAGAACATAACTAAGACAAAATTTGTGATGGCCCCATTTTCCAGGATTTTGTGCAGAGACGGCCATACAGTTCGCTAGCGATTACAAGAATTAAATTAGAATACAATAATGTTCTACTCTACATCAATGGCTAGTTGGCTACTGCTACAACGACCTCTTCCTTTTTGTTTCTCTCTCTTCAGATAGCAAATTAATTAATGAAGCCAATTAAGAAGAACTAATGATAACATGAAGTTAACAGGTACCTACCGTCCTCGTCGTCTTTGTAGGGCCTCCGTGGGCGGATGGAACGTATACAAATAAAGGCAAGGCTTTGAGTTGAGTGGAAGAAGTTGGTGACATATGTGAGAGAGAGAGAGAGAGAGAGAGAGAGAGAGAGAGAGCTACTTGAACTGAAGCCAATATTGGACTTCGTCTCTAAAGTCTAATTAAACTGATGGATAACAGCTAATGGACGAAGGAATCTTCCATGCACATGACTATGCATGTATGTCTAGAAGAAGGTTGGTGGTCTCGTAGTATTCCCCCTCAACCTCCCACCATGATTTCATTTGTAGCTTAATGGCGTTTTAAATGAATAATAATTTATTTTACATAATTCGAGAATATAAAATAATAATTCATTAGTTGACAACGAGATTGTAGACACTCATCAAATCTTAATACCGTCTCGTAGTATTCCCCCTCAACCTCCCACCATGATTTCATTTGTAACTTAATGGTGTTTTAAATGAATAATAATTTATTTTACATAATTCGAGAATATAAAATAATAATTCATTAGTTGACAACGAGATTGTAGACACTCATCAAATCTTAATACCATTTCCTTTTATAACATTTGTATCCACACATTGAAAAATATTCTATATATTATTAAAATGGGTTTAACGGAGCTCCTACCCACTCAAGTTGGTAGGAGCATCCTACTTAGTTCGAGAGCCGTCAGATTTTATCTAACGGCTGTAATTTTTGTGCGCGGTTCAAAGAAAAAAATTAATTACGGTTCAGGATCTCCGGTTCAAATCTTCGTCTTCTTCGTACGTCCGCCGGCTTCCTCCGTTGATTGCAATCGCTGCCGCGACCCCCTCTGCCGATCGTAGTCGCCGCTGCGTCTCCTCTGTTGATCGCAGTCGCCGCCGCATCCTCCCTCTTTCCCACACGACATCGCCCTAATTCGATCTCAACCGTCGTGCCCTCTTTGCCGATCGCAGTCGTCGTCGCGCCATTTCTGCCGATCGCAGTCGCCGCTGCGCCCTCTCCTTTGATCGCAGTCACCGCCGCACCCTCCCTCTTTCCCACACGACCGTCGCCCTCATTCGATCTCGACCTCCGTCATGCCCCTTTTCCCACACGAATCCTTCGATCTCAATCGCGAACGACATCGTCGCAGCCCTCTTCTCACGCGACATCGCAACAACTCTCCATCAACATTGCTGTCCGCAGACCTTTTTGGGCCTTGTCGCCGCAGTTGGACCTTGTTCTCTGCGTACCTCTGCTCGACATCACAGCCCTGTTCCTCACACGACATCACCACAGTTGCCGCTGCATGCCGCTGCCGCCGATTGCGTTGCTTGCTGCTGTCGATGATTGTTGTCTCTGCCGCTGCCGTTGCCGCTGCTTACGATGCCGTTGCCGCTGCTTGCTGTCGCTGGCGCTACTCGCCCCTGCCGCTCCCGCTCTCGCTGCTCGCATCGCACCTACCGCTCCCGCTGTTCGCCCCTGCCTCTCCCACTCCCGCTGCTCACTGTTGCCGCTGGCCGCTATCGGACGCCAATCGCTGCTGATCCGATCTGATCGTATGATTTGGGCACCGGTTTAGTGCATTCTTGTGGATGTGGGATCTAATCGAATGGCATCCAGACTCGGTAGGACGCTCCTACCCACTTGAGTGGGTAGGAGCGCCATTAAACCCTATTAAAATATTCGCGTGGGTATGAATAATCTTGAAATGAGTGACATTAAAATTTTAGTAGTGACAATAAGAGAATCATAATAATATCCATGGTAATAATGATATTTTCAACATGAAATTTATTTCAACGTACGTAGATTTTATTTAAAATGATGTAAAACACCCATGATTAAATAAGCATGAATGTTTACATGTGTGCAAATTTATTTGAACACGTATTTTATATTGCTTATGGACACAGTTCATAGACTAGAGCTCCCTCATCGTATGATATTAACATTATAATTTTTTAAGAAAAAGAGAACATAAGAATTTGAAATGGAACAAAATAATAGTTAACAAGGGAAAAATAAACAAAAGAGACCTTAAACAAGTGATTAGAATCATAATCGAATTAATCTTAAGTATAATCTTTTAAGAAGTTTAAGTTGAAATTTTTTATAGATCCTAACCCTTGAAAATACTCCTCCCCTATTTCATTTTCTCCCTCGTACTTCTCTCTCCACCTCTCTCTCTCTTGTGCATGCTTTCCAAGGCAATATCATGAGCCTCGATGCACTAGGGGGTAAAAGTGATCTATTTTTGTCAACATACACTCATAAATTGCGCAATAACAATAATGTTATTATACGTTGTAAGTTACTATGTATCTTGCATTATTATTCATAATTTTGATTATAATAATTATTATGAATATTATAGTTTTTGTAATATATTATGCTCATTATTATTTAAGAATTTATTGTTTATAAATATACTTACTTAATATATTAACTTTATAAGCTTATGATTCAACATATAAGTTTGACTGAATTGTATAAAGTTAACCTTATTAAGGTTCAACCGAATTATATAAAAGTTGACAATGTTAATAAAAGAGTAAATTAGTAAAAGATGTATTATTTAAGAAGCTTTTCTTATAGATAAACATAATTATTTGAATCATTGCACATACTGTTTGGCGCATAACAAATAATACTGATTGCTTTTTTCGGTCACACGGTCTGGACTCACCGGTGTTCAAGACTATCAGCTCCGACTAATTTGGTGTCGAAATTTGAACGGCAAAGGCAATTTCCCTGGTCAACACGACGGCTCCAAGGATCAAGCCCGGACTACTAACCCATCGATCACTTGGGACGCAGTCCGCTGCCACGCGAACCTTTCGTTAGGTTAAATAATACTGGTTACTGATAATTTGATTAAGTCATGGACTTTTTTTATTAAATAACGTTTGGTTTGGTGAATAATATGGAGTGATAGTAGAGTAAGTGCTCCCTTATAATTTTTTCCTATTTTTTTATTTTAATAGAAATATGCCATCTTTGGAACCACATATTCTTCTGCATTCACTTGCGTATCATTCTCGGTTTCTGCAATAATTCCTTACACAAATTAGTAATCTTTATGTTTCTTCCTTCAAATTATTCGAGTGTTATGCCTTATTATATAACATAAAATTAATCTAAACAAAAGATATAACTATAAAATTTTGGATTTAGCTTTTAATAGTACTCGTGTATTTGAACTCGGAGCTCAGCTTAAGCCACGTGTGTTTGATGTTAGACATTAATTTTTCGTATATCATATACAAAATTTTACTTTCTAAATCGCTGTCTATGATATCCGTGCAGTTGAGATTTCTTTTTTTTAAAAAAAGAAAGATACGTTATGTATTACTAGTCAGGCCATATGCATCATACTGATCCTGCTGCTTGGATCTCAAGCAACTGAGACTTATAAAATAAATTATAGACTTGATCTTAATTTATCCACATAAATTATAGACTTCGTAAATTTAATATATGCATGATGCATCCTTGTCGACGAATTAAACTAAGTTTTCTTATCACTGGAAATTAATCGTATACGACTTCAATTGTGAGGCAAAGATTTTGTTATGAGCTTCATGCCATCATCCATGATCGCTGAGTTTGGCAAGGAACTAATGGCCAGAATTTGTGG
Source organism: Pontederia crassipes (assembly GCA_030549335.1). Classification (NCBI taxonomy): domain Eukaryota; kingdom Viridiplantae; phylum Streptophyta; class Magnoliopsida; order Commelinales; family Pontederiaceae; genus Pontederia; species Pontederia crassipes. The sequence continues at coordinate 28,732,741 of CM060183.1, read as the reverse complement.
TAGTTCGGACAAATAAGAACAAAAGTTTTCTGAGACTAAGTTTTGATCAAAAAGTTTTGTCAAATAATCGAAACTTTTTTTGGCTGAACATTCTCGATGCAGAATGTCAAATCAGCAAAACAAAGTTCTCATCAATGTAAAACTTTTTTTGGCTGAACATTCTCGATGCAGAATGTCGAATAATCGATCGGAACTTCTGCAACAAATTGTTAAAGAATATAGCCAAACACAATTAAGTTCTTTGAGTTATTATTTCTAGAGCAGTGTTTGGCTAAACAAGAACTTCGGAACTTAAGTTTCGAAAACTTAATGATTTGACGGGAGAGTTCTTATGGTTGGAAATGAATCGTTGAATTGATATATTAATTTGGGATATATTTGGATGGGGTGGAATGTAATAATGATGGTATGTGATAGGAAAAAGTAAATGTGATAGAATTAATTTTTAGTCGATGTTTGAATTAAAAATAATATATATAGTATAATTTTATTTAAAAATAAAAAGTATAAATATTTTTTTTGGAAAATATATTATTTAAATATAAAAAAACATTTTTCTAATTAATTTTATTTAAAAATATATTGATTGTATTTAATAAAATAATAAGTAATAAATAATATTATATTAATTATTTTATTATAAATATTTATATTTAATAAATAAATTATTTTATAGAAGAAAGGTAAAAAAAAGCAAAGAAAAAAAGAGGAAAAAAAAGAAAAGTCAAATAAAAAAAGAGGGCGGCTAATTCCACCAAAAAGGTGGAACCAAGGTCCGTGACAACACTGGTTCCAAGTTTAAAAAGGTGACTTGATTTCATCTCGAAAACCAGCCACTAGCCACTGACCCTTGTTTGGAGAATCAATTTAGAACGGTCTTTATTTTTTTCAATCTAATTCTATTGTCAAACGCGGCCTATATGTTATTTGGTCGAAGTTATAAGGACTTAGGCTGTGTTTTGGTATGGAAATTTCAAGTTCCCGTGAGTTCCTGAGAACTAATTGATTTGATAAATAAGTTTATATGTGGTGTTTGAATGAAAAAGTATAATGATGAGAATTTGTAAGATTGATTTGATAGATAAGTTGTTTGGATAAAAAGTAAAAATTAATGATATAATTTATTACTTCATGAAGTATAAAATTATAGTAAATTAAAATATTATTTATTTAGTTAGTTAAAATAATTATTTATGAAACATATTTATTTCAATATTATAATTTATAATTTATAAAAATATTTAAATTAATATTAAATTTATAATTTATGAAAATAATTATTATTTTCATATGTTATTAATATTATAGTTTATGAAAAATATTTATATTAAATTAAAGAATTTATTTTACAAGCTGAATGATAATATTTTAATAAATAAAATATTAAAATTAATAATTATTTAAGATAATATAAAAATAATTTAATAAATAATATTAATATTAAATAGAAATTAATAACATTTTACTAATTAAAATATAATAAAGAATTGAAAAAAAAGCAAAACAAGAAAAAAAATCACATTCTCACCGGAAGCGAGAACTTGCAAAGTTCTCGTTGGAAACGAGAACATGGCAGCATGTAATCAGAACTTTCGGTTGTTGACATTATGTAAATAGCCACACTCTCGTATCTCGTTACAAACTTTTTTGGAGAACTAATTAGAACTTTGATGATTAATCAGAACAAAAGTTTGGACCCACTTGAACTTCGATTTCTTTTTGCTAGAACTTAGGGAACCAAACTCAAAATCCAATCTTTTAATTGTTAATTTTTAAATTTTTTATCTATCACTGCTTGGTACGTTAGATTAAATAGACTTGATGACATGTCACCTTTGATGTATGAATAATATGTTTTTATATCGTGCGAGTTGAATTATGGACCTCGTTTTCTCTATTGAGTAGAAAAAACTGATTTATGCATCAAATAATTTTTAAAAATACATCTTTCTTGAATTCTTGGTCTTTCTGAACGTACGTCAGTACATAATGTTACATTTGTTTATTTAGAAAAAAAATGGGTCACATGATCCCATGATTCCATGCAACTACTTGTTTCCCAAGGCTACAATTTATTGATCAACAATTATTCCGAAGCTTCCCCAACAGACATAGGAAGATAAGGACTACCGCTTACTTTTGTCTTCTCATTTGTTTAATCACAAGAATAAAAAGTTTCAATCAGTGAATGAAACAGTTCAATCAGTGACCCACATTTTGTTTTAGAATGTGGATATAAGTTTCAGGCATTCGATTATATGAAGTATTATAAAAATAAACCTATTTTTGATCTAGCCCTTTTTATAAAACATAGTGAGTACAGTTAAGTGAGACCCCTTAATTGAAGGTTACTATTTTTTATAACTTGTAATCAAATGTCATGAAAATGCCATCAGTTAGCCCTTGGGTACACTGAATTAAAGAAAAGAAAACAAAGAAAATGCTTTCAGATCAAAAGTATTTGGTTTAAATGTTTTTTAAAGTGATGATATTCTTTTTTCTGATTGCGAATGTCTTGGTATACGAGGCTACCAACACTCGACTAATTCAAAATCAGAAAGATAAATTCTTCGGCTAACTTGATTATTCAAAGACTCCAATTTGAAGTTATTAATAATCCTCAAACGCTTAGAATTTAATCCTAGTACCAATTGAGCCACTTTGCTTGAAGTGTTGATTTAATTGATGATATTCTAAATGCACAGAATTAAACTCGAGAATTGTAAAAGAAATATCTTAATAATAATAATAATAATAATAATAATAATAATAATAATAATAATAATAATAATAATAATAATAATAATAATATCGCTGGACTTAGAGACATTCTAGAATTAGTCCGATTGAATCCTACTACTGCCAACAGTAGATTCTTAGATATGACTTCTTCGGCCAGTCCATCCAAAGTTTGTGTTACATGTTCTCCGAGTCAATCAGAGCATCAAGTAGTACAAGTCATCGGTCGCCAAGTTTAAGTTACCCAACATTCACACGTTTGCACTAGGGAAAAAAAAAAGAGTAAACATTATACTTCTAAATTCTATCATTTGAATTAATTATTGCTGATAGAAAAGAAAATGGTATCTAGAAACTTATTATTGGGATTCATAAAGATTCTAATATGAGCATATATATATATATATATATATATATATATATATATATATATATATATATATATAACAATGCATGTTTGGGCTCGAGGTGATACGTTCTGGAACCTGATCAAGGGCTTCATTTTGTTAAACTTATATTATTTCTAAAAATAATAATATATGCTGTAATTACCTTTTTATTTAATATCCGCATAATTAGTTCATTAAAAACTCTAGTTAATCGACGAGACAATTATTACCGTATACAAAAAAAAAAAAAACTAGAACAGACATTATCACTACGATTTCACTGTTTCCTTCTTTGTAAATTAAGAAATTAATGACATTATTATTCCTTGAATTTGACTATACAAACTCCGCCTATGTTTTATAGCCGATCCCAAGCCCGGATAAAGGAGGAGGGTTGTGTTAGGTTCCGACAGCCAACGTAAAACCATGTCGAATCGCATGAACATGGATCAACGAATAGCGTCGTATGATCCATGTAGCCGATCCCACCTAGTGGGATAAAGCTTTGTTGTTGTTGTTGACTATACAAAGTATTGATCAAAATATGAACTTAGTAAATTGTTTTATAAAAGGGTTCTAAGCAAGTGAGCAAAATAGGGTTCCTTAGCGAATTACTCATCTTTTGATTTCGATCCGAATTTTTTTTTTCAAATCGGGATCTGGATTAATTAGAAATCAAATTGAGACAACCTATTATCCGAAATTAATTTATTTTTGTGTTAAAATAATTTAAATACACCACAAATTTTATTAAGATTAGTTATACTTAATTGCAGTTCCTCTTTTATTATACTAATAAAATTATTTTATACATCATATCTTTTATAATTATAAATACTTACATGCATAAATATATTAGAAACATATCAACTAGCAATCATATATTTTGGGTCAACATTTATTTTAATCAATTACAACAACAACAACAAAGCCTTATCCCACTAGGTGGGGTCGGCTACATGGATCATACGACGCCATTCCGCTCTATTAGTAACCAAATCTTTCGATATATTACTTATCACTGTACCCGAGCTGTACAGCGTGTTACTTACGAGTAACGACCTAGCATTAACACAATATATTCGTTGATCCATGTTCATAAGATTCGACAGGATTTTATGCTGGCTGTCGGGACCTAACACAACTCTCCTTCTTTATCCGGGCTTGGGACCGGCTATAAAATATAGGCGGAGTTATTTTAATCAATTATACAAACTAAATATATTTTGGGTTGTCAAACTAAAATCATATGGGACTGCACCGTGCAATTAATTGCACGCTAATTTAACTTAATATAATTATAATATACAATATATCATAATTGCATAAAAACTAATTTGATTTTTTTAAAAAAAGAATCAGAGTGGCTCCCATTTCATAATATAGTTCCCATCTGAATATATTTTGAATTACAAAAAAAAATCAAAAAAAAAATCAATCCGAACAGTCCGGGATGGCCTTGCTATTTTCTAGTCATGCTACCCCTTAATTTCATGTCTTATGAATTTTAAAAAAACTTGTTAAAAATATCATGTGTGGTTGTCAAATACGATTACTTCGAATTAATTGAACTTAATATTAGCATTGTGAATAAAATCATCGGCCATTTTTTGTCGACAAGTTAAAAGAAAGGACTTGAGAAATTTATATAAAGGAGGATTTTACTTAATAAGTGTTAAAATATAAAAAAATATGAGTTGTTTCTTTTTTCACGTAACTCGTGTGCTGAAAGGATAAAAGAAAAAGAAATGAAAGTTCTAGAAGGCAAATTATTGTCATTATTGATTATGATATTAAACAAGTTTAATTAATCAAAGTTTAGGTAAAACCCAACCCCTCATCGCCCAAATCCGCGCTTCCAGAAACGCTTCCCTTGCGCGCGTGCCGACGCAATGCCCCCGCTCCCTTTCTGGGGCGCAACGCGAAACTGCACCTCAAGTCTCACCCGTGTCCCTACACGTGGGAGGAGGGCATTAATTAAAGGATATAATTGGCATTTTCCTCCGAATTTATTTAAGTAAACACGCCTCTTGTCTTGGGTGAGCTTAAAACTCCCAAATCCGCGACCCCACCACCCCTTATCAGCGCCTTTCTAGAAGAAACCCCCGCACGTGTCAAGGCAAGAGGAGGCCGCAGCCCCACGTCCCCCGTGCTGCGCGTGTGACGAGTTCCTCCTCCTCTCCAAGGAAACGAGCGAGGCCTTTCTTATTTTATTATATTAATAACGCCGCCCCCAGCTTTTCTTTCCCCAATCTCCTCCCAGCTCTCTAACGGCATCGCGCCATCTCCTTCTACGCCCACGCCACCAACGCTACCCAACCATTCCGCATATATATATATATATATATAGTATATAGATTCATTTAAAACGGAAACGAACCACCAGGAAACAAAGGGTACCATGCAAGCGGAGAGAGACGACGAGGGCGATCTAATGGCGTCGCTTAGCTTCCGAAAGGCCGACGACGATGACGAGGAGGGCGTCATCTCCGTCCTCGACGGAGAGTCCCCTCAGCAGATCTCCGCTGCCCCACGCGAGCCGGCGGATGAGATCGGTGACGGCGAAGGAGGCGGCTCCGACGAAGACGACGACTTCGAGTTCGCGTTCGTGCTCAGGGAACCGGAGACGGGCCCCCGGATCACCCCCGAGGATATCTTCTCCGACGGCCGGCTGATCCTTCCCGTCTACCCGGTCTTCGGCCGACGCCTCGTCGATGACGCGGCGCCCGGAGGAGGAGGCGCTGCCGAGGGGGACGAGGGGAAGACGACGAAAGCTCTGGTGCAGCCCCTCAGGCATTTGTTCATCGAAGAGGAACGGGGAGCGAACCCCGCGGGATCGGCGTCGGAGGACGACGACGAGGTCGAGCTGAGCGACCTCTCCGGCGTACCGCCGGAGTCTTACTGCTTGTGGACGCCAGGATCGTCGCCGTCGGCATCGCCGGCACGGTGCAAGAAGAGCAACTCCACCGGGTCATTGCTCCGATGGAGGATCAAGGACCTAGTTATGGGGCGGAGCCACAGCGACGGCAAGGAGAAGTTCGTCTTCCTTGCCGCGGAGAAAAGAGAGCCCGAATACAGGGACGAGAAGAAGAAGAAGAAGGCTGATCCTGCATTGAAGGAGAAGCATGGTTCAAGCGACGACCGTCGCCGGAGAGCCAGTCACGATTCCAAAACACCGGGCGCGGTAGTGGAGAAGGATAAGAGAAAGCAGACGAAGGGGGGAAGAGGAGGAAGTAAGGTGGCCGAGATGGATATGGTCACCGCCCACCGTATGTTTTACGGAAAAGCTACCCGGCCGGCGAATGGAGGCGCCCGGCGGTCATTTCTCCCGTACAAGCAAGAGCTATTCGGGTTGTTCTCCGGCGTGAACGGACTTAGTCGGAGTTATCACCCTATTTAGCCTCTTCTCGAATTATAAATTTAGCTTGTTTTTTCCCCTTTACAGGGAGATCATAGATCAAAATATCATAATAGTTTCAAAAAAATTGTTATGACCGGTGATCATAGTCGATAGTATGAATTTTATTTGTTTGTTTGATTAATTTATTTCGATTCCAAAAGTTCCATTTTTGGGACAAATTGGTGTGCGAACGAACTGAGCTTTCAATTCAAGTGGTCGCTGTTCCTAGTCCTTGTGACCACGTTTAAAAGGAAAGCTTTTCACTTTTGCACTAATTCCATGTTTTAACGGATAAATTTCACTAAATACTTTATATACTTTTTTAACGCTAATATCAAAGTTCACTTTATAAAAAAAATATTCTTCATATTTTAACTTATTTCACCAATTATTTTTTTTAATTTTTTATCGCCAATTTCTTAGTCATGTATTGACATGACGTTCAAGCGATAATTTTCTCTCTCCTCCACACAAACACGACATCATTAAAAAAATAAAAAAATGAAACATTGTCGAGAGGTCGCACCACCCCTCCCCTCGGCAAAGGGGGGTGCGTTTGTTACGGGGTCGTTTTTCGCTCGACCGACCCGTGCGGCGTCTAGACGTGCCCAACGTCTAGGTAAGTTCTTTTGAGCGCTTTGCGAAAGCTTGCTTATGCCATTTTTTGCATGCCACAACTTTTGGGACGCACGGTCCCGAGCGGACGCTTCTTCGGTGGAGGCGTTTGTGAACAAACGGGCACCTCGGCGTAACGCTCGATCGTTTGTGACGCTTTGGGACGCTCTTTTGTGGGTTGTCACCCCACGCTTGAGGCACGATACTAGATTTAGGGAAGCTTGAAATCTTTGTTGAGTAAATAGGAATGATTACAATGCTTCGGGAGAGGACTAGCGGGTCTCCCCTACTATACCACCGTTTCGGGTGGTAGAATTGCGACGTGTGATGTGGAGGACCATCTCCGATGGTGCACTTTTCTAGAGTGCAAATTACAAAACTGTCACCATCACACTTAGAAAATAAACTAAGTACAAAAATGAGTTGAAAAGGAAAATACATGATAAAATAACTCGACGTGCCCCGGAGAGAAGCCCCCGGGACATTCTTCCACACTCAAGTCAGCGACGTCCCTGGAGCTGCGGCTTGGAATTCTTCAATCTTCTACTTGAACTGCCACAAGTCTTCGGCTGTCTCCCAACTTGTGTCGGCGTCCGGTCTTCCGCTCCATCGAACAAGATACTCTTTCTTTCGATTCTTCGTGCGGACGGCGAGTACTTCTTCAACTTGATCAGTAAACTGCTGACGGATGGCCGGCGGGGCGCGGTCTGAAACCTCACGCCCGAGATCTTCAGTGTCTTCAACGAAAGGCTTGAGCAGGCTTATATGAAAGACGAGTTATTGTTGCATCTGAGGCGGGAGCTCCAACTTGTAGGCCACCTTGCCTACCTTCTTTAGGATCTTGAAGGGGCCCTCGTAACGCCTAACGAGGCCCTTGTGCAGATTCTTCCCACTTAGCCGAAGATGTTGGACCAGCTTCACCAGGACCAAGTCTCCGACTTCAAAGTTGACGTCCCGTCGGGCGGTGTCCGCCCACTTCTTCATGCGCTTCGATGCATTGTGCAAACATGCTCTCGTCATGTCATTCTGCTCATGACATTCCCTCGTCATGCGGTGAGCGGCGGGGACTTTGCCACCATAAGAAGTGGCGACGACCTGGGGCGTCAGAGGTTGCTGCCCCGTCACTATCTCGAAGGGACTCCGATTGGTCGACTCGATTCATTGCAGGTTGTAGGAGAATTGCGCGATGTCGAGTAGCTTCGCCCAGTCCTTCTGATTGGCACTCACATAGTGCCGCAAGTAGATCTCCAGAATACAATTCACCCTCTCAGTTTGGTCGTCGGTTTGAGGATGAAGTGATGTCGAGAAATGCAGGTTGGAGCCCATCATCTTGAATAATTCCTTCCAGAAGTTGCCAACGAATCGCCCATCCCGATCGCTGACGATGCTTTGTGGTAGGCTCCAATACTTCACTACATGCTTCATGAATAACTCCGCAGCTTCAGTAGCAGGACAACTTGCGGAGCCGGCGACGAAAATGGCATACTTGGAGAACCGATCGACGACCACCATGATGGTACATGCCCCTTCAGGCTTGGGCAGGCCCGTGATGAAGTCCATGGAGACATCCTTCCATGGACGCTCTGGGATAGGCAGGGGTTTCAGAAGTCCGTCGGGCGCTTGATTGAGGTTCTTGTCTTGCTGGCAAACAAGGCATGTCTTCACGAAAGCTTCAATGTCGTCATCCATCCTTGGCCAGAAGTAGTTGTCTTCGATGAGTGCCAAAGTGCGGCGGATGCCCGGATGTCCCGCCCACTTTGAGTCATGGTACTCTTGCATGATAGTGCGCCGCAAGTTGTCGAAGAGTGGAACATATATGCGACGTTCCTTAGTGAAGATCAGCCCATCTTTCACCCAAAAGCGGCGTGTCTTGCCCTCCTTCGCCTGCTCGAACAAGTTCTTTGTCGTGGGATCTGACTTCAATCCCTTCTTGATCCTCTCGATGAGGTCGGCCTGAGAGGAGCTCATGGCCGTCAATTCCGCGCATCGGCTGAGGGCGTCGGCAACGACATTCGTCTTGCCAGGTTTGTACTCCAGGACATAGTCGAATTCCGCCATGAAATCTTGACATCTTGCTTGCTTCGGCGAGAGCTTCTTTTGTGTCTCGAAGTAACTTGTCGCGACGTTGTCCGTCTTGATGTGAAATCGCGACCCGAGAAAGTAGTGCCGCCATGTTCTAAGGAAGTGAATCACCGCGGTCATCTCCTTCTCCTGATCAGCGTAGCGCCACTCTGTGTCGTTGAGTTTGCGACTCTCGAACGCCACGGGATGCCCCTCCTGCATAAGAACTCCTCCAATGGCATAGTCAGAAGCATCTGTCTATACCTCGTAGGACTTGGTGTGGTCTGGCAAGACGAGCACCGATTCCTCCGTCATGGCCCTCTTGAGGGTGTCGAACGCTTCCTGGCATGTCGGCATCCACTCCCACTTCACATTCTTCCGGAGGAGATTCGTCAAAGGGGTCGTCATATGTGAATACCCCTTGACGAACCGCCTATAATAGTTCGTCAGGCCAAGGAACGAACGCATGTCGGGAACCCGTTTGGGCAGCTCCCACTCCACGATGGCCTGAATCTTCGCGCCATCCATCTTCAACTTCCCACTTCCGACGACATGTCCCAAGAAGTGTACTTCCGGTTGAGCGAAGACACACTTCTCTCGCTTGACGTAGAGCTCGTTCTGCCGCAACACATCGAACACTTGCCGAATGTGCTCGATATGCTCCTCCAAGGTGCGACTGTAGATCATGATGTCGTCGAGGTACACAACCACGAACCTGTCAAGGAATGGCTGCAATACCTTATTCATGAGAGTACAGAAGGTCGCCGGGGCGTTGGTGAGGCCGAACGGCATCACGAGGAACTCGTAGGAGCCGTATCTTGTGACGCACGCCGTCTTCTGCACATCCTCCTCCGCGACCCGGACTTGCCAATAGCCCGAACGAAGGTCCAACTTGGTAAACCATCTTGCACCACCAAGTTGGTCGAACAAATCCGCCACCAAGGGGATGGGGTATTTGTTCTTCACCGTAAGCTTGTTGAGCACCCGGTAGTCGATGCACATCCGGAAGAAACCGTCATGCTTCTTCTGGAAGAGAACCGGGGCGCCGTATGGAGATTTTGAAGGCCGAACATATCCTGCATCCAATAGTTCGGTGAGTTGCTTACGGAGTTCTGCGAGTTCCGGAGGGGCGAGCCGATAGGGGACATTTTTCCTGATACCAACTTGTCACGGGGTCATTTTTCGCTCGACCGACCGTGCGGCGCCTAGACGTGCCCAACGTCTAGGCAAGCTCTTTTGAGCGCTTTGCGAAAGCTTGCTTATGCTACATTTTGTATGCCACAACTTTTGGGACGCACGGTCCCGAGCGGACGCTTCTTCGGTGGAGGCGTTTGTGAACAAACGGGCACCTCGGCGTAACGCTCGATCGCTTGGGACGCTTTGGGATGCTTTTTTGTGGGTTGCCACCCCACGCTTGAGGCACGATGCTAGATTTAGGGAAACTTGAAATCTTTGTTGAGTAAATAGGAATGATTACAACGCTTCGGGGGAGGACTAGCGGGTCTCCCCTACTATACCACCGTTTCGGGTGATAGAATTAAGACGTGTGATGTGGAGGACCATCTCCGGGGGTGCACTTTTCTGTAGTGCAAATTATAAAACTACCACCATCACACTTAGAAAATAAACTAAGTACAAAAATGAGTTGAAAAGAAAAATACATGATAAAATAACTCGACGTGCCCCGGGGAGAAGCCCCCGGGACACGTTCCCCGTTCTCTCCCCCCCCCCCCCCCCTTCTACGAGCTTTGGCGGAGCCTCCTCTCAGCTCCTTATCTCACGGCTTTCGTCCTCCTCTCAACTCTGCTCAAGCTCATATCGTCACATTCCTCGTGGTGCTGCTCATGTGCTATGTGTGATGCTTATGTGATCTCGTCCTGGACTGCAAAGTTCAACAACCTCTGCGATTGGTACACCCACCTCCTGCGCCGCTCCCCCATGTGCATTGTCCACATCCTTGGCAACACCATCATGCCCAACCTGAAAAACATCGAGTGCATGCTCAAGACCAACTTCGACAACTTCTCCAAGAGGAGGCCTTCGCCGCCATCCTCGGTGACCTGCTTAGCCATGACATCTTCAACACCGATGGGGAAATCTGGAGATTCTAGCGGAAGATGGCTGTTGCTGAGATGGGAAGCTCTTCGATCCGCATCTTCGTCACTTGCATTGTCGCCGTCGAGGTCCGCACCCTCCTCGTTCCTTGCTCGACGTGGCCTACGACGACAACAGGGGCCAGGTGCTCAGAGGTTTTTCGACGCTTCACCTTCGAAAAACATCGAGTGCATGCTCAAGACCAACTTCGACAACTTCTCCAAGAGGAGGCCTTCGCCGCCATCCTCGGTGACCTGCTTAGCCATGACATCTTCAACACCGATGGGGAAACCTGGAGATTCTAGTGGAAGATGGCTGTCGCAAAGATGGGAATCTCTTCGATCCGCATCTTCGCCACCTGCATTGTCTCCGTCGAGGTCCGCACCCGCCTCGTTCCTTGCTCGACGTGGCCTACGACGACAACAGGGGCCAGGTGCTCAGAGGTTTTTCGATGCTTCACCTTCGACAGCATATGCAAGATCAGGTTCGACCTCGACCCCGGCTGCCTCAAGTTCTCGATGGCAATGTCGAAGTTCATGAACGCGTTTGATACAAGCACGAGGTTGTCGGTTTGGCGGCACATGCAAGCAAAAGGGGACAGGGGTCTAGCGATGCTCGCAGTGCAAAAGGAGCCCCCCCCCCCCCCCCCCCCACACACACACAAACATGACATCATTAAAAAAATAAAAAAATGAAGCACTATCGAGAGGTCGCACCACCCCTCCCCTCGGCAAAGGGGGGTGCGTTCCCCGTTCCCCCCCCCCCCCCTTATACGAGCTTTGGCGGAGCCTCCTCTCAGCTCCTTATCTCACGGCCTTCGTCCTCCTCTCAACTCTGCTCAAGCTCATATCGCCACATTCCTCGTGGTGCTGCTCCTGTGCTGTGTGCGATGCTTATGTGATCTCGTCCTGGACCGCAAAGTTCAACAACCTCTGCGATTGGTACACCCATCTCCTGCGCCGCTCCCCCATGTGCATTGTCCACATCCTCGGCAACACCATCATGCCCAACCCGAAAAACATCGAGTGCATGCTCAAGACCAACTTCGACAACTTCTCCAAGAGGAGGCCTTCGTCGCCATCCTCGGTGACCTGCTTAGCCATGACATCTTCAACACCGATGGGGAAATCTGGAGATTCTAGCGGAAGATGGCTGTTGCTGAGATGGGAAGCTCTTCGATCTGCATATTCGCCACTTGCATTGTCGCCGTCGAGGTCCGCACCCGCCTCGTTCCTTGCTCGACATGACCTACGACGACAACAGGGGCCAGGTGCTCAGAGGTTTTTCGACGCTTCACCTTCGAAAAACATCGAGTGCATGCTCAAGACCAACTTCGACAACTTCTCCAAGAGGAGGCCTTCGCCGCCATCCTCGGTGAACTGCTTAGCCATGACATCTTCAACACCGATGGGGAAACCTGGAGATTCTAGTGGAAGATGGCTATCGCAGAGATGGGAATCTCTTCGATCCGCATCTTCGCCACCTGCATTGTCGCCGTCGAGGTCCGCACCCGCCTCATTCCTTGCTCGACGTGGCCTACGACGACAACAGGGGCCAGGTGCTCAGAGGTTTTTCGACGCTTCACCTTCGACAGCATATGCAAGATCACGTTCGACCTCGACCCCGGCTGCCTCAAGTTCTCGATGGCAATGTCGAAGTTCATGAACGCGTTTGATACAAGCACGAGGTTGTCGGTTTGGCGGCACATGCAAGCAAAAGGGGGCAGGGGTCTAGCGATGCTCGCAGTGCAAAAGGAGCCCCCCCCCCCCCCCCCCCACCACCACCACCACCACAAGCTCGCAGAGGGAGGCCTCCTTTGCCTGCATACACCAACGACGCCCCAATGCAAAAGGGGGGAGGCGTCACCCCCCTCTGCGCATCCGGCACCAACGATGCAGCGTCGGAGGTTGAGGGGAGGAGGGGTGCCTCCCATTTGCGAGCTCCCGACGATGCTCATTTTTTTAATAATGCCAATTAGATGGTTGCTTGTGTGGATGAGAAAAAAAATTACCATGTAGACGCCACATTAATGTGCTCATAGATAAGAGGTTAAAAGAGTAGTTGATGAATGATGGAGGGTAGTTTTATTAACGTGAAGTTTGAGGGTAGTGTTGGAAAAGTGATCAAAATTTTAAAATATTTGGTAAAATTTATCCATATTTTAAGTGTTGAAACTTGAAATAAAAAATAAGCTTAAAACGGTAATAATTATATACGGCGGAAATATAAAAAAAATATTTAAGGAGTAGCCTGATTGCTGCATCAAAATTACCTTTTATTCTAGCAAACTAATTCCAATAATCATAAAAAAAATTACACATCTCCCAACGTCCAAAATTTACTAGTTTTTCTCATTTTTTTCACATAATCTTAGTGGGGGTGGGGTGAGGACAGAAGAGAGGGAAAAAATTTTCTTAAAATCTTTTAAGAGAAGAATGAAAAGGATTTTTTTTTCTTCATTTGTTTCATTTTATTTCAACTTCAAATTGAAATTTAAAACTTCTCTTTCCTTTACTTCCTTTTTTTCTCCTCACATTTTCTTTCTTTCTCCTTAATCAACCTTCGCCCAAACATATTATTAATGTCACTCTTCTTTATCCATTATACTCATTATTTTTTATAACATAAAATATGAGAAGATGAAAAGTCTCGTTGTAAATAATCATAAGAAATAATGATATTCCCTCATCGTATTTTTTATGATCGTTTTTTATTTCTTAAATATTTTTTGATCGATGGTAAGCATATTTGATTTTTTTCATCGGTGATAAATAATAATTTTATTTGACCGATTATTACTTGTTTAGTTATTGAAAAAAAAAATCGAAGATAAAATAATTATAGCCAAAAAAACTATATTGATTAATTTTAAATATATGTAAACACATGAAATATTTCTATTGCTCAAAGAAAATAAAATATATTTATTAGTCAAATAAACTATTTGTAAAAAATAATCAGAAAAATATAACATGATTGATGGATTTTGGTGAAATGAGTAACATAAATTTTTTTTATAATTTTTTTAAAAGAGACTTTACAATTTCTCATATTTTATATTATAAAATATAGAGGATACAATAAGTCCATAGAGTGGCGTTAAGGGCACCCTTAATTTTAATGATAAGTTTACAAGTTTTGACACCTAAATTCTTACAAATTGGATTATTTCATAAACTGGTCTTTTAATATTTCTTTTTCTAAATTAAACTTGGAGGCGGCACCCGAATTCCGAAGGTAATCATCATCCCTTCCCTTGTCTTTTTTTTCTTTTCAATTAATCTTTATGTAACCTATGCTTTGACTTGGCTTAAAAAGGATCAGTGTGATAATTAGTAGAAAACTTAATTATCAAATTGAATAAAATTAGAGTTCAAAACGATAAATTTTTAGGTCAGTGTTACAACAACAACAACAACAAAGCTTTATTCCACTAAGTGAGATCGGCTATATAGATCATACGATGTCATTTCGCTCTATTAGTAATCAAACCTTTCGGTATATTATTCACCAATAGATTTTGCTCTATTAGTACGTCAAGTGTCCGCCTTGGTCTCCCTCTCCCTCTTTTAATCGGACTCCAAATTATTTGATCTACTCTTCTTACTGGCGCATCTAATGGTCTTCTCTGAACATGATCAAACCATCTCAAACGAAAATTCTCTACCATTTTCTCACTAATAGGAGCCACTTCGACTCGTTCACGTATATGGTCATTCCTAATCTTATCTAATCTTATATGACCACACATCCATCTCAACATCCTCATTTTGACTACCCCCGTCCCTTCATAGCCCAGCATTCACTATCATATAACACTGCCGGTCTTATAGCAGTACGATAGAATTTTTTTTAACTTTATTATGTACTTTTTTATCACAAAGAACTCCAATGGTTTTCCTTCACTTACACCAATCAGCTTGAATTCTATGATTAACATCGTCATCAATCTTCCCATCTTGTCTTACAATTGATCCTAAATATTTAAACTTTGTCACTTGAGGAATTATATCCTCCCCTAGCCTAACTTCCAAATCGTCTCTAAGTATTTATTTGTAAAATTACAATGCATATATTCTGTTTTATTCCTACTTAAACGAAAACTCTTTGATTCCAATGCATTTCTCCATATTTCTAATTTTGTATTAATCTCTCCTCTTGAATCCACTAAAAGTACTATATCATCCGCAAATAGCATGCACTTAGGTACATCCTCTGTGATACTCTCGGTTATAGCATCGATAACTAAGTTAAATAGATACGGGCTTAAAGCTGATCTTTGATGTAGGCCAATTCCTATAAGAAATTTATTTGTCTCACCTCCGAGTGTCATAATCCTAGTCAATGCCCCATCGTATATATCTTGTATTATCTTAATGTAGGCAACACTCACCCTCTTCTTTTGCAAGGCTTTCCAAAGTACATCTATTGGTACTCGATCATACGCCTTGTCTAAGTCAATGAAAGTCATATCTAAGTCTCATCTCCTACTTCGATGCTTCTTCATCACCCCCCTTAGTAAATAAATCGTCTCTGTAGTGGATCTTCCTGACATGAACCCACATTGTCTCTCAGAAATACTAGTCTCCATTCTTAATCTATGTCCAATTACTTTTTTTCATAATTTCATTGTGTGACTTATAAATTTAATCCCTCTATAATTTGCACAATTATGAATATTCCCTTTATTCTTGTAAATAGGAACTAATGTACTTAATATCCAATCATCAGGCATATTTTTCGACCGTAAAATCTCATTAAATAGTTTACATAATCACAACATACATTTTCTCGCAAACATTTTCAAACTTCAATCGGTATACCATCCGGTCCAACGGCTTTACCATTCTCCATTTTCTTAAGAGCTTCGCTAACCTCCGAGACTCTAATTCTACGATAAAATGACCTATTAAGCTCACATTCGCTATCTGTCAAGTCATCCAAATCACAACGGGAATTTTCACATCCATCATTAAATAGCTTATAGAAATATTCTTCCCATCTGTTCTTAATATCTTTCTCAGTAACTAAAACTTTGCCAACTTCATTTTTTATGCATCTTACTAGATCCAAATCTCTCGACTCCTTCTCTTTATTCCTTGCAATCTTGTAAATTCTTTGTTCATCAGCCTTTGTCCCTAACTCCTTATAAAACCCCTCATATGCTTTAGCACGAGCATCACTAACTGCCTTCTTAGCCTCCCTTTTCGTCAAACGATATTTTTCCCAATTGTTCGATCTATTGTCCAAGTGTATCGCCTTGAAACAATTCTTCTTATTACGCACCTTTTCTTGGACCTCCTCATTCCACCACTAAGTCCATTTATCTCGTGATCCAAAACATTTTGATTCTCCAAAAATGGCTTTAGCAACCATTTCAACATTTTTTGCCACATTCTTTCACATGATACTAGCATCTCCTTCTAACTCACATACACTTTTCTCTAATAACTTATTTCTAAAAGTCTCTCGCTTCTCCCCCTTTAACTGCCACCACTTGATCTTTCGATCAAAAACTGTTCAAGATTTTGAATTTATACATTTCATTTGCATATCAAGAACTAACAATCTATGTTGTGTAGTCACCCCATGCACAAGAATTACTTTGCAATTAGTACAGCGTCTTTTATCAGTATTTCTTGTCAAGAAAAAATCGATTTGAGACCTATGAGTTCCACTTTTGTATGTGATTAAATATTCCTCTCTCTTTCTAAAATAAGTGTTGATAATCTTAAGGTCGTATGCTAAAGAAAAATTAATAATAGTTTGTCCTTCCTCATTCAACTCCCCAAAACCAAAACCACCGTGAACCCTTGCATGTGGTCCTACCTCTTTACCAATATGTCCATTAAGGTCTCCCCCAATATAAACTTTCTCGATTGTTGGTATACTTTCAATCAAACCCTCCATATCTGTCCAAAACTTCTCCTTGAGATGTGATTCTGCTCCTACTTGGGGTGCATATGCACTAATAATGTTCATAGTCTCCTTTCCAATAATTACTTTCACGAATATTATTCGATCATCAATCCTTTTAACTTTCACAACATTCTTCCTCCATTCTGCATCCGCGATAATACCAACATCATTCCTTCCTTTTACCTTACATGTATACTAAAGTTTGGAACTATTTAACCTAATATCTTTACTTTCCTCTCCTACCCATCTAGTTTCTTGCAAGCATAAGATACTAATCTTACGCTGGTCCATTACTTGTGCCACCTCGAGGCGCTTCCCATTCAACGTCATAATGTTTCAAGAACCTAATTTGACCTTAGTTTCATGAACTAGCTTCTTTAACCGCCTCCGTCCATTAGGCGCTTCCCATTTTAGGTCAGTGTTGGATGAAAAAAAATTAGTTAGGTAGAACAATAACTCAAACTAAAAGGTAGCTGATATTTAGTAGCCATGATGTACCAACTAAAGATAGCTGATGTTTGCCATCCATGTTGCAATTTCAAATTATTCATAATTCGTATTTTCGCATGAGTTACATAGTTATAGCCAGTTTTCAGTTTTTCAAATTGCTGTTCTCAAATAAAAATATGAGGGCTTAAATATGCAGCACGCTTTGCACCACTATCGTTGCACGAGCCCTAACAAGTTCTGGTGGTCTCCTCCGACGAGACTGTGCTGCGTTGCATGGACTACACCATCATTTTCACCGGTAGGAATGGTTCAACATGTTTTGTTATGCTGTTATTTTTAAGCATATTGTAAGATTTTGTTCTTACACATTCGGTCACTATTTGGAAAAGGATTCGTGTTTGATTTTATATCGTAAAATAATACTTTGCGGGCAAATTTTAAAACGTAAAGTTGTGTCTGGTTGTGTAAAAGAAATAAATTGTTCGTTCTTTGTTACTTCATTTCTCTTTGTCAGTGCAAAACTAAATACATGTCCTATATGTATGATAACACTAGAGCCACATTAATAAGCCGTAAATTATTAGCATTTGTTGCAAACGTTGAGTTCAATCAGCCGTAAATTATTAGCATTTGATATAGTTTGACTTTTTGCCATTTCAAAAGGTATTTTTTCATGTAAATTTCATTCCTAATGTTTGCTTCTAAAAGTCAATTGTGACATAAACAAAACAAAACCTTGTTACTCGCAGTGATCACCAGGTCTACAAACAAATATAATTTCACGACCTGACTGATAATTTACATCTGAATGCTACTACGAAGGCGGTGAAAAATGTGACCGGAATCTTCGAAACAATATACTCTTCTCAACTAATTGATGATTAGAAGTCAACGCAGATCAATAATTTCAAACCTCAAACTCGAGTTGAAGAAAATGTTGGAGCAACTTTCATAAATTGGACTCCCATCAGCAGTTTCTGAATGTGTGTGAAATCCCCTGTCACTGCACTCTTTTAGTAAATTGATGCCTCCTGGATTTGTTAACCGGAATATCCCATAGTTCCTGCAATGTTCAGGTACAAAATGTTGAATACAATCCACGAAACCACCAAGGAAAACCTCGATGATAATGCACCAGTTAAGTGCTGCAATTATCAAAGGCATAATACTGAGTACCATTAAACTACATAAGATTCTCACCTCACAGGATCTGTTGGAGCAATAACAATTGCAATTGCTTCTGGAAGCATGACCTGAACACATAAATATCATGATTACCGTTAGCCGCTAAGGCAAAAGTTCCATGGACCGGCCATTCTGGTTACTTGCTGATCCATGCCTTCATTTGATGTTATATGCTCCAACCAGATCTTGGAGCATGACATTGGTAAGACAACCTTGCAACTTACAAGAATCTTCAGGTGACAAATCTTATGCAAAGATGTGCTTTCATAGTAATCTCTTTATCAGAAATTACAACAAATTTTCTAATTGAAATAACTAAGAGAACAGAACATAAGAGATTGAAGTGATAAGTGTTAAAATCAATTGCCAGTGCATGAAGCTCAGGAGTTGATTTGGAAATAAGAGCACACATCGCTATACCTGGTAGGAAAATTGCGTGTGCAGATCTATTGATGACAGGAAGCATGTCTGAGAAGGGTGCGTCTGAAGGGAAAAAAAAGAATAAACAGAACAAAAAGTGAATAAAAGCTAACTGCTGAAAATTCAATGAAAATTGCAATTTCATTTTCATATTTACAAATGCGTTCTTCTCTTTACTAAATTGCTTCTTTTTATCACATTCTCTCCACAGATTCTAGAAAACATCATGCAATGATGAATCCTAAAGTGTCATCTTACATACAAATCAAGGCCGTTTTTTGAACCTTAATGTTGTTTTCCTTAACATAGACATGACAACTATATTTAAGCAATATACTGGAAACAATGATCTTCTGCAAAGCATACAGAGACGAAATTCATTTGATCTGATTGGTAGTATGTCAGAAATCCAGAAAAAGAACAATATTTTTAAATTCTTTATCATTTTAAATTCTTTAGCCGACCCCACCTAGTGGGATAAGGCTTTGTTGTTGTCTTTATCATTTTAATCAATTATCTATTAGCAAAATATAGATGAAAGAGGAAAAGTAATATCATGAAGTTGAGTTACAAACATGAATCCATCCTGCTGGCAAAAGAGACTGCTCAGCCAGTATTGCATGCATTTCTTCCTCACGCAAAGCCTGGCACTGTGATTTTGAGAATAGATTATGCAGTGCACACATATTAAAGGGAATATATACATATATATATATATATATATATATATATATATATATATATATATATGTTAGGGGCATACCGAGTTAGAAGTCGCTTCCTGCTTTGGAACTATCAAGGTCGTGACATAGAAAATATCGTCCCTCTACATTAAGAAGGGATAAATTAGTTTGACATTTGATATGAATGCATTCAAGAAAAGAAAAAATCATCAGGACAATCATTTTGGAATTTACTAAGCTTGTGAAATATAATCAAATCGGTAGACAAGCGTACAAGGAAAGCACCAAGAACTCCACAGATTTCTATGTTATTTGCAGTGTTCTCTTTAGCAAGCTCCATAAATTCATCCATCAGTCTCCCTGACTGCAAAAACTCAAATGATTATTCCTTTTTTTAGCACAGATAAGTTGAAGTAACGACAAGTGAAGATCGTAAGATAAAATTATAGTATGCAAAATATTAGGCACTTACCAAATGCATGTCTAATGTGTTGTTCGATGTTGAACCCTCTTGAGGAAAATGTTCCGAGCATTTGTATTCTTGTTCAGGTGCTGTGATGTGAGAAACATGGATAGAAGTGGAGGGATCCTCTATCCAAGAGATAATTGATGGAGGAAAGTAATGCTTGACAACATGAATTCCCGTATCATAATCGCTGGCCATTGTCACAGGGAGCTGAAATGGAGGCTCAGTTGGAGAACTGAAAGACATTTCTGCCAAATTATCACTATCGAAATTGATTTCATCCACTTGATTGCGGTTATCAAAGCTGTCATATGAGACATGTGAGCCGTTATAGAAGAATGTTATTCTTTAGAAACAACAGCCAAGAAAAGTGAAAACAAAATCCTGTCGCACTATGAACACGATACCTGTATCCTGCTCTTGTGCAACTGGAACGATCAACCTGTATAAAGCTATTAAGCTAATGTCATCATGCAATGAATGAGTTAAAATCTCACACAGTAATCATCCCACAATATATAGTTTAACATTAGTGTACACTAGATAACATCATAATCGTGGTAGAAACTTGAAAGAATTGTTAAAAAGCAAATCCAAATAAACAGAAGAAATGAATCACCTAGAACATGAAGGGGAAATTTTATGCATTCAAGAGATGTTGATTTGGAATGTTTTGAAATCATATACTTCTAATTTCACAGAATTAGAATGCAATATGAACATGCTTAACGAATCAGGATTAATGTCGGAAATCTGTTTCAAGTGGTCTGCAGATCCGATCCAATCTTATTCATGCGAAATAAAAAGTTAGTAATAGAAGTTAATGAATGTGAGCATGAAATTGGTTCCAATACCAAGAGAAATGCTCCAAGTCCATGCCCAAACATGAAATCATGATGAAAGCATACTGAAAAATTTTAAAGTCGACGATTTAGCCCTGATTCTAACCCCGATCAAATTTCATTTGTGACCACGATTAGAATAGAGAGTAAAGAGGAAAAGCATCAGTCATATGAAGCGCAAAATTTCAACTGATGGCTTGTTTTCTTTTTTGATAAAATAAGTGACAGGAGAACCAATTCAGTGTGTTAAGACAGAAGTCATTGCCTTCTTTCTGCTGAACCCTGCAAAACCTCGGATCTTCTCAGCCCATCTGCGGGATGTCGACATAGATCCATCTCCGTCGCGCTTACTTATCCTCCCTCCATGGTGACACTCGCAACGTTCATCATCGCATCCCTCCATTGCCGGCTTCGATCAAAAAAAAATTTTTTTTTGGCTTCGCTCAAATTGCTCGAGCTCTTCAACGCGATGACCCTTTTCGCCAAGGCCAATTAATCACGCATGACAAAATATCTATCCACAATAAATGCTTCCTGGTGTCATCTGTTGACAGCCAAGGCTGCCGCCTGAAAACATGCTCATAATTATCTGGAGAGATGTGGCCAGCACTAAAGACGGACATATAAACAAAAGGTAAAAGAAAAAAAAAAGAGTGTGTAAAGTAGGAAGAACACCAATTTCAGCAAACAGGTGGATGCGTTCTGAAGATGTTTGAAACAGCACCCCCCTCTCCTCCCTCCCCAGGATCCAAAAACCTTTTTTGGTTCTTCCTCTTTACCGCACGACCTCCACGTTTCCTTCTACACGAGCTCTTCTTCCAATTCCATGCCGAGAAAGCAGAAAGCCCGCACGCAATTCGTGTCCAACAGATTGAAGAGAGTCCGGTGGAAGGATTGGAGTGGGCGCCCGGTGACAGTGACGGCGAATGGATGAGATCGATCCGAGAGCGAGCAAAGGGAGTGGAGTCCGGAGACGTCACCGTCCACGGCCATATCCTAAAAAGACGTAACTGACGTTGCGATTCCCCTACTCTGCCTGCCGCCCACCCAATGTGCGCCAGCGCCGATTTCGTTACAGGGAGTGCGTGTATGTGGTGTGTTTGTTGCAGTTTGAACGGTTTCTCTACAAAAGGCTGCCCGAGTTAATTCCGCCAAACGTCACACGATGAGGCGGTGACGGCAAAGACGACATCATCACATTTCACGAGAATAAAATATAAGAACAACGGAACAATAGATAACCATGAGAATTTTAGTGGGCTTTCGGGACAAAAAGGTCGCGTTTATTTGCCGAACCGGAATCGCACTCTTTTCTATCCAATTTCGTTAAACACCAAATAAAATCGTAGCTTCGAGTGAGAAATTAAATTATTGAAACTAAGATAATGATCCTGATTTCATCACTCGGATTTTATTTAAGAAGGTGGAATACACTTTTCACTTTTTTTTTAACACGATAGTTTTTTTTCTTTTTCTTTTCTCTCACACCGTAATCTTTGTAAAATAAATTATTTAATAAATATAAAATATTCATAATAATAAATTAATATAATATTATATATCACTTATTATTTCATTAAAAATTTTAATATTTCATTAAATATAATTAATTTTAAAAATGATTTTTATATTTAAATAATATATTTTTTAACAATTTTTTTCTCATAAAATTTTTTATTTATAATTTTATTTTAATAATAATAAAATTATATTTTATAATTGTAATAATTATTTTTAATTTAAAATTAATTCATCACATCTACTTTTTCATAATATATCAATTACCATATTTCTCATCATCAAATTTTACTCTAACCAATCACAATCCAAACTAATATCTCAATTTAATTATGCATCGAAAACTTAAGAGAAATTGTTCAAAACCCAACAAAGAAAAAAATTGGACAGTGGTTGCAAGAGAAAAAATCTGAAAATAATAATAATGATAATAGGAGATGTTAATGGAGTAATATTTTGTTTGGGTTATGAAAAAAAAGGTGCCGACAGTCAACTCGGTATTAAGAGGACGTTTCTTTATAATAATTTTTTTATTACTTGTGTTAAATTATTTAGATCCATAATTATATATAATAAATAATTTGAATTGCCCAATAATCTACATTATCTATTAAATGACAAAAGCGGAAGCAATCCATATTAATGAGTTACAATATTTTTAATTTCACTTTTCATATTTATCTTTTACAATTGTATTTAAATAAATTGTTGAAACTCATTAAATAAATTATAAAATTAATTAAATAACATATAAATTTAATCAAATAAATATTATTTAATTATTATGAATATTTGTTATTATATTTTAAAAATATATTAGTTGTTTTATAAATTTTAATTTTATGGGTGAGAATATGTATTTGTGATTTAAGTTTACGAAGTTAAAAAATAATATATATATATAATTATTTTGATTAGAGATATATTGGTAAAAATTATATATTAATTCATAATTTTTTTCTTAGGTTAATATAAATCAAATAGATTACTTATGCATACTAAATAAGGTAATATACATTATTTACAATTTAACAAAATGTTGAATGCTTAATAATTTTGCGTATTATTCATAAATTAGAGATCGATTTATTATGGAGTTCAATTAACGTGTTCATCATTAAATTCAACTAATTCGATAAGATTGTCTCATTCTAACACTCTTGGTAACGATGTAGTATTAATATATATTTTTGAAGGAAGAAAGAACTAGTTAAGGAGGGGTAACATTGTTCGAGTACAACATATTGAGAATGCCTGAAGGAGGGTCATTCTCCCAAAAAGAATCGCAATGCGATTGCTGACCTTGTCGGGCCAAAAAATTAGCTGTACTATTAGTCGAACGCGCAATGTTGTGACAAATTACATTATCAAGCTTAGAAATGGGATTGTGAATGACATCAATCAGGTAGCAAGATCGCCGGGGGCACATAATAGTAGTATTAGACTGAATGAGCTGAGTGAGGATAGCGCAATCCGATTCAATTACAATGTTATGGATCCCCCGACAATGACAAACGAGCAAGTCGGCATGAAGACCCAAGCTTCGCTCTCCAAGACATACTGTAACACAATATGCAGAGCCCCTGCAAAAATAAAACGAGAATTAGAAGATCGAAGAATGTAGCTAGCTCCCCCAGTCGCCCATGTCCAACGAACGACCCATCAACGTTCAACTTGAACCAAGAAGGAGGAGGAGGCTCCAGCAGACAGGAATTCTATATGTGGGGAAGTTCCCTCAAGTCTATGGATCAGGATCATCTTTTGGTTGGAGGCTAACGCCTGCCTCCAAACCCCATAGTGGTTGCAGATTTGGAACTAAAATAGACATCATTACGCAGTTTCCAAATTCCCCAGAGGCAAAAGGCAAAGAGAGATAAGAAATCAGGTCGGGATTCAGAGAGGAGATGGTGCTTCAAGAAACCAAAAATCAGGCACCCAAGAAGCATAGTAAAAAACCTAATATTTGTTTCCGTTTGAAAAATATTCCACACTTGGAAAGCAAAAGAGCAGCTAAAGAATAGATGATCATTAGATTCAACAAAAGAGTCATAGAGGGTACAAGAAGGGGTAAACTGAGGAATAAAATGCTCGAGCATATCTTTAGTGGGAAGGCGACGATGAGAGAGTTTTCAAAGAAAAAGGTAGACCTTTGGAAGAACCCGAATGGTCCAAAGCAGATTCCAAATCCTTCGTCCAGCCAAAGGGGATTAGCAAGGGGTCTACTAACAAAATCGTAAACTGACCTAGCAGTTGGAGCTCCATGAGTATTAGGTGAGATCCACGTATCATCACAGGGAAACAAAAGGCAATCGAATCCCACAAATCTTATCAACTAGAGAAGGCCCAAAATAATCTAGCAACATATTAACATTCCAGACAACAAGATTCAGAATAAAATCCGCAACACGAACCATCGAAAGATCAAAATTAACATTAATGAAAGTTGACATAAAACATAGAGGCGTATTAAAAATCCAAGAATCGTAATACACGTTAGAGCCAACACCATAGCCAATAAGTTTGAGGAGACCAAGCTTCATGAAGTCTAGCTTTGCCGCTAAATTCTTTAGGCTGCTAAAAAATGTTTGAGTCCCAACTTTGTCGATAGAAGGAGACCAGAGGAAGCCACAAAAGAGTTTTTCAAGAGAGCTAATAAATCCAGTAGAGACATGCACAAAAGCCAGGGTATGATATGATAATGAAGTTAAGGAAGCTTTGATAAGAGTGACTGACCAGCATGAGAGTCTTTTAAAATTGTTAGAGATGTGGGATAAATGGGAATTCTTTATGCTCTTATATGAGATGGGAGTGCCGAGATAATTAAAAGGGAAGGTGCCACATTTGAAATTTAGAATAAACTTGATGACAACTTTTCGACGACCAGTGAGCCTAGGGGGAAAAAGATTTCAAATTTGTTAATATTGATTGATTGGTTTGTGAGAGTGGAGTTAAAAAAAACTCATTGTGGCAATTGGATCTAGTAGCTGCCATACAAATCAATAAGTCATCAGCATAAAGAAGATGACTAATAGCGGTGTTTCTAGAGGTTATACGGCTAGAAAGAACCTCTTAATTCAATAAAGTTGAGAAAATAGGTCTGCGAGGTCTGCAGAATGCCACTATGTAGTATTAATATTATGTTATACTCTTTGACATTTGGGGCCCCTGTTATTGCAATATGAAAACGCATATGAAAGGTCTGCGAGGATGTGTACGGCCATTTGACAATATTTATAGTAATGTGTACAAGCAAGGGGGGATTGAGGCAAAGTGGCAGTTTTGCATAGTTTTAATTAAAATCTCGGACTCTATCATGAGATAAAAAATCGAAAAAGAGTACAAAATCATGGAAATATGAATAGTATTCATCTTGATGTAATAGCGAGGTCGGTATCAAGTATCAACAGAAGCAGAAGCAAATATTTAATTAATGGTTGATGAGTCGATGACTCACATAAAAGAAGAAAGAAAAAGCAAGAGGAAGAGAGAAGTATCCAGTGGTCGTTACGTTCTTTTCCTAGTCACCTGAGGAGTCATCAGGGAACATTTGTCTTGCAGATGAACGCAACAAATGCGATCCGTAAATAACTGAGTTCAGATCTCATTGCACACGAGCAGAAAGGAAATGGTGGATGAGCTGAAGCCTGTGACCTTACGATAACCACCGAATGGATAAATTTTTGGTAAATAATCCCCTAACTACATTTTTAATGTTTAATTTGATCATCAAATAAAATATGTTAATTTTTTTTATTATCTTTCAGAAGTGATCATCTTATAACAATATTTTTATTCATGTCATCACGAAGATAATAAAATATCAAATATCAATAAAGATTTGTTTTAATTATATTAGTCTTTTTAACATAGTAATTGGCAATCTAATTTAGGATCAATATTTTTTTCTCAACCACATGTGCATATAAATAATATTAAAATAAAAATAGAAGAAGCTCTCTTATTTTTATTTGGGGAGGTTCCTTCCCATCATGGAAGCAAAACGATAAAGAAAATTGCTGCTCCCCTTCATTACAATGGTGAGGAAAGTGGCCGACGTCCTTCCTCTTCTCTTACTTCTATGACAAATGAGGGTTCAAGAATGTGTTCCCTTCTTTTGTCATTAAATTAAATATTAATTAACCATATTTGATTTTTTTTTCAATTTAAGATTTTTATATGATATATACATTTTTTATGTAGAGGACCCTCATGTTTAATACAAGATGTGAAAGAGAGGACACCTTGATGCAGAACTATATTAACATTTTATTTGATAAATATGACCATCACTGAAAAGAAATAAAAAAATGCTTGATTGTGAAGTTAAAAAGTAAAATTTGATGGATGGTATAATTGGAGGGCCGAAATTTATTGTTTTATTATCGTTTTTCTTATGACAGAGATGAGAGAAAATGTTGATACGTATGCCATGCAAATGTGAAAGCATCGATCAATTGTAAAGACCGATCACATCTGAAGGAATATTAAAAGTCGAAGGACTATTTGGGAATTGAGGTATAGTTAAAGCATTGTCTGAAGGAGCTACGGTTCTGCAAAGGGTTAAAAAAGCATTCCACTTCCCAAGGAGAATTGTACAAAGACTATTACCTTTTTTAAATGACCACACAAAAATCATGATCCACCAAAGTAAAGGTCTCCGATTCTTATCAAAACAGACAACCTATAGCAGTTCAGTTTTTTGAAAGCAAAATAAAAATACGAAGTTTCTGTTAGCGGCTTCAATTTCTGTACACACTATTGAGTATAATGTATATCAATATTCCCATGTTTCTACGTATTCCTGCTTTTGTTCTTATGCGACATCACCATCTCTAAAAGACCTGTTCATTCAAGAATCAATTGCCTTGGCAGGCTGATCTTCATAAGGTCTATGTCCCTGCCATAAGAGCTTCCTGGTTCCATGACTGAGTGAGATGTTCAGACTAGTCCCATTCCCCCATTACTGGAAATGACCATCGACTTCTCAGCATGGTCCTGCTTCTCAATTGACCATGTTGACTGTCTGTGTGGCAGACCCAGCGTCAGACATCCAAGGCGATGAGGGTTCTGATGGTAGTTGAGGAAGGATCCAATGTTGATTGCTTGCGTGTTCATTGTTACTGATCTCTTGCGGGAACTGCTTTGCTTGGGCGTTCATTCTTTCATCAGTCTCAACAACATTTTTTCTTGAAGGTTCGAAACTATCAGAATATCCATTAATCCGATGACTTGTTCTCCGTGTCTCAGGATGCGCAACTAAGTTGCTGGTATCAGAAGGAAGTTCATTGGCTTGTCCTAGCTTTGTCTGCTGATTGATTTCCCAAGGCTGCTTTAGAACAATTAAGTCAGAGAAATCAAAGGCTCATCTTTTAACTGCATAGGCCTAAAATACTCAGATAATTTACATTGCTGATTAAATCTATACAGAAATATTTTATCAGCTATTACAAGATCAAAACTAATCTTGAACCATTAAGTAACCAGAAAATGTTGATCCAGAATGATATTAAAAGTATGTGAACTTTAAAGTTGCAACTTTATCATGAATCATGTATGTCTGCCACAACAAATACAATATTCAATTAAACCCTTTTCCTTTTTGAAGGAAACCAGTCTTTTATACAATGCGAGATGTCTGACATAAAAATGGCCATCATCAGTTATGAAGAAAATGAATAACAATAGTTGCATAAGATGAGAGATTCTAATCAATTTATCAACCAGGATATTGACTTATTGGTTGATTCCAACATGCCAAGGTAGAAATCTTAAGACAATATTCACGCATAAAAAATAATTAACTAATCACAAAAATAATAATAATAGAATGAGATGTAACCTTGGGCCTAGGAACTAGAAGAGGTTTTGTTATTGGCTGATCAGGGTTGGGAGGAGTGTCATCAATGTCCTGACAATCATAAAAGAGAAAGGAAACTGTTAAGCTTTGAATTACTGAACAGGACCACAAGTTCGAAGTTAAAAATAGAATGAGGAAGCAAGAGACCTTGATGTTAGAAGGTTTTTCTCCTCTTTGTATCATTTCAATTATCTGCAAATTGAAGTTTATGTTGTCAGACATTTTTCTACCAGAACAACAATCCAAAAAAAGACCACAAAAAATCAAAATGCAAATTGAGCAACACAATCTATTTCCTTTTACATATTTAATACAAAAGTAGAGACAATTCAAGAGCACCACATACAAAACCGAAATGGGGATATATCATGCTAAATAATTTTTTCGAGACCGTATCATGAAACATATGTGTTAGGCCCCGACAGCCAGCGTAAAATCATGTCGAATCTCATGAACATGGATCAACGAATATGGCGTCGTATGATTCATGTAGCCGACCCCACCTAGTGGGATAAGGCTTTGTTGTTGTTGTTGTTGTAGTATCATGAAACATATGTGTTTCTATAAAAATGCACGCTTGTAGCAAGTCACAATAAAAGCACCATTGGTTATTATAAGCCTTATCATACTATTTGACACAAATCACTAGTGTAATCACTTAAATACTATGTTCCTGCATGCAGCTAAACATTGGAATATGTTTGCTGAACTGTCAACAGCAATTCCTAAAAAAATTAGTGATGTAATATGCTGATTCTTGATTCCAATGGCATAATCCTTGTTTTCACAATGTAGAAACTCAATGACGATGACTGAAGCTCTTGTGCCGATACAGAATACAAATACCACATCAGTATTATTTGAAAGGAACTAAGGGCCCCAACTAAACTGCTAAATTTAATATTCTAATTTTTTCTTGAAGGGCTTCATCATATCACTCATATGCAAGGGAAGTTTTTCAATGATGCAAAAGAAACATGAGTGTTGCAATCCAATGCAAGGCTAGCAATCTGTCTATAAATTAACTACCTCCATGTATGACTTTGGGTGAGGAGGTTCAGTAGACGAGGGTGTTGATGACTTTGATGATGACCTCCCTGTATCAAAGTCAAATCAGGACAAATGACAGAGTTACTGAAATAACTGTCACAAACTAAACAGGGAAATATTGAAATCATACTTAATGTAGAGTCCATGTCCTCTGAGACATTTGCTTCTGTATGCTGAAAGGAATAAATTAACTATTATTGAAATTTACTTTTTTAAAAAATTACAATAACTTGTCCGCCTAAAGAAAATATAAAATAACAAAAAAAGAAGACGTGTTATCCATTTTACCTTCATATTTCTTTTTGGAGAAGAGTTTACCGTCATACTTGAAGAAGATGGATTCATCTGTTTGACATAAGTGGTTGTCACTGGATTGTTAGTGGTCCCTGTAACCGTTAGCAGTATTATATCAGATTGACACATTTGAGTTCAAGAAGAAAATGAAGATAAAATGGAGATATAGAATCATAAAAGGGAGAAACAGTAAGAAAGCAGTTTGTGAAACTAAAATGTACATGGCAAATAATGATTATGATAAGATTTTTTTTTGAGGAAAAAAGTGTAAACTAATAATCATCTGCTTGTATTTGAATTAGAAATTGAAGTGTACAAGCATGTATGATTACTATAAGATATACAATCAAATACATACCAAAATAAACCAAAGACTGCAAGCCACAACATACTCTAAACTCAATCCTAACTGAAGAGAAACCCAAGTTATAACGTCCGAAAAAAAAATAGAGGGCACATAAAGAAACTAGATTGACACAAAAAAAATTGATAATATACAAAGCAGAGGATTATGAATCAGCAAGCGTGTGTAATTCCAACATCCCATATGCCATAGGAAAATAGACAATAGAACCAATGAATCCCTCTCTCACAAAACAGAACCTATGGATGTCCAAGCAAATTCTAGATCAACAATCTCTTATAAAAAATTTCCTGTCATTAAATCTCTACCAAGTAGTACAATTGCTTTGAACTGTGGAACTCAAATACAATTTCAAGAAATTGCAACATACAAATCATAATTATTTTGTAAAGCAAAAAAGTGCAACAAGTAGGCATAACGCAAAGTACAATAAATATCTATAATTCAAGCATATTGCAAATTTTCTTTATCAAAGCAAATAATATTTTGAATTGTTCCATAGAGCTAGCTATTCAAAAGAATCCATGCCAACAAACAAATGGAGCAACCCGCTGATAGCCGAGTTTCATTATTTGCTCTTCTAGTAAGGGAGGTATTACATAGAAGATAGGCCTGACAACAACCAACAAATATTGTTAAATAGTAATCAACATTCGTGATATAGGCTTATGCATTTGTATCCCTATACAATCACATAATATGACACACAGACATTGCAACTGGGGTATGATTGTTTCTTTTATAGTAATGTTTTATCAAAATATTGACACTGTCTAATCATTTTGCATTTTAATAACTCAAAAACTGATTAAAAGCCACAGTTCGTGTTAGGATGTGATTGTTTCAGTCTGCAGGATTAGAAAACATGCTGATTAAGTGTTACTCTTTAAGACTTCAATGTTATAATTAATTTGGATAAAAAAAATAGATTGTCACAAGAAGTTATTTTGAGAAGGTAGTCACAGGAAGTTATTTCTTAGGATAATGTTTTGACAAGTATGAATCATATAATCGAACAAGTTTAAAACTGAACTCATCAACTTACCGTTCCATGATTTAGCTTGAATGTAATCTGGTTTCTGTTTGCCTGCTGAAATAATGGTCTCTGACGCACTTTCCAAATTATGAATAGCATTGCTCATAGATTTCATCTCTTTCACTTGAACATCTAGCAGTCCAATAAATTTTTCGAAGTATCTTTTCTCTAACAAGAGAAGAAAGGAAAATCTTGAGCATAAACCGCTTTGAAATATAACTGAAGCAAGTCAAATGAATAAGAAACAAACCTTCATTTCTTGCATTTAACAATTCTTGACTTGCTTTAGCCAGTATGACAGTAGCAGAAGCAGCTACTTTTGCAGCTTCTGCTGCTTCATCCAGGCTTACTTTTGGTCTCTTGTTGATCGTTTTTTCATTATCTTCTGTTGCAACTTTTCTTATCCAAGCTTTTAACCAAGGAACTATGCCTTTCTGCATAAAAGAAAAAAGGTAAAAATTACAATTCTTCCAGTTATGTCACAAGTATATAATCTTGGACCAGGATAAATTCCTATCGTCAAATCATCAGTGATGGTACTATAAGATGTGCCACCTTAAATACTGCCACTGTTCCAACTGCTGAAGCAGCAACCGCAGCAGCAGCAAGAAGGGCCTGCAAACAACCAAATTTTGACAGCGGCAGATGTGGGACCGTGGAAACACCAGTGTTGGGAGAAGATACTCTTTCTAGAATCTGTTCTGAAACTTGGGGCTGTAAGGATCCAGCCACTTTAGGCAGGCTAGCTGCTCGCAAGACAATAACAGACAATGAACAGGTTAAAATAATTTGTAGGAAGAATAATCCATAGACGTCCTTGCCAGGATCAAACTATTTAAAAGCACTAAAGAAGCCATTTTAGGTCCTAGAAGAGATATCTGCATAAGGTATCATAGAGATTCTACAAATTTTTATAAAGGGAACTTTTTCTTGTATCCAGAAGTAATGGGATGCCTTCCAATTGAATGTGTGAAGCATAAGCATAAAAGCTTATTTTCCATGCATCTCAACAAGTTGCAACTGCGGATAACAAACATGTATTCGCCAAATATTTTAGCACAACAGCATTCAAGTTTCTTAGCATGACCCCTCTTCCTTATTGGGTGAATTTTGCTAGATGTAAAATGAAATACGGAATGTAAATAGGTGTAAGTGAAAATCCTATGGCGATTTAGTTACTTTTATGTAGTTTGGTTGTAGATGTAAGTGAAATTCTGAAAAGAGAATTCTGTTGTTTGGTTGAAATTTGTAATGTTAGGTGAGTAGTTGAAATATAAAGTATTACTTATTGTTCAAAGTTATCTTATTCCGTGAATATTAATTCATTAAATATATTATGTAATGTCATCTAATTTTACTTATTAAAAAAATTTATGTGATAAATTAATTATTTATCATATATTTATTAACAAATATTTCATATGTCAATATATATATATTTTTTTTTTATTTCTCTTTTATTATTTTAAATTTAAAATATTTTGGATTTTTTACTATCTTTATTTGTTATTTGTTCTTATTATTTTATTATCTTTTTTACCTTTTAATTTTCATTTATTTAATTATTTGGAGTTTTCATTTTACTATTTACCTTATCTTTTTTCGTTATTTTTCTAACTTATTATTTTAATTTTCATTTAATTATTTTAACTAACATTTTCGTCATTTTTATAATTCGGAGTTATTCATTATTTATATTTTTTTGTTTATTTTCTTCTAATTTTTTAGGGGTATTTTCTTTCTAACTGTTACTCTAATTTTACATTTATACTGTAATTTTAAAATTTTGTGGGCAGATAAAAATATTATTATGTTTTTACCTTTTACTTTAGTGTGTTTGTAGCTTATTTATTATATATAAATTTCATTTAATGTTATAATATTT
The DNA here is from genome assembly GCA_030549335.1 of Pontederia crassipes. Taxonomy (NCBI): domain Eukaryota; kingdom Viridiplantae; phylum Streptophyta; class Magnoliopsida; order Commelinales; family Pontederiaceae; genus Pontederia; species Pontederia crassipes. Next base: position 28,699,474 of record CM060183.1, on the reverse strand, counting down.
ATATTCATATTTTATTAATGTGTAAATGCAACCTCAAAAGTCAACTAACACTTTTAGAATTTTGCTTTCCTATTTACTGTAGCATCAACAAAATTAAATGCAGTAAATGGAAACTTTTATGCAATGGAAGTTATGCAGTAAGTCAACTAAGCGGTAGTCACAAATGTAGGTAATCAAACTCACTCATAAGCAAAGATCATGCAGAAAAAGAATCCATGCAAAGTGGAAAGAGAAATATATACATATATCTCAACAAGAAAGATATTCTAAATGAAAAAATAATAATAAATAGCTGCATGTCATTTTCTTAATATATTATGCTGTGAAAGGCACCATAGAAGAAGAACTTGACTAGTTGACATGTCATCTAATAAAGGAGAAAAAACATATCAGTTCTTATTATTCAATGAAATCATGTATATCAGTATATGTTTTACGGATCAACTTTATTTTATTGTCATTAATAGAAAAAAGGTCTCAAGAATTCATATGATTCTCATAAGATTTTTCAACCTTGATACTTATAATTGCTCGTCATAGTTAATGTTCCAAACCATTATTTTCAAACCAAACAAATTCCCCTCTTCATTCACATTTAAAAGGTCAAATAAGTCGTATTCCTTCAAAATGTGAAGTGCATTTATTTGAAAAATACAAATTGTGTAGGGCCAATGAGAATGTCACTGAGTTGATATACTTCATGAAATTAAAGAGAAAAATTGGGGGAAGATTGGACTAAATTGATAAATCCAAGGGCTTATCCATTATCTATAACTTAGTAAAAAGAAGATACTATGCACATTAACTGGCAACTCCAGAGTGCACATTCTAATAATAGACTTTATCACCTCGATTTTCATTATTCTTTTTCTTTTTTGAGAGGGGGGAGGGTGGAGTTTATCACCTTGATTTGATGCAATAGCTTCAGCAGATGTAACATTTGAAGGGGGGTCCTGTGGTTAAAGGAGAAAAAATTCAGTGTATTTCTAATGTATAATGGTATGGCATTACCAGTATATGAGTAAAAGATACTTTTTTCACGAAAATGCATAATAGGCTACTTAATAAACAGAAACAAAAATGATGACAAACAAGATGGAAATATTACAGGCACACGGCAAAAAGCTTCGTCAATCTCCTCCTTTGTGAGGCCCTTCTTCTCTAAGAATGCACGTCTGTGTACGACAGGAGAGCCCCTCACTCTTGGATGTGATAAAAATTTAATGGCATTTTGCACTTGTTCTTCCCTTACTGGTTCTGAGACTGCAAAATCTGAATTCAATGCAGATCCATTTGCAGTAGATCCTTTGACATCCTGTGCATCTCCTTGTACTAATGTTTCCGTTTCAGATGCTAAAGTCAAAATGAAAAATATAGTTACTTAGGGCACATTTGGCTTAGTTGATACAAATAGCGGATAAGTTGGAGTGTTGATAAGTAATTTAATAGCTGAAGTTGATTTTAAAAAATAAGCGGTTACGCGTTTGGTGATAAAAAACTTATAAGTTCTTATTTTAGTCAAATGACCAAAAGTCCTTAATATTATAGTATATGAGTTATGTATATTCTAAGGGTAAAATAGTACATTTATTAATTAATTGATCAATTTTTTCTTCCTCCATCTTATTTTTTCTGACTTATAAGCAGGTAAAATAAGGGCTTATCAACTCCCCTTTTTTATTACCAAACGAGAAATTTTTAAAACTGAAATATTACAATTCCTTAGTACTAAGTAAAGATGACTAAATTCACGTGTACCCTGAAATATTACTAGATCAAAAATTAAGATCATGCATATCCTGAATTAGTATTCTTGTTCGTTACTCAAAAGGATGTAAATATATGCTCTCAAAAAATCGTACTTTCTTTAAGAGAAAAAGTTCAAATAAACATAGGCCTAGATAAACAGGTTTCTTAAGATCAACATTCAGCATGGCATCGATACAACCATACCATATTTTTTTTAAAATTTGTCTCCATGCGACAGGGCAATCCCTGCAACTAAAAACCAATGAACTTTTGCCATAAAGACAAATTCAGAAAACAGACGTTAAAGTTAGTGATTTACTTTTCGTTTATTGCAAACAGACGACATTTTGCTACTTCAGAGAACCTTTAATCTTCTTCTTATCTATTTCTATATCACAAAATCTAGGTTCATCAATCAGCACGTCAAAGGAAATGTTCACATATGCATGTAATAGTGAGATCGCAAGAGGAAACTTTGACTTGTTCCTCTACTTCCGAATCCATCAGAGAAAGAAATTTATGGAAATCACGATGAAACGATCAATCAAATTAGGTTCCCCAGGTGTTCGTAAAATTGACTACAATAACTAATAAGCCGTCAATAAAATACGAAAAGAATTGAAGCGGGGGCAACAAAAGCCTAACGAACACCTGGTTTCTGGGGCTTCGCCTCGTCGCCGGCGAGAGCGGGAGAAGCCGCATGCGTCCGGTCTGCTTCCATTTCTTGTTGATCCTTCCTACTTCAATCCCTGAGCAGTACTCGTCCCCTCGATCTCTCTATACTATCCAGTCTACCGAGATTGAGCACGGGATAAAAATTCCCCGTCTCATCATATGGGATGGGACTCTTATGATGAGCAAGAGAAATAAACGAACTATTTATGGGCCGGGTCGAAAACTTTCGGCCTACTTTAAACACCGAGATTATTGTTTTTTAAACTAGTGAAACCGATACCCATCGGCAGTGGTCCATCCAACGCACATTGGCCCGGCCCATCCAGGCAAGTTTGGGGAAAAACTTATTTTTTTATTTTTTTTATTGGATATCAAAATAAATACACGGACAATTGATTTAATGTTATCATATATGAAAGTATGATTAGTGAGAGGAATAAGTGATTATTTTGGAGATAAAAACTTATCGTCTCTCATTCTTTTTTTCAGCATCAGAAATCAATGCCACCTGTATGGAAAGCATCATGGAGAACAATTGGACTTGTGGTCAAAGATGGCATTAGAATGAGCACATCATGTCCTGCATGGCATGGACATGTTTGTTTGAACATGTACATTACTCCGCCTCCATATTATTGAACTCTCCCCCCTCTCCTTCTTCCTCTTCCTCCTCCTCCTCTTCAATCTCCTTCCAATCAATTCATCTCAGAGCAACCAAAACACGTACGTGCATGAACTATGAGATTAGAGAGGCCTGCGTGTGGTCACAAAGATGTATGCTTGGAGTTGGCCAAAGGTGACGAAATAACAGGTACGCCGTGTTTTTTCCATTCTGTACTTTTGACATAAGGATCAAGATTTTATGAGCTATATCATAAGATCGATACGGCCGTAAACTTATCATCTAGACAGCGAAGACCCCATGGGGGAATTTTAACGCCTGATTATGTAGGGGACCAACTGAGTTCAGATTCAAAACATTATTAACAAGATTTATAATAATTTTCTTCCATAAGAGAAAAGACTTTAAAACAAAGAAACCAAGAATGATATATTCGGATTTTCTTATATTGGATCTCTTTATCATGCAAAAAATATATATATTTGAAGTCCCATAACTCTTATTACTATTATTATATATTATATTATGGTATTAATCGATATAGTAATGTTAAGTTACTAAAAAAAAGTGATGATATTTTTATTTGCATATTCATTTAATATTTATTGATACTTTATTTACTTTTATTGATATTATTGTTAATAAAAACTTTGATGATATTTATTGATCATTTTATTTTTCATCTCTCTCATTAATTATGCAGATATCATAATTAATTCCAAAATAACTATTTTTCCTTCTTTGATTTTCAATTAATCATTTGTTACTTTTTTTTGCTCATATTTGATGTTTTTCAACAATCTAACAATACCCAACTGATTAATTCTGATCATATCTAGTTAATGCGGATCTCGTTGAAACTACAACACGAAATCATTTCTGGTTCATGGACTTTCGTCTTTAATTAGAAGGTTTGCGTTTTTAAAATTTAAAAAAAATTAATTGTATGATTTTGCTTTGAATTTTCAAAGTTTTTTTTTCGATCTAAACTTATTGGTATTGAGAATTATTAATACATGACTGATTTAGTGCTTGAAGATTTTAGAAATTAAACATAAGAATACAAACTAGTAACTCCCAAAGATCTGATAACATAATCCCACATCCTATTGTGTAAAACATCATTGGTTAACTTTCAAATTCTTCGAGACGGCCATTTATATATTAAATTCATTATCTTGATATCACATGTGTAGCAATTTTTTTAAGATCAATCAATCTGAAAATTTAATTTGATATTCGAGTGAGAATAAAAAATAATATATTTTTATCGAAAAAAATTCAAAACTAAATTTGGACCTAATAACTTCCATCAATATCGAGCCATGAGTCTACTAATCAATTATGCTATCTAAATTTAGTTATAGTGAATTTTATTTGAAACACCAACAAGTTTTTTTTTTATATGTGAAGCATATTATTATAATTGCAAGAAAAGATGAGTCCCTGCAAAAAGAGCACCCCGGCGTGCAATATCACATATACCTGTTGACATTTTGTAGCCACACACGTTTCCGTGAGGACTTGATTGATTGCAATGTGAGATGTGGATTTGTGGACCATATGAATGTGGATTGCCAATTAGTTGATTAGTATCAATCAAGGGAGGGGAGGGGAGGGGAGTGAATTAAGTTTTGAATGATACGTTCCTGGCCATGAAGGTTCCGGTGATCTCGGAGGGACCGGGGACGAAATTATTGATGATTGGATCGACCAGATCACACATCTCATCTGGACCTCATATATAGAGAGAAATCATATTATATATATCATGCATTGCATCATGCATCCAAAGGCACCTTCTTCTATCCATATATAGATTTCATGCCTTATCGGCATCTCAAGAGACAGTTGTACATTTGTAGTGTCTTTGTGGTTTCCTGGATTTAATGTAAGTGTAAAGCTTGTATCTATGCCTATTTTTTTATTTTTTTTATATCTTTCTTTGTTAATAATTTAAATTATCATTGATAATAATAAAAATATAATTTAAATCATCAATAATAATTATATTCATCATTTTCAATTTTTTTGAAATTATGCAAATTATTATACTTCATAATATATATATAATCATGTTTTATAATTCTTTACATTATAAAACTATTTTTTATTATTATGATCCTATAAACTATTCATAAAAAAGATGCACACCTATATTAAACCCTATATATATTTATTAAAGAGAAAAATGCATGTGTAAACCCATAAAGGATTTACATGTGCAGTTCAATCATTGGATTAAAATATGATGGTGGATCTTAATATAGAAAATTAAGATAATTTTGATTGTTTGATGTCATGATGATATCATTAAATAATTTAAATGAACATCTACTATTAAATATTGATTCAATCGTGAATCTACACATGTAAATCCTTTTTGAGTTTACACCTCAACCTCTATGTATTTATGAACAAATATATATCCAAAACTCTCTCACTATTTGCGAGCATGTAGTAGTAAGAATGTTCAGCGAGTCAGGTCGATTCACAAATCCAATGACCCGACCCTATTCAAACCTGGGATGGGTCCGACCTCATCCATGTACGGATCGAAAATTTTCAACCCGAATTAACCTAAAGATTTAATTTTTTATTTTAACCTTATATTTTATATTTTAAAAATTAAATCTTATTAAAAATATTTAAAATATTTAAAATAATATTTAAAAAATTATTTTATACTTTTTAATAAAATATTATATAATATTTATTTTGTTAAATAAAAGAAAAAGTAAGAAAATTGGTTATCGGCTAACCCGACCCAATCTAATTCGAATCGGGTCACATTGAATTGGATCTAACCCTCTAAAAAGGATTGACCGGCTCGATCCGATCTTATCAAAATCGGTCGATTCAACCCGTGAACATCCCTATTAGGGTTGTATTTTAAATGTTTAGCTTATTGGTGTATTTTAGTGAATTATTATCAGTTAATTAAATTGAACGTCGGACTTTAGTTAACAAACCATTATAAGGAGAATACAAAATAGAATCGATTGAGTCGTTGACTGAATTAGATATTAGACGAAAATTTTATTAAGATGTTAAATAAGTCTTCAAAAAACAAATTGACCATCCATAATCTAAATTCTTCAAACTTTCATATGTCATCATAAATTCACTAAAGAAAAAAAAAAGCAGTATTTGATGTCCCTGGTCAGCAATTTTTGTTTTATATTGTATTTTCCAAACAGATTGAACACGGCCAGTTAGAACTTAGAATTCAAAGCTTCTCAGTATTGTAATGATTAGGTATCAATCTAATGTTCGTGTGCATGATGTATATATAAACAATTCAAATTCTTATTAAAATAATTTAATAATGATACACGATATGCTTCTTTTTTCTATTATTTTATTGTGATATTTCGGTGCCTTATTATTTGCTACACGATACATGCCATGTATATATTAAAAAAATAACGGGAAACAACAAAGGATCCAATAATACTCGCCCACCGCGTGAGAAACGACCGGTCCAAATGTTGACCCTTCGCGTTATGGCCGGTCCAGAGAGGACGTTGCACTCATGAGTAGATGAACGGCACAAGGTCGCATCCCACCGCCAAATATATAATAACATAATAGTAAATATAAGATATAAATATGTCGCGATTCATTATTAAATTATTCTAATAAGAAATTGCATTATTTATGCCGATAATTAAAAATTGTTACTAGCACTCACCTAATTCGAAGTCGATAAGATAGATAGGACGAATTGAGAGTCAAAAGTGGAGGTCAAAATAATGAATAAAAAATTTAACAAAGATAGAGTTAATATTATTAAAATTTTAATCATAGAATTTACATATTAATATATAGAGTTAATAAAATTTAAAATTTTGAGGGGCTAGCGCCCCCCTCACCCACAACATGAGTCCGCTCCTGTATTTATTCATGTTCGATGCTATTAGTACTCGACTAATTCGAAATCAAATAGAATAATAATGATTTATTTTTCTAACTAAGGTGATGATTTCAATATCGAACTTGGAACTATTAGCATCCGGCAAACACTTAAAACTCAACTCTAATGTTGGTTATTATTGATTATATTTTAATATCATGGTACAAATATTTGAGAAGTTCTAAGATAATTTTTAAGTTTAGAATTGAGATATTAATATATATTATTAATACATCATTCATATATAAAAGTATGATAACACAAATGCAGATTCCTAAGGTGCAATGATAAATTCTGTCTCTCACATCAATAATTAATTATTCTGAAGGACTAACAAATATCATGAATTATAATTTACACAAAATAGATGTGGCTAATAATTCTGAACTGGAATCCAGTAATAGTCTTATATCTCCCCGACAGCCGCACAAAAAAAAAAGTGTTGAAAGAAATTAAATCCACACATTATCCTTGTTAAACTTATCAAGATCATTATCTTAACCATAAGAACATATTTACGATGATATCTGAGATTTAATTTTACATCTGATTTTTTTTTTTGCAAAATCAGTATAATCGTAAGATCTGTTGTTCAATTGTTTTTAGTTTTACTAAGTACAATATGAATTTTGAAGAAATAAAATTAAGAAAATATGATTAGCCATAATTAGTAATTTAAAAAAATTACAAAATAGCTTTAATATCAATGTATATTATGATACTCCCTAGCTATTAATCATATAATTATCATTCTTGTCAACTTATATTAAATTACTATTACATGAATATTACATGTATATGTGTAGGAATTAATAGGATAATAGTTAAGTTAATATTGTCCATAATCTACTATATTATATATATATATATATATTAAATTATTTGTTTGACGTAGGATGTAAGATCTTCTAATATTAGATTTAAATTTTATATTCTTGAAATCTCACTTCGAGGATATCGGTGAGCTCTAATTGTTTATAAGAGTTCCAAGTTCCTCGACTATTGAAAGCCAGGCATGTGAATGGGCTGTTCCACTGTAAATATATAAAAAAAACAGCTTGAAATAAGAAAAGATGCAAACTTTTGACCTTAACCTGCTTCACAGATTGGATACATTAAGCGTCCAATTCCATTAGGGCCACAAGTAGCCAGATTGATTTTTGGGGATCATTCATTCCTTTTTTGCTCAACCTGAAATGATAAAGGTTTTTGTCCCTGGCCTTCTTGAATTATTCATTCAGATATTAAAGTAAAAAATATATATCAAAATTATTTATTTGATTATCTCTAAAGTATTCCGAATTCATCGTCATCCGATTAATTTAATATTTCTCTTCTCACAATCACTGAGAATATTCTAAAAAATCAACCTAAAATTATTTAAGAAAATAAAAATTACCCTCTAGCAAGTGCCATATTTTTATATAATTATATTTTAAATATAATAAATTAAAATTAATTCATATTAAATATAAAATACACAGCTAAAATTTTTAAAGATACAAAATTAAAGTTTGTGATAGAAAAGTACGAAATATTTTATACAAAAATTATTATATCTATAATAATAATGTGGATAATTTATAATTTAATTATATAAATAAAAAATAAGCTCTATGAGCTCTGCGATTTTTTCGGGTGATGTCCTAATTTTAACGGATGGATTTTAATTTATTAAAACTCATCTTAAATTATATTCGGATATCTACTTTTTATTTTTTTTTCATACGATTTTTTCGAATCTCAAAATGGTCGAATTTTTCTTACACGCCTGTCAAATGGAATATTCAAATTATTAGGCGATTCCTCCCTCAGCATCCAAAGGAATTATATTATATAAAAATAATGAGGAGAGAAAATTAACTCGCAGTCCGAAACCGAGGACCACCGCAGTTTAAGCCTTTTAGCGTGATTGTGGATCCAAAGTTGTACCCGCGAGTCATCTTACATGGGGGTGGGTTCCGGCAGGAGGATGCTCCTATAAAAATTCCGTCCGGGTGCGGGGTGCTCTTGTCCGAAGTCTTCCCCCTGCCCCCGCCTGAGACAGCACCGCCCACACCGAATCCACCATTCTCCTTTTCCGAAATCTAGCCAAAGATTTCGGTGTCAACCCGGTTGGCAGACCAGACCAAGGTTCGCAGAATCCACTCTCTCCCCCCCACAAACAATACTCTCTCTCCCTCTCTCTCTCTCTCTCTCTCTGGAATCTCCAATTCTTCCACGGTTCTGAATCTTCTGATCTCGTTGTCCTGATAGGGAGTTCGATTTCAGAGCTTGCTGGTCTTCCAGTTTGTTTATTTCCTGAATCGTTTCCTCCTATCTAATCGCATCCTTTCAGTATCTGTTTCTGCGAAATTGATCGATGTTGGATTTTTTTTTTTTGTTGCAGGAAATGGATCCGTTGGAGAGGTTGAACTCCGGTTTCGATCACTTCAAGAAGGCGGTCTATGAGTAAGTAACTGGCCTCCCTTCCACGCAGACAGCACTGTTGACGGCGGATTTGTCATGATCAGAAAACAGAGCCCCTTTCTGAACAGATCAGTTCAGTGGTGCTATATTTCCAAGACTTGCATGGCGATTGAGATGTTGATTATTCAGTTCTGTTTTCTTTCTGCAGGCAGCAGCCTGATTTGTTCTCTGAACTCGCGAACGGACAGAGCCCCAAGGTAAAGATGCTTATTCTCGTCCAGTTACTTAAAATTTACACCGATCTCTCGAGCTCGCCGTCCATGAAACCCAATGAGAGACGTTTGGATCATGTGAAGATTCATATAATATCACCGACCTCTTCGATGGTTGCATGTTTGACCAACCCACACATACATACACATGCATGCATGCATGTCGATTTGCTTTGTTGCGAAAAAAACGAAGGGAAAAAAAAGAAAAGAAAAGAAGTGTGCAAAAAATATGATCCCACATTTCGTTTAATATTGACCGTAGCCGCGTTGTTTTGGTGGCAGTTCATGGTGTTCGCATGCGCGGACTCGCGCGTGTGCCCTTCCGTGGTGCTCAATTTCCAGCCTGGTGAGGCCTTCACCATCCGCAACATCGCCAGCATGGTCCCAAAATATGACAAGGTCCGTTAATTGGTTTTTTTAGTAGGGCCCGATTCCATTTTATTTTTTCCCTTCTTTTTTCTTGGTCGGAGACCAACTCGATATTATTCACATTTAATTAATTCGGTATAGGACGCCTGAACCTATTCATTCAATCATCTGAGTTCAATAGTTGTTTGATTTTGTTACACTTTATAATATATGTATAATGTATGCATCAATCGAAGTAAGCATGCAAGGGAGCCATGACGACCACCTCCATTTTGGTTGGCCCTCTTCGCATCATTTCTTCCTCCCCTTTTGTCTTCCTCCACTATTCAAAGCTTCAATAAATCTCTTCTTTTGTGGTGCACCATGCAGACACGTTACAGTGGCGTTGGGGCCGCCATCGAGTACGCTGTCCTTCACCTCAAGGTTGGTCACTTTTTTGAGTTTTTTCTACTATTTCTTTGTTGGTCACTTAATTGATTATTTAAATAATCATAATAACAATAATAGCAATGTTAATAATAAAAGGGAAGGTGCAGTAGAACCCATGAAGTGATGGCCACTTTGTATTCTAAGAAACAAGAGGAATCAAAACGGGGTGGGGTGGGGGTGGGGTGGGGGTGGGGTGGACCATGTATGCTTTAGAAGGACACTCGCAACATATGCCCACACTTACAAATGTGCAAGAAAATTCAACATACTTATCACTGCAGCTATCAAATATGCCGGCGATCGCCCATCCATGAATAGTGTCTTGAGTGGGCAATAAGCCGTTTCTATAATCCTTAGAAGTACAGATAAGTAGGTTTAGTCTATAATAAAATAAATAAATTTGTTAGTAATTTTATAACCAATAATGATTTCCAATGAAAATGCATACCTCTTGGAGACATTAAGTTGAACGAGGAATAAATCATTACTGTTCAAATTTTTCGAATTAGTTGGACGCTAATAATTTCAAACATCGACTTGGATCGACAAAAAAATAATTTCCAATTAAATACTAAAAGCATCTTAATAATCTCCTATTAATGATTAGAATTTTTTTAGAAGGTTAAAGGAATCCTTTTGTTGGGCATCACGCCCAAAATACAAAAAAATGACATCTGGAATCAGAATGCAATTTTGATAATAAAACAAGAGAACTGTAATGCTGATTGAGATATTCACTAATTTGACACAGGTTGAAAACATTGTGGTGATTGGTCACAGTAAGTGCGGCGGAATCAAGGGGCTCATGTCCATCAGCGACGATGGTGCCACCAGCACGTAAGATCGCTTTTCACTAATTTGTTAATTAATTATTTTTCCCCTGTAGATATAATTTATTAGTGACTCGATGTTGCGTAACAGGCTTGTTAAGAATTTTAACTTTTGGCATGCCATTTTGGAATTGTTGACCTGTGAAAAGAGGACGATTCAATTTTTGCTTCGTTTTCTTACCATTAGCATTAGAAAAACTGAAAAAGGTTGCAATATCTTCAAAGGGAATTTTTAAGTAGTGACATTTTGTAGCATTTCATCACCATGAACTCATTTTTAGAAATATAATTCTTTGCGTTTATTTTTTGTTTGCTTTTTTTTATGCACTAAAACCTAAAGAGGAGAATCTACATTGTAAAACCCGCCCATTCGTAGAGATAAGATATCCCCAACGAGGCAACCAATCATAGGCGTCAGATGGCTTTTGTACGGCACTACCTGTCCGCTGCATGCTACATAATTACATTCCACAGCTTTATATTCCGCGATCGATAGCCATTATCCCAACATTGTACTTTACTTTTCCTTTCTCCTTGTAGGCGAATTATTACTTAAAAAGAAATATAAATAATAAGTTGATCCATTTATTATGTAAGTAATTTTTTGTTATACATTAAGTCGATCATTTTTATTATAATATGCACAAGTTTCTTCTTTCGAAAATGATTATTCTTTTCAAGGATACATATTTACATAATAAGTCTGATGGATTATACCAGAATAGGAATGGTGGGATTACTGATTCCGCAATAATAAAATACATTATCTAGTAGAATAGATTACAATTAGAATGTTCTTATCAAGGAATAATCCCAAATCAAATTGTAATTTCTTTTTTATTTTGGTTCTGAACTATGAATTGTGAACAGTGACTTCATTGAGGATTGGGTCAAGGTCGGCTGGAGTGCGAGGGAGAAAGTGAAGGGCGATCATGCAGAACTGCCCTTTGCTGATCAATGCACCCACTGCGAGAAGGTGCTCACTGATGCATTGTGCATTTGTGCTTGCTCAGTAGTCTTGTTTTTTTTTTCCTAATTGCATGTATTATTTTTTTCTGAATTTGATTTTTTTATCGATAAGTTACATTTTGCTATTGTATTATGCATTAACTCGGATGGGGGAAATTGTTTGAAACTATTTTTGCAGGAGGCAGTGAATGTGTCCCTTGAAAACCTGTCAACCTATCCGTTTGTGAAGGAAGCAGTGGAGAAGAATGCCCTGAAGCTGATTGGTGCTCATTACGACTTTGTTAACGGTGCCTTCGACACATGGTTGGCCTAAAGCTTGACTAAGTGTCTTGACAGTCTATAAGGAAGAAAAAAAATGTAGCAGAATCGTATAATAACTCGACTAGTTGCTGCGTAAAGGATTTCTTGTTTTTATGATGTATGATCTGATCCTTTTCAATGGATCAAAATGATAAGTTATTGTGTTGTGAACAACTCATCTTTTCAAGCTTTTTACTGAAATTTGCATGGCTTCAGCATATGAGCCTTTCGGAGATTATCCTCTGCTTTTGGTACCAAGTCGCCAACTGACAAAGTGATAACCCAAATGGCATATATACCTGATGTTAAATTGGGAAGGAGATAAGGTGTGCCATTGCCCAGGGACCAAGAGGCAGGTTATGGGTGAGAATAAATCTCAAGCCCTGTTGGACAGTGGAAGATGCCTAAAGTTGCAAGTACAGACTGGTTACAACCACCACTTGGAGCTACTTGTAGGGTCAACATTTGGATTGTACAGGTCATGGTATTAAAACAAGTACGGCGTGGTAACGTATGAAGAATTATTTGATTGGGAAAGCCTTTTTGGGGGAAGGGAAAGGCCCTTTGGACCTACGGTTCAATTACTCAGGTAGCTCTAGCTATTATAAGGAAGATTCGGATTAAGATAACTGCGAGTAGAAAAAGAAATTGACTTCAGAACACCACCAAAAGTTGCATAAGTTACTAACGCCATAAAAAAAAAAGATATAAAAACGCCACAAGTTTTCTGAAACAAAAAATAATATATAGAAAGAATTAAGACCTATTCATAATAGATCTTTACATTAGAAAATAATAATAATAAGATTAATAACAACTGAACTTCAATTCAACTCCTAATCTATCTATCCTTCATCAGTTCCTTCAACTCCCAAGGCTTATCAAAATATTGATCCATGGACTTCAGAATTCACTGATATCCACAATTTGATGCCTTCCTTCCTGCAAATTAGAAAGCAGCATGATAATCAAAAGAATTACACGCTATGTCCAGGATAATTATACAACTAACAAAAGAAAACGCCTCAACAGAAAATACACAAAAGATAAAAAGAGGGAAAAAATATTGTAATAATACAGATGATTCAGTTAATACTGATGCAGAGCTTTGTTCATTTTTCTCGGTCATAGCATTTTACTCTACTAGTTAAGGGGCACAAAGAAAAAACAAATTCTTCAGTCAAATTGATGGAAGCAATGTCCAGTCTCAGAGACAAAAACAAGTTAGCAAGACTCAAATGGATCTTTGTAGATAATCTCCAATCTAGTCACAATGGCATGCTGTATAATTTTATCAACTTTCTGAAGCATTTTAAGGATGTGAGTTAAAGATTTTTAATCTAAAATTTTAAGAGGACTTGGGAATTTTGTTTTGAAAAAGATGCTTACCATCATTGAAGTTTTTGCAAGAGTTTTTCTACCATGCTTTTTTGTTGTATGTCACTCAAGGATTCTGAATTTATGATTGCATTTGAAACGAGAACTGTTGTCAGCGGAGAAGAAGAATTTACCTGATACAAAAACGTCTTATTATACATCTATCATGAAAAGGAATAAAACTAGAAAGTACTATTATTTTCTAGTAACCACACTATCACATTGTTTAAAAAGGTGATAACCCTCTATCAAGGAAATAAAACTTAGAAAGGACAACTAATCCAATAGTTAGCAATGGAATAGAAACCAGAAAGTGGTACAAGATGGTGTATTGACCACTACCAAACAACATTTTTGTTTTTTATTACAAAGGACGAGATAGTCCCAGTAAAAAAATGTAAATAACAAAATAACAGTTTTCACGTTAGAATCGAACTCAAGATCTTTTAATTTACAGTGTTAGCCACAACGCTACAACCTTGTTTTCACTACTAAAACAACAATGGTAATATATAACTGCATCCAAAAAAAACCAGAAAAGGAACAGGATCAAAATAATACCCAGACACGGCCATTTAATCCAATAGCTATCTCAAATGACAACTTTTTCCCAAGTGCCTCAAGAACTGGGCATGTTGGAGTGCTTAATAACCTGGAGAAAAGAGAAAATACAACATCAATATAAACCTCAAATGCAATAAAACTATTCAAAAATGGGCTTTACAAGCTCATGTATCCTTACATGCGTGACAAGCCAGTAGATGTTTCAAACATGTAACCATCTTTCAAAGGGCCAAACTCTGAAGCTTTTCCCGTAGCTAAATGTAAACACAGACTATTAGATAGCTGACAAGTGGAGCTGAATTAACAAAGTAATATTCTCGCCAAGAAGAAGTTGAGAAATGAAATTGAAAGAAGTACCATCCATGCATGAGAGCTCAGGATTCATGATGTTATTAGCTTTGACCACCCGAAGATATAGTAGAGTACCTACCTGCAGCAGGTTTCCAAACTTGTGACCATTGTACAGAGTGATCTATAGAAACAAACTCATTGGCTAGCTACGTTTTCTTTCTCAAGATGCTGAAATTTGTTGTTTGCCAAACATGTGAATAAGAACAAGATAACAAGTATTTACATATATTTAAGTACATCAACAACATGATTTGCATCAAGATAGGTGTATCTACGCTGTTTATTATTTCATAACTAGCCTTGTTAATGTTGAGCAATGAACCTTTACAAGCATGATGGAAAAGGTAATTAAAACTTGTTTTGCCTCAAGCTGAAGATGTATTTATGCTGCTGCTTATTTGAAAAAAGATAAAAAAATAATCTCCATTAATTCTACGACTAGCCTTGTCATTGTCAATCAATGAACCTTATCCTTCAGTAGAATGCACATGTTTAGCAAGATGGAGAGGGCATTAAATAAATGAAAAGTACACAATTTTGCTTCAAGTGATGCACTGCTGAAAATGAATAACATATTTCAAAATTTTTTAAAGGACATAATATATAGAATGATGTTATGACAACCATACCTCAAATTTTGGTATATTCCTCCTCGTCCCACCTTCAAATGCAAGCACGGGAAGATGTGCCAAAGTAGGTCCTTTAATGTCAATCAGAAAGTTCTACAAAGACCACAAATGCTTATCACAAATAAGAAAAGAGTTAATGAAGAAAATCTATATAAGGATGACAAACCTAGTTTAAGGAAGCAAGAAGTGAATCATGTGCAAATTAAAGCATTTAGTTAACTTTCTAAACTCACATGTGTGCATGCATACTAGTTTCTAATACATATACATCAAAGACCACCAATATGTCTGTCATATTTGCATTAAAAGAGAGTATTTTTCTTTAAAAAAAATAATTCCTTATTCAGGAAGCAAATACAGGCAACAAAGTCAGAACAACGTAACAGTTATATATAATGGTAAAGATTACTTCTATGAAGGTAATTAATAACTTTTTCAGTGAATTTTTAAATGGGAAGGAATTCAAATTTAGAACACTAGTAATGTTTTTTTCTTCAGGAAAATATTTTTTACTTCGAATAACAACAGATGCTTCAATGGAACCAAAGAATATTCTAACCACCACAGAGTACTCACATCTGATCTGCTATCAACAACAATACCGAGAATTGTATCTTCCACGCGTGGTACATACTGCAAAAAGAACATATTAGTAATATCTAAGAAAACCATTAAGCCTAAGCTATCTAACATATTAGACTCCATTTTCTATTCTTCCATAGACATGATTACATATAGAAACTACATTTACAAGCTTAAAAAAGAAAAAAAATAGAAACTTTGCTTCGTTTCTGACTGCATATATTTTGAAGAGTGAGAGTTAGATATATCCACTATGAAGGTATACAACAACAACAACAACAAAGCCTTATCCCACTAGGTATAAAGTAAAAAAAATATATTTGAAAACGATGCAGGTGGGTGAATGCGAGAATTACTCTTTTGTGTGAGCCCTCGACCCAATACTTGTTCGGTTTCGATAGCCTCAATTTTCCAGCTTTCGTGGAAACTACAGTGTCACAATCCTAAAATCGAATCAAAACAAACAATATAAGCTGCAATCCAGATAAACTGCAACCGTTACCTCCAACCATAAATTATGACATCAACCTTAACGCATTAACGAATAGGCACGTACCTGGATCAAGCCCGCTCCCAATTTGATGGTCTGATTCGTCATCTTCGAGAGATCAAGAACGGAGTCACCGGGAATCTATGCGAGTTCCAGCCTTTAGGGTTCCGAGCGGCAAAAAGCAGGAATTCTAGAGGAAGAAAGTGGACGAGGAGGAGGAGAAGATCTCACCACAGTGCTGTCGAGGAGGTTCGTAAACGATGGTTCCATGTTCGCCTCCGGGCTTTAGGGTTTTATACGCGTTTCAGGTTTGGGGAGTTTTGATCCGAGGGCAAGTCGGCGAGCTCCTAAAACAAAGTCCGAGCAGAGGTCGGCTTTTGCTCTCGTGCGCCGGAAGTGTTATAAAATTTAACATATGAACGTATATATTTAAACTGTGGATTTACCTATCGGAAAAGCCGTCCGATTCGCGATCGACGATGGATCAACTTAACGCGGTTCAAGAGGACTTATAAAAAAACCGCTCCGGTTCAGTAGGAGGCGCCGGTTCAATTCTTTTCAGTTTGCCCTCACCCACTTTGCCTCGCGAACGGACTTCTGCAGTTCTGCCCTCGGCCGCGCACGAACGAATACCCGTCGCCGCCGCCGCCGCCGCCGCCTTCTGCTTCGTCGAGCGCCCCGCCCTCTGCTTCGTCGAGCCGTCTCACGAGGGAAGCAGATCGACCCCGTCCTCTACTTCGTCGAGCGCCTGCCCACAGCAGATCAACCCCGCCCTCTGGTTCGTCGAGCGCCCGCCCTCGTCGCCGCGCACGAACGAACGAACGAGGTGAATCAGGTGATCCTCGTCGCCGGCTCATGAGAGAAGCAATCGCTCACGGCTTTTTCCTGAAGCTGTATTACTAGTTTATTATTTTATATCTCCCAACTTATATTATATAATATATACTAAAATAAAATTAAAAAAAATAGAGTAATCCCAATGTCATCTTAAAGGAAATTAAATGAATTCCAAAATTTTGACACGTTATGTATTCACTTCTTCATATATCAAGATTAAATTTAAAAGACAAGTATATTTGTTTAGTATAAATATGATTAATTGTGAAATAAAATTTGAATACAGGTATATATATATATGTATATATATATATATATATATATGTATATATATATATATATATATATGTATGTATAAAGAAAAGTCATGTTCGGCGACTAAAAATGATATGTCCAAATTTTAAGTTTAAATTAAAATCAAGAAAAGCATATAACATGATAAAAAAATAAGCATTAATTATAAAATAAAGTTAAAATGCAGTGAACCAAAAGAAAAGAGGCATATTATCCGACTAAGATATAATAACCTAACAGTTTAAAATTCTCTGTTTGTTACAAATATAATCTAAAAACTTTAACTTGTTCAATAAAAAATTGCTAGCTCTCAAGTTTACATAACCATGTTTGACAAAGCCAGGGATTTGATTATAAGATAACGATTCAATTAAAGGATAATGATTTGATTAAAGTATAACGATCAAATATTAGCAGGTAGTGATTTATTTATCAATTGAATAAAAACTATTTGGTAATATAATGGTTAAATTAGTGTAATATATAAAATGATAAAAATACACAAGATATAATTTATTATCATTTTATACGCATATTTAGTCTAAATAATAATATTTTAAAAATATTATTTTAATATAAAATTTTATTACTTTTAAATGGAAATTTTATTTGGATTATAAGTAAAATTAAATATTTGATATATTAAAATAAAAATAATATATGATGTTTAATATTTAAATAAATCTGTTATTTAAAAATAATGTTATGACAAGAATAAAATATAGAACTGCTACTTTTATATTTTATAAACTAATATGAGTAGCTTATAACATTTTGCGTTCAAATCTCTAAACGTTAGTATGAAAAATATTTATCAAATACTTATAATAGAACTTTAGTTTTAGTAAAATGTTAATCATTACTAAATAATCTATTTTTTTTTACGCGTCAAATAGTGCCTATAACCTATACTTTTATGAAAAAGAAAATATCAATAAATAAAGTTAACAGATAAAGTATATAACATAAGAAAAAACAAGCATTAATTATAAAATAAAGTTAGAATGCAGTGAATAGAAAGAAAATAGATATATTCTCTGACTAAGATATAACAATATCTCAAATAGAAAAGTCAACTTAAAAGCTTAAAATTTTATATTTGTTGCAAATATAATCTAAACTTTAATTTGTTCCATAAAAATTCACTAACTCTCAAGTTTTCATTAAATATAACCTGTACTTTTTATCGAAAAAGAATATACCAATCTCTTCATCTAAAGTTTATATTTTGGGTGATGAAAAAATATGAAGAAGAAATAAAATATAATTTTATATAAAATTAAATGTGTAATTATAATTAAGGTAGAAGTGCAATTTAATGTAAATAAAAAAGAGAAATATTCAGTAGAAATTAATAAACGAGACAATTTCTACAAGATATAATTTATGATTATTTTTATACACATATTATTTATAAAGATTAATTTATAATATTTTATTCAAAATAATAATAATTTAAAAATATTATTTTAATATAAAAATTATTACTTCAAATGGGAATTTTATTTGGATTATAAGTAAAATTAAATATGTGATATATTAAAATAAAAATAATATATGATGTTTAATATTTTAAAAAAAAATATTTAAAATTAGTGATATGATACGAATAAAATATAAAATTGTTACTTTTATATTTTATAAGCTAATATGAGTAGCTTATAACATTTTACATTCAAACCTCTAAACGTTACTAAGAAAACTATTTATCAAATACTTATAATAGCGCTTTAGTTTTAGTAAAATATTACACCTTACTAAATACTCTATTTTTTTTTACATGTCAAATAGTGCCTATAACCTATACTTTTATGGAAAAATATCAATAAATAAAGTTAACAAACAAAGTATATAACATAAGTAAAAACAAATATTAATTATAAAATAAAGTTAGAATGCAGTGAATAGAAAGAAAATAGATATATTCTCCAACCAAAATATAACAATATCTCAAAGAAAAAAGTCAACTTAAAAGTTTAAACTTTTATGTTTGTGCAAATATAATCTAAAATTCAATTAACTCTCAAGTTTTCATTAAATATGATCTGTTAAAAAATCACTAACTCTCAAGTTTTCATTAAATATAACCTGTACTTTTTATCGAAAAAGAATATATCAACCTCTTCACCTAAAGTTTATAGTTTGGGTGATCACAAAATACCAAGAAGAAAAAAAATGTAATTTTGTATAAAATTAAATGTGTAATTATAAAATAAGCTAGAAGTGCAATTTAATGTAAATAAAAAAAGAGAAATAGTCAATAAAAATTAATAAATGAGACAATTTCTACAAGATATAATTTAGGATTACTTTTATACGCATAATATTTATAAAAAACAATTTATAATATTTTATTCTAAATAATAATATTTTAAAAACATTTATTTATAAAAAATGATTACTTTAAAATGGAAATTTTATTTTGATTATAAGTAAAATTAAATACATGAAATATTGAAATAAAAAATATATAATGTTTAATATTTAAATAAAATTTTTATTTAAAAATAATGATATGATATGAATAAAATATAAAATGATTACTTTTATATTTTATAAGCTAATATGAGTTGCTTATAACATTTTGTGTTCAAATCTCTCAAGACTAGTAAGAAAAATATTTACCAAATACTTATAATAGCACTTTAGTTTTAGTAAAATGTTATTCATTATTAAATACTATACTTTTTTTTACGTGTCAAATAGTGCTTATAACCTATACTTTTATGGAAAAAATATCAATAAATAAAGTTAACAAATAAAGTATACAACATAAGAAAAAACAAATATTAATTATAAAATAAAGTTAGAATGCAGTGAATAGAAAGAAAATAGATATATTCTCCAAACAAAATATAACAATATTTCAAAGAGTAATGTCAACTTAAAAGTTTAAACTTTTATGTTTGTGCAAATATAATCTAAAATTCAATTTGTTCGATAAAACTTTTATGTTTGTGCAAATATAATCTAAAATTCAATTTGTTCGATAAAAAATCACTAACTCTCAAGTTTTCATTAAATATAACGTGTACTTTTTATCGAAAAAGAATATATCAACCTCTTCATCTAAAGTTTATATTTTGAGTGATCACAAAATACCAAGAAGAAAAAAAATGTAATTTTGTATAAAATTAAATGTGTAATTATAAAAAAAATCTAGAAGTGCAATTTAATGTAAATAAAAAAGAGAAATAGTCAATAAAAATTATTAAACGAGACAATTTCTATAAGATATAATTTATGATTACTTTTATACACATAATATTTATAAAAAATAATTTATAATATTTGATTCTAAATAATAATATTTTAAATTTTTTATTTATAAAAAATGATTACTTTAAAATGGAAATTTTATTTTGATTATAAGTAAAATTAAATATGTGATATATTAAAATAAAAAAATATATAATGTTTAATAATTAAATATTTTTTATTTAAAAATAATGATATGATAGGAATAAAATATAAAACGGTTACTTTTATATTTTATAAACTAATATGAGTAGCTTATAACATTTTGCGTTCAATTCTCTAAACATTCTTAAGAAAAATATTTATCAAATACTTAATAGGACTTTAGTTTTAGTAAAATATTATTCGATATTAAATACTCTACTTTTTTATATGTCAAATAATGCTTATAACCTATACTTTTATGGAAAAAATATCAATAAATAAAGTTAACAAATAAAGTATATAACATAAGAAAAAACAAATATTAATTATAAAATAAAGTTAGAATGCAGTGAATAGAAAGAAAATAGATATATTCTCCAACCAAAATATAACAATATTTCAAAGAGAAAAGTCAACTTAAAAGTTTAAACTTTTATGTTTGTGCAAATATAATCTAAAATTCAATTTGTTCGATAAAAAATCACTAACTTTCAAGTTTTCATTAAATATAACCTGTACTTTTTATCGAAAAAGAATATATCAACCTCTTCATCTAAAGTTTATATTTTGAGTGATCACAAATACCAAGAAGAAAAAAATGTAATTTTATATAAAATTAAATGTGTAATTATAAAAAAATCTAGAAGTGCAATTTAATGTAAATAAAAAAGAGAAATAGTCAATAAAAATTATTAAACGAGACAATTTCTATAAGATATAATTTATGATTATTTTTATATACATAATATTTATAAAAAATAATTTATAATATTTTATTATAAATAATAATATTTTAAAATTTTTATTTATAAAAAATGATTACTTTAAAATGGAAATTTTATTTTGATTATAAGTAAAATTAAATATGTGATATATTAAAATAAAAAATATTTAATAATTAATAATTAAATATTAAATATTAAAAATAATGATATGATAAGAATAAAATATAAAACAGTTACTTTTATATTTTATAAACTAATATGAGTAGCTTATAATATTTTGCGTTCAATTGTCTAAACATTCTTAAGAAAAATATTTATCAAATACTTATAATAGGACTTTAGTTTTATTAAAATATTATTCGTTATTAAATACTCTACTTTTTTATATGTCAAATAATGCTTATAACCTATACTTTTATGGAAAAATTATTAATAAATAAAGTTAACAAATAAAGTATATAACATAAGAAAAAACAAGCATTAATTATAAAATAAAGTTAGAATGCAGTGAATAGAAAAAAAATTTGATATTTCTCCGACTAAGATATAACAATATCTCAAAGAAAAGTCAACTTAAACTTTAAACTTTTATCTTTGTTGCAAATATAATCTAAACTTTAATTTCTTCGATAAAAAATCACTTCAAGTTTTCATTAAATATAACTTGTACTTTTTTATCGAAAAAGAATATATATCAACCTCTTCATCTAAAGTTTAAATTTGGGTGATGAAAAAATATGAAGAAGAAATAAAATGTAATTTTATATAAAAATAAATGTGTAATTATAAAATAAACTAGAAAAAAATAGAAATTAATAAATCTGGCGCCTTAGACCACTCGGCCAAACGATCATTTTTTCTATATAATTAATAATTTCCTATCACTACCTTTACATTTAAACTCATAATCCCAAAATTGTGTACTTGCATAAATTAAAAACGTTAGAGATGATTATTCGAGAAAATTTTTTATTTATATTCCTTATATTAAAAATGCGTAATTTAATATTTTTTAACTACTACCAAATATTGGGTGTGGTTAAATAAAAATTTAAATTCACTATAACTAGTATACTCCCCGCACGATGTGCGGATAGCGTAAAAAATGTGTCTCATCATTAACTAAATAATAATATTTATAATTTATTAAATAACTAAATATATAATATTTTTAACCTTAATTGTCTCTTTAATGATCATTTGTAGTAACTCATAGAATAAATCTAATCAAATACAAAAAATGAGAAGAAGCCATGCTATTTTAAAAATAACAAAAATATATTATAAAATGATAATTTTTATCTCATAGTACTGTTTTTTAATGAAACTCCCTAAAATATTTATCTTTAAAGACCTTGTGAATGTATCCTGCGCGATGCGCCGTTTATCTTAAAACACTTGTTAAAGCTATTAACCCCCCTCCAGTGTTAAATAGTAACAATTACTTTTAACATAAAATAGTTTAGTAAAATTAAATTTCAAATATGTATATTGTGCAACGCACATTAGATATAGAAAAGTAACATCATCAAAATATTTATTTTTTTGTTATGAAGAAAAATAGACTATGCTTCTATATTTCTAGAAATTGAAAGGATAATATTAAAAAAATAAAAGTATACATAGTATTTGTTTGTAAGAATAAAAATAATTTATAATTTCGAACTTATACATAATACAAATAATTTTGTATCATTTTGTCGTTAATCTATTAATATGTCATTTTTTTTCGAAAAAAGCTGATTCTATCTCATTATTAAAAATTTATTACCCAACTTATCTTTATAATATGTAAAACAAAAGATCAACATAAAAATAATTTTAAAAAGTATGATATAAAATTTGTAAATTTCAAATTGCCAACATGGTTAAACACATTAAATTTATTATATTATTTCTCTTTAATAATTATATTTTTATTATTTTGTTATATTTTTATCTGTTATCCTTTATTAGTCTTAATAACATTATATTGAAATAAGATAGTTGATAAATAGCTGAAGTTATTATTATTAAGTAGTAACTTAATGTTATGCCAGTTGGAAGCCACATAATAGTTACATACTAATATAGATAAATTTTATATGTTATCTATAATGTTAAAAAAATTTAAGATATTGTTGTATTTAGAAAATAAAGCATCAATGAAGTTATAAAAACATGAATTCTGTGGTACCTTAACAAAAAAGGAAAAAAATAATACAAAATGAGAAGTTATAAATAAGTTTAAGTAAGATTTAATTAAAAATAAATTTCATGTTCTAATTTGAACATGGATTGATCTAGTATTTTCTAACTTAATGTAGTTATTAGAATAATATACTAATTGGTTAAGTATTCATTCTTTTAAATAAAAGACTATAAAAGATTAGTATTTTGGTAATTTAATATATCATATTTGGAGTCAAACACAATATATTAACTTTAAATGGTAAACGAGATTTTAATGTCTTTTTTTTCTTTCATTTTACATAAAATCTTTTCTTATCTTTAACTAAATAATGTGGACAACTGAATACTACCAGTTGAAAAATAATTATTACTTAGATATTAATATTTACAAATTTTTTGGAAATTGATTAGAACTTAAATAGTATTTTTTAAAATTATTTCCTATCTAAAGCTTAAAATACTGCTATATTATTTAATTATATATTTTGATATCAAACTTTGCCGGTACCTTAACAAAAAAAAAGACCAATAACAAATGATAAGCTATAAATAGTGAGATGAAATTAAAAATGAATTTTATATATTAATTAATTATTCAACGATGTAAAAGGTCTAGAAGATTTAAAGAAATGGTCAAATCTAAGAAACTATAATATCAATTTAGAAAAATTTGAATTGGTTAAGGCAACCCACCATACCTTAAATATGATAATCAATAAAAATTTAAGCAATGATAGTATATTAATTTAGAAAAATTACTTAATCAGAATTGTGGGATCTAACCTATTAAAAATAAGCCATGTAAAATCTTTATGAATTAAGCCATATAATAAATATGAAACTTCTAATATATGATTATATATCAAATCGAATTAGTTAGTTAAATCATAATCTTTTTCGTTTATAATAAATGAATACATAATAACTAAATAATTAATATAAGAGAAAAATTAATATAAGAACTAAATAAAACTTCAATTTATGCTACAGTGTAAGCAAGTCCATATAATATTTTTTGAAGATCATGTTGACAATTCATTTTTGTAGAAATAAAAAGAGTTAGAACAATAATTTAAACGTAAATTAATTAATTCCATCCACCATTAAATTAATTAATATCTACTAATTAATAAAAAATAACCCTTCTGATAAAAACAAACCTCAACAATATAATAAACAAAGTAAACAAACATACATATACACACAGATAATATAAGTGTTATCAAAATAAAAAATCTTATTAAAAAATGAAAAGAATGGAAGTGAGTTGTCATTAAATAATGATATTAAATTACACTTCATCCTACAAACATTTCATAAAATCATATATATGAAAGAAAAAGAATGTAAGACAAATTCACATTGGTTTACTTCATAATATTTATAAGGTGATTAAATGATTGAGATGGTTGTTAAATTAAAATTTCCAAAAAAATATTTTAAAGAAAATTTTGAAAATTTCCAAGATAATTTTCTATTTAAATTCGATAATATTCTTAAAAATGCTACAAATATTGTTTAGTTTTTTAATTACTAAATAATTGTTACCAATTAGTATATAAATGAAATCTTTATTAATTATCACAGATGTTAGCTTTTGCCAAATATATTATTAACTATTTTTTTCAAATTTATATAAAATAAGAATTTATTACAATAATATCATAATTTTTACATAATAAGATTTCTTTAAATACATACATATAAAAATTTATTGAAGTTGGCTTAAAGAAAAAAGAAATATCAGATTGGGAAATGAAATATGGAAAGAAGGTCTGCATGGCATATAATAAAGACAATCAATTTAGAATAGAAGGAAATCCAAATGATAAACATGCCAATACTTATATTATATAATGTCATATAAGATTAAACGGATAATACCATGCTAACAATTAAAACAATAAAAAATATAATAATATAACAACAATATATATATACATATATATGAGAGAGAGAGAGGGAGAGAGAGAGAGGTCATGTGTCTCACGTAGAGAAAATTGTGAGAGAGGGAGTGGGGAATGGTGTGAACCATGTAGAACAATGTGAGAAAATATTTATAGTTAAAAGTAGACGGTTATTAAATTAAATAAAATAAAATATTTAGAAGGTTTGGAAGACATCATGAGGTGAAATGCACAAATGAATGAGGTAGTTACTTGGGAAGTTATTTATTAATTAACCACTCAATAAAAATATTGGATAGATAATTATTTTTAATTGATAAGATGTCGTTCAAAAAAAATTTCATGCACGGTTATTAAATAATCATCAAATGTATAGTACCAAACTAACTAATAATCCACTAACCATTATGCTATATTTTTGTTTTATTGATTTAAAATTATTGTTTATTATAATTAAAACAAATTTTTTTTTGCTTGAACACTTGTCAATGTATCACTATGCCAAATGTCATATTCTCATGCAAAGTACTCTCTCTTTAATATAACATAGATAGATAGGTTATATAATTATATTATTACTAATGTATTGGAACTTATTCATTTATCATTTAATAATAGTTCTAATGGATTAGTTATGAATAATGTATCCACTAATTTAATGAAATTATTGAATTACTTGTATCTCATAACCAACTCATCAATTATTTAAATAATAGTAGGACATGTGTCACTTCATGCATATACCAAATGTTCCACTCTCCTTCCATACTATCTTCCTTTTAATATTTATATATATTAATATTAAACATGCTATTATTTATCGTCACTATTATTTAATATTTATTTTTGTTGTTAATTTTGCATTATAATTAGTGATGATATAAATTTTAATAATATATCATATACAAAGTTGTAGATTAAGGCTAAGTAATTCAAAAAAAAAATTGTATAAGTATAAATATGATTCATTCAAAAAAATTAATTAAATACCAATTAGGGCGCCCGCTCCTTGTGTAAGTTTTAATGCTACTCTTTTTTTCCCTCATAGGAGCTTAAGACAACAATTGAAATATTAGTGCGCGTCCAAACGATTTGGCTTGATCATCACATCATATATTGCATCATGTTAGAAATACTTAAATTCCTCCTACGCCACATGAGTTTCAAAGACTCATTTATGCATGCATAGCTTTAGAAAAGAGGAAAGGAGTAACATATTTAATATTTTATAATCTAAATAATAATTCAAAGAAATTTATAAGAAAATGTCAAGAATCTAAGAGCAAAGAAATAAAAAAAATATTACAAAACTATTACACGAATAATACATTGAGAATGAAAAGAAACACGATGAATTATTTAACATTTATGAATATATTGTACTTGTTAAGAAAATAATTGATTCCTCATAAAAGAATTAATTCATTACAAAAGAACCAATCATACAACTTTTACTATAGAGGTTATTTCATAAGGAATTAATTCATCGAACAAAAAGTATAAAAAAGGCAAATTAACTAAATGATTATGTTAAAAATAACTAAAAATATAATTATAAGTGTACTACTTGGATCAACAGATGAGAACTAAGAAAGCACATAAATGCATGACCAGTGGCGCAATTTGAGTGCATAAAAAAGGCATCATCTTCTCCATGCATTATTCAAAATCTACTGAGAAAATATTTGTTTGAATATTTATAGCCCTTATGGACCCATGATGACAGTTGCTAAGGAGCCACTAAGTTCAATAAACATATAATCTTTAACGTGCTTTTAATAGGTTTTGGCAAATGTGGACAGTTATGAATTATCATTTCCACCACTTCAATAACTGATATTATTATTTTTTAATTTTGAGTCAGTTCTTTGACTGAGTATATATATTTTTTATCAATTACCAATATTTAGTTATCTCTAATATTAAAATATGTTTATCCTTTTCTATCAGTCACCTAATGCTAAAATATTTATTTTAATTATCATATTTTATTCCTTTCAGTTATCCAATGCACGTAGTTTTTTCATATGAATTGCCTATTGGTGTTTTAAATCAAATAGTCTATATTCTATTAATATAACTAGTGTAACACTCGCGCGATGCGCAGTTTTAAAAAAATTAAGAATAAACCAATAGTTTTTTTCTATTTCGTAACCTCATTTGTTATTTCATTCACATCAATGTCTAAAATAGCATAAATGTCCGGATAATGATTTTAGAAATTAGAATTTTAATTATTTTTTAATATTATAAGTTACTTTATTATGCATCAAAGATGTTTTATGTAATTATTAGCACATGAAAATAAAAATTGTATCATCTTAATAACATTGGGTGTTATGTAATTATTGATATATCTGTCATGGAGCTTAATTATATTTAATTATTTGTTTTAATTTCTTACTTTTATTTTTCATGACATATTCATTCAAACCAATCAATATCAGAAGTTTAGCATCATTTTGCATAAAAGTTTTATATTTAAAGTAAATAATTAATTAACTTTTTTGTAATAAAATCATTAAATTTTCATACATATATTCTTACTATCAATCTAGAGATCATATGCATGCAATCAATCCATTGATTTTTCAAATTTCTTAGTTATCATTATTATAACTAATTTTGGCATTTTTAAGATTTACAATGGAAATTTGTTTTTCTATTCATCGTAGTTAAAGGTTAATTGTCCATCAAAATATTATTTATAATTGTTAACTAAATTTTATAGTTAAATTTGTTAGAAAAAAATTATCTAAAATGTTTCAGTTCATATAGACGGATTCATATATATCATAATTATGACACATGAATGTTTGTAGTTGCGCCAAATGTCATCTATCAAAGGTTGCAGAGAATATAAAAATAAACTTAACTTGTGAAGATGAAAAAATAACAATAGTAAATTCTATATTTTCATTTAAAATAGTTTTGAATAAAATATTTGTTGTGTGTATTTAACAACTTAAACTATTAGTCATGAGGTTGTCTACTAATAATCAATTTATTACACTAAAAATGACTGGGGAGTTAAAAATTGATATATTTTGATGTTTAAACACTCCCACATATAATAATTATTTTATTAAAGAATGACACTTTTCAATATGCGTGGCATTATATCAATATTTTAAATGTAGATAGATTATCATATTATATTATTCAGTTTATGGGCCAATTTTTCTTCTTAGTGACATGAAATTTAATTTTTATAGAAAATTAATAAGTTAAATGTGGAGAAATTTAATACATTTACATGGATATATCGTCATTTTTTATTTTATTTGTAAATAAGCGTGAAAGAAAGAACATGTATTATATCGGTTAATTACTTCACATAAGTAGTTTAATAAAATATGAGTGTACTATAAACATTTTAATATTATTTTGTTATTGTTTGAAATGATTATTTAGCATAACATTATCCTAAAATATTTTAATTGATATAATTAATTATTATACGATATGAAAGGAAAAAAAACCTATGATACTATATATGTAATGATTAGTCTAAGTTTACCACTTACACCCCCTCCCTTTTAATGAGTATAACTAATTGGATAATTTAACATAGTTAATGATATATTTTATTTTACTTATGTATACATAATTAGATATATTTTAAACTAACTTCATAAAATAATTATTCAATAAAATTTTCGTAAATAACTATATAAATATGTGAACAATATGCATATTGTATATTATTAATATTCTAATTGATCATGATAATTTTAAGGACACTTGTCACCTTATGTATTTGCCTTGCTTATGTAGCTTGAATAAAAAAAATTCTTTTTGGACTTGTTATAATGAAATACCCTAATCACGTATATAGTTTATCTTATTTATTATTAGAAAATGGAATTGCTATTTTTAATTTCTTCTTCTCAAATAATTTATTTTAAGAAATAATACACTTTATATATCAATAAATATGAAAACAAAATCAACATTATTATTTGAAATTTAGAAGTCTCAATATAAAAGGATAGACATAAACGAAAATCCTAATATGTTAATGTTGTGTAACAACCAATTCAAGCCCACTTATTCATTGTTTCATATTAGTGACACGTTAAGAAATAAGATTGCAAGATACCAATCACATAATCTTACAATTGTACTTATTTAATTAATAAAATAAAAATATTCATATAGATAAAAAAATGTGAAATATCACTAGGAACATGATACAATGGAAATGGTGCGATGGAATGTAAAAGAAGCATATAATGTGATCACCCTAATATGTCGCATAATTGGTTGAATAAATATTTCAGACTCACTTGTAAGTAATATCAATCACAAATTATTTAAATTAAAAAATATGATATCATTAATTTATAAATTATATAACATTTTTATCAAAACCAAGACCAAATGATAAACAAATGTTAGCTGGGATTTTTTTTCTCTCGTCATTGGTGAATATAGTAAGTAAAAGTTGTAAAAAAAATGATAGTAATATAATTGGATTCAATTAATCATAGATGAAAATTTAAAATTTATATTTAAAGTTGTGTGCACATGTGATCACAATCAATTGTCAATTAGTTATAAAATATAAAAACTTGTTCACACTTTTTTTAAAGTTACTTAGATTTAAGGCAATCATTTGAGTGCATTCCAGAGATGAATAAATTCAACATGGGTATCTCCTAAGAAAAAAAATTATAATTCTATGCATAAGAAATAATACTCTTGATAAAAATAAGATATACATTCTAATTTCATATGGGAGACCATTTTAAAATAGAGAATCTTCTTTCCATTTTCCCATCACAATAAGTATGTAATAAAATTCATCTCCACAATTCAATTGACAAATGTAATGTGTATGAATCACTACTGATCGAATTGCACTTGGATGCGTTATATATATGCAAATATCTTGCAATTTTTACGACCGTTTATGGAGTAGTTTAGCAAATTGCACCAGATACCCATACAAAGCCCATATGTACTAAAATAATCCCAAAAAACTATATAAAAATTAATGTGCATATATATATAATTATTTAATACAACAAATTTCTCATTTTCAACCTTCAAATTTGTATATTTAATTAATTGATAACTAAAGCGTTATTATGTTTAACAATTTGAATTAATTATCCACTACTGCAATTAAATTATATAACTATGTAAATTAATATTCTAATTAATTATAGATTCTTAAGGACACTTTTCATGCTTTTGCCAAGTGTCACTCTTTTTTTCCAAAGCTATCCTACTTTTATAATATATAGATAGATATACTAATTCATATGTGTGAGATGTGTCATTTCTTTGGCAAATGGCATTCTCTCTTTGTATATCATATTCTCTTTAGTATAATAAAATATATAAATAAAAAATATATAGATTTTGTATTTTATCATAGTAAAAATTCCTTAAAAATTGTGGGGACATCACGTGACATATGACTATTTTAATAATATATAATATCATATTTATATTCGCTATTATCTTTCCTACAATTGCTAGATAAAAAAAATAACCATCCAATAACTTCTGTAGTTACTAACTTATCATTCACTAAAAAATATTGAGATATATTAATAATTTAATTAGTTATCAAATGCCTTTGTTTGCCAAATGCCATTTTCTTTGTGCATATCATATTCTCTTTCATATAGTAATATGTACAAATTAAAAATAGATAAAGATTTTATTATTTTTGTATTGAAATTTGCTGAAAAATAATGGTGATAGTACCTGATGACTATTTTTTTTATAATATAACATCATATTAATATTTGCATGATATAGTATGTATACACGAAAATAAAAAATATAATAAATATGATCTTCATATGGTTGCTAAGTAATATGCAACCAAAAGTTGTACAACCAATATGCATTCAATGAATTTGAACCGTTGGATGATGATTAGATGGTTGAAATTAAATCTAATAACTTAACATTAGATT
The DNA here is from genome assembly GCA_030549335.1 of Pontederia crassipes. Lineage (NCBI taxonomy): Eukaryota > Viridiplantae > Streptophyta > Magnoliopsida > Commelinales > Pontederiaceae > Pontederia > Pontederia crassipes. The sequence continues at coordinate 28,667,668 of CM060183.1, read as the reverse complement.
CAATAGAGATTGAATCTCAATCATCAAATCATGATCTAACGGTCCCAATTTATTGATCTTATATTAGTTGTACAATTTTTGGTTGCATACTACCTAACCTCATAATAAAATAACCACCCAATAACTTTTATAGTTACAAACTTATCATCATTAAAAAGATTTAAGATATATTAATAAGTAATTAGTTATGATACGCTTGAGTTGTGTCATTTGTTGGCCAAATGACATTTTCTACCTCCATATCTTATTCTCTTTAATTAAAAATAGATAAAGAATTTATTTTTTTATTAAAATTTCCTAAAAAATCATGAGGATATTACGTGATAACTATTTTTATAATATAACATCATATTAATATTTGCATGATACAATATGTATACACAAAAATAAAAAAATATAATAAATATGATCTTCATACGGTTGCTAAATAATAAAATAACCATCCAATAAATTTTATGATTACAACCTTATCATCAATAAAAAGATTTATGATATATTAATAACTGATTAGTTATGATATGCCTTAGTTGTGCCATTTGTTGGCCAAATGACATTTTCTACTTTCATATCTTCACTTTAATATAAATATATTTTTTATTATATTAAAATTTTATGAAAAAATACGGTGATAACAAATGACATGTGACTATTTCAATAATATATACACTTCACGCAAAGAATTTTTTTATATAATTATGATGTTAAGTAACTGACTTTGAAAATTAGTATTCAAGTTCATAAATAACTATTCACATATCAAATATACATAAATTAAAATTTTTATTATTTATTATATTCTTAAGGACACTTGTAAGTCCATACATTTGTCAAATGTCATTCTCTACTTGAAAGTACTCTCTCTTTAATATAATATAAATATAGATATAGATAATATATCTTTGCTTTTTAGATGATAATATTAATAAGTTTGATTGCAAGTAAATTTTAAACCTATATGAAAATTTTATACATTATTAATAATCATTTAGCAATTAATAAAGTAAATAAACATCGACTTAGTACATATTTGTACCAATGCATACAATTAAATTTAGGATCTTATCTATAGTTGACATTTAATTTGTAGATTAAAATAGAATAATTGAACCACAATAAAGGTACTACTTAAACATTTTAAAAATAGAACAAATTTTTTTAACAACATACTGATGCATATGCATATAGACTACAATGCCACTATTTTCTTGACGCTGAACAATGGCTTCTCCATGAAAATAAGAGCAAAAAACTTAAATTTAAAATATGATCTTACTTAGATACAAAGTACTTGCACATATTAAAAATAACTTTTTTGGTATTAAATGCAATTATATCTATTTTAAAAAACTCTTAATATTATGTGATAAAAAATATATCTAAAAAATTGCTCAGTCTCATGAAAAAATTTGCAGTGCAATCTCACAAATTAATTTTTTATTTGTAAGTGCATGCTATTCAAAGAAAGTTATAAAAAATGAGACACAAATATATATAAACAATTAAGAAAATAAAATAAATCTATATTTTAATAAAAGAATACCTAGTAAATTTATGACAACACATGAAGAAAAATTATAAAGAATGTAAATTATTATTACAGATTCCATAATTGTATATTAAATAAATTCAGCAAACGCGTGACCATGATCCTTTTTTCGTGGTTGTCATCCTTTTACTTTTGTTTCAGTCATTAAGGGACTTGCCACCTGCATAAAAAGAATAAGATTCTATATAATTTCTTTTATGAGCGGAATGAAATATACATAAGATTTCTCACCTGAACAAACTCATATATAACTATGGAAAATGCATCTTATTTTTTTCAAATCAGAATAAATATTTATCTTCCACAAATTATTTTGCCCTCTGTTGGACAATACTATGCTACAAAAATTGAAAAAACAAACATATTAAAAAGTGTGCTAAAGATCAGAGTACAAAAAAAAAAAAAAAAAAAACTTACCTTTATTCTTTAGTTGTAGTCAGATAATTAAAGTTGAAGAAACATATAAAATTTATGCATTGAAAAATTAAATACAATGAAAGGCTTTTAAGGGCTATAATATCAAGAATAAATTATGTATTATGAATATACCACAACTAAATTTTGCATAGTTTTTATTTTTCTTTTTGAAATTTAAAAGACAATCTTACCTAGTAAACAAACTACCTCATACTTGGCAGAATTTTAGCATCATACATAACTCTACAAATCACTTGTGCTTCTGCAAATGTGCTACCATCTCTTTATATAGATTTATAATAGTTGTATTAACTAATTCAATTAATAAAACTGACTTGGGAACCCACCTAAAAAATGGTGACTTGCATACTCATATTAAAAAACACATGTAAAATTTATGCGCATAAATAAATATTGTTAAATAAATGTGGCTTTCGGTTGCATCCAATAATATTCATAATTAAATTTAAGAACTAATTTATTTAATATATTTCATAATATAATGATCCAATAATATTTTAGTTATTAAGTAGTTGGTCAATTAATTTATAAAATAAAAATTTATTTATCTATAACATATTATAGGGACACGACAACATATCTATGTGCCAATTGTGTCCAGTGTCCTTGCAAACTATTTTAATTTTAATTATTATAGATAAATATATATTTTACGTGTAATTAATTAATCAATCATCAATCAAGATATAAATTTTATTTGACATTTATCTAAAATAATAATTTATTAGAATAACATTATCCAAAAATTGTTCATCCTCCATAAACTATGTAACAGATATTTTTTTTAAAAAAATATAGGATACTACATTGAAAAGTATTTTTTTAGCATGCAAATTAGTTGGCCAAAAGTTTTTTGCCTACCAACTAACCATCCACTCAAAAGATTATAATAACAGATTATAAAAAATAAAAATTATTGTCAAAATTATGGACACATGACACTTTATTCTTTTGCCAAATGTCAAACTCTCCTTGCAAACTTACTTGCTTTTAATATAGTATAAATTATTGTTGGTTACTTGTGCTGTAATAATGACTACCCAATTTGTCATCACATACGTTTCCATTTAAATATATTGATCCGTACTATAATAATAAATAATTAATCACACAACTACATTATCTGTGAAACACATGTTAGCATCTAATTATGTTAGTTATTTTCTTAAATACGCTAAGCATTATCATGTTAAAATCTATTTTAAATAATTTATTTGGAAAACTTAGAACATGCCTTTTGATATAGATATATGAATATACAGATAAATAAATAGTTTTATAATAATTTATCTCATTTATTATTATTATTAGTTTATTATTATTCTTTACTCCCTAGACTATTTTTGTTCTTTATAATTATTATTTATTATAAATTATAAATATATTGAAAGGTATATTGTTATTTTTACTTGATCAGTTGCACATTCAAACTACTATGCACATTAGTGAAGTGCGTGCATACGTTAATTATTATTTATAATATATTAAGTTAATTACACGGTTTTGATTGCTATATGTATATTAGTTAGTATTAAAATATATGCTTTCAAACATATTTAAAAAAATTAAGGACACATGGCAACATAATATCATGCCAAATGTAATTCTCTTTGCTCCCTATCCTCCTTTTAATAATATATAGATAGATATAGATAGATGGTCTCTTATATAAAATAAATCAAATATGATTAACTGAATGTAATATATTTTATATGTTTAGTTTGATTTAGATACTACAATTATTTAATAATCTTATTATTCAAATCATTAAGAACTTTGGCAAATCATTAATTGAATTATTCATTAATTTTTAAATTTAAGTTTATTGATTATTTTCTAAACTTATTTTTAATAATCATTAAGTTGTATAAATTATAATTACTATATAACATTTTAGTTATTGTTAAGTTATTATAAATTATAATTACTATACAACCGTGTAGATAAGATAAAGATATACCATTATATAACTACAAATAATAAAATTATATAGTTATTCTATAATATCATATTTTATAACTATAACTGATACTTTAAAATTATAATTACTATTTCTAAGTACACATGTCAATTCACATTGATGCCAAGTGTCATTCTCTCCTTCAAAGTACTCTCTCTTTAATATAATATAGATATGAGTAATCTATGTAACTTTGAGTCACAAGTTTGAAAATGACATATGAATTATGAAACTTCAGCCAATTTTTACAGTTTTAAATGACAAAAAAAATTATATTTCTACTCTTTTGGAATTTAGTCGATCATTTGTTTCAAAGTTTATGTTCTTCATGAATATTTTTACAATAGTTCTGATTTATGTTTTTTACTTGCTTACGATGAAGTCAATCAATATTAGGAGTGTTCAGCTAATTGGGTCAACACGTGAGCTCGATGACTTGATCCGACTCGACTTAACTTTAATTCGAACTTTATTTTTTTGACCCGAGTCGGAAATAGAGGTCAAAATTTTTTGACCCGAATCGACTCGAAGATCTGACCTTTTTTATTTTTAATTTTCAGCTTATATTTTTATTAAAAAATAAAAATATTTTAAATGTGTAAAATATTATTTAATTATTTAATAAATTATTGTATGTTTTTTAAATAAATATTATATAATAATTTTTATATTAAATAAGAGAAAAGTAAGAACATTTTTAGAAAGAAAATTGGCCACCAAAGATGGTTGACTTGACCTGATAAGATCATACGGGTCGCATCGGGTTGAGTCGAGTCAAATTTGATTGGTGAACACTCTTAATCAATGTCGACAATGCACTTATCATGGACAAAATAGAGGCATTTGCTATTAGTATCAATCAAAACCATTTTTAAAATATATTTTATTACCAAACTATGATGACAACCACACTCATTCAGAATAGGGGAAAGAGCCCCTCTCATCTCCATTGTCCCGCTCCCTACCTCTATTTCAGCCTTTCAGGGGTTAATTTTTTTCCCGTCTTAATGTGAGTCCTCGATTTTTCAAGAACCCCAACTATATTAGTATTTTTTAATAAAAAATTAATAATTAAATAAAAATAATATTTTGAAAATAATAATATACATATATATATTCAATATTATTTCATTAATTAAAAATAATGCAATATAATATTTTATTATAAGATATTAAAAATATACAATAATAGTATTTCGAATATCAAGGCCTCATGGTAACCTCGCGTGATCCTTGAAAGGACTCTAGGGGCCCGTTTGGAAACGGAACCAGCCGGTTCCATCCTAGTTCCACCAAACATCAGGCATTTCCGAGGTGGAACTGGGCTGCATTTATTAAGGTGGAATCAGACCCTGAACCAGTTGATTGTTCCATCTATTTTTTATTGACGTGACCTTTTTATTTGCAATTATTTTTTTCTTTTACTATTTTCTTCTTTTTATCTTATATATATATAATATTATTTAATAAATATAAAAATAATTTTAATAAAATTATCAATATAATATTATTTATTACTTATTATTTCTTTTAAAAAATTAATATTTCAATAAATATAATTAATTTAAAAATGATTTTTAATATTTAAATAATATATTTTAACAAAAATTTTACCATAATTTTTTATTTTATAAATTTATTTTTATTAATAAAAAATTATAAATTATATTTATAATAATAATTTTTAATTCAAAATCCACAAAAAATTAATCTATCACATCTGTTTTTTCTTATCATATCAACCCTCTAGTTCCTTATCATTACTTTCCACTCTATCCAAACGCACCTCGAACTAACTTATCAATTCAATTATTCATCGAGAACTTTGAAGGACTACGATTATATTTCGAAACGCAACCTATAAACTATACTATATGGAAAAATATCAATCAATAAAGTTAACAAATAAAGTATACAATAGAAGAAAAAACAAGCATTAATTATAAAATAAGTTAGAATGCAGTGAATAGAAAGAAAAATAGTATATTCTCCTACTAAGATATAACAATATCTCAAAGAGAAAAGTCAACTTAAAAGCTTAAACTTTTGATGTTTGTTGCAAATATAATCTAAACTCTAATTTGTTCGATAAAAAATCACTGACTTTCAAGTTTTTATTAAATATAACATGTACTTTTTATCGAAAAAGAATATATCAACCTCTTCATATAAAGTTTAAATTTTGGGTGATGACAAAATACGAAGAAGAAATAAAATGTAATTTTGTATAAAATTAAAGGTTAGTAGGAAAAATATTTATCAAATACTTATAATAGCGTTTTAATTTTAGTAAAATGTTATTCGCTATTAAATACTCTAACTTTTTTACGTGTCAAATAGTGCATATAAACTATACTTTACGGAAAAAATATCAACAAATAAAGTATATAACATAAGAAAAAACAAGCATTAGTTATAAAATAAGTTAGAATGCAGTGAATAGAAAGAAAAATAGATATATTCTCCTACTAAGATATAACAATATCTCAAAGAGAAAAGTCAACTTAAAAGCTTAAACTTTTATATTAGTTGCAATATAATCTAAAATTTTAATTTGTTCGATAAAAAACACTGACTCAAAATTTTTCAATAAATATAACCTATACTTTTTATCGAAAAAGAATATATCAACTTCTTCATCTAAAGTTTAAATTTTGGGTGATGACAAAATACGAAGAAGAAATAAAATGTAATTTTCATTAATGTGTAATTATAAATTAAGATAGAAGTGTAGTTTAATGTAAATAAAAAAAGAGAAATATTCAATATAATCTAAACTTTAATTTGTTCGATAAAAAATCACCGACTCTCAAGTTTTCATTAAATATAACCTATACCTTTTTATCAAAAAAGAATATATCAACCTCTTCATCTAAAGTTTAAATTTTGGGTGATGACAAAATACGAAGAAGAAATAGAATGTAATTTTGTATAAAATTAAATGTGTAATTATAAAATAAGCTAGAAGTGCAGTTTAATGTAAATAAAAAAGATAAATATTTAATATAATCTAAACTTTAATTTGTTCGATAAAAAATAACCGACTCTCGAGTTTTCATTAAATATAACTTGTACCTTTTATCGAAAAAGAATATATCAACCTCTTCATCTAAAGTTTAAATTTGGGTGATGACAAAATACGAAGAAGAAATATAATGTAATTTTGTATAAAATTAAATGTGTAATTATAAAATAAGCTAGAAGTGCAGTTTATTGGATCGATCCGTGATCTCGATGATCTGATTCGACCTTGGTTTTTTTACTCGTGTCAGAAATATAAGTCGAATTTTTCTAACTTGAGTCGATCCGATCGACTCGAAGATCTGATTTTTTTATTTTCATATATATTTTTTAATTTTCAGCTTATATTTTTATAAAAATAAAAATACTTTATGTGTAAAATATTATTTAATAAATTAATGTATGCTTTTTAAATAAATATTATATAGTAATTTTTATATTAAATAAGAGAAAAGTAAGAACAAAATTTAAAAAGAAAAAAAAATTGACCACCAAAGAGGATTGACCCGACGTGATCAAAATCATAAGGGTCGGATCGGGTTGAGTCGGATCAAATTCGATCGGTGAACGCTCATAATCAATGTTGACAATGCACTTATCATGTACAAAATAGAGGCATTTACTATTAGTTTCAATCAAAACCATTTTCCAAATATATTTTGACACCAAACTATATATGATGACACCCACACTCATTTAGAATCGAGGAAAGAGCCCCTCCCATTTCCATTGTCCAGCTCCCTACCCCTATATGAGGGGTTAATATATATATATATATATATATATATATATATATATATATATATATAGGTCTTGATGTGAGTCCTCTATTTTTCAAGGATCCAATGTTTTAGTAATTTTTTATAAAAATTAGTTATTAAATAAAAAATCTTTTGAAAATAATAATATACATATATATGTTCAATATAATTAATTAAAAATAATGTAATATAATATTTTATTACAAGAAATTAAAAATATACAGTAATAATATTTCAGATATCTAGTCCTCATGGGACATAGATAATGTCACCTCGTGTGACCCTTGAAGCGATTCTAAGGCTTGTTTGGAAATGGAACTAGAGTGGAAGCGACGGTTGGTTTCACTTGGTTCCACAAAACTCAAGGCAGCGTCCTGATTTCAAGGTAGAACGAGGCTGCATTTATTAAGGTGGAACTAGGGTCACGGGACCCTGGTTCCAGCATTTTGGTGGAACTACAAGGTTGTTCCATCTTTTTTTCTTTTTTTGGAATTGACGTGACCTTTTTATTTTGCAACTTCTTTTTTCTTTTACTATTTTCTTATTTTTATCTTGATTATATATAATAAAGGATTTTAATATAAAATAATTTTAATAAAGGATTAATATAATATTATTTATTACTTATTATTTCATTAAATTTTTTAATATTTCACTAAATATAATTAATTTAAAAAAATATTTTTATATTTAAATAATATATTTTTAACAAAAAAATATTTTATATTTTTATTTTTATTAATACTAAAATTATAATTTATATTTACAATAATTATTTTAAATTCAAAATTCACAAAAAATTAATCTATCACATCTACTTATTCCTATCACATCCACTCCCTAGTTCCTATCAAGACGTTAATGCGACGCTATTGTGTCGCTAACCAATTATAGCGACTCATTAGCATCCCTATAGTGCCGCATTATTAGCTGACTTTTAATTGTCCGTACTTAATTGGGCACATATTGACATATAAATATGTATATACAACACATACACATATACACATGTATAAATACTTATACACGTTATTGTCACTTAATCTCACATACATATAGACATATACATACACGTATATAGTAATAATATATATACACATTGTTGTCACTTAATCTCACATATATAGACTTATAATGTAATGTTAAATCCCTAACTCCTCCTAAATTAGGAAAAAAATTAAATTAAGAAAACTATTCGAAGTAGCATGACTACAACCTCGAAATGGCATCTCATTGTGACTTATTCTCGCACATATATAGACATACATATACATATATATATATATATATATATATATATATATGTATATATATATGTATATATATATATATATATATATATATATATAGACATATATATACTTATAAACTTATAATATAGACATAACACATGTATTTATGAAATACATATGAACCACATATGAATATATACATATGTATGTATGAACTACATATGAATATACACTTATAGTTTATATATAGACCTAACATACATACATACAAAATATATATTTATATAGATATACATAGATATAATATAAAGTTAAAAAAGTCCATATCGCGTCTACATAGCGTCGACATGTACACGACACCATGATCGAGTCACATTAGCGTCGCAATATTTGGCGACGCTAAAAATGACCTTAAATCCCTAGGTTCTTCCCCGCTTTTACTTTTGACTGTTTACTATTTACTATTCGACTTTGCCGGCTAACGATTGCGACCGCCGGCCTCGTCCTCCATTGCCCTCCTCCGGTGCCTTGCTCCGGCGCCATCGCGGGACGTCGACCTCCTTCGCATCCTCCGCTGCAACGACTATGACCCCGCCGGCCTCCACTGCCTCCTTTGACCGACAACATCGACGGTTCTAAGGACATCGACAACTTCAACCGACGACGTTGACGGCTCTGATGACTCCGCCCGCCGCCTTCCTTCACCGCCCTCCGCTGCCCTCCTCCGCCTAGTGCCATCCTCTTCCGCCCTCTTCCACCTCCTCCGCCGCCCTTCTTTGCCCTCTTCCACCTCCTCTGTCGCCCGTCGCCCGTCGCCTTCCTCCACCCTCCGCCCGGTGCCGCCCTTCTCCGTCCTCTTTCACCTCCTCCGCCGCCCGCCGCCTTCCTCCACAATCCCTCCTCCATCCGGCGCTGCCCTCTTCCACCTCCTCCATCTACCGCCTTCCTCCTCCGCCCTCGTCCACCTCCACCGCCCTCCGCCGCTGTTCTCTACCGGCGACCTTCTCTTCCCTCCTCTGCCTGGTGCCGCCCTCCTCTGCCACCCGCTGCCTTCCTTATCTGCCTCCACTGCCCTCCGCTGGGCTCCTAGGCCCAACCGCCGCCCAACTTGCTCTGTCGTCTGAATTGCTCGGACGCTTGGAATTGCTCCTCCGCTGCACTCAGTAAGTTCTATTTGTTAATTGTTTTTTGTTAACTTGATGTTCAAGATGGTTATGTTCTTAATTGCCTTAATTTAGATGAATATATGAATAAACTAAATTATTTCTTAATTATAATCTTCATTTAGATGAATATATGAATATATGTTCTTAGTTATGTTAACTTGAAACTCCTTTCAACTATATGACTCTCATGACTTGAAAAATAGATGAAGAAACTAAATTATTTCTTAAATTTATGCCTCTAATTAGATGAACATCGTGACTTGAAAAATAAATGAACAAATTAATTATATTATTCCGAATTATGTATCAAATATGTATTCGATTAGATTCAACTTGAAATCAAATACTGATAAAATATTATCAAATTTTTGTCTTTTTTATCATGTTCTCATTTTAGTTAACATAGAATGTGGATGAATATTATTATTAATTAAAATGAGAACATTGAAAAAAGAGACTAGAATATGATAATTCATTGATCAGTAACGACGATCAAGTACTTGAAACATATGGTTTTGGAATTTATAACTTCAAAATCACATGTTTCAGGTACAAGAATTTATTGACATGTGGCTTAATTTGTCCGTTACAGAAATGACAAAGCCAAATCGTAGTTGGATTCGTTGTTTGAAGGATAAACATGGAGTTATAACAAAAGAAATATGAGCTAAAGAGATAACTAACGTATATACCAATGTGGGTGAGTCGAACAATCCATACAGAGACATGATACGAGATGCAATGTTAGGAAAAAATGTTGGCAAAACATTAATTGAAGAAGATCCGAATCCTTCGGCTTCTAAATTTTATAATCTTCTCGAAGAAGCAGACGAACCTTTATGAGATGGATGGGTGAAGGAAACTACACTTTCTGTAGTGGCACAACTATTGAACTTGAAATTAGAATTTAATGTAAGCGAAAGTTGTTTGACCGGATGATTGCCATTATTAAGAGTATGCTTCCAGCTTCAGATAAATTATCGGGAAATTTTTACAGGTGTAAAAGATTGATGAGAGATCTAGGATTGGAATATCAGAAGATTGATGCGTGTCGCAATCATTGTATGTTGTATTATAAGGAAAACAACTCAGTTATGAGTTGTTCTATTTGTGGCGAGCCCAGATACAAGTCGAGAAAGAATTCTCAAAGTTCGAAAAAAAATGTGGCAAATGCAGTATTCAGACACTTTCCTATAGTTTCAAGATTTCAACGTCTATTTCTTTATGAAAAAATTGCATCATTTATGAGGTGACATAGAGAAGGGGCACGTGATGATCAAAATTCCATTACACATCCTTCAGATGCTGAGGCATGAAAATGATTTGATGCACTTCATCAGGCTTTTTTAGCAGAATCATGCAATGTTAAATTAGAACTTTGCACTGATGACTTCAACACATTTGACTCGCCAAGTACTATTTATTCATGTTGGCTATTTTTTGTGACACCTTATAATTTACCTCCAAGCATGTGTATGAGACGAAAGAATATATTGCTTACCTGTATGATTCCAGGTCCTCGATCTCTTAGTAAAAATTTAAATGTTTACTTAAGGCTTTTGATTGATGAACTCAACATGTTGTGGGAGGATGACATGGTTCTAAGAAGCAAAATTTCATTATGAAAGCTGCATTAATGTGAACTACAAGTGATTTTGTAGCATATGGAATGTTGAGTGGTTGGAGCACAAAAGGTAAACTTGCTTGTCCCATATGTGGAAAGAATATAAAATCATTTTATTTGAAAAATTGAAGGAAAGTTTGCTAGTTTAATTATTGTTTATGCCATTGGACAATTCTGGCGATTGAAACTCATTTAAAAAGAATACAACAAAAAACACATTGCCTTCAAATCATTTGACGGGACAAAAATTGCTAAAGCAAGTAAACAAGCTTAATGAAGTCTCATTGTGATTGAAGGCCGGTTCTTACATGCAAATTAAGTTTGGAAGTGAACATAATTAGAGAAAAGAAATATTTTTTGGGAGTTACCTTATTGGTCTTCAAACTTGATATGTCATAACTCGGATGTCATGCATGTGGAGAAGAACATATTTGACAACATCTTTAACACTATTATGGATGTTAAAGGAAGAACAAAAGATAGCATACATGCGTGCAAAGACATGAAAGTTATATGTAGAATACCAGAGCTAGATATCATTCGTCTTTAAAATGGTAAATGCAAAAAAAATCGAAAGCTACTTATGTCTTGAGCAGTGATTAAAGAAAAGTGGTTTTCGAATGGGTCAAGCAATTGAAATACATATCTATGTTGTTTTAACCTGAAAAATGGGAAAAATACATGGAATGAAAAGTTATGATTGTCATATTTTTATGCAAAGGCTGCTTCCAATTTCCTATAAAGAACTTTTGTCAAAGGCCATCTGAGAAATTTTAACAGAGTTATTTATATTTTTTAAAGAGTTTTGTGCATCCATCATTTGTGAAGAAGACATCTCTCGGTTAGATACTTCTATTGTACTTACCATGTGCAATGTTGAGAAGATATTTTTATCATATTTTTTTGATGTGATGGAGCATTTGATTGTACATCTTCCATATGAAACAAGAGTTGTAGGTCTAATTCAGTATCAGTGGATGAATCCTTTTGAAAGGTGCATGTTAAATTTGAATAGGAAGGCGAAAAATAAGGTGAAGATTGAAAGCTCTATATGTGAAGCATATTTCATTGAGGATGTGTCAAATTTCACTATAAAGTACTTTGAGCCATACATATAATTACGACACACCCAAGTTCTAAGAAACGACGATGGTGGTGAGAGAGAAGTTAACATGAATACTTTATCCATCTTCAAGTACCCATGCCGGCTTCTTGGTATAGGACACAAAGTTGTCTTGAGTGACAGAGATCTCACCACCGTTGATAATTATGTCCTTGTAAATTGTAGTGAGGTGATGTCATATTTCAAGTAAGATAATTTTTTTAATATGTTATATAATTGAAAATTAATTGTTGCTATTATGATTTCATTTATTGGCAATTATGAATTCAGAAAATTCGAAGAATTACGACGAGAAATCAACCGTTAATTTTTAAGCATGAATTATTGAAACTACGAGATAAACATTTTGCCAATTGGTTGAAATGTTAAGTGAGAATTCTTTCTAAAAGTTCATAATTATTACTATCATTTGTAACTTTTAAAAAAGTTTTAGTTATTTTTCTTGTAGATTATTAATGGCTCAGTCATAGATTTAAAAATTTGAGATTTGGGTCATGGACCGAATAAACAAGTTCTTAGCTACTGTGGCTTCATAGTTAATGAATATAATTTTCATACAGAACAATATAGCCGACAATGTTCAACTATTAATAGCGGAATATGTGTTCTAGGAAGCATGTACGGGGACAACGACTTCGATTACTATGACGTTATAGAAGGCATCATAGAATTGTCTTATTTGGGAAAATCGAACAAAGTCGTGGTGCTAAAATGCCATTGGTTGGATCCAAAGAAAGGAGTTCGGATCAATCAAAAGTTTAAATTGATGGATATTAACCCTCGATCGAGACTTCAGTCATACGATCCATCCGTATTGGCGGAACAAGCGCAACAAGTGTACTACATTAAGTATTCATCGAAAAGAACCAAGGATGAATGGTGTGTATCATGCAAAGTGAGAAGTAGACTATTCTTAGTAGAAACAATGATAGATGATAACAAAACATCATCCGTATACAACGATGTGTCCGTGGATGATTACTATCAAGAAGAAGATCGAGTGAATGAGACGATTGATGTAGCCGATGGAATTGAGAATATTCAATTAGTCGATGATGCTGAGCCAATAGAAGAGTTCAATTCAAATGATCTCTTAGAAGTGAACTTTGACAATTTCATTGACGATGACTCGAATCAAAATTATAGTGACGACGATGAAGATGATGTAAATGAATCAAAATACGAAACAAACGAATGAATTCCGTAGTTCTTATAATGACACAAGCTTGTTATTTTTTCAGTTATATATGGTTACTAATAATAACACAAGTTTTTTACTTTTGTTTCAGTTATGATTACTAGAGGTCGAGCTTCTGGATCATCTCGCTCTTTTATGCATTCACTCCAAATGAGTGAGCCATCACGACCATCGAGTATTATATTTATTGTCAGTTGCTTATTTATAGTTGATTATAATAGTTACATTTATTTTTTACTCCGCTGTCGACGGGGCACGTAGCCAGATCGTGACATAGTAGGCAATATATTGGTGGGTCGTCTTCACGTATCACTGCAGGTACATGTCACATAGTATGCGATACAATTTTCTAATTATTTTGTTATTGTAACAGTTACTCCACCATCGACGGGGCACATAGTCGGGACGTCTCGATCACACGACGATGATTGACATATCACACTAGGTTATTTTCTATATATTTCATAAATTTAAATAGGAGATAAATTTTATATATTTTTTATGATGACAGTTGTTACGCCACCGTCACCGTATGACCACATTCTAGCATTGGCGAGTGGCATTTTTACCCTAGGTGATATATTTATTATTATTAAAATTATATTTCTCATTTAATTACATTAATCATTTTTTAAATAATGTTAGTTGCTACGCCGTCAATAGAACAAGCACCTGACTTGTCACATTCTGACGAGCTGATTGCTATGGATCATGTAAGGATAGACATCATTCAAGGTGAGAACTTTACTGTACATATATCAATTGTCACTAGTCTAATTTGGTATGACACTAATGATTTATTTTGTAATAGGACCCGTCGATGATGTTAGACCTTCTCAACCTACTCCAATTGTACTGGGTGATGATTCCTCTTCGACAGATGAAGAAGGATTACACGATAATGGAGTGGTCACCGTGGATAATATCGCTCGATCGTAAGTTAAATATGTTGTAGAAATTTTATTATAGTTTTTCTTTTCATTGAAAATTAATTCTTCTTTCTAATTTGCAGGACCACTTTCATATTCGCTAGTACCGTGTGAGAAATCAGTGCTCTTATTCTTTTCCACTTGCTGGAAGGGGCATGATCGTGGAAAGATATCACAATTCAAGTGTGAGATGACATCTTTCGGGCCTTATGAATCTTCTTTTGGGGTTATATAATTTGTTTTATATTATTTTTAAATTACTAAGTTTATAGTATTATTTAGGAGACAAATCAGTTTCATCCGAATCTTGATTTGGGGACGATCCTAAGAGCTTTTGAGGAGGTGGTTACGAAATGCCTCCGAAATCGATTATATAAATTTCACAAGGTCGTCACGTCCGCCGGTCTCACTTTGGAGCAGGGCATAAAAAGATGCCCAAGGCATATTAGGCGCTCGGTTTGGGAGTTTTTATGTAGGAAATGGTAAGTATGTTTACTTCTAAATTATTTTTATTAAATTTATAATTTTTCAAAGTCAAAGTATTTGATGTTGATGAAGAATGGCAAAGAAAGTCGGAAAAGACAAGAGTTAATTGATTTTCAAAGCTCGAAGCCCACATCCACACAGGCGAATCGATGCGATTTGATGAGCATCGACGACCCATGGTAATTTTAATACGAAAATCAAATAATCAAACTTTTATCTTATACTTATTTTATAAATTATGAAACTTTATTGCAGGAAGAAAAATAAGGTGGTATTGTAGACTTTTGTGCAGTCTACGAGGCTATACATAAGAGTCGAAAGACCAACGACTTGGTCACGTCCATTGCTCGTAGGCTTCTGGTAAGTCTCATCACATGTTCACTTGATTGGTGTCGTTAGTGCAAATAATCTTTTAAATGTGCAATATTTATTTTTTTAGGACGAGTTTAATGTGAAAATGGCTGAAAAGTACTCAACCACCAGGTAGCGTTTCTCGAAAATGATTCACGTTTTTAATTTGTGTTTTTTGACGTTATACTAATTTATATAATTTATAATGTTTATATAATTGCATAATTTCTCTATTTCATAGAAGACTCTGCTGTTTGGGAGAGGGTGACCGACACGATACGAGGAGGGTACTTGTGTGGCTTAGGCATAACGCTCAGGTACCTAGGAGGAGCGATGGATATGCTGGCGGTCCATTTACTCCGAGCTCATCCGTTGCACTTGATATGACGTAGTTATCGCATCAGATATCGCAGGAGGTATCGCAACAGGTGTTGCAGCAGATATCGCAACAATTGGCTCCTTTATTGCTGGTGATTCAGAGATTGATCCCGCTACAGAATTAATCCCCGCGAGGCCAAGGATCGAGCACGTCGGGATCGAATGTCCGGAATGACAACAACTTCCAAACATAGGATATAAAATGTTTGCATTATATTAGATATGCTTTTGTTACTTATACGTTTGTTATTAGATATACGTGTTAGTTTTACTTATACGTTTGCATTATATTAGTTATACTTTTGTTAGTTCAGTTTATTACTTTTCATAATGTTATCTTTGATATGATGCCTATGACGCTTGTGACAAATGATGAATGCATTATATATTTGTATAGTGTGGGAAGGAAAGAAAATATGGCTGTAATAGGGCAAAAATGTCCGCAATTAGCGCCTCCGTGACGTCTCAATGGCATCGTGATACGATGCTATTTTAAATATATCGTCCTTAGCATCACTGTCACGTCACATTAGCGTCGACGTATGTATAACATTAGCATCACAGTAACGCCGGCCTAGCGTCGACATAAGTATAAAACTAGGGTCACTTCGGTGTCGGAATTGCGTTTTGCGCCAAGTCTGTGTCCCATTAGCATCTCAACTCTATTGCTCGCAATGACAACTTTTGCGTCAACGTAACGTCGAGTTAGCATCTACAATTGACGCTGCATGTGCCGCTTTATGCGTTGGCGCTATTGAGACTCTATTAGCTACTGCTTCCAGACGTCTCATATTGTGGACGCTAAAACGACGTCAAGGAGACGCTAGTTTTTCCAGCTACATAGTAGTGGCCCATTAGTGTCGCGAGTCCTGTATCATTATTTGTCAATTTTCTTGTAGTGACTCTATCCAAATATAACTCGAGCTAATATATCAATTCAACTATTCATCAAGAACTTAGAAGAAACTACGGTCCCGTAAAACACAGCCTAGGTGCACTTTCATGCCATTCCTACATGCAAGGAAAAAATATAAGAAAATGTGCCTCCTACCGAGGATACCTTGCCTTTGTGTCCCAAGGCCCTATCTGTTATAAAAATAATGCATGAGAATAAGATTTCGTTCTCACTTTTGTCATCAAACACTAATTTTGCAAACATGTGAAGTTCATATTAATAATTGCATAACAAGAAAAAAGTAGAGATGAATTTATTCTTATCCCACCTAAGAACATCACTGCATAGGAAGAAAATGAGAACAAATGATATTCTAGAGCTCATTAATCTTTTCCACCAAAAGTTTTTTTTTAATCAACCCTATGCCAAACAACCTCGGCTGAGTATCCATTGGATACCAAAACTATTGGGTTAAGGAAAACAAGTTGTGGACATTTTCTTTGGTTGATTCACCAACTATAGGGTTACCATGAGGCAAAAATAATAATACATAGATGATGGACACGCCGCAATAAAATGGTAGACGATATTAAATGAATCATGGATCGAGAGTACAAATGTAAGAATGTAACAGAGAATTGCATAATAATGTCAAGTTGAATGCATTTGTTCTCGTGAAAGCTTTGCTTGAAAGAAAAGTATTGAATTATAAATGCAAAGCTGTTTGATAAGTTATAATTCATACTATT
Organism: Pontederia crassipes; assembly: GCA_030549335.1. Classification (NCBI taxonomy): domain Eukaryota; kingdom Viridiplantae; phylum Streptophyta; class Magnoliopsida; order Commelinales; family Pontederiaceae; genus Pontederia; species Pontederia crassipes. The sequence goes on along the minus strand of CM060183.1, from coordinate 28,649,811 downwards.
TGATAAGTTATAATTCATACTGTTGTTTAGTGCGTACATCCTAAACCCACCAACCTCATGCAATTAAGTCGATTAAAATAATTTCCTTTGAAGATCGTCTAGTTAATTACTAGCCAAGATCTTGGATGACATGATACATGTCAAATCTCAATATCATCTATGAAGTCAAATTACATGATAAGCATATGCATGTGCAGAACTATTTATGGATTCACACACCACTTAACATTTTAGACGGTTGAGTAAACTCAAAAGTGAGTTTATATCTGTAGTACATGCAAAGTGTACCAAGTTGGTGATTAAAAATTGATTCATATCAACGTACTTTTTCTAACGCGTGCGTGTATAGGGTTATGTGTCCATCTTCCTCTTGGGAAATTTTTTTTTTAACTTATTCGGATTATACGATTCTTTTATACTTAGGTTTAATGTTTGTTCTTTTTTTTTTTTTGCACTATCGTATGCCTATTAATAACGATAAATAGCAGATTGTTTAATTGAAAAAAATTTAATCCATCGTCCTTCATTAATGAGAAAATAATTAATAGTTGCTAATCATTTTTTTCTTTTATAATTATATCAAAATGTTGATAATCATTTTACCAACATTAACACACGTCTAATTTTGTGATTCTTTTGGCATCAGTATTTTCCCTTCGTTTCCGACGTTGACAAGTGCCAGCATTCCCATGCAAGAGACAAATCATTAATGTCCAGAGCGCACCGCCGCTACCGCCGCCAGCGCTGGTGGTAGCTCTAAAACAGGATGAGGATGAGGACGAGAATGAGATGTCAACCCATCAGCGATTCTGGTTCTGCGGCGGGAAGTTGGATACCTTCTCCTCACAGGCCAGTGATCCATTTTTATCGCCATAACCTTCCCTTTATTCCTCCACACCCCTCGCTTTTTCCTCTCCTCCTCCCCCGGGCACCTCCTCCTACGATTCTTGTTATTGTTGTTGTTTCCCTCCTCTGCCTGTCTTGTGCACCGGTGGCCAAGTCACCGCCCCATGGCGGCGCCCCTCCGAGCGGCCGCCGGCAGCACAAGTGGCGCCATGGCCGCCCACCGCCATCGTCGAGCTCGCGTCCCCGCCCGCTGTCGGAAGCGCATCTTCGCCGTTTTGTTGCTCGTCATCGCCTTCGCCCTCCTCCTCACATGTTCTGCCTCCTATCGTGCCAGCGTCTTCCTCCTCTTCCCTCCATTCACCGTCGAGAGCTCCAACTCCGAAGCCTCCCTCGCTGTCATGGACGACATCGTCGCCTCCTCGGACAGTTACAGTTTTCCTCTTCCTCCTTGGACGCCTACGCTCGTCATTACGTTCCCACCAAATTCTACCAGCGTTACCTTGCCTAAGTCGCCGAACAGTTCAACCTATGACGCATCTCCTCCTCCTCCTCCTCTTCCTCCTCCTCCTCCTCCTCCTCCTCCTCGGCGTCGTCCTCCACCGGCGGAAAATTCAAAGTCTAGAAAAGTAAAAGAAGATGTTGAAGGTTCAAACGTGCGACCTCGACGTCGAGAGGTACGTAGAGGCCACTTTTGAATCTTATTTGCACGTTTGTACAGAATCGTGTGTTGTTTCACTAATTCTAACGTTTTTGTTTCACGATTTCTTTGTAGGTAGCTTATTGGCGGATGGCGCCTGATGAGGCCCTCAAATATGCCAAGAACGAAATTAACAATGCACCCTTGATCTCGGATGATCCTGATTTGTACTCTCCATTGTTCCACAATGTTTCAGCTTTCAAGAGGTTGGTGTATAATTGCATATAGAGAAAGATTGGATCATTGGATATTGATGGTCTTTGATGGCATGCATCAACATGTGTCCGTATTCAGGGGACAAATTGTATAGTGAGCCTTGCCAATAAACAAAATTATTTTTTGGATGTATGAACATTGTCTAGCTTTAGGCGACAACTTCTATAGTGAACCTTGCTAAAAGCATTTTGTTTTTGGATGTATGTCCATGTTCAGGAGTAAACATTATATAAATATGTTTACTGGATGCACCTTATCATTTCTACGGCACTTGGACCCTTCAAATCATTTTGATACACAAGAACAATTGCAGGGTGCTCTTTACTAGTAAAGGATCGTGGCCTTTTGGGTTTGAAAAACTTTGTCTATATATCTTGATACCCACGCAACTTCTTAGGAACATTTTTCTTATATTAGTTTCTTGAGGTTACTAACTCTGCTTATGTTTTATAGTCGGTCTCAAGCTCGGATAAAGAAGGAGGGTTGTGTTAGACCCCGACAGTCATCGTAAAATTCTGTCGAATCTCATGAACATGGCGTCGTATGATCCATGTAGCCGACTTCACCTAATGAAATAAGACTTTGTTGTTGTTGTAGTTTCTTGAGGTTACTAGTTTGTATTACTTGAGTAACTTGCCTATATGTTTCTTTGCTAATAACTTTACTACTAGAATTATTACTTAAGTTATGACTACCATAAAATGGTGTTAGGATTTTTGATATTTTTCACATTAATTGTGATAATGAAAAGCTTCCTTTTGTTCACAACTATACTTCTGTATTAGCCTTCTTGACTGTTCTCCGATGGAAAACAATTATTTTTATGGTTTCAGGAGCTACGAGTTGATGGAAAAAATTCTTAAAGTGTATATTTATCAGGAAGGGAAAGCTCCCATTTTTCACACACCAGAACTTCAAGGTATTTATGCATCCGAAGGCTGGTTTATGAAGTTGATGGAGGAGAACAGGTGGTTTGTTGTCAAGGATCCAAGTAAAGCTCATCTATTTTACTTGCCATATAGTGCTCGCAAGCTACAACTTGCTCTATATGTTCCCGATTCTCATAATTTGAGGCCTTTGTCACTGTTCCTGAGGGATCATGTGAATATGATATCTGAAAAGTATCCTTTCTGGAACCGGACCAAAGGTGCAGATCACTTCCTTGTTGCTTGTCATGACTGGGTGAGATCCTTATGTCATCCTGAGTTTTGTAATTACATAAAGTATGCTTTATTGATCATGTTTAAACAAATGCAACCTCGACAATTTTATTCTTAGAGTAGCCAAGTAATTGTTGACTGTACAGTATACAGGAACAAATCTTTCTTTCCTCTTAATAGAAAATGTACAATATATGTTTAAACATGTCATCATTTAGTTTCTTCAATGAGAAAAAAAAAAATCATAGTTTAGGTATAGAGAGTTAACTCATTAAATGCTTTATTCTTCCTGAAAATGTATTGAGAAATCTTTATAGCAGTGTCTCCATTCTTCTTTATCATCCATTCTTCTTGTAAACATAATTTTTTTTTATCTCTTCCTCCTTTTTAATGGTTTATGCCATCTTAATCTCTCATTAGGGACCTTATACGACTACCGCACACGAAGAACTGTGCAAGAACTCAATTAAAGCTTTATGCAACGCTGATACCTCAGAAGGAATATTTGTCCGCGGCAAGGATGTATCCCTTCCTGAAACCACCATTAGAACACCAAAGAAGCCACTCCGATATGTAGGTGGACTTCGAGTTTCCCAACGACCAATTCTAGCATTCTTTGCCGGAAACATGCATGGAAGAGTGAGACCAATCCTTCTCAAGTACTGGGGTGACAAAGATGACGATATGAAGATTTATGGTCCTCTGCCTAATCGAGTCTCTAGGCATATGTCCTATATTCAACACATGAAGTCTAGCAAGTTCTGCATCTGCCCCATGGGCTATGAAGTAAACAGCCCCAGAATCATGGAGGCTATCTACTATGAATGTGTTCCTGTGATCATAGCTGATAATTTTGTTCTACCCTTTGAAGAAGTGCTGGATTGGAGTGCCTTTTCAGTGGTCATAGCTGAGAAGGATATACCAAACTTGAAGAGCATCCTTTTAGGGATCTCGCTCAGAAGGTATATGAGAATGCATACATGTGTGCAGAGGTTGCAGAAACACTTTTTGTGGCATGCCAAACCATTGAGATATGATATATTCCATATGATTCTGCACTCTATTTGGTTCAATAGGCTTAACCAGATTCAACTTCAGTAAAAATAGCATTTGATTTGGCAAGATGTTGGGCATGCCATTGGCTTTCTATCTGGATGTGTATGAGATAAAAGGTCTGGCCTAGTTATAAGGCAATTCCTGATCGTCCAACTTGGCGAGCCAAGCATGGAGAATTCATGCCAGCTGAATTTTCACTTCGCTTCCTGACTATTTCCACCGTCAAAAATCATAACAATTTTAAGGTATGAAACAAGAAAGATTATTTATGGGCAGTACTTGAAAATCCATTTTTTATATGGAAAGATTTTTTTTTTGCTTGACTTTTCACATGGCCTTGCTTTGATTTCAGGCGTATCATATTTGAATTACCAAATCCATTACGTGCGGCTTGCATATTAGCAAATCTGATTGAGCAACTAACGATTTCTCTGTCACTCATACGTCATGAGTTTGAGCAGACTTTTGGACAAAGTTACACAGACGAGAGAGAGAGAGAGAGAGAGAGAGAGAGAGAGAGAGAGTATTACTTTTGAAGTTCATTGTATATATCCGTAAATTTTAATTGTTGTATTTGTAAATTCATTTCCTGCAATTATTTTCTCTGTACATCAAGATATCCATCTTTTATACAGCCAATCATTAAAGTTGACGTGTATAAATGTTTCTTAGGAAAGATGGTTGTAAGTAAATGATGTGCAGGTGATAAGTGACAATTGATTTAGTTTAGATGTGAAAGTAAACTAACTAATTAGAAGATAAATGCAAATATGCAAGAAAAGTTAACTCACTATATGCTTATATGTTATATGTTTATTTATCATTTCGGTTATGAATGATGCATGTAAACTATTATTTTTCATGTTTTTGAAAATTATATTCTTGTCATTTGAGAATCTTGTTTTGATTTGCACCATCATATTAATCTCAGTTTTGAATGATGCATCTTGTTTTCAACTCATGTAACTGAATGATATTTGAACGAATTGATCTTGCTATTTTAATCTTATGAATTTGAAGAAATGGACTTTTACACTCTTGGTATCAGTCGCAACCATACAATATTATCACAAAAAAAGAATAAATTTTAAAAATGTGACAAAAATTCTGATGCATTCCACTTAATCTCTAAGAATATTTTAGGAAAAGAATATTCTTTTAGGGCTCTAGATGAAGGGGATTGAAATTGGATGAGTGGAGGGAGCTCCTATTTGGAGATAGAGGAGTGCCTCTTACTTGGATAGGTAAGAGGAGTTGGTTGGTATTCAGGTTATTCTACCTTTCTTTTGATTTCTTCAATTGTTTTTTTTTGTTTTGTCATGATGAAATTTATATTTCTTCACAAGGTCTGGATCCACCAGTGTCCACGGCTACTAACCCCGATTAATCCGGTGTCGGAATTTGAGCGACAAAGGCAATTCCCCTGACCAACGCGACAACTGTTCACATGTGGAGTTTTTATGATTGGCACAAGTAATTAACGTGGTTGCGTCCTCTGATCAACGAAACTTAGTATCCCGGACTCTAATTCTGAAGTCGCCAGCTTGATCAGATTTTATGCCTTTATTCCACTACATCTTCACTTCTCTTTTAGTGTTTAGCTACTTATCATGCTTAATTTCATTAGATAATTTCCTACTTATCATCCTGAATTAGAAAACAATAATTATAACAAAAAGTGCGACAGTCTTTTAACAAAGCACCAAAACAAGGCACCTCTGTCGAGCTTAAACCAGCCTCTTGTACAGGTCAAGATATACATACACTCAGCTCTTTGAATCATGAGGGTTTATAGCCTCATGTTACTTATGGAATTGGGTAGACTACTACCTTCCCAGTGGCCCGTCCAGTTTCAAGATAGGAGAAAGCCTCCACTACTTGGGAGAAAGTGAATGGTCCCTTTGGATCAACAATGGGCTTAATCTTACCACTCTCTATGAAGGGGTTCAGTTTTGTTAAAGCAGCTCCATCGGAGGTGACAACAAATCTGAAGCCAGGAGGAGACACTGCACCAGTCAGCACAACCACAGTGCCACCTTCTTTGACAGCTTTCACTGCTTTCTCACCCTGGCCTGCGTAGAGTTTTGCATCAGAATCACTGAGGCAGAGTAAATCTCAACAAAACCCACCTTTTCTGTTTTGGAATTTACCAATTAGCATTGATTTGTATGTGGGTATAAAAAGAATGTTGTTGCTAATTTTGCAACAAAATCATCAACCCTAAGTTGATGAACTTAATAATGCCACGCAATTAACTGTCTTGGTTGGCAGTTTTTGTACTGAAAGATCTTGTGAAATGCGTGGAATGAAGGTTTCGCATAAACATACCAATTGCATCATATACTACATCAAACTTCTCAGGTAGTTCTTCAAAGTTCTCCTTGGTGTAATCAATCGCTAAATCGGCTCCAAGGCTCTTAAGGAATTCCAATTTCCCTGTGCTGGATGTAGCAGCCACTCTTGATGCCCCATAGACCTGCTTTGCTAACTGCAAATAAAATTCAAATATTGTTATAACATAATTGGTTGTCTACAATACCATGAAAAGTGAATTGGCTCACGATACATGTAAATTTATTATTTCAAGCATAATCTAGCAGCTCCAGCAGGTAGGGCTAGCATGAAGTGAAATCAAATGATAGGCAACTGAGTCATACAGATGCTAATAATTGATCATCCTCTAAAAATGAATAGTTATATGCAATAAAGCATTTTCAACAATCCCCGTATGTAGGACAGCTGAAGTACCACTGTTGAGTTACAATTGACAAAGGTTAACACAATGTTGGATAGAAGGCAGACTTGTAAACCACGAAGCAGACAATAAATGTAGATCTGTTCCTTGTTTTGCTATGTTACTTATTTCTATTCTCCAAATTGTCAAGAAAAAAACTTCTAGTCTAGCATGTTGGCACTTTTCTATTAGCAGTTATCTAGTTTTTGCCTAGCACATTTAACTCGAATTATGAATTTGTGTAACAGGTCAAACCATAGAAGTTTTGCAGGAAGAAATTGCTTTGTGTAGGCGTAAGTTTACAGAACAAGTGTATCAGGAGGATGAAAACCTGAATAGTTTCCATTCCTTAATTTACGTCATCATGAAATATTACAAGTCTTGCATCCACTTATTAAGTGCAAATTCAAATCATCAACATCTAAAGTTGCAATCTTTAATCAAATATGATAAGAAAGAAGGAAAACTGTATAAAAAAGCAAGATAACTAGTCCCCATGACTACGACTCCATACATGTTTAATACGGATATAAGTGGAGCAACACACAAACATCCAAAGTGGCTTGTGCTGACTTAAAAGCTGAAGCTAACTTAGCAATCTTATAGAAGTAGTTATGGAGCCTTAACACTGCTAAACAATGCAGCAAGGAATAAATAATTTGTACTGGTAGTTATTTACGTGAAAATACATGAATTTTCGTGCAAATCAAGGGGGCAAGAAATACAACCTGAATGACCAGAGAGCCAACTCCACCTGCACCATTCAATACAAGTATGGATTTTCCAGCAGAAAATCCAGCTTTATCGAGACCTTCCTTGGCTGTCTCAATTGCAAGAGGTAGAGCTGCAGCCTGTGCAAAATCTATATTCTTGGGTTTTAGTGCCAATAGTTTCTCTTCCACAGCAGTATATTCAGCTAGTGATCCAAACTGCTTGGGATCCTCCAAGGCCTTTTCGTTTATATCACCATACACTTCATCCCCTTCCTTAAGATTCTTTACTTGGCTTCCCACCTTCACGACTACACCAGCCACATCATAACCTGGAACAGTCTGAAATGGAACATGATCAAGTGTTAAAGACATCTCACAGACGAAAAAGAATCAATTAAACAATTAAACAAATTTCATTTTTGTTTTCTTTGTTCATAAGAAAAAATTTATTAAGCAAAAATAAACGAAGCATTACTTTTTAAGAAATAACTACCATAACATATAGAAGGCTGATTTAGAATCATGAAAGAAACTTTCTTGTGCTACAGTCCTACCTTTAATCAAGAATTGAACTTGATATACTACAACCTTATTGGAAAGAATATAACACCACTTTGCAGTTACATTTAAAGAATGGAATATCTAAGCAAGGCATTCAACTAAGGGCACCGCAACTTGACATCAATGAATACTCCCAGTATTGTTGTACAATATATCAAAAGTGAAGTCCATATATTTGTCCAAAACTTATTGATCTGTGTGATCTCTTCTCTGTTGCCTATATACTCGATTCCTTCCTAAAGTATAGGCGAAACAAGCAACTCCCAACTCGTGGCAGCATCTATCAACGATGGATCGACTTCAGCAGAATCGTTTTGCCACCATGATTTGAATTAAACCCATCAAAAGTAGACAGAAAAGTAAGAGCTCACCGGGAGCGGGGAATCTGTGGCCTTAAACTTCCCTTGCCTTCTCTTGAAATCGACAGGATTTAGTGCCGCGGCCACGACCTTGACGAGGACTTGGTCTTCCTTCACCTCCGGGACCGTCACGGCCTCGTCATACCTCAAGACGCTGGTGGCCCCGTACTCGTCGTAAACCCAGGCCTTCATCTTTGACGGTACTTGAGAAACAGCTGGGATTGTCTCAGTGGAAGAAGAAGCAGACTGAGAAGAGCTCGCGGATACTCTGAACTGCAGCCTTCGGCTGCTTAGTTTCGTCTCTCCGGTGGAGAGAGTGGGAAGGGAAACAGTGGTTGGCCTGAGAGGAAGCCTTGGCTTGGAGGAGGAAAGGAGTTGGGTGTTGAAGGCGGCGGCGGCGGTGGCGGTGGCGGTTGAGCTGAACAGGGCCTCCATTCCAACGGCTACTCTCAACGACTTTATCTCATCCGAAGGTATGGGGAATGTGTGGGAACCAAATATATACACGTTAATACATTTGATTTGCTAAATTATAATTAATTATCAATGTTTTTAGTTTATATTCACTGGATCATTATTAATTAGGAAATAATACATATGCTATGTATTTCCTTGTACACAAAATAGATTTATTTTATAACATGAGTACTGAGTACCCTAAAGTAATTACTATAGTAAACTAAAGCAGCAAAGATAAAGATTTTAACAGTGATGCTTTTTTAATATAATTTTGTACATTATTATTTTGATCAATTCCTTATCGGTTCCTTTTTTTCCAGGTAGTGCAAATGATGAGCTGCTATTTGCATTAAAAAAAAAGCGTATAATTAAGTATATCTTCGATTTTGGAAAATTAAGCAGTTGGCTCCCAAAGATATGGGTACTTCCATAGAGACCACTGATTGCATCATTCATGTCCGAAATCATCGATCGAATCGTCATAATACCGATGTGCTATGGGAATATTTGAATGGTGGTGGTTCGAGCACAAATCTGGTGATAAATAAAGTTCAGAGACAGGACTAGAAGGTTCTAGCATCATCATTAAAATCCAGCCAGAAGTTTGGAGTACCCTAATCTTTCCAAAAGTTGTCCAAATTAATGGACACCACAGAAGAACCACAGAGCATTCGTGCTCTCTAACGAGCACCAAATATCATTGTTAAAAAAAGAGTTATTTATGTTAAACGATCAGATCATGGAGAAGTTGGTATAAATATTTTTCAGTACATATGTAGGATCACAAGGCATCAAGAAAGGGGTGAATTAGTGTTTAAATCGAAAATACCGATTTTATAAAAATCATCGCGAAAGCTTAAAATCGATTCGTTAATATTTAAACTAACACAATAACAATCAAATCACATGAATAATAGAATAGGAAAAGAAAGAGAAAGATAATCTCGAGATGCATAGTGATTTATTGACGATGTTCAACCACACCTTGGCCTACGTCTTCGCTCCGACTTCCCGACCTTGAGACCGTCGGAGACTCACTAGCTTTCTCTTTTCTTGTAGGGAGAGAATAATCCTTTTACACCACAATGCCTTCTTCTTTACTCAAGAGGTAAGACACACCTCTTTTTACAAGAAGCTCTCAAACTCTCTAAACAAAAAACACAAGAATTCTCTCGAATTCTCTCTTTTTACAAAGAATGTTTACATTTAGAAACTAGAAGATGAAAGAGATGATTTACAACTTTGACTCAAGAAAAATACTTTGGATTTGAATGAAACTCTAGAATGATTTGCCTTGCTTAGTTGATCTTTCTTCAATTTTTTGGATTCTTTTATAGACTTCTCTTGAAAATTTGGTCGTTGTAATGGTCGATCGTTAAACGGTCGACCATTTTAAATAGTAACTAGCCGTTGCGCTTGTCTTTTCTACGCAGTTATTCGTTGATTGTAATCCGTAGAAGGATTTTAACCGTTGTTGTTGCCTTTGCTCCCATAACGGTCGACCGTTAATGTTTCAATCGTCCGTTTTAGAAATGTATTTGGTCTCTGTGATTAACGGTCGTTCTGATAGCACCTTCGGTCGTCCGTTTTAAATCGTTCATCCCTTTTTACCCATAACGGTCGACCGTTTTATTATTGACAGCCTGATAGACCTGCACTCTTTTATACGTAACTTTTTGCACAGTTATCCAAATGAGATGATATTTAATTCTATGAAAAGATAACAAAATTTTCTATAACTTTTGTATTCATCATTCATTTCAAAATCTAATGAGATCATAGTCAAATATTCAATCAAAATTCAATGCATAAAGTTGTCAATTTCAATTTAAACTTTATAGACCTTACTCATTTATACATAACTTTTCATGCAAGTATTCAAATGAGTTCATTTTTTATTCTATAGAAATATAACAAAATTCTCTACAATTTTATGTTCATCATTCCTCTAAAATCTAATGAGATCATAGTCCAATATTAATTCAAAGTTTAGTACATAATGTTGTCCATTTCAAATGAAACATTTTATATATTTACTCTTTTATACATAACATTTCGTACCAATATCCAAATAAGATGATATTTGATTCTATGAAAAGCTAACACTTTTATTTACAATTTTCATGCTAACCTCTTATCCAAATCAATTGATAAAGTAATCAAATATTTAATGAAAATTCAGCACATAAAATTATCAACTTCGAATAGAACTTGTCGATCTTCACTATTGTTGGCATAACTTTTGATACGGTTATCCAAATTAGGTGATTCTTAATTCTATGAAAATATAAAAGGATTATATATAACTTTTATATTAATTTCTTTATCCAAATTTCATGATGGAATACTCAAATATTAAGTACAAGTTTAGTACATAAAAATATCAAATGCAATTTGAACTTTTCAAACTTCATTTGTTTAAACATAACGTTTTATGTGGTTGTCCTAATGAGGTAATTCTTAATTTTCTACAAAGATAATAAAGTTATCTATAACTTTTATATTCACCTCTTAATATAAATCTCATGCGAACATAGACAAATATTAATTAAAAGTTTAGTGCATGAAGTCACTCATTTCTATTTAAATTTTTTTGACATTTTAAATATAACTATAATCTTTTGAGATTTGTATCATCAAAATATAATTATATAGGATTAACAACTTTGCTCCAACAGCGTACACAAATAATATATACCAGAAATTTACACCGTGGCACCATATCAGTCTTGGATCGTCAAGCGAGAAGACTGAAGAGATTGTAGGCAGATATAACAGAGCTCAGCGCGAGGGCCATGAAGGCGAGGAAAGACATGGCAATGGAGGCACTGGCCATGCGCGTGAAATCATCACGGCCAAACCTGGAAACCCAGATGTCATTGATGGAGGCTGCTGCAGAAGACGCCGACATTACAAGGTAAGCCAACATCTGCACACAGAAAGCAGCGAAGAAAAAAAAAGAGTTCAACCATGTGCACGGTTGCAAAGCACCTCCTCAATGCATAGCTTATCTACTTGACATGCTTTCAGCATATGCATCTTAATGGTTGTCTTGCACTGGTGTATAATGTTAAGTACATCTGTACAAGAACACTCACATGTGATGCATGCATGGGATAAATAAATAAACCTTGAGCTTCAAACATGCCCTTTTGTGTAAATGCTATATAAGAACACTCAGATGTCATGCATTCATCAGCAAACAATACTTAAGCTTTTTTTAAAAAAAAAAAGAGATATACAGCTCATAACAGCTTTGCTTATCTAATGTCAATTTTGAAGAGAGAGAGGTTATTACTTTTGAAGTTCATTGTATATATCCGTAAATTTTAATTGTTGTATTTGTAAATTAATTTCCTGCAATTCTTTTCTCTGTACATCAAGATATCCATCTTTTATACACTCAATCGTTAAAGTTGTTATGTATAAATGTTTCTTAAGAAAGATGATTGTAAGGGGCCGTTTGGCGCATTACCGATTTAAATAATCGATAATTTAGATTATTACTTAGATAGATTATCATTATTTAAATTACCTGTAATATTACATTGCAGTGTTTGATAAATATAAATAAATTACTGGTAATATAAATAATAGTCAAAACGGATAGTGATAAAATTATCAAAATATCCTTAAAAATTAATTCAGATTTTAATAACATATTATTATAAATAAATAAATAAATAGAAAATGAATATATACAAAAAAATGAGACAAAATTAAGAGTTATTTGTAAAAATTTCTTAAATAATAAAAAAGATGAAGTTAAATGATATTTATTTATTGATAAAATATTTGAAATAAAAAGTTTAATTGATGGGATATTTTCGTCAAAATATATGCCCACTTGCTGGTAGTATGGAAAGACACCTCATTTCCCCTACCTGTTATCTTGATTATCAGAGTAATTAAAATTATCGATAATCAATCGCAGCCAAACGAGATAATGTGGTGGGTCTTGAGAATTTTAAATAAAATGACCGGTAATCTATTTAGATTATCTCATATTAAATGGCCCCTGGGTGAATGATGTGTAGGTGATAAGTGACAATTGATTTAGTTTAGATGTGAAAGTAAACTAACTAATTATAAGATAAATGCAAATATGCAAGAAAAGTTAACTCACTATATGCTTATATGTTATATGTTTATCATTTCAGTTATGAATGATGCATGTAAACTATTATTCATGTTTTTGAAAATTTTATTCTTATCACTTGAGAATCTTGTTTTTTATTTGCACCATCATATTAATCTCAGTTTTGAATGATGCATCTTGTTTTCAACTCACGTAATTGAATGATATTTGAACGAATTGATCTTGCTCTTTTTAATCTTAGGAATTTGAAGAAATGGACTTTTACTCTCTTGATATCAGTCGCAACCCTACAATATTATCACAAAAAAAGAATAAAATTTAAAAATGTGACGAAAATTCTGATGCATTCCACTTAATCTCTAAGAATATTTTAGGAGAAGAATATTATTTTAGGGCTCTAGATGAAGGGGATAGAAATAGTATGAGTGGAGGGAGTTCCTATTTGGAGATAGAGTGCCTCCTATTTGGAGAGGTAAGAGGGGGAGTTGGTTTGTATTCAGGTTATTCTACCTTTCTTTTGATTTCTTCAATTGTTTTTGCTTTGTCATGATGAAATTTATATTTATCTTAGTGTTTGTTGTTAATTTCTCTAGCCCAAATTCTAATACAAGGCTAATTTAGACTATGAACGTTGGATAATCAATACAGTGACTTTTGATTTTATGCCATAATGAAATGAGAAAAGAGCCTCCTTTTTTTTTCTTTTTCGTGTTATCCATCACTCCTCCCCGATCACCTCCTTGCCGGCCGCTGCGTCCTCTCCGGCCGTCACTGATCTGCTCGCTGTGTACCCGCTGTTGAACGCCATTGCCACTGTCGCGCCGCTACCACTGCTCCTGCCGCTGCCACTGCTCCCGCCGCTACCGATGTCGCTGCCCTCCCCTGATATGCCTTTCGATTCGGTGCCGCCGTCGCCTTCTCGTCGTCTTTCCTTTCTTCCTCTTTCGCATCCTGTTCGTCGGATCCATCGATCTGCTCGCTGTCGCTGCCCTGCTCGCTGCTGTTGCTCGCGCCGCTATCGTTGCCGCCGCTCGCACCGCTGCCCTGCTCGCGCTGCTGCCGCTGCTCGCACCGCTATCGCTGCCGCCGCTCGCACTGCTGCCCTGCTCGCACCGCTGCCGCCTGTTCGCGCCACTGCCGAACATTGACCAGATGCCGCTGCCCTCCTCCTCCACTTCGTCCACGCAAAAAAGGCGTTCTATCTTGACCGTCCAAGCTGCTACGGACGATGGAGATCACATCGTTAAAGAAAAATGTTAAAAAAATGTGCACCGTCGGATGAGATCCGACGGTGCACGATGCTGCTCAGCAGCCTCCTTAGCGTGCCTGCTAAGGAGGCGCTCTTTTCTCTAATGAAATTGTGCATGTGATGCTAGTTTCTATTTATTATTCATTATTCCATTGTGTAGTGCATTCTTGATTTAATCATTTTGGATAGTTTGAGCCCAAACACGTAGGTTTTATGTTCTTGACATGTTCAACGTGATTGTGTCCGACCAACGAAAGCCAACATTTCAGACTCAATTTCTGAAGTCGCCGGCTTGATCAGATTTTATGTGAGTAATTTTTATGTATCCTCACTTAAACTTTGGCCAATTATCATTTTGATCTCCCAATTTTAATTTGTAATTAAAAAGTACGTAAACTTGATATCACCTGTAGTCCCATTTACTTGATATCACATGTCTTCTGATTCTCCGCTGACATGGCTTTAACACCTATTGTAAAATATAATAAAAAATAATAACGTGTCAAAGAAATCAAAATACCAGGACCACCAACAAAACGACGATGCCCTCAATTCTCAATACATTAGAAAAATATTTTGGATGCCAAAGGAGAAAAATGACAATGCCCTTTAAATCGCCCCTTCTGCTCTGCTTCGTTCGGCGGTTTAGATTTTCCTCGTGTTTCTTCCGGCACCTTCTCCGGCTGGATCTCCCTTTGACAGCGTCCTTCGTTTCGTGACTTCACTTCCTCCATCGCCCTCATGTGAGCTTCTTCCTCCGCAGCACTCGGTGTCCTCAGGTAAGGGCTTTGAGTTTTTTTTCTTTTTCTGATCGGGCATCTAAGCGTTCTCTCCATGGTTTTCTTCGGTGACTGTGTATTGATGGCTTGTCTCTCTATCGTGAAGCCCTTAATTTGTCAGAACAAGTAACATTTTCTCTTTCACTTATTCTCTGTTGAAGGTTAATCTGGTATCAATTTTATTCCCGGTGTTAAGTCAGATGTCGAATATAGTTTATGTGTCCACACCACCAAGGTACATGTGCGAGGAAGAAGCCGTCATAAAAACTTCATGGACTGAATTTAATCCCGGAAGAAATTTTTTCGGATGCCAATATTGTGGGCTATATAACCATGTTAGTTTGTCTATTCATTTTAGATGCTTTTTAAACTACTTTGAATACTTAATAACTATATTGATGAACTTGTTAGGTAAGTAGGACTTGTCAATTTTTTCATTGGATCGATCCACTAATTGAAGAACAGAGTATACACATAATCAATGGATTGCTAAGAACCCAAGGATATTGTCAAAGAGGAAGCTGAAGCAGCAAGGAAAATAATCCAATTATTGGAGATAGAGATTAGAGAACTCAAACAAAAAAATATATGAAGTTGTTTAGGAGGATGGTAGCAATGTTGTTATTTGGCATTATTTTGTATGTTTTGAAATAACCTGATTATGCTGTTATGGTAAGATATTGTGTACGATGTATGATCACTAAATGGTACTCTTAATGATGTATCTTCTTCAATGTGTGTATTCCATTGTATAACAAGTTGTATCTTTCTCTAATCTTCACATTTTATAACAGAGAGAAAATATCTTAATTCCATTTATATAGCAAGTTGTCCTCGCCTGAATGTAGTGTTAAATGAGCAAGGACTACCGCACTCTAATGGACGGAGGCGATTAAAGAAGCTACTTCATGAGACTAAGGACAGATTAAGTTCTTGAAATATTAGGACGTTGAATGGGAAGCGCTTCGAGGTGGCACAAGTAATGGACCAGCGTAAGATTAGTATCTTATACTTGCAAGAAACTAGATGGTAGGAGAGGAAAGTAAAGAAATTAGGTTAAATGGTTCCAAACTTTGGTACACATGTAGGGTAAAGAGAAGGAATGGTGTTAGTATTATCGCGGATGCAGAATGGAGGAAGAATGTTGTGTAAGTTAAAAGGATTGATGATCGAATCATATCCGTGAAAGTAATTATTGAAAAGAAGACTATGAACATTATTAGTGCATATGCACCCCAAGTAGGAGCAGAATCACATCTCAAGGAGAAGTTTTGGACAGATATGGAGGGTTTGATTGAAGGTATATCAACAACCGAGAAAATTTATATTGGGGGAGACCTTAATGGACATGTTGGTAAAGAGGCAGGACCACATGCAAGAGTTCATGGTGATTTTGATTTTGGGGAGTTGAATGAGGAAGGACAAACTATTATTGATTTTTCTTTAGCATACGACCTTAAGATTATCAACACTTATTTTAGGAAGAGAGAGGAACATTTAATCACATACAAAAGTGAAACTCATAGGTCTCAAATCGATTTTTTCTTGACAAGAAATACTGATAAAAGACGCTGTACTAATTGCAAAGTAATTCCTGGGCATGGGATAACTACACAACATATATTGTTAGTTCTTGATATGCAAATGAAATATATAAAACCAAAATCTCGAACAGTTTTTTATCGAAAGATCAAGTGGTGACAATTAAAGGGGGAGAAGCGAGAGACTTTTAGAAGTAAGTTATTAGAGGAAAGTGTATGTGAGTTAGAAGGAGATACTAGTATCACGTGGAAGAATGTGATAAAAAAATGTTGAAATGGTTGCTAAAGCTATTTTAGAAGAATCAAAAGATTTTGGACCACGAAATAAGAAGACTTGGTGGTGGAATGAGAAGGTCCAAGAAAAGATGTGTAATAAGAAAAATTATTTCAAGGCGATACACTTGGACAATAGTTCTGACAATTGAGAAAAATATTTGACGAAAAGGAAGGCTAAGAAAGCAATTAGTGATGCTCGTACTAAAGCATATGAGAAGTTTTATAAGGAGTTAGGGACAAAGACAGGTGAACAAATGATTTACAAGATTGCAAGGAATAAAGAGAATGAGTCGAGAGATTTGGATCAAGTAAGATACATAAAAAATGAAGTTAGCAAAATTTTAATTACTGAGGGAGATATTAAGAACAGATGAGAAGATTATTTTTATAAGCTATTTAATGATGAATGTGAAGATTTTCGTTGTAATTTGGAGGACTTGACAGTTAGCGAATGTGAGCTTAATATGTCATTTTATCGTAGAATTAGAGTGTCGGAGGTTAGCGAAGCTTTTAAGAAAATGGAGAATGGTAAAGCCGTTGGACCGGATGATATACCGATTGAAGTTTGGAAATGTTTAGGAGAAAAATGTGTGTTGTGATTATGTAAACTATTTAATGAGATTTTACGGTCAAAAAAGATGCCTGATGATTGGAGATTAAGTACATTAGTTCCTATTTACAAAAATAAAAGGGATATTCAGAATTGTGCAAATTATAGAGGGATTAAACTTATGAGTCACACAATGAAGACTAGTATTTCTGAGAGACAATTTGGGTTCATGCCAGGAAGATCCACTACATAGGCGATTTATTTACTAAGGGGATGATGGAGAAGTATCAAAGTAGAAGAAGAGACTTACATATGGCTTTCATTGTCTTAGAAAAGACGTATGATCGGGTGCTAAGGGATGTACTTTGGAAAGTCTTGCAAAAGAATATGATGAGTGTTACCTACATTAAGGTAATACAAGATATGTACGATGGAGCATTGACTAGGGTTAGGACATCCGGAGGAGAGACAAATGAATTTCTTATAGGAATTGGCCTACATCAAGGATCAACTTTAAGCCTGTATCTATTTAACTTAGTTATCGATGCTATTACGGAGAGTATCACAGAGGAGGTACCTAAGTGCATGCTATTTACAGATGATATAGTACTTTTAGCGGATTCAAGAGAAGAGATTAATACAAAATTGAAAATATGGAGAAATACGTTGGAGTCAAAGAATTTTCGTTTAAGTAGAGATAAAACAAAATATATGCATAGCAATTTCACAAATAAACTTAGAGACGATTTGGAAATTAGGCTAGGGGAGAATATAATTCCTTAAGTGACAAAGTTTAAATATTTAGGATCAATTGTAAGACAAGATGGTGAGATTGATGACGATGTTAATCATAAAATTCAAGCTGGTTGATGTAAGTGGAGGAAAGTCACTGGAGTTCTTTGTGATAGAAAAGTACCCAATAAAGTTAAAGGAAAATTCTATCGTACTGCTATAAGACCGACAGTGTTATATGGTAGTGAATGTTGAGCTATGAAGGGACAACATGAACGTAAAGTGGGGGTAGCCGAAATGAGAATGTTGATATGAATGTGTGGTCATACAAGATTAGATAAGATTAGAAATGATCATATACGTGAACGAGTCGGAGTGACTCCTATTAGTGAGAAAATAGTAGAGAATCGTTTGAGATTGTTTGGTCATGTTCATAGAAGATCACTAGATGCGCCAGTAAGAAGAGTAGATCAAATAATCTGGAGTCCGATTAAAAGAGGAAGAGGGAGGCCAATGCGGACACTTGACGAACTAATAGAGCAAGATCTATTGGTGAATAATATACCAAAAGGTTTGATTACTAATAGAGCGGAATGACGTCGTATGATCCATGTAGCCGACCCCACCTAATGAAATAAGACTTTGTTGTTGTTGTATCTTTCTTTGATCTTCACATTATGCAACATACCTTTATGATATCAGTCTATCATATAAATAAACACAGATTGATCAAAGATTCAATGTATATTCCATAGCATACAAAAAACAAGGTCCAAAGATAAGACCTTATATCAACTTCAAATACAAAATTCATAATATTCAACTTCAAATAGGAAATTCACAACATTTAGCTTGTACAAAACTCCACTGACATTCAGCTTCAAGTATAAAATTTCAAAGCATTGCACTCCAGATGAAATTCCACAGCATTGCACTCCAAAAGAAAATTTCTGCAACATAAAAAAACTGGCATCTTTTTTAATTCTGCACTAATGATAGGATTCACAACTTTCTATTACATATAATCACATGATAGTAACATCTACTGTTGCAAAGATAGTGCAATAGAGAAGAGGACGAATTATTACTATTTTCTGGTGAAGGGCATTAGTGTAGAGGAGGCGAATGATGTGCAGATGTGCAGTCGCTTAAGTCCACAATGTTTGCCAACTTGTCCCAAGTACTGATTACTTGAAGCAAATTTCATAAAGTCCGGTACACTTCATAATGAAAACCAAAATCTATATCAGCTTTGAAAAATCTAAAACATCATCTACTCTCACAAGTAGAAAATACAAACAAACTCTTCTATGTAACTCACAAAAAAAAAACAGAGGCCCTTACCTGAGGACACCGAGTGCTGTGGAGGAAGAAGCTCACATGAGGGTGATGGAGGAAGCGAAGCCACGAAACGAAGAAGGACTCCGCGAAAGGGAGATCACGCCGGAGAAGGTGCCAGAAGTATCACGAGGAAAGTTCAAGCCGTCGAACAAAGCAGAGCGAAAGGGACGAAATCTAGGGCATTGTCGTTTTTCCCCTTTGACATCCAGAATGTTTTTTCTAATGTATTGAGAATTTAGGGCATCGTCGTTTTGTTGGTGGTCCTGCCATTTTGATTTTTTTGACACACCATTATTTTTTATTATATCTTATAATAAGTGTTAAAGCCATGTCAGCGGAGAACCGGAGGACAAGTGATATCAAGTAAGGGGACTGTGGGTGAAATTTGTGCAAAGTTTCCGTACGTCTGGGTTATTGATGGACCAAATTAAGTGACGATAAGTGAAAATTACACGATTTTATGCCTTTATAATTTCCTCATATAATAGCTATTTATCATGCTCTATTAAATTCTGTTTGTATTAACTCTTGAAACACTTAACATTTTGAACAGTTTTGATTTAATTAATAGAGTAATTTAGTCTTAACATTAACTTTTTTTGTAAATTTGATATCTTTTATACCACAATGAAAATCATGAAAAGAAATCAGGTTAGAAATTTAATGTGACGTTAGTTGTCATGTTCCTAAACTTTGGACTTGTAATATTGATATTATTATTAGCCTGGGATTTGCCTTTGTTGGTTGTTCTTGTTCATTCTAAGCATTCTGATTTAGAAAAATAATAATTATAACAAAAAAGTGCGACAGTCTATTAGTTTTAACAAAGCACCAAAACAAGGCACCTCTGTCAAGCTTAATCCAGCCTCTTGCACATGTCAAGATATACATCCACTCAGCTCTTAGGAACATGAGTTTTATAGCCTCGTCTTACTTATGGAATTGGGTAGACTACTACCTTCCCAGTGGCCCGTCTAGTTTCAAGATAGGCGAAAGCCTCCACTACTTGGGAAAAAGTAAATGGTCCCTTCGGATCAACAATGGGCTTAATTTTACCACTCTCTATGAAGGGGTTCAGTTTTGTTAAAGCAGCTCCGTCAGAGGTGACAACAAAACTGAAGCCTGGAGGAGACACTGCACCAATCAGCACAACCACACTGCCACCTTCTTTGACAGCTTTCACTGCTTTCTCACCCTGGCCTGCGTAGAGTTTTGCTTCAGAATCACTGAGGCAGTGTAAATCTCAACAAAATCCAGCTTTCTGTTTTGGAATTTACTCACGGAGAACTAATTAGCATTGATTTGTATGTGGGTGTAAAAAATGTTGTTGCTAATTTGCAACAAAATCATTAACCATAAGTTGATGAACTTAATAATGCCACAAAATTAACCGTCTTGGTTGGCGGTTTTTGTACTGAAAGATCTTATGAAATGAGTGGAATTAAGGTTGAGCGTAAACATACCAATTGCATCATATACCACATCAAACTTCTCAGATAGTTCTTCAAAGTTCTCCTTGGTGTAATCAATTGCTAAATCGGCTCCAAGGCTCTTAATGAATTCCAATTTCCCTGTGCTGGATGTAGCTGCTACTCTTGATGCCCCATAGATCTGCTTTGCTAACTGCAAAGAAATCCAAATCTTGTTATAACAAAATTGGTTATCTACAATGCCATGAAAAGGGAATTGTCTCACAATACATAATATCTTATTTCAAGCATCATCTAACAGCTAACATAATGTCTTATTTGTTACAAGCATGAAGTGAAATCAAATGACAGGCAACTGAGTCATACAGATGTTAATAATTGATCATCCTCTAACAATGGACATATGCAATAAAGCATTGTCAACAATCCCTATATTCAGGACAGATGAAGTACTTCTGTTGCTTGAAGTTACAATTGACAAAGGTTAACACAATATTGGATAGAAGACAGACTTGTAAACAGTGAAGCAGATAGTAAATGTAGATCTGTTCTTTGTTTTGCTATGCTATTTCTATTCTCCAATTTGTCAAGACAAAAACTACAAGTCTAGCATCTTGGCACTTTTTTATTAGCAGTTTAGTTTTTGCGAAGCACATTTAACTTGGATTATGAATTTGTGTAACATGTCAGACGATGAGAAGTTTTGCAGGAAGAAATTGCTTTGTTTAGGGTAGGTTTACAGAACATGTGTATCAGTAGGATGAAAACCTGATTAGTTTCCATTCCTTAATTTATATCATCATGAAAAATTATAAGTCTTGCGTCCACTTATTAAGTGCAAATTCGAATCATCAACATCTAAAGTTGCAATCTTTAATCAAATATGATAAGAAGGAAGGAAACCTGTATAAAAAAAGCAATACAACTAGTCCCCATGACTACAAGTTCATACATGTTTAATATGGATATAAGTGGAGCAACACACAAACGTTCAAAGTGGCTTGGACTTAAAAGCTGAAGCTCACTTAGCAATCTTATAGAAGTAGTTATGGAGCCTTAACACTGCTAAACAATGCAGCAAAGAATAAAGAATTTGTACGGGTGGTTATTTAAGTGAAAAGATACATGAATTTCCATGCAAATGGGTGGGGGTGGGGATTCAAGAAATACAACCTAAATGACCAGTGAGCCAACTCCACCTGCACCATTCAATACAAGTATGGATTTTCGAGCAGAAAATCCAGTTTTATCGAGGCCTTCCTTGGCTGTCTCAATTGCAAGAGGTAGAGCTGCAGCTTGTGCAAAATCTATATTCTTGGGTTTTAGTGCCAATAATTTCTCTTCCACAGCAGCATATTCAGCTAATGATCCAAACTGCTTGAGATCCTCCAAAGCCTTTTCGTTTATATCACCATACACTTCGTCCCCTTCCTTCAGATTCTTTACTTGGCTTCCCACCTTCACGACTATACCAGCCACATCATAACCTGGAACAGTCTGAAAGGGAACATGATCAAGTGTTAAAGACATCTCACAGGCGAAGAGAATCAATGAAATAAATTTCATTTTTGTTTTCTTTATTCTTATTAAGCAAAAATAAAAGAATCATTAATTTTTAAGAAATAACTACCATTACATATAAGAAAAAGGCTGATTTCGAATCATGAAATAAACTTTCTTGTGTAGTCCTACTTTTGAGTAACCTTATTGGAAAGAATATAATCAAATTTTTTACCTTCCCCTCCCCCCTCTTTACCCTCCTTTCACCTCAATCCAAACATAGTGTTAAAGAATGGAATATCTAAGCAAGGCATTCAACTGAGGACGCCACAACTTGACATCAATGAATACTCCCAGTATTGTTGTACAACATATAAAAAACGCAGTCCATATATTTGTCCAAAACTTATTGATCTGTGTGATTTCTTCTCTGTTGCCTATGCTCGATTCCATCCTAAAGTATAGGTGAACGAAACAAGCAACTCCCAACTCGTGGCAGCATCTATCAACCATGTATCGACTTGATCAGCAAAATGCGCCACCATGCTTTGAATTTAAACTCATCAAAAGTAGAAAGAAAAGTAAGAGCTCACCGGGAGCGGGGAATCTGTGGCCTTAAACATCCCTTGCCTTCTCGCGAAATCGACAGGATTGAGCGCCGCGGCCACGACCTTGACGAGGACTTGGTCTTCCTTCACCTCCGGGACCGTCACGGCCTCGTCATACCTCAAGACGCCCGTGGCCCCGTACTCGTCGTAAACCCAGGCCTTCATCTTTGACGGTACTTGAGAAACAGCTGAGATTCTCGGTGGAAGAAGAAGCAGACTGAGAAGAGCTAGCGGATACTCTGAACAGCAGCCTTCGGCTGCTTATTTTCGTCTCTCCGGTGGAGAGAATGGGAAGGGAAACAGTGGTTGGCCTGAGAGGAAGCCTTGGTTTGGCGGAGGAAAGGAGTTGGGCGTTGGAGGCGGCGGCGGTGGCGGTGGAGCTGAACAGGGCCTCCATTCCAACGGCTACTCTCAGCAACTTTATCTAACCCGAAGGTATGGGGGAATGTGTGGGAACTAAATATATACACGTTAATACTTTGATTTGCTAAATTATAATTAATTATCATTGTTTTTAGTTTATATTGGAAAATTAAGTAGTTGGATGCCAAATATATGGGTACTTCCATAGAGACCACTAGTTGCATCATTTTGTCATTGTCATAGAAGCTCATTCATGTCCGAAATCATCGATTGAATCGTCATAGTACCGATGTGCTATGAGAATATTTGAATGGTGGTGGTTCGAGCACGAATCTGGTGATAAATAAAGTTGAGATACAGGACTAGAAGGTTCTAGCATCATCATTAAAATCCAGCCTGAAGTTTGGAGTACCTTAATCTCCTCAAAAGTTGTCCAAATTAATGGATACCACAGAAGAACCACAGAGCATCTGTGCTCTCTAGCGAGCACCAAATATCATTGTTACAAAAAAAAAAGAATTATTAATGTTAAACGATCAGATCATGGAGAAGTTGGTATAAATATTTTTCAGAGTTTAAAAATTCCTGTTCTACTAAAAATGTAGGGGCATATGGATGATACATACAAATATATATACGAGAAATTTACACCCTGGCACCATATCTGTCGTGGATCATCAAACGAGAAGACTGAAGAGATTGTAGGCAGATATAACAGAGCTCAGCGCAAGGGCCATGAAGGCGAGGAAAGACATGACAATGGAGGCACTGGCCATGCGCGTGAAATCATCACGGCCAAACCTGGAAACCCAGATGTCATTGATGGAGGCTGCTGCAGAAGACGCCGACATTACAAGGTAAGCCAACATCTGCACACAGAAAGCAGCGAAGAAAAAAAAAAGTTCAACCATGTGCACGGTTGCAAAGCACCTCCTCAATGCATAGCTTATCTACTTGACATGCTTTCAGCATATGCATCTTAATGGTTGTCTTGCACTGTTGTATAATGTTAAGTACATCTGTATAAGAACACACACATGTGATGCATGCATGGGTTAAATAAATAAACCTTGAGCTTCAAACATGCCCTTTATAACCACACTCGGATGTCATGCATGGATCAGCAAACAATACTTATGCTTTACATATGCAGCACTGCATATTACCAAAGATATACAGCTCATAACAGCTTTGCTTATCTGATGTCAAGGAGCTGGCTTCAATCAAAGGACCGAGATGCAATGATGCATGGATCATATATTTACTTCAAAAATTATCGGAGGAAAAATAGTTACAAAGGCAAATGGAGGATAGAATAAGAGTACCACGTTACACCTAGTAGGTATCACTCATATTTTATTATTCACCTAATTTAGTAGTCTTGCAACATATCGAATCCATATCATAAATTAATACATGTTTATCGGACTCAATGATCCAATATATACTAGAAAAATGTGACAATTAAAAGAAACAGATATTAAGCATTATTTAGTTATTATAATCTAATAAATAATTGCTGGATGAACATGATATCAGGTGTATATTTCCTTTTTTCACAAAGTCATCATCATGCCAAGCATACCAAATTTAACATTTATTCAATCTAACAACAATTCTCAAAAAAGTAATGAAAATGATCAAACTTGGGTTCCAACTTCCAAGTCCTTGGACATGGATGCTTCATGGGGACTTGGCCTAGAGGCCTTAGAACAACCCTCAGACAAAAGAGGCCTGGCCCAGTTTAACATAGATACAGAGTCCAGACTTAAATGCTTCCATATCATGTCCACTTATACCACTGAAAATAAATATTATGACAAACATAAAAGTGCAATAATTCTTATTTTCTGCCCTCCATTTTTAACAATAATCTGAGATTCTTGAGACAAGTACAGAAAATAAATCTAAGATTAATGTTTTTTTAGTTGGCTTACATTTAAGATGATTATATACTTTCATCATCACAAAAGTAAATGAAATGAAATTAAATATTTATAAAACAAATACCTGATCCATGAAGAGATCAAAGTAGTAACGCATTCCATGGTTCATGACGCGCCTCCTAGGAACGACCATGGCGCACGCTTGTGACCCCGAGTAAACGAACCCAATCACGTTGACCCCCACCAAGAACCTGCACGCACTCGCCACCGTAATTACCAATCGGACGGTTTCCAGAGATCGACAGTAAGGAAAGTGGTCAACGAAGCACATCATATCGGGGGAGATTGGTACCGGTATTGTTCGTAGCGGTCGTAGGAGTCGCCGTCCCATCCGTGGGTCTTATCGGCCGCCATCACCGAGAAAGCGATCAGGCAGAGTACCGCCGCCGCAACCCTAAGCCCGATCGCAGCCCCCGCCACCTTCCCCCACCGCAGGTCCCGGGGAACAGACGGGCCCCTCTGTCCGCGCCGCGCCGCCCCCCCGCCGCCTCCGATCACTCCCCAGACATCGCCCCCGCCGCCTCCGACGGCCTTCGCCACGATCGCCAGATCGTCTCGGGTCAGACGGCTCGCTATGTCCGTCGCCGCCACGGGAGCAGACGGCGAGGGCGGACGGTGCTCCGGCGTGTTATGCGGCGGCGGCGGGAGCGCCAGCGGAAGCGCGTTTGGGCCATCCGTCTGCCGGAGAGGCGACAGGGCGGGAGAGGGGAGCGTGGGATTCGTTTCCCTCTCCGGACTTCGGACCTTCGGCGTGCTCTTCTCCGGCGCCGGCGGGGATGATGCCGGCGGGATCGGGTTCTCCGGGTCGTGGGACGGCGATCGGCGATCCGAATTCATCGTTCCGCCCCCCGCCTTCTGTGTCGACTTCGACTGGTGAGCTGCTGGGGGTTAAGAAAGTAAAGGGTGGGAGGTTGTGAGACCCATCTGAGTAGTAATGGAGGTTTTTTTTTCTTTTTCTGTAACGTGGTCACAATCTGCCGTGGCAAAAGAAAAAGGTCTCTTTTTTATTCTTTGGTCGGAAGTAATGGAGAGAAAACTGAGAATTTTTCGTGATCACTTTACTGGTTTCATACAAGCACGCGATTTTTTTTTTTGTTGGGAAGGACGCACTTCGCACGATACTATTGCGAATATGTCACAGCGAATGGTGTTGTATCAATGAGAGGAGTGAGAGTGGAGCAAGGGAGCCTGAAGGAAAACTATGGTGCAAGAAAGCAATCGATGCTGTTCTTTTTGGCCCGAGGGACCACCCTTTGAAGGCGACAAGAGAAACATGGACCCATGGCGTCCTTTTTAAGAAGTTAACAAGGCATTATAGTCTAAAGATTCATTCAGGCACTCACCGAGAAAAAAATAAATAGTCTACAGATTCAGGTGCATCCAAGAGCAAGATACGTTTAACACAGTTATACTGGCAGCGTGTCTCGAAATTATTCGACTGCGTGCAAAGTAGAATCCATAGATATGAGACGATTTTCTTTTCTTCTTTTCTGTTCTTTTCTCTTTCGAGATATTCATCATTGATTGATTTTTTTTTTGTTTTTATCTTGTTCGATCGTATCAATGTGGGCCAAGCTTCACAATCACTGCAGTTCGAGGCTTCAGGTACGTATGATCTGATCCTGCCATCGTAGGATCTCACCCAACATGAAAGAAAATAGAAAAAAAATGGCTTTGGATAGGGATCAGCCGGAAGTAGCTCTGTTGAGCTCAACTCTGAGCTCACCGGCGAGTACGTCCGTCGATCTGACTTCGGGCGAGGGTGCAGCTGGTGCGGGTTTGAAGTTGCCAGAGAGCAGATGAGGCCTATCTTGCAAGGGTACGGGTACGGTACCGGTACCGGATACGAGTACGGGTACGGAATACGTCAAATTCTAAAAAATTAGGGTACGGGTACGACAATATATTAAATATATAATATATATAAAATAAATTTTCATAAGATTTCTAGTATCTTCATATTGTTTAAGTTTTCAAAACAAGTAATTAGTTATTCTCTTTAGTATTATGTCTAAACAAGGAGTTATTAATAGTTTTCTTTCTCCTTACGACTTCTCATCTTTAACATCTATAAGTTTTATTGTTCACATTTGATAAAAATGTAGCAAAATATATGTGTATTATGTTCTCTAGTATTAGTCCTTTCATGATCATCAATCATTAATTATCTTTTTTAGAATTTTATCTAACAAAATTTTAATATAGAATATCCAGAAGCATAGATACGAGTACCCACTGAAGTACCCATTTTTTTAAAAAATATTTTATTATTAGGTACGTATGGGTACGAGTACCCACAAGTATCCATGAAGTACCGGTACCGAGTACGTACCCGGTACGGGTACGTTGAGGAAATTGGAGTACCCGTACATCATAGGATGAGGCCGAGCATCGGTACTCGGTAGATCTTGTCAACCTCAAGGAACAACGACTCCATGACATCGCGAGATTAACCGCGGCGTTCGGGAGTGCTAGCGGCAAAAATCAAGTAAAGGGAAAGTCAACCGCTGATCTTTACGGAGCGGAGACGAATTAATAATAGAAGGTGGTTTCTGCTCTTGGATACGAGTTGGGGCAGCACCAGGATAGAAGGAGAATAAAGAATGCGAGGATAGAACAAAATATTATTCAAGAAAAGTACAGAATAAAATTTTGGTACTTGAAACTAGCGAATTGATACTATAAATAAATGTGAATTTTTGAAGCAAAGATGATATAGTCTTTTCTCTATTCATTGACCCCTTTTATAGATTATTACGGCATTCTCTACTTTAGAAAATAAAAAAAAGAAAACAAGAATTAAGGAAATAAATAATATTGAAATAAATAATGAGCCAACAAATAGTCACCTAACTAATTCCAACTGAGTTATTACGATATGATCTCTTTTTAATAAGCATAAGCGAAGATTGTGCCAGGAATTCATCATTATTACGATATCCAAGATTGTGCTAGGATTTAGTCATTATTATTATAATATGATTTTCTTCTAATCAACAACAATCAGAATTGTGCTAAGATCCGTGGGATGTCCTACATCAGTCTTCCCTTCTTCAAAAGAGTTCGACTTCGAATTCTGAAATGTTAAATTCGGAGGATCATGTTTCACATCTTGCAATGGTCCTGTCTTCTTTCTCAACTTCACAGATGAATCAACTAAACCAAGGATAGAGCAGTACCAAAGAGGATATTGTCCTTAAAACTTGATTTGAAAATGCAATATGTTAAAAAATAGAACTTTTGGCATCGACAAAAACTTGCACGCATTTCATATCAACTTGAAGCATTTGAAGCAAATATCTTTTGTTAGTTGACGAAGTTAACCTCAACTTTTCATCCACCTCCTTAATAAATTTGTCTTCTTTTTACTTAGAAAGGAAATCCATAATTGCTAATTCTTCAAATTGTGGATTAATCATAATATCTTCAATATCAACCACAACTTCATCCTCACAAAATGACACATATCTTGATATCACAATCTTCACAGGACGAGAGTATTTAACAACTACTACTTCATCACAATATTCTTCTTCATCAACATTTTCAGAAGGAATGTGATCAGCCTCATTAGTTTGAGTAAGATGAACTGGAGTTCGTTGTGGACATTCATTGGAACGATGATCTGCTTGACGGCAATGATAACAAATCACTTGATCAGGTTTAGAATATCCAAAAGTTCTCCTTGTAGGAGCTGCTACACCTGGTTTGTTGCTGGTGGCGAAAGATGTGGCTGAACTTTGGTGAGGAGTCGTGTTCTCCTGTGCAGGTTGTTGAACAAGTTTTGGGTCAGCAAGAGGGGCAGAGTCAGAACCTCGGTAGTTAGATCTGAAGCCCCTTTCAAGTTGATGTTCCACTTTCTCAACAAGGGTGATGGTGTAAGTGGTTGAACGACTACCATGTCTGCATTCTTGCAGTTGATGGAATAGAATTTGCTCATAGTCAGGAGGAAGATATCGGGTTTGCAACAATTTCTTCATTTTTGTCCAGGATTGCACCGGTTGTTTGTGTTGTCTCATTCGCGTGAGTTGAATTTGTTCCCACCACGCAAAAGCACCTCCCTTCAAATGATACGCAATAAGCTTTTACTTGTTTGCATTCAGGGACCTCCATATATTCGAAGAATCTCTCAACTTCAGCCAACCGATCAAGGAAGTCTTCGATGTGAAATTGGCCATTGAAGGGCAGAAGGTCCATCCTCATTTTGAAATCAAATTGGCGTGCTGCACGATGTTGAACTTGATCCTCAGCATCATCATCACTATCAGCGGGGCATCGACGGGTTTGGGCCGGACGAGAGGGTCTTCGCTCTTCACGGTCATGCAAGAGTAATTCAAGAGATTCATGGATGCATTGCAACATCTCCTTCATCTCGTTGACAGCACGCATAGAATTGTATGTCATTATTCTCAATGCTCTGATATCAATTGGCACAGCATCAAGATTTAACGAGAATAAAGAAGACAAAGGATACGAGGATAGACCGAAGTACTATCCAAGAAAAGCACAGAATAGAATTCTGGTGCTTGAAATTAGCGAATCCAACGCTATAAACAAATGTGAATTTCTGAAGCAAAGATGAGATAGTCTTTTCTCTATTCATTGACTCCTTTTATAGACTATTACAAAAGTCTCTACTTTAGGAAATAAAAAAGGAAACAAGAATTAAGGAAACAGAAAATATTGAAATAACTAATGAGTCAACAAATCAGCCACCTAACTAATTCCAGCTGATTAGTGTCATTATTACGATATGATCTCCTTCTAATAAGCATCAGTGAAGATTGTGTCAGGATTTGATCATTATTACGATATCCAACATTGTGTCAGGATTTGGTCATTATTATTATTATATGATTTCCAGCTAATCAACAGCAATCAGAATTGTGCCAAGATTCGTGGGATGTCCTACATCACAAGCAAACGTGAGCAGAGTCGTGCGGCCGAGAGCGTTCGGGTGGTCTGCGAGGGAGAGGAAAAAAAGAGGGAGCTGAAAGTCGCCATGGTTGGTGATCTCCATGTATGTCAATGAATGAAGACATGTATATCCACCACCGTTCATCCTAAAATTTTATATGAAGATGTTTATCATACTTCATTAAGATTATTTGGTATATATAAGTGCCTATATAATGCAAGAACATAGGCACAAGATTTGTGCAGTGAAGTAAATCCTAATGCAAGAAAATTAAAAATAAAAAATAAAGGTGCACATGCAATAATATTATTTGGTATATATAAGTGTACAAGAAAATTAAATACTAAAGATAAAGAAGTACATACGTTTTTAGTGGGATTTGAGTTCTTTACAAATAATAAGATTTTAAAAATATTTATCAATATAAATTATGAAATTTTATTAATTTATTTTAAAATTTTATTGAGAAAATTAAAGACTAAAGATAAAGAAATACTTACGTCTTTGATGTGATGGGATTCGAACTTCTTTACAAATAATAAGATTTTAAAAATATTTATCAATATAAATTATGTAATTTTATTAATTTATTTTTAATTTTTAATATTTGTCACACAAAATATTTATTTTAAAACATTCATTTTTTAGAATAAACAAGAAGACTAACACTATTTAAATTTTAGTTATATATATAGACACATATATAATTATAAATATTAATAAAAAATATACGAATTTACATTAAAAAATGATGAAGACATGTATTTTCCCCATGATATAGAAAATAGGATTAAATATTAATTTTAATGTAAAATTATGTAATGATCTAATTAAAATAAAAATATTTATAAACATATTTTCCTAATGGGAATCGCTTTTCAAGATATTATTTCACATTATTTCTAATTAAATTAAAATTTTTATTGATGTAAAGATATTTATGAAGAATAAATAAAATAATTATTAAATGTATGTATAACATATAAATGATTTAATTATGATGATATGAAATTGAACATTTTTTAAAGATAAATCAAAATATTATATATTCAAATAATCTTTGATTTTTTTGTGAAAAAATTAAAGCAAAAGGTGAAAACATTTATTTCAAATAATATTTATTGTGTCCCTTATTATGGTGATAGTACTAAACTGGTAGGAGGCTATACAAATATTTAAACATAAATGCAATAAAAAGGTGACATTTAATATGTAAACATCTAAAAGGAGGTAATACACATCAAATCAATGGTATATTAATATTTGTATTCTATTTATTCAGTGGGTGCAGCACTAGCACCCATATATGTGGGAAAAAAATTTCCCCCACACGATTTTTATTCCCTGTTTATAGGGCTGAGCAAGGTCCGGATCGTACCGACCCGGGAAATCAAGTAAATAACTTGGTCCGGATCTAATCCGAGCCGGGATCGAGTCTCTTGAGTGGAAAACTCATCGGGTATCGAGTCAGGATCGGGTCTGCAGTGCAGATATTCGACCCGGACCCGACCCGATATTATCTACTATATAAAACCCATCTCCACTCTCTCCTCACATTTCAACCTATTTCTTTCTCTCTCCCATCTCTCTCTCGCCCTCTCCCTCTCTCTCACGACAGCGGCGGCACCGGCGACTCCGACAATCGTCTCGACTCCGGCGGCCCTCCCCCTCTCCTGACTCTCTCTCTACTCCGGTCGTCAGGTGCCGGATCGGCTCGTCGGGTGGCTGATTCGATCGTCAGGCGACGGATCGGCTCGCCGGGTGGTTGATCCGGCCGCCAGGCGACGGATCATGGCCGTCAATCGCGCACGATCCGATCATCCATTTTTCGACGTCGGCGATTCCCGTCCGCAAACCTGGTCGCATTCTCGGATTGTCGGGTCTGACCCAGATCCGGCTGGGTCCGAGTCCGGTACCGAGTCGAAAATTTTTTGACCCGGCATAATTCGAGTCTATACCGGGTCCGCTTAGATCCGGACCCGGTCCCGAGTTTGCTCAGCCCTACCTGTTTATATTGTTGGTTCTTAGTAATACTTCATTGTTGCGAAATTGACTCATCCTCGAGAAAAAATATATTGAAAATTGCTTGCTATTAGATTGTAGTCTCAATTAGCCTCTACAATAGGACAACTCTTTCAATGAATTGAGAATTGAATAATGTAATTATACCTATCAATGAACAAGTACAACAAGAAGAAATAAATTTAGCTTACAGGATGAATAATATAAAATTGGTCCAGAGCTGGTTGAAGGAGGGAAACATCAAAATTGGATCCACTTTAGGCACCTTTAACTCATGTCATTGACCTTACTTGTTGAACTATTTTGCGAGGATCAAAATATCTAGAATTGAATTTATCATAATACCATTTGGATAGAGAACATTTCTATGGGGTTGGAGGTGCAAAAAGAATGCATCTTTTGCATTAACGGATAGTTCTATTCTTTTATAATCATCTTAGATCTTCACTTTAGCCTGAGTTTTAAGATTTTTTTAGAAATAATTTGAGCATCGTGTTATGAGGGAGAGATATTCCTCTAAGTCCTTTCACATTTTGCTTTGATCATGTCATATTTTGAAAGGAGCCATTATTAAAGAGTGTGAAATCCTATGTTGTACGAGAATTATGTCCAACATATAAATATTTCATGAGCATATTTTTCATGTACAAAAAACGTAAATAAGTCTCCAAATATTGATTGATGACACTAATTAAAAATATTTATGCTGAAATATACTCATAAAATATGAATACGATCACATATAATAAAGCATGACATGCCACCACCATAGTAGTTTCAATACTACATACTTTTGGAAGGCCTATGATGGAGTCCATCAAAATATGCTTCCAAACCTAAGAATTGGTATTGACTCCAAGAGTCGAACAAGAGCCAAAATTTGATATTTACTTTGTTGGCAAACTAAGTGGTTTTGGACAAATGCTTCAACATTCTATTTCATACATGACAAGGACAAATTAGTTGAAAGATGTTTGAGTGTCTTTAATTAACATCCATGTTCATTTGTTGGAGTTCTATAGATTTTAGCAAGAAGTTTGTGACGCGATGCAGTATGCTCTTGACTGACCAACATGTCCTTGTAAAAAATTGTCATCCACAAAAAAAAAAGTCAAAAGTATAGGATTCTATTGAAAAGAAAGTATAATATTTAGTATACAGATCTTCAAACATAAATTCTTAATTTTTAGTAAAGCACGTGAAAAAGAGCAAGACTATAAAAGCAATTAGCATGTTGAGATAATCTAGATAAAACATTTGCACTCTTCTTCTTTTTCCTATTTTGTAAACAATTTTGAAGTCGAAAGAAAGATGTTTCATAACGAGGTGACGTGAATGCAAACTCCTTGATCCAGAAAATGTTTAAGTTCCTAGAAAATTAATGATTAAGAATATAATGTTCTTTACAATGCAAGCAATATAGTTAAGAATTCACAATCATAGCTAGATTGATTACATTAGAGAAAAAAGAAGTCCTTAAAAATAAGTGTTAACTTATATAAAAATGTGATGTATCACATCAATGGTGAAAGATGACCAAAATAAGCTGATTTTGCTTGAGGATTCCAATGAAAACTTATTTTTATAAAGTTAGTGGGAGATCTAGCAATGATGTCATAATCAAGAACAAGTCCTTAATAGTATCTTGTAAACCTTAGAAATACATGAAATTTTTTGATATGGCCAATTAATGACAGTTGTTTTCTTATCTTGGTTAACCCTAACTCTCTTGTTAGACACCATATGTCTTGTTCATATTTAACGTAGGGTTGACTAGGATACAATAAGAAGATAAAAAATGAGGCAGAGTAAAAAAAATATCACTCATGGCAGATTGAAAAATGAAGATAAATTGTTAAGAGCAAAGGTCATGACTACAAATTGATAATAGCTAGAGTGGAATCAAAAGGTTGTTTTATGCATGTCAATTTGTATAACTCTTATTTGGTGGCAACTAAAATATAACTACATTTTTAAACGATATAATAAACATGTAATTCATCAATAAATTTATCTATGTTGGGTAATTGGTAGTCACTTAAGATTCTAATCAAGTTGAGCTTCCTATAATCAACATAGAAATGTCACATGTCAATTTTTTTTACAAAAGTGTTGGATTGAAAAGGAGCTAGTACCAAGTCGAATAAAGTCTATTTTCAGCATGTCAAGTACTTGTCTCACAATTTTGTTAATGTGCCTTGAATTATGTACCTTGTACTCAAAATTATGAAAGAAAAAAAATGAGGATATGTGGCGAAAGCGAAGGGCTTGGGCCGTTATATATGAGGATTAGGATTTTATCATAATGTACTCTCTTTTGCTCATAGTAATTTTTTTTGCGGCAGCCTTCTTTGCCCATGAATGTTTCTCTCTTGTTCACATTGATCAAGAGGATTTTACGACGTTAAATCTATGTGTTTATCTTCTTTTTCTTTCATCATTTTGATTATTCATCGATTCTCGGTGTTTTACCCCTAAAAAATTTCAAATTTTTTGATAAAGGATACGATTTGGACAAATGATATGAGATTGTGAGGTAATGACATAAAATGTGTTCCAAAAGGGGGTTAAATAAGAGGGTTCAACTATTTCAATGATCGTTTTGCTTGGAATAATTATATGTTAGTGTTGTAAATTGCTAGTTGAAAATTCTTTGTAATTTGCAATGAACATCATTGACAAAAAATGCCTTGAATATTTTATTTCAATTTTCTTGAACAATATTAAGCGAAGTTAGCCATTTGATCCATAATACCAATTCAACACCTCCAATGAAAAGAGGATAGTAACAACCAATTGTGAGCACGAGAGACTAGACACAAACTTTGCTGCATAAATGGTTGTAACAAATTATTTCGCTCACTGGAAAAAGGAACTTGATGCACCAACAATTGGATATTAGTGATGAGTGGTTTAACAATAAAATTGTGGGTTGGTCTATTATCAATCAGGATGAAGATTTGCCTACTACTAAAGACTATCTTGAAGTCTATCCCATTATGGTACTTTTATGTTCATATCTTTGCTAAATGTGTAAGAGCTTGTTCATCATTGTTTGAAATGGACATTTTCAAAAGATTATTGCATATTTTTTCCTTTTTCTTATCAACTCCGTGTGTGAAAAATGAGAAGTTTTGTGTTGAGAGTGAGAGCAAAGGCTTTTTTGCAAGTGTCATTTGAAATTCTACATTCCCTCGTGCTAGTAGAACTATAAGAAGAGATGTTGAGATTTCATTAGGACGTGCATAATTATTATTAGGTTATCATGGAGAAACACTTTGTTAAGAGAAGATTGAACATGGATAAGGAGTTCATTTTGTTCACAAACTTGGAAAAAAATAGATTATGGCTTTGTGAACAATTTTGAACTTGTGAAATACAAACTCTTCTTTTACACCATCGAGAAACACATCAATATTATGACCAATTTGTTAGAAACTCATTTTACAAACTCTTATCGATATTCGTGTACAAATTTAGTATACCAAATGCTATAAATATATTTATAAAGAATTTAAAACTCCGCATGCCATTGTTATTTTGAAAAGGTCCTCATTAATTATTTCCAATATAATATAGAATGTTCGCTACTAATCCATGAAGAAAATCGAGTATATCATGTTCAAGATACATATAAATGACATCAACTTTTTTTTATTGTCGAAGCTATAATAGTAGTAAAAATATTTCTTCGTCTTTATAATCCATTATTGAGGTACATTGTAACAACCCCCAATTTTTAAATAGAGGTATTTAAGTCATTTATAAGAAACCCTCTGCTAAACTCTATAAAAATCCCAAACCCTCCCTCTCCTCTCTTTTCTTATTTCTCCCATGTGACGACTGCAACCTATAAGGAGGCAACATGACGAGAACAAGGAAAAAGGGGGCAAAGAGGAAGAAGACATGAAAAAAAAATGGGATTAACATTAAAGAACAAGATCATAGGTATGTGAAGAGAATCTAAACCCCTCTCTCCCCTCTTAATGATGTTTTGTTTGGATTGAGAGATTCAATAATACATTGTTCTTGATAGAAATTTTGATTGAGGGTTGCATGATTTATATTGCATAATCAATTAAATTTGTGACTGTTTTGTAATAATTATTTGGATATGTTACTTATACAAAAATTACAAATAATATATGTATGAAAAGCCCTCGAAGTTTAGTTTTCAGATAAATTTTTTTCATCTCATTTGAAGATGTTATGATCCAAACATCAGACTACTATCATGCTGTCTCGAATAATAACAAGATAAAATTGTAAAAAGTATCATAAATTAAAAATACTGAATTAGAGTTTGAAATTTATTCATAAGTTAAATGTTCGTGTTATCTTTATAAAAATAACAAGAATAAATTAAGTTATTCATATTTTAATATCTCCTGCCAGAATTATATGCAGAGAATAGATTCTGCTAGTTGTATGAATTTATGAAAAAAAGTCATAAATCTTAATGATGAAGGAAAATCAAATGCTTTAATATGTTCTATGATTCTTCTATGCTTAGAGATCATACATGTAATTTTTATGATTTTTTAAATTGTTTTTACTGATATTTTGATATAAAAAATCAAAACTTTCGGGTTGAAAATCGGCATTCTATGACACCGATATGGTTGTGCCAACACTAGGAATGAATGTGATCGAGCGCACGAGGTTGAGGCGATTATAAGGCTCTCGGTCACGCCCATGACACTTTTGTCATTACTGTGACATGCCACACATGTGGTCACGACCATGAGCGAGAGCAATACTGAAATTTGGGTAAGGCTGGGAATGGCCGAGGCTGACATGACCATGACAAAACTGGGCATGTCTGTGACAAGGTTAGGCGCGACCGTAAGTGATATGGGCACGACTGTGACAGTGCTGGACACGGCCATGACATTATTAGCCGTGCCGTTGAAAAATATCTTGTAAAATGTATTGAACTTATTTTCTAATGTATCTTAGTTATGTATGGATGTGTATTGATTGTATAACAAAATGCATGCTCAACGTAACTAGGCTTAAAGATGAAAGATTGATGTGATTGTTTGATATATTGATGATAATAAAGTATAAAATCGAAGGAAATGCCTCGGCATACATTATGTTAAAGAAGTAAATGCCATTTAAGACTTCTTAGAAAATAATGTCATCACCTAAAATGGTGTTTGAGATTTTCTAGGGGTCATTGGTCTAGTTGTAATGATGTTGCTCTGAGTCTTCAATTAAACAAAAATAAAAGATGAGGACTAAATGCATTTCACCTCACGATGATTGAGACTTCTTTGGGAAATAATGTCATCACTTAAAAGGTGTTTGAGATTTCTCAATATTAATAATGATGTAAAGATGAAAAATTATGGCAAGAATTAAATGTCTTTCACCTCACAATAATTGAGACTTCTTTGAGAAATAATACCATCACCTAAAAGGTGTTTGAGATTTTTCAATGCTCTATGAACTCATGATATGATGTAAAGATAAAAGATGATGACAAAAAGTAAAGGCCTTTCACCTCACGGTGATTGAAACTTCTTTGAAAAATAATGCCATTATCCAAAAGGTGTTTGAGATTTCCCAGTGCTCTATGAACTAATGTAATGATGTGGTAAAGATGGAAGATGGGTAAGAAGTAAATGCCTTTTCACTTTACGATGGTTGAGACTTCTTGGAAAATAAAGTTATCATTCAGAAGGTGTTTTAGATTTTTCAAAAGTAAATACCTTTCACTGACGATGATTGAAACTTCTTTAAAAACTAATGCCTAAAAGGTATTTGAGATTTTCCAGTTCCCTATTAACCAATGTAACCACCATGTACTGATTATTAAGCAAAAATGAAGTATGGTATATGATGAATATAATAAAAGCAAGTATTGCATATAAAGATAAGAAGTAAATGTCTTTCACCTTATGATGATGAGACTTATCGAGAAATAACGCCATCACTTGAAATATGTTTGAGATTTTTCAATGTAAGGATGAAAGATATCATATGACAAAGTAAGAATGAAAGTGAAGTTTAACTTTAAATTATTTTATAACAAAGAAAGTTAAGATAATGATGAAGTAAAGATGGAAAATAGAATTATACACTTATGAATGTACTTCAAGGAAACCTAAACTTGAGAAGTAAAGTTTTGTATCTGTGTATGTACTTTCTAGGGAACAATGATTCCATCATAAAGTGTGTGTATTTCTAAAGATGATTAGGAATAAAATTCCTCACTATTATGATGTGTGTTCCTAAGATATGACTTATGATATGAAATGAAAGTCAAGATGGCATTATGTGATAAAAATGAAGGATGAAGATGACACATGAAGAATCACATAATAAAGAATGAAAGAAGAATAAAAGAATATCCAAAAGGTTATAAAGCAACCTTGAAGAAATGTAAAGTATGAAAGATGTTAAGTAACAAATAAGGATCAAGGAGCTATAAATAAATTCTTAAGATGTACATGATAATGAAAGTAAAATGAAATGATAAATTATATGTCATGATTGTATATGAATGCACATTCTTATTGTATGATACTTGTAGATGAAGAATATAAAGTTAAGCATGTATGACATTTTATTTATGTTTATGAATGTTATATGAAGAATGAATGTAAGTATAATGTAATGTCATGTAATGTTCATGATATAGTTCATGACATGTATGTTCATATGTTATTATTATTACGATGATGATGCATCGTATGTAGTATGATGTGATAGGATAGTATGACATGCATGATCTTTACATATTCTAATCGAGAAATATTGCACTCTAGATTCGTGCAAGTAACCAAGATTAAGTGATGGATGATAACTCAAGCTCACGACAAAGTGTTGCAAATGTTTAAGTTTAAATAAGTCCTATAGTTTTATTTGAACATTGATGTTAATGATGTATTGAAGGTTTAAGCAATCGATGTTTTTTGAAGTGTTAGTTATGATATGATTAATAAAAAAATTTTATTTATTATGATTTTTTCTAAATTGTCAAATTTTCTACCGTTAAATGATGTATGATAAGCTAATGACATGGAATTGCCTTAAATGATCAAAATTTTTAGGGGTCAATTTCAGATCGTTACATACATGGAATTTAGAAAATCACATCTTCATATGTGGTCTATTAAAGATTTTTCTTCTCCAAATAAAATTGCTTGTTCTTCCTTTTTTAAAAAGTTCATGACTAACTTCTAATTGAGTACTAACACCAACTTGTGCCTTAGAGACCACAACATTAGCAGCCATAATGTAATGACTTCTAGCTTCTAACTTTATAAGTTAGAGAAATGAACAAAGAACATGGCGATTTTGTGGATTGATTCGGATTCAAAGAGCTTTGAATAAAGGTGAAGAGTGGTTCATTGTAATGAGTTCAAGAATGGGTGTGCACCATTTGTGGATGTGTGTGGCTTGACGACATACTATTTGAAAAATAAAAAATAGAAACAAATAATATGAAACATATTGTCCTTCTAAACTTGAATATTTAAAATAGGGTTTAATGTTTGTACTACCCCTTTTATGAGGTAGCACTATCATACCTCTATTAATCATCATTCAATTCATAATGAATGGTGGCTTGATTAGTTGGACAATTTTTTGATCCACCATCTATCATGAAATGAATGGTGATTAATAGAGGTATGATGATGCTACCCCTTAAAAGTGGTAGCACAATCATTTTTTTCCTTTAAAATATGACATGATTAAACATTTGAGTAATAAATATGTGTAAGTAAAAACAAATTAAGGGAAAAATGGATTAGGGATTGAGTGACCGAAGTAACATATAATTGATAAATTAATAAGGATAGTAGAGCAAGCACTTTAAGCGTAATTTGTCAAAATTGATAAGTAATTTCTTTTATTTTTCTCTGCTTTCTTTCCATTTATTTTTTTGTATTGGTGGGTTATTATCACATAAAAAGTGAATAAAAGTATGTTTCCTAAAAATTGAGTTTCTATAACTTTTTATCCATGTTAAATATAAGTCTTGGATTATCCCCTTTAAAACTTCATAATTATTAGAAAAATTAAATGCATTGT
This sequence comes from Pontederia crassipes, assembly GCA_030549335.1. Classification (NCBI taxonomy): domain Eukaryota; kingdom Viridiplantae; phylum Streptophyta; class Magnoliopsida; order Commelinales; family Pontederiaceae; genus Pontederia; species Pontederia crassipes. The sequence goes on along the minus strand of CM060183.1, from coordinate 28,609,610 downwards.
ATGATTATGCTATTACAATTTAATTTAACTTATGGGAATACATTTTTTGTCTGCATTGTGTATACCCACTCATAACAAATATGTGACTCATACTTGAAAGTTGAGTATCAATTGAAATGAAATCCTCATATTTTTTTAGGGTGGAAGGAGCTTACATCGCACCTCATTGACGCACTAATGCGAAGCACATTTACACCAATGATGTTGCGATCTACCACCACTTATGCCCATAATGGTCAAGGGTCTAATGGTCGAGATTAAACATATGCGAATTGAATCGCTTGCCTATCCCTGATCTTCTCTACTAACCCATGCACCTCCCTCAAATCATCATTGAGTGCTGCAACCGATCCTAAATGGGTCTATGGCTCCTCTTCTCCTCAAACAATCTCTCCAACTCTCCAATTTCTTCTGCTCATCAAACTCCAACATGACCATCCTCGAACACTCGAAATACTCACTTGTTGCTGCCCTCGCCATAGTGCATACCCCTAAAAATGTAATTTAGCTTTTTATTAGACATCGTGATGCTTGTTTATTCTTGGCTTCCTGCCCTCACCATAGTGTGTTCCTCCTATGATCAACGAATCCCAGATATAGTGACCACTTAAATGTAAAAGAGCCTTTTGCAAATGGATCTCTTCTATGTTCCTCCTCTAGCCATGAGACATTCCTCATTTCCATCTTTGTTATTATCCCTCTGATTTAGTATTCAACTTATTCTATAAATTATCAATTAAGAATGTTAATCTTTTATCAATTTGAAATGGTTTTCTCACTTTCTCTTTCTATCATTTTATAGTTCCTTTCGTTTTCCTTTTTACCTACTTGTTTGGGGAAAAAATCTTTCATTTTCTTGTGGAATTGTTTAATCATAATGTCCAAAAGATTAAACTTAATTTATAATTTTCAAGAACAATATCAAAATGAATTTATCTATGAATTGATGATCGTAACAATGGCCATGAGAAATGTCTCAAGAAGTTGTCGTTGTAACATAGCGTGTTTTAGAAACTCTCCTGCAGTGACCTCTTTTGATCAAATCACATTTAATATGTACTTCTTTGCCTGAGGAAATCTTGCATTTGCACAACTGAACTTAGTCATCAATGGCCTCGATTGTTAAGGGCATAAGTGGCCATAGATCCCGACATCAACTATGTAAATGTGCTTCACATCCTTGTGTCAATAAGGCATGACTTCTTTTACCTTTTTTTATGCCTATATGATTGTAAATAAAAATTGTGTATGCACACTAGTACTCTCCAATTTAATAATGTATTATGTTATGAATTAGGAGGGGAGAGAAAGATTAGAAAATTAATTACAGTATTTTAAATACCATGAATTAAATTATAAGATAAACATGGAGATGAGTTTATACTTTATTAATAGAGGGAAAGAAGGCAAACATTTTCTTTTATTTTCTAATGTAAATGTGGGAAAATATAATTAAAACAAATTTTTAGTTTGATAAGTTAATTAAACAAATAGTTATTTAAGTTTTATTTTTCTGTTTTACTCTTTTAGTTATATATTTTTCGTTTCATCCTTCTTCGTTTCCCTAAATTTTAAATTTCAAATCCTCACTCTCATTACTTAAAATGGTTAAAAATCACGTGGAGATTTCTTATTTCACAAGTATAAGGCATCATTAATCTTATGATTAATGATTAAAATATAATATACTTTTAAGTTAAGGCGGGGTTTACTTTTCTTTATGTCCATTTTTTTATTACAAAAAATGCCCATGTATATACTTAGTAAAAATTGAAAATAAAAAGGTATGCGTGTTTCACTGATAAAATTTAAATTCGTGATTTTTCAGTTTTCAAATGATGAAGTAATACTTCATCACTCCGGAAGTTTGCTCAATGTGCATATTCTTAGAAATACAACACGTGAGTCCATGCATCCATCACGTGATGGTTTTATGCTCAGAACCCCCTCTACTTTTTTTGATTTCAAGGAGGATCTCGGCGGCAGGGTTTTGCTTCTCATTCCCTCCCCACGGCCTGAGAACACCCGCACAGGCGCCGGCGTTTCTCACTTGTTCTCTGAACTGCGGCTCGTCCCCGTCGCCTTCTTCGTCCGTCAAAGACCGCCTCCAGATTTTTCCTCCTCTCTTTTAACCTTTGTTGCAACAATGCATGCGCCGGTCCTCGTCCTTAGTAAGCATCCTATTTTACTTGCCCAAGTTTCCAACTTTGTTTTTTTTCTTTGTTTCATTTTACCCCTTTCTGAGTGTCACAAAAACGTGCCTTTACCGGAGATCTTTTTCTGGTCCTGGTTTATGTTTGAACGATACAGAAATTTGTAGCTTGATCATATTTCTTTCTTCATTTTTTGAAGAGATCTTATTGATCTTAGCATCTTTCTGTAACGAATTTAGTGTCAATAACTTCAAATGAACCTGAGATCTTAAATTCAACTCTCGGGGGGCATGAAATGTGTTTTTTTAATTCATGTGTAGAACAATGTGATATAGAGAAAAAATGAACTAAAACAACGCTCCTAATAACTTGAGTACTTGAGACCTTGATCCGATATTGTGGAGGTGCATGAGATGTCAGGGCATCCGATATCCCAATTTTTATTACTTTAGCATGATTTTATTGATTTGTAGACTAGTTAGATGTTTATCACAGAACCATTTATTGTAATATTCTGATGCTATGAACCGATTTCATTGAGCAGAAGATTCACTCAAGCGGGAATCAGGAACCAAAGTTCATCATGCCAACATCCAAGCTTCTAAGGTGAAAGGCCATTCATTCTTTCAGATCGAATTCGTGTGAAAGTGTTGATATTTTAGTGTTACTCAGTACTTTTGACTTTTTTTGTTACTAATCATTATCAGTTGCTAAACAGACGATCCTGGGTCATTTTGCTGGCTCTGCAACATTATTTCAGTAATCATAGTTTGTTGAGGAATGACATTGAAAACTTTTTGTTTGTTGTCAATCATTATCTGTTGCTAAATAGAAGATCCTGTGTCATTCTGTTGGCTATGATCACATTATTTCATTATATGTTATTAGGCGTGAGAAATGTTGTAGAGGTGGCATCTCCTTTTACTTAGGTTCAACACAGTACACTTGAAGATACAAATGTCACATTTATCCTTCTATTTTCCATCTACTTGATATTGTTGATTGTTGACTTTCATAGAGCACTTCCAACTTCCTTAAGTTGTTCCTATTTCATTTTATTCAGGCTGTAGCTGACATAATCCGTACTACCTTGGGTCCTAGATCCATGTTAAAGATGCTGCTTGATGCTGCAGGAGGTACCTTTTTGTAATATTGTGTTTTTCTCAAACTTATGGTTATTAGTACAGAAAATTATTTCTGCCCTCAAAAAAATAAATGAAAATTGTTTCTCTTTAGTTGGAGAATTATATACCACAATTTTATTTTCCATTTCCAGATATTGTTATATCCAATCTAGAAAGAATTATGTAATCTCTCTTCTTGTGAAATTTGCCCTGAAGTTTCATCATGTTTTGCGAACTCTCCTACATAACTACTACACTGATTTGCTTGTCAAGAATGGTTTTTCTTATAATGCGACCATGTATTGAGGATGCTTAAAATGGGTCTCTCATGTTGTTTGGAACAATTATCCATTACATTCACTTTTTTCTCTTCTTTTTTTGTGCACCTTTTAACTCATCTGTTTATCCTTATTTGCTAACTTGTTGGTACAGGCATTGTGGTCACTAATGATGGAAATGCCATACTACGCGAGTTAGATCTGGCTCATCCAGCTGCCAAGGTATGCTGTTTATGATACTATCATATTTGTATTAATCATCTTCATGCAACCACTAAAAGATAAATTCTTTATGCACCGCATGTCAGTTCATTGCATCCAATATCACATTAGTTTTTTGTTTATACATAATTTGAGTTGTAGTGATTCTCCAGTTTAGTAATTGATTTTGTAGTATTCTTCGTGTTTCATAGTCAATGATTGAGCTGAGCCGTACACAAGATGAAGAAGTTGGAGATGGCACAACATCTGTCATCATTCTTGGTAAGTTTTCGGTTAGATCTTTTTGCGGCATGGGACTTTTTTGAAGAATATCTTAGGAAATGCTTGAAGTTAGGTCAAATAGCTGTAGTAGTTTTCTATACCTTTGTCAGCAGTCAGAGCATTGTTTGTTGGTTACTTACCAATTTTTTTATGGCAGGAAACACACTTCAGTGGTTTTAGTTTTTTACACTTGGTTTTTTTTCATATCATGTATGTTGTCTACGAAATCTTACGTGGCAACTTTTGTTGAAGCTGGGGAGCTACTACATGTTGCAGAAGCTTTTATTGAGAAAAACTACCATCCTACAGTTATATGTCGAGGTAATTGACTAACCATCCTGGGTAATCTTTCATTCGAGGTTCTTCCAAATCCTAAGACACTAATTTGTTTTTACAGCATATAACAAAGCCCTTGAGGATGCCATTACTGCCTTAGACAAGATCGCAATTACCATGGATGTCAATGATCGTAAGTTCTATTATTTGAAAGCTCAAGTCATGATGCCATATCAGTCTTTAAATTTTTTTTTGGCGTGGTGGGAGGGGGGTTGATGTATATTTTCTTTTTGTGTATCTCCTCTCGTCCTGAATTTTTTTTGAGATATCAGATTTTCGGTTTCATCCATTAAGTTACGGTTCTTTGATCTTTTCTTTTTCAGGCTCTACGATGTTGGGACTTGTGAAAAGTTGTATTGGTACAAAATTTACTAGCCAATTTGGGGACTTAATTTCAGTGAGTATACCATTGTGGTTTGGAGGTTTGAAAACTTGCCATGCTTATGTGGAGACTTTTCTTCCATTATACATATTAGTCAAAGATAATGGCAACACTGATACAGTTTTCATATGATATTACTTTATATTTGTTCATTTTGAGGATTATTTTGAAACTATAATTGGTTTAAGTAGAATATATTATGGTCACTAATGCTGCTGACTGAGACGAGTTTTTACCATAACAATGATTTTTCTGTTTGGAGTCATGTTCAATATGTTTTGTCATTACTTCAGGATCTTGCCATTGACGCTACCACAACAGTTGGTGTAGATCTTGGTCAAGGTTTCCGTGAGGTTGATATCAAGAAGTATATAAAGGTTGAAAAGCTTCCTGGTGGTCAGTTGGAAGATTCTGAAGTCCTTAAAGGAGTAATGTTTAACAAAGATGTTGTTGCCCCGGGGAAGATGAAGAGGAAAATACTGAACCCACGTATTATTCTCCTTGACTGTCCTCTTGAGTACAAGAAAGGAGAAAATCAAACTAATGCGGAATTGATGAAGGAAGAAGACTGGTAAAGATTTTCATTTTTTATCTTTTCTTGTTTTATTCGGAATTTAAATATCAGAATAGTTGATATAGCCATCATTCAATGGGTCAGGTCCACTTACTTTTTTTATTTATAAAATTAGGGAATCATTGTTTCCAAAATTGTGATGATGGTTCAAGTAGCTAATTAATTAAATGATCATTCACAATGGAAATTATCTGAAACATATATAAAAAATTCCTTCATATCAGATCACACGTTCTTCTTTTGATCAACAAATTATGGGAGTGTGTGAGCATGTCCTTTTGCTCAACAAAAGTCGAAAGAAATTGTTGTAATTTCAGCCTAGTTTTTAGTGTTTACTCTAGAGATGGAATTTTGGATCATGCTGGGTCATGCCTTGGCCGGTCAAACTGGATTTGACTGTGCCTCGAGTCGTCGTACCGGCACGGTTCGATTTTTTTTCATGTCATGCCGTGCCTGATGGGTTTTTGGGACAACCTAGTACGGTCTGGGCACGACTCATTTTTTTTCATGTCGTGCTGTGCCAAATGGCCTTTGGGCCAACCCGGCATGGTATGCGGCCGGATCGAGCACCCATTTTTTGTTTTCCTTCTAAAAACTTATAATATTATTATAACTCTATCATTTATAATAAAGAATTAAGGAATTTATAATCTATTCAGATTTTAGACTATAGTAATAAAAATAAATAAATAATAAAAACCGATTATTAAATATTTAGATAGATAATAAAAAATTAAAAGAAATGAAAAAATCGTACTACTCTTGGATGGGCCGTGCTTGGCTTGTGCTGTGCCAGGCCCAATGTCGCATTGGGTGTCCCGGCCCGGTTGACTTGTTCCAGGCCGACCCGACGAAATTTCGTGCAGGCTCCGTGTCAGGTACGGTGGCACGTACGAAGTTCCATCTCTAGTTTACTCTTAAATCCTTAGTTTTCCTATTACTTGGGTATCTTAATTAAAACAAACAGAATCCTCTAATATGAGAATTAATTCTAATATCTGAGCGAAGATTTTCGAACTCAGTTGCTTAATCTTTATGGTGCATATGGATAACTTTGTTAATTAATGGTTGTTAAACAAAGTATTTCTTTTTTTTCGGTTGAGGTTAAACAAAGTATTTATGTTTTCAAGTTTATTGAATAGTGTTCAAAATGCACTCTCATCAAGGAATTTACTTGCCACATTTTAATATTGTGTTTAGCAGTTCCAGCTTGACATTCATGGAAGCACTTTGTGGTTGCCAATTTACCATTGCATACTTGTCTTGAGTTCATTATTGCATTTCTAGTATGTTTCCATGGATTGGAATGATATGTGCAAACACTATAGGCATATAACTAAGTGGAAGTACCTTATAATTGATAGCCTCAAAGAAGTCAATGGGAACATGCACATTATGCAAGTTTCTTTTCTTTTTTTTTTTTTTATGGGATGATGCTAGAATGTGAAGATTGGGGATCATGTGGAAATAGGTGGCAACACTTGCATTGACAGGGGAAGGTATCTCTATAACATTTTAGTTTATTGCTTATCAGTTTACTAACTCCGCCTATGTTTATAGCCGGTCCCAAGCCCGGATAGAGGAGGGTTGTGTTAGGCCCCGACAGCCAGCGTAAAACCCTGTCGAATCTCATGAACATGGATCAACGAGGAATGGCGTCGTATGATCCATGTAACCGACCCCACCTAGTGGGATAAGGCTTTGTTGTTATTTTATTATTTTTATTGATGCTAGTTTTCTACGCCTTAAAACTATAGCATGTCCTGCAGTTATTTAGCTTGGATGAACTAAGCATCCTGGTCAATTTGAATTGCTGGTTCAGGGAAGTTCTACTGAAAATGGAGGAGGAATATATACAGAATATCTGTATGCAAATTTTGAAGTTCAAACCTGACTTGGTCATAACAGAAAAAGGCCTTAGTGATCTTGCATGCCATTACCTGAGCAAAGCTGGAGTTAGTGCTATCCGCAGATTAAGAAAGACTGACAACAATAGGATTGCAAAAGCTTGTGGAGCTGTTGTTGTCAATAGACCAGAAGAACTGCAAGAATCTGATGTGGGAACTGGAGCAGGGCTTTTTGAGATCAAGAAGTTTGGAGATGAATTTTTTGCATTTATTGTTGAATGCAAAGATCCAAAAGCATGCACAGTTCTTTTGAGAGGTCCTAGTAAGGATCTCCTAAATGAAGTGGAAAGGAACTTACAGGTATAATTTATGCTTAAACTAATTTATGCATTGACATGTAATTAATCAAGATTTGACAATATATCTACAGGATGCAATGTGTGTAGCACGGAATATCTTGAAAAACCCCAAGCTTCTTCCTGGTGGTGGTGCTACAGAATTGACAGTATCAGCAGCGCTGAAGCAAAAAAGTTCATCTATTGAAGGGATAGAAAAGGTAATATCGAATGTCTACAGATTGTTTTATGCATTATTCATGTTTTTAAGTAATGTAAGAATTGGTTGTACTAACCATTGCCCAGTTGAATCAATAATTGTTATCATAATCTTTTTGGTTACATGATCAGTGGCCCTATGAAGCAGCTGCAATTGCCTTTGAGGCTATTCCTCGAACTTTAGCACAAAATTGTGGCGTGAATGTGATTAGGACAATGACTGCTTTACAAGGAAAGGTAAAGCTATTTTCTTTTACACTGGAAGTAGGAGTTTCTAGTCATGGCCTTTTTTCACCAAGTATTCTGAAAATTTCACGATAAGACATGTAAAATTTATGCAATTCACAAATTTCTCTATTTAAAGGCAAGATATGTTTTTTTAAATACTATTGATCATGCTGTTTTTTATGCCATTGCGGAATTTTGAATGTCATTTTGTTTTTTTTTTTTCTATCTTGAAGCATGCTAATGTTGAAAGTGCATGGGTTGGTATTGATGGCAGTACTGGTGCAATTGAAGACATGAAAGAGCAGAAGGTATTATTTTCTCTCCCTCCCTCTTGCCATTCAAAGTCATACCATGATCCCTTTACTACGCCTTCCTGTTTCCATTGCACATCAACTTATTGTATGCTTTCAGATCTGGGATTCTTACAATGTCAAGGCTCAGACTTTCAAGACTGCTATTGAAGCAGCTTGCATGCTTCTGAGGATTGATGACATTGTGAGTGGGATCAAGAAGAAGCAGTCTCCTGGAGCTGGTCCAACGCCATCGAAGCCCAAGATAGAGGAAGAGGGAGATGCAGATAATGAGCAGATTCTTCCAGAATAAACTTTTGGTTTTCGTTTCCACTGGTGTGGTGTTTAATTCAACAAATTTTTGTGAGCTACGCGAGTTCTACTGGGGCTTTAGAAAGGGTTCGATTTGAGGTGACCTTGCGGAAAATTTTGCTTGGCAGATGTTTGAGATGCTGTGTTAACTTGTCACCTGAAATCAGACGTCCTTTCTTTTGTGGTTCGTTAATGCAGAAAATTGTGGCTGTTTTTGTGGAATTAAAATTTGGGCTTTCTTGCCTTTGTTTGAGCACTTAATTTTGGTTCTCCCAGTTGAGGAATGAGATGAAGTAATGTAGTTAAAGTAGGTGAAGCCGAGGATACTGAGCTATTACGGAAATCATTGGATACAAACCTCATAGATATGTTTAGTTAATTCAGTCAATTCTTTATTTGGATAGTAGTTTTCATATTATGTGTTGGGGGGAGCTTAATTTAGACAAAAATAATTATTATCTTTAAGTGACATCTTCAATTTTTTTAATTAATGAAATATAGGATGGGTAAATTTCATTAAAATTTGTCAACTCGGCGAGTTTTGTTTTAAGTCGTGTCATAGATGTAGAAGCAACAAATTAATTTTACATTTTTTTTAAAAAATATACAAATATGATATTTGCTTTTTAAGTTTACATCGTCTCATTTAAACTCGTTATCCAACTAAAATGTTAAAATATTTTTTTTATATAATAGCAAACCATCAAAGGTACTTACGCTCAAATGGCTCAAATTTTGTCTCAGCCAGATGATCACTCAACTTTAGTTTAACCATAGTCAAATCATAAAAAAAAATCAATCTACTAATACTGGAGTCATTTGTTAAATGATCTAACAGTGTGTTAATTAGTGTTAAGTACGGCACATAAAATATGCCTAAATTCTCAAACTTAATTTTTTTAAAAAAAATACTACAATCAATTTTTTTCAGATTATCATTGTAATATCAGAATAGAAATTCAAAAGGCCATCATTCTGATACTGTGTCGCTTTGAATTTTCAAACTAATTCACTGCATTTTATGATGCATCTCTTATTTTTTTTTTCGGTAGAGATGCATCTTTAATTTAAAAAATCAAGTCACCAATTTAAATTTCCGTCGTAAAACTTATATGCCATAATAATAATAATAATAATAATAATAATAATAATAATAATAATATAATATAATATTGCCTTCTTCCAACTGGCTGTTCGGTATTCACATCTCAATAAAATTATACGCGTTTGGTGTTGTCGACTTCGCACGAGTTCCCCCCTTTCTAAAGCCCTCAGACTTCCATCGTCTCTCCCGTCTCCCAGACGACGACCCAACATACATTTCTTCCGGTATGCCGTCGAGCCCTAATTTCACAATTCTCTGTATACTGCACCATTTCTTGCACTCGATCTGTACGTAGTTGTGTGCGATCTGCGTCTCTTGTGTGTTCTGATCTTTTTGTACTTCTGTATTCGAGTTGCACGATTTAGATTCTTCTGCTTGGCATTTTTCTCATTAGTAGCTATGGATGTTGATTTGTTCTCCATGTATTTTGCCTTTGCCTTTATGGATAGGGAAGTAATGCTAGGAAGATCACCAAAACGATTCAAGTTTTAGGCTTTTGAAGATAATTTTTCGGTTTTGAAGATGCTTATTTCTCGCGATGTCGTTGATATCCGAAATTATTTTTTTTCTGACATATTGCAAGTGCTGTTGATATCTTTTTGTACATCGCGGAAGTGTTTGTAGGTGACCAAGTTTAACTTTTAAGTTCGCCCAGTTATGAAATTATACAAATTTGCGGAAAGCACATTAATATGTTAGAGTTATTTTTGAAACTTTTATCATGTTCGTTTTTAAACCTACCAACAGTTCTGTGTGATCGTGGAAAATGGCCGATGCAAAGGTCGAGATGAGGAAACCAGTTTTTACCAAGGTCGATCAGCTTAGGCCTGGCACCAGTGGCCATACTCTAGTAGTGAAGGTGGTGGACTCGAAGATGGTGATGCAGAGGGGGCGTCCTGGGGGCCCTCAGGTCCGTCAGATGAAACTTGCAGAGTGCTTGGTTGGGGACGAAACTGGAATGATAGTCTTTACAGCCAGGAATGAGCAAGGTAGATGGCTTTTTCTTTAATTTCCGAGAACATCAATGTCCGATGGCCATTGAATTTGAAATATTCCATTCTGGTGCTAGTATGCAAATTGTCTATATTCACTCTTTGCAACCCCTTCTGTTTGTCTTTTTATTCTCTTCCTACTGAGTCTATATTTAATTTTTGTCTCTCTCCCCTACACATCACATCTAGCCACAGTTATTCTCTATCTAGAAAGCCATTATTTTTAATTTCTTATATTGTGCAACTCTGTGTAGAAAGATTAGGTATTAAATAAGTTTCCTTTCTTTTTATGCTACGTTCATTCGATTTTGGACTCTAGTGAAGTCTGCAAGTAGAAATTTTGATGTTTCAATGTAATCCTTGAATCGTACTAAGATATTTTCTTGAGGAAACGAACTAAGATGTTTGACGCTGAATTACTTCATATACTTTTAACTACTAGGGAAGACATATTATATTTAACACTCATCTTGACGAACACTTGAACTACATTTGTTTGCTGAAAAACTATTGGAACAAGGGACAATTATGTACTATTTTCATGTTCCCTCATATTTGTACTCATTATTCTGCATTAACTTGCACTTGAAATTATTTTATTGCCCTTACATTGTATCATAAGGAAACAAGTGTAAGTGCGTGTGTCATGTACATTCTGCATTGTGTTTGCGATCATGGACATTGCGAGTTACTGTATTTTTTCATACATTTTTCTTTTTCAAACCCACTTTTGTACTTAGTCTTAATATAGGTTAGCCAATAACATTTTTTTATGTACTGTCTTAATATAGGTTAGACAATAACATTTTTTTAATAAGTGCACTTAAAAACTACAGTGATGGGCCTCCACATCACACATCATCTGGCTAACACCTGAATCTAACGAATCATGGAACCTAGTATTTCCCCAAAAGCATTTGTATTCAAGCATATAATTTTCAACACAAATTAACACTTTCTTAAATCTATCGCATTTTGGCTCAAGAGTGGCTTGGCTACCCACAAAACAAAACCCATCGGAGACTCGCGATCCTTTGGAAAAGCTCCCTTTTGACGTTTGCATTGCTGAGCACAAAAGTAAAACGTCCCAAATAGATGACTTTTGGCAAACCACACAATAGGACTTCTGTTAGTTTCAACAGAAAGAGCTTGTCTAGACGACAACAACAACAAAGCCTTATCCCATCAGGTGGGGTCAGCTAAAAGAGCTTGTCTAGACAATTGACATATTTACTTGTGACAAGTTGATCTTAGAGCAGCTTTGCTAGAGCTGTTCAATAGCAACCGTGAACAAGAAGCATTCATCTCTTCGCTGCAAATGGCGTTGATAGCAGAGATGAGTCACAAATAGAAAGGGTGAACTGTGTTTTGGAAGGACTAAGCGAAACTCCTTGATGTCGCACAATTTTTCTACAACCTTATGAATGAGTCAACAAATTAGAGTGCTTTTGAGATAGCCCCATTCTCAATGCTGTTGCCACGACTTATGGCGGCAAAGTCCATGTTGCTCACTGCATGTCAAGAGAATGACACAAACTGAATGACATGGTCCAGACTTGTCTCCAAGAAGCTGCAAAGTGCATGAAAAAGTAGACAGACCTTGTTCGACAAGGTCAATTTCAACATCGAAGATCGTGTGCTAGTGAAGTTAGCCTAGAATCTTTGGTTAACAGGAATAATCTGCAGAAAGGTCTCGTAAAACATGACAAGCACCCTATTTAAGATCCTAAAGAAGGTAGGCAAGGCTACTACAACTTGGAGCTTCCCCGGGTGTCAGGACCGGTCCAACCGTCAACCGGGTTCAAATCCGGCCTACAACATCACCCAAAACCGGAGATGCAGTTAGACCGGATTGGACCAGTCAAGACCGATCAAAACTGACCAAAACTAGTCAAAATCGGATAAAACCGGGTAGAACCGGTTTTTTGAACCAGAAATTATTTAATATTCTATTTGATAAAATTTTTATTTTAGATGGAAAAGATTTGGAGATGGACTTTTCCTATAGAAGAACTTTGACATGTTGGCCCATTAGTCTCCTCAATTAATACTTGTCCCTTTATTTCCACCTTCCTACTATTGTCAATGTGGGACTATATGTGTATACTAATATGCTTGTTTGTTCTTTTTCCTTTATGTAGTTTCGAATTTGTTAAACTTCAAACCTTATCTTATGTATTATATTATTATTATATTTAAAATTTTCAATGTCATATATGTATGTAATATGAAATTAATAATATATTTACTATATTATATATAACATTTATCATATTAGATAAATTGGTTAAAAATGGAGGGATGAAACTTGTATAATATACAAATAGTACTATAGTGTAGTTAATATATAATACACAAAAACAAAAAAATAAATTTAACAAGAATTTAATTTATCTGAGTGTATATATGTAATTTTAAACTTACTATTTGTGAATTTGATATATCTACATTACTAATTTAATATCTACATTACTAATTTAATATAAAATATATTATTTTAGTAGAGAATTTCACATGAGATTTATTTTTTATAAATTTATAATTGTTATTTTTCTTTCTGGTGACGACCGCGCGCGTGGCGTGTTTTTGCGGAGCAGAGGGTTCAGTTGAGCAGAGCGAAGCAGCATATGGGGTTGGGTGATTACAGGGAGCTGCGGCCGCTGTCGCACCTGCTGGTGCCTCTCATCATGCACTGGATCGCCGAGGAGATGACCGTCTCCGTTCTCGTCGATGTCACTACCCGCGCCCTCTGTGACTCCGGCGCCACTTCCTGCTCCGAGGCCATCTACTTGACCGGCCTCCAGCAAACGGTTCTTTTTCCTTGCTACTATGACTTACCTCCTCTTTACACAAATGTTCCCTTCATGAATTAAATTGGTCATGCTCCCTTTGTTCATTCCCCTCTCCTAAAAAAATGTTGTTCAGGTTTAGATGTCAGAATACCTCTTTGCCTTTTTCACATTACGTTTTTTGTGGTGGATTGGATATTTAGACAGCAGATTTTTCATCGCTTTACTCAGCTTGAGTATGTTTGTTGTGTTTTTTTCTTTTTTCTTTTGATTGCTCTTATAAATTCCGCCTATGTGTTATAGCCGGTTCCAAGCCCGGATAAAGGAGGAGGATTGTGTTAGGCCCCGACAGCCAGCGTAAAACCCTATCGAATCTCATGAACATGGCGTCGTATGATCCATGTAGCCGACTCCATCTAGTAGGATAAGGCTTTGTTGTTGTTGTTGTTGTTATTTTTCTTTCATATAATTAATTTTTACATCATGTAAGTGTGTATATAATTAAAATATAATAGCTTGATTTAATCTAGTATATTAAAAATAATATCTTATTATTACCGGTCCGCCTATGTTTTATAGCCGGTCCCAAGCCCAGATAAAGGAGGAGGGTTGTGTTAGGCCCCGACAGTCAGCGTAAAACCCTATCGAATCTCATGAACATGGATCAACGAACTAATAGAGCGGAATGACGTCGTATGATCCATGTAGCCGTCCCCACCTAGTGGGATAAGGCTTTGTTGTTGTTGTTGTTGTATTACCGGTCCGACCAGCTAGTCCAACCGAACTTGAAACGGACACTCATCCGGGTCATTGTCCGGTCCGGTCCTAACAACATTGGGGCTTCCCCCTCGAACGCAAAGCATCCATCTTTCACGTTAGCCTACTTAACCCATCCGAAGAAGATTCTGGAGATCCTGAGTGTGGGATGTCAAAACGCACTCTATCGGCCATCCGTTAACGATTCTCTGAAGAAGTTGAAGAAGTTCTCGCCTTGTGATATTCAAAGCTCAAGGAGTATTTTGTTCTATGGAGACTGGAGTGGAAGGCCAAGCATCCAAACAAGTTTAGAGCCGTAGAAGCATTGCGGCAGTTCAAGTAGAAGACTGAAGAATTTGAAGTTGCGATGTTGAGGACATCGCCACCTTAAGTGGGGGAGAATATTATGGATGTTTTGAATTGCATTCATCGACCATGGGCGTTAATCAAGTTATTTTAATTTTCCATGCATATTTTCTTTATAAACTCACTTTTGTACTTAATCTTAGTATAGAGTTAGCCAATTACATTTATTAATAAGTGCACTTAAAAATTACACCCTCCATGATGGTCCTCCACATCACATGTCGTCATGTCAACAACTGAATCTACCAAATAGTAGTGGAGAGTAGACTAGTGCTCCCTGGAGATCTTTGTATTCAAATATTTTATTTTCATTATAAATCATTGATTTCTTATTTCTAGTGCATCTTGCTTCAAGCGTGACTAACAACCCACAAAACGAGACCCTTTGAAGATCTGTGACCCTTCAAAGAAGTGCCCGCTTGATATGTGCCCAAACAAGTGGCCTTTGTCAAGACGCACAATAAGACTTCCACTAACTCTTAACAAAAAGGGCTTATTTAGATGATTGACATATCTATACGCTGCACAAATCATCGCAAATGATAAGTGTCTCCGTGACACGTGCATGGTGAACCATGTTCTTTTTTTCCAATTACAAAGGTAAGTCCATGAGCCCAATACAAATTTGGAAATAAAGGATTATGCATGAAAATTAAATTTGCAATATTTTTTTGAGAGATAAATTCGCAATATTTTTATCCAAGAGTTGAGGGTGTGCTGCTGCACCTTGCCCCTTCTCACTAACCACATTTTTAACTTGTGTTGAAATCCTGATTGGAGATGGATTGACCAATAGCAAGAACTTCAGTTAGTAATCAGCTTACCATAACTACCAAATAAATTTATACTATGTTGGATATTGAGTATTTACCTTTTGAGTCTTAAGTATTATGATGGAGAGTCCATAAATTTCAGATCACCTGGAATGATGACATTAATTTGAATCACTTTTTTTATGAGGATCTGAATAACATTGAAATAGAGTATTTATATCTGGAACTAGGCAACATATATACTGAGGTTTTATTCACGGCCTTTTTATCATCTCTGATCTGTTCTTCTACTTCCATATCTTTTCCTATTTTTTTAGGGAGAATGTTTTTTCCATAAATTTCTCCTTTTTATGCTTCTATGTTTAATTTTGTGGGTGTTTATTATATCATTATAATTTTTGCTGCTACTTAGTGTGCTTCTACAAATCTTTACACGCAATTTGTAAAACTGGATTCCGTTAGATGGTGTTACACAAGATGACACCCTTTTAGGAATCTATTTCCTTTTTCATTTTGGGAAGAAAATTGACAAATCTTTTCTCTGATATTTAATCACATTTTTCATCTTTCTTTGACCTGTTAATTTTTTTTAGCTGTTATTGAATCTAATTGTCTTTTTTCGTCCATATACCTAGTGGATCTGATGAAGGCAGGTACATTCATAGTTCTCAGAAATGCAAAAATTGATATGTTTAAGGGATCCATGAGGCTTGCTGTGGACAAATGGGGCCGTGTGGAGGTAGTCACCGATCCAACAAGTTTTGTGGTCAAGGAGGATAACAACCTGTCATTGATTGAATATGAACTGGTGACTGTCGTTGAAGAATAGATGAGAAATAGATGCCAAGAGGTGTTGCCCCTGAACGAGAAAAAAATGTTTTAAGACTTTTGATATTTAAGGCGTTAGATTTTCTCTGCTAAGGTTGCTATGGTGCCTAGAATTGCTAAAGCAAAAACTATATAGGACTGCCGCAAAAGAAAACTCTTGTATAGGACAAAAAGCAGTTTCTTGGTGCAATCATGAGGGCTATATCTGTGAGGGCCAGATTGTCAGACATTAGACATAAACAACTGAGTGAGAGAAATCTTTGTTGCCCAGAGATGTTTACTTATCATGTAACTCTTTTCTTATTGTTTTATTTATAGCATCAACTTATCAGACAGTTTTCTACCTTTTTGGAATATCGCTTTGCTCTATTTCAATGTCACCTTTATGTTTTTAATGGTTGATTTCATTCGCAGTGCGAGTTTGTCATGACTTTATGTTTATTGTTCCATGAATTTTTACGACCTGCCTGTTCATGTTTCTTCTGATAATTAATGACGATGGCATCTTTATTTCGTCTTCTTGCACCACACATGTTCTTCTATCAGGCGTTATGATCTCTTATTATCACTTCTATTCGGTGCAATTTGATAAAAGCAACAATTCAATCAAACACCTTAATTTTTTATTTTATAATAAAGTAATTTTATTTCAATTTTATATTCTTAATTTCTTTGACTCATATAGGAACATAATCTAAATTCCTCAAATATTATCCATTCTCATTTTTATATTCTTATTTCGTTAAATTTTAAATTAACTTGTCAAGATGTCTATTATTTTTTCTTTAATAATTTAATAATGATTTATATTAGTAATAATTTTAAAAAACTAAGATAATTTAAATTATCGATTGACTAATTAGGAGTAGGGATCCTTAATCAAATAGAGAGTGGAGAGTTCGGCCAACTGATTTTGTTACCACGATAAGTACCCACCAAACTCAGCAGTGCCTCCACCCCAATCAAATCATTGAATCCGGTAGAACTCGGACATCCACCCTATTCCTCAGGCCCATCAGACACGGAGATGTAAAATGTGAAACGCATTCGATCCACTTCTATCTCGAGTCTTAAAACTCTCGAAATAAAAAAAAAAAGAAAAAAGAAAAAAAAAAACGATCCCAGAGTCCGAATCGCCCCACGCTTGCGCTTCCCGGCGGGTCATGTACCACCTTCAAGTGCCATCGCCGCCGCCAGATCTAAGCCGAACCCCGCCGACGAGTTACTCTGCACCTTCTCCGACCACGACGACGAAGACGACGACGAAGACGACGACGGAAGAATAATCCGCCACTCCCGGCGGCTTTTCCCGGACGGTTATGCGTCTCCAGGCGACCAAGGTCGACCTGCTCTCCCGTTGTCCCCATCAGACCGCCGCGGTCTCCTCGCTCCTCTTTGATCCCTCGTCGGGCTCCCTCGCGCTCATGCTCTCCGACGCCTCCGCCCTCCTCTTCCCCTCCTTCTCGGCCGCACCCTCCGTGCCGCCGCCGCCCACTGTCGTGCCCCCTATCACCACTGCCGCCTGCTTCCTCCGTCTTCTCCCGTCCACAGACGTCCTATTCCTCTCCGCTTCCCCTCTCGCGTCCGGCGCCTCGGTCCAACTCCGTGCATGGATGTTTCAGCCCATCCCTCGTTTCGTCCCTGCCAAGCTCAGCTTCAAGAACCAGCTCCGCCGATCCGCCGTCGCCCTCGATCTCCCCCATGGTCTTACCCTGCGACTTGCCTCGTCCGTGAACGCTTTTGTCGTCCATTCCCTCGTGGCCGGTCAGATCTGGGTTCTCGCGGCGAAGCCCGAAGGGGATGGGAAGGATGCGGAGATAAACCTTGTGAAGTGCGCGGTCGTGGAACTCACGTTACCCGTCTACTCGGTGGCGATGTCCAATGGGTTTCTGCTGCTAGGGGAAGTGAACGGCGTTAGAGTGTTTCCGCTACGGTGGTTGATTAAAGGCCGGAAGTCTAAGAAAGGTGGAGCCTTTGGATCAAGGAAGTCAAGTTCGGTTATTCCGGATGATGATTTGAGCAAAAAGAAATTGCCCAATGGAGTGACGATTTGTAATGCTTATGACAAGATTACTTGGGCAGCCAGTGGAGCCGAAGATGTGGCCAAAGAGAAAACAATCGGATGTCCAAGTGAGTACTAATTTCATCTCCTCGTTTTATAGGATGGTAATTGATTATGGCCAGATTGTTCTAGTGTTTGATCGATTGGCAGATTTAACTTCGGGTTTTGTAGAGGGACAACCTCTCTTAAAATATATGGTTTTGTTTGATGACGCATTTGAAAAACAAGTTTTGACTTTTTTCTTGAGATAATTTGTCCAAGTTATTAGTATGAGAAACAAATTTGATAATCTTGATACCTGAAATTGGATGCTAGCACAACGAAATGAATCATACACTATAGCTTACCCGTATGCTAGTCGAAGGTAGATGATATGTTATTTGCTGCAGACGTGATTTGCTAAACATTGTTTTATTCTGAAATCCAATTATATCTACAAGAAAAGAAAACTGGAAAAATGTGTTTGACTTGAGAACCAATTTAAAAATGATGTGCTCTGATCCACCTTGGAATTAGCTGTTATAGTTCGCCTGAATTTATGTATATGTATGTACTTGAATATGCAAGATAAAGAGGATAAAGATACATATATGGTGGAAGCTTAATCATGTTACCTTCAGCTTGTTTTCACCTTTAAAATTGACTTCTCATTCTCATGAGAATGCGCTAGGTATATTTCATATTGCTTGTGAAGTTTACATTTCTTACCTTATTGATAATTTGTGATTTGTGATTTCTGACTTCTCTTTCTGACAACTAAATATTTTGAAAACATGAGGGTGTATAAGTTCTATCCATAAAAAAAAAAAGAAGTTCTATCCAATAAGGTGAACTACTCTAAAAAAATAAGGTGAACTACTCTCCTAAAAGAATAAGGTGAACTAGTCCTAATAAGTAATAAAAGAAGACATTTAGTAATGTTTCTTCGCCGCACCATTAGTTGAGCTTTGCTGAAAGTTCAAAACTAATATTTTACTGTCACTGGAATCTATCCCTTAAGCTACAAATCTTGTTTAGTGTGATAAAATTTCTCTGTTGATCTTTTCCATCCGTTCCTATTATTTTTGGAAAAGTCATGTTTTCGTGTTCGGGAGTTCTCTTTGTAGTACGTTTTTCCAGGGGAGTAGTATGTTTTTTTTACATGGTTCTTTCTAGTTTCTACTATGTCAGTTTGAAATGTTATTTCTTTTGAGCCTTTTCATCTTTCTTGCAGACAAACTAAGGACAACTAGGTTAAGGCAGACTTCATGTGATCATTTTTCATTGTTTGTTATGATGGGGGGTGTTGAAATCCAGAACTCAGGAAGGGATAAAAGACCAGTGACATCACTAAAAGTGATCTCAATTCATTTGCTATCACAGAAGAAGATTTTAATATTGGACTCCACTGGATATTTGCATGTTTTGACCTTGCCTAGTATGGCTGCTTCGCCAGAAATGGATGCCCATTTTTCCGAAGATGCTCATCTGCACCATCTCAGTCACACTATGAGAGTTGAAATGTTGGCCGTTCTTCCTGATGTTTCCTCAAGTATGCTCTTGGTTCGTATTTCTATCTGCCTTTCCTGCAACCCTCAATTGAGACAAGTTTCCATAAATTATTTTGCAGAGACACAATTTATTTGGATATCTGATGGAGGACATTCCATGCACATAATGCCAGTTGCTGATATTGACTTTCCTGCTAGTGAGATAGATAAAGATGGAAACAAGGAAAAGATGATAGATATCTCAGGTCCCATTTTTTTCTCAAATTTGTCTGTATTAGTGGACTTAATAGACACTGTTTAACTGCTTCATGAAGTTCCTAGTTAAATTAGGGTGCATTGCACCATGCAATCCCATAGTTTTGGACCTTTACATTGGTATCTTTTTTATCAGACTGTCCAAAACGCAATCAATATGAATCAACAACAACAACAACAAAGCCTTATCCCACTAGGTGGGGTCGGCTACATGGATCATACGACGCCATTCCGCTCTAAAAACTAGGTGGATAAAAAAGATATGAATCATTGGATAAAAAAGATAACCCAGACCCCTAAAAAAAAATCTAAAAACCCAGAACTAGGGGATTGCACAGTGCAATCACAAACCCTGATACCTCTCTCTCTCTCTATATATATATATACACACACACACACCTATATGTATATGAGGCATATTAGCGTGCAATCACTCTGCACCTTTGGATTAGTATCATTTTGACCTAACGACGTAGTTCACCTATATTTTAGGCCATCAGATCGAAATGATGTGATTGCACGGTGCGACCACAGTTTGTGGTTGCACGCTAATTTAACTCTCTCTATCTATCTATCTATCTCCAATTCTATGAAGTTATTGTTACAAATGTATAATTACCCATTATGTTGTAGAACTATTAAGAAGTAGTTTATGTACCCTTCCTCCATAGTTATATATATACATAGATGAGGACCGCAATCTCGGTGGTCATCCTTTCTCCTCTAAAAAGAAAGTTTATGTATCCTTCCTTTAAACCATGATTGTGTTTCCTTGAATATTCTTCTTACTCATCAGTTGTTATATCTTACATATTCAGAATTTTTTATGTTCTTTTATTTGTAGCTGTCCATGCTATATTTACCAGTGAAAAGGTTCTGGAAATCGTTCCTCTTTCTGGAGAGTCAATCTTGGTTCATTGTCAAGGTAATCCAAACAGCTTTTTCCAATTCATGTTTATATAGTTTTCCTCTCAAAAAAATTGAGTTTATATATATCTATATAAACATGTAGGTTGGTGCTTCAGCAACGGTGCATTATATAGTATGTACTCATTCGGAATTCTGCCGGGATCTAACTCGTGCTAATTTGCAGGAGGATTATACACATATGTTGTTGCTTGAAGTTACCTGGTCGTTCTCCTATGTGCTGGTATGTCTCATGCTTGAGTTATTGTGGAAAGGAGCTATTCTTCTCTTGCTTTCATATTTTATTCATATTGTATCCTTGTAGATGCTTGTTCTTGCTGATAACTCAGAAATTGTTGGCCTGGGTAGCATAACTGATGCACAATTGAAACTCCAATTTACATCTTGAGCTATGATTTTTTAATGAAGTATACACAAAAAACTGCATTTACATGTGATATTTAACTAAGATAAATTTGAAGCTTGAGTTCTGAATTCTGATTTACTGTTGACTTCTTCTATATGATCATGTCATTACTTCTTAGCTCTTAATTATTATTCTATACTAAGCTGTATCTCCATGGCGGCAATATATCACATTAGCATTTCATCTGTTTATTGCTTTATTGGTTTTACAAATTCAGACTAATTTGATAAAACTTGAATAATTTGAGTTCAAATGGTCTCAGGATTATGCTTGATTTTGTTCGCCCTTGATTTTTTTATTGCAAGTTGAATCGTTTAACTAAATGTCTATGCTGTCACAATATGTTTCTTAGTTATAATGAACAACCCTTTGACATGCAGTGTGAAGATTGATCTTGCTTATCTCCAGTACAGTTCTGAAGCAATTGGTCTTAAAACTGGGTAAGAAGTCTTGTTTGATAGTAGTGTCAGTCTGTCCAATTATATAGAATGAGTGTTTCTGTAACCTATTGGGTTCATCTAATTTTATTATTCTGGGATTCATCGGTAGTTGTGCATTCTTCGCATTGGAGGGTTCTTTCTCTTAACCTGTTATTGAAGTCGTGGCTATGTTAACCTTATGTTTCAAGTTAGAACTTCAAGCTTATGACTTCAAAGGACATCACCAATTGCTGGAAGGTAAGTTGTCTTTCTTATTAATGTGCATATGTTTTCATTTGATGCAAGAGAATCATTGCGATCGAATTGCCTAATGGTGGGGTCATGTGCTTTTGATATTCTAGTAGTTTCATTAGATTAATCACAACAATAATCAAGTTGGTAAAGTACATTAGAACAATATCAACCATGCAGATATTCACAATTTGGCCTTATGTGACAGGTACTCTATCTTTAAGTTTACATGTATCTCTCTTTTCTACCTTTTGATTGTTCATCATTTCAAACGCACAGGACATTGGAAAACAGTGAATATTATAGAGACTAAAAGATCAAAGATCACATTAATGAGAATGCCCTAAGCTATAATTATGATATCGTGCATGCTTGTGGGCAGCCAGTGAATTCCTTCTCCACATGATTGGCAAATTTTAGTGGCATTAGTTGTAATCGGAAAAATGTATGGAGGACCTTAAATTGCTAGCTGAAAGAGAAAAGAGGTGGTTGGTATCTGCCACTACCAGAGATGCACATTTGTGACTTTGCAAACTGTTATATTCTTTCCCTGTCTGTTATGTTTTAGAAGTTGAGCAACCCTAGTCACATTTAAGATCATGTCCATGCCAGGTAAAATTCTAAAAAAACACTTGCTGAAGAACAATTTTCTTTGTAGGACACTGAAGAAAAGTTTTGCTACATATATTCAGGTTATCCATTGTTAAAATTTTAAGCATCTAGAGAACATGGTTGTGGTACAGTGTTATACATCCGCAAGATTTCGAATTTGATTCTAATCTAAATATTTTTATGTCGTTACATCCTATTTTCCTTTTATGTAATAGGCATACAATTTTCTCCTTGTACCTGAAAAAAAATTAATACATCTTTTAATAATTGTCCTAAGAATCACTTGAGATTGAAATAGTTTCCCTTATAAGCATGATGTTACTGAAAGTGATGAGTGTCAATTCAATTAATAGAATAATGTAGCTAAATTCTAAGGACTAATAATTGATATTTTATCAAAGGCAAGATAATAAGATAATTTAATAATCTTGATTGCAATTAACAAAATGAACGAGGCATCTGTACTCCAATGCCGCATGCTGCATGCACGTGTATCCTTTCCATTTGTGATGATACTTTAGATTCCCAGGTATCCTTTTCTTATTTCCTCAGGATAGGCTGCAAGTCAAGACCAAGGTTGAATGAGGGGCATCTATTGGTACAATTACGTTTTCATGTCAAAGACTATCTGGATGGTTGTCTAGGTGATTTTTTCTCACATGGATCAGGATAAATTGGTTCCATTTGACCAATTCCGATCCACAAAAACCTTGAGGTCGGCAATTTAAATTGGTGACGGTACCTGGGAGTTTACATCAGAGAGTTCATTAACTCTATCAAACTCTTGCCATGGATTGCCAGATAATACTGTCATTTTGAAATGTTTAATTTTGAGATTATTCCATTTCATATTGTAACTCTGTAGTCGTTGATACTCTTAATAACTTATAAGGCGATACAGGAACTCTACTAATTAGCCTTTCCTTTTGCAAGACTTTTGGTCCATTTGTAACATCGGTTTTCTAGTAGTAGCTTGAAGGGTGCTTGTATTGATGTAATAATTTTGGATTAGGTTTTATTTATGTTCATTACCTTGATATGTTAACTCCGCCTATGTTTTATAGTCGGTCCCAAGTCCGGATAAAGGAGGAGGGTTGTGTTAGGTTCCGACAGTCAGCGTAAAACTCTGTCGAATCTCATGAACATGGATTAACGAATATATCTGACCTCACCTAGTGGGGTAAGACTTTGTTATTGGTGTACCTTTATGTTTACTCGTTGACAATAATGATTTGACGGGTAATGTCTATTTGCTTGTCATTTGGCAATTGAACATTTTAATTTATTAAACATACAAGTGGATTACTTGTGTGTAGTATATTATATAATAATCATATTTCAAATCATGCAATTTTTTCTCCGTGAAAAATTCCACTCTTAATTTTGTGGTGCACTGCAGTGTGCACATTCCTAATAATAATAATAATAATAATAATAATAATAATAATAATAATAATAATAATAATAATAATAATAATAATAATAATAATAATAATAATAATATAAGCTCTCCACGAGTTTCCATGAACTAGAGGAGCGCTTACTTTTACTGACAAACTATTAGATTGGCTTGTTTCTTTATACATCGAAATTAAAACTACAATCTAAAAAGAAAATTTAAATGATTTAAATTGGTCAAAGAGATTGCCGAAGTCAAGCAGCGGAGTGCTCTTTGAAGGAAAAATAAAAGGTCATCCCAAAGTTTGGCGCATAATGACCACAACGTTGCTGAACTTTCAGTGTTGGTTTAAATCACGTTCAAGGCATTTAGGCATAATTTATAGCTTAATTTTAGTTGATTTCCGTCTTAGGGCAGCAAAACTAATTGAAAAGTGAATTTGAACTTGTTCAATGCTTCATCATATTGTTTCGGACTATTTTCATTTAGCACCAACTAAATTAAACATTTTTAATATCTAATTTATAAATCAATAAACTTCCAAATTCTATCAGCCACCCTTCCCTATGGGTGATATCTTGGCCCTTCCTCCACCCTCTGCTTATCAAGAGGGTGGTAAAGGACCTAGACGACTTTGTTTATAATTTTTTTTTAATATTTAAAAGGGGCAGAAACATTTTATCATTATTTAAAAAATGTTAATAAAAAAATATGGAAATGTTTAAATTTATAATTTGAGGCGATATGAAAATAAAATTAAAATTGATAAAGCATCACAGGAAATACCTTAGCAATCTTCGCACAGGCCGCGATTGATCAGAAAAAAAAACGACCAAAACGAAAAACTCATCCGAAATTTCATTTTTAGCAGTTTATCATAAATTTAAACCTTACAGATTTGATTAACTTGCGACAGTGACACTTAAATAGGTCTAATGGCCTATCAATATCATCACAGCATTTCAAACTTTTTTTTTTACATTTCAACAGTCGAACAATAGAAGATAAGACAAGTTCATCATATTGGACCTTGACTTGGCCCTACCGTCCACCAAGTGCATGGGCAGTGCACTCACTCTACACCCACCCACCAACAAAAAACAAAAGGCAGCATGATCCCTGTAAATTCCTCCTGTCATGCCGCAAAATACTTCCAGTGATTGAGAAACTCAATACATGGCTTCTGAGTTACCAATCACCACCACAATCATACCAAACAGGAAACAAGTAGAACAGAAACACTAAAAAGTGGCATCCCCATGCCCTCTCCGGGGAAGGAGTGGGAGACTGAATTCGGGCATAATACATAGCTGATACCTATTTGCAGGAGTAGTCGAGGGGCACGTGCCGATCAGGAGCTAGATCTTATGAAGGAGCACGTTGATCGAGCTCCACCTCGTAGTCTTTGGGCTTGTCTTGAGGGCTGTATATGGCACTGGCAACTGAAATTGGCATCACACAAAGGGCCTTGGACTGCAGGAACTGCATTGCTGCGCCTATATCCTCCTCCATGAGCTTTGCCACCTGATGCTCGGTGCCATCATTGGTCCACTTCTCCCAAAACTGACTCTTAACTCCATCTGCTGACTTACTCTACATTTAGGAAAAGATCACTAGTATCATTAAGAAAGAAAAGAATGGAGTACCGTTTGCGGTCCATTAATGGAAAGTACTGACAGGGTCACTAGTAAACATGCAACTGAAGCAAGAAGCAAGGTCGCAAATTCACATGCTTGGGCAAGCAAGGGAATGAGGTGTCAAGAATTGCAATCAGTATGATGCTACAATTAAGTCACCAGCGTTCCAGACAAAAAGTGCAATTTAAACTAGAAAATAATGTACTAGATTATGGTACTACCTAACATGTGAAATTTGAAAACATTAATGAAAAACTAACCTATAGTTGATTTAACAATCAATAAGCAAAACATTGAAGAGAAGGTTCAGTTTCAACCACTGACAGAAAGCATGAACATGGAAACTCGTATTGAAGAAGGCCAGTGCAGTCAATGAGCCTGCATCATTCTCATGTGAAAGACAACGAATCATAGAAAAATCTAGAATCTTCCGATTATAATGGACTTTAAACTGGAAATCTGGATATAGCACTAAGCAGCTTTTACTTATGAATTTTGGAAGTGTCTTCAACACGGTAATAATTGTTTAGAGCTTTCCCTTTAACCAATTCTACATTTTTAGACTTGGTTAGTGCGGATTGGATAAGATTCAAAAATTGCCTTGTACTATCAGCACCTAAGCAGGCCGCATAAACATTTAAAATGCAAGGCTGCTCGACACTTGACACAGCAAAATGCAGACAATGGATAACAGGGTCTCTTGTATAGCTCATATTAAGAAATATGCAAAGTTTTATGTGAGCACATTCTTGATAACGGTACTTGCAAATGCGATGCCTTGAGTAAAGAAAATCGTGAGATAAATATAGCATGATTTCTCATACATGGAAGGAATATGATCCTCAATCAAGTCAGAGGGAGATAGAAATTTAAGCATGACTGCCAGAGGTAGGAGAGCTCTACAGCAAGGCAGAATTATATCAACCATGGTGGTTGACCACCTGAAGCCATTGCAAAATGTTATCCTAAATAATAAACTAGAATCAAGCAGATAAAGAGATAAATCAACAATATCCTCCCATGAGCTAGCATAAATATGTAAAGAAACACGGAAGGAATGAAAATAAAAAAACAGAAAAGAGACAATGAATTGAATCGTGTTCTATCATTATGTAGTACCTCCAGTGACAAGAGAGGGATATCAGCCAAAAGATGGGCCATAGTACCCGCACCACCCAGCCTACTCATGCTTAAAATCTGTCAACACAACCAACAACTTCAGGATCATAAATGAAAGGAATGAATGAAGATTCATGAACAGTTGGTGTAGCTAAAATGCTTATTTTATATTCCCAATAACTAGAGAGTAGGAAGAACTACACATTGACATAGAAAAAGGAAACACAGGAACTTGAACTAAAGATACGCCACCAATTATTGCAAACTAGCACATCACGAGCTAGAAAGCTTATGAAGTTCAAACATATAAACTTACATAATGAATCAATAGACCTAAGGATTCTCCATAAACTGCCATCACCCAAACTGATGATAATCACATAGGATTATGATAGCAAGTTTCTAAGCTTTAATCATCAATATGACAAGTATTTGTTGCCATTGACACCTTCCACCTGATAATTTCAGTTGAGTTTGCTGACACATCTAATGGAGTGGTTTGGTTGAAAAAGATATGACCCTGGTCTTCAATTAACACAAATGAGTCACAATGATGCAATCAGTACAAAACAAATTTAAGTTGTTGAAATAGAGCCAATAGAATTTGATATTTATACATCTCTATGTCAAAAAAGGTTATCTTGAAGCATTTAACTTCCTGAAAAGGTTATCTTGAAGGTCATTTAACTTCCTCAAAATGCTTTTCTTGCAAAGTGGTTGCCAATAGATCATGAAGATTAGCATCCACCAGTTGTCAAATTATTTACCATTTCGATTTAGGCACAGGTGACAACAATCACTAAGCTACTTGATCTACCAAGATCCTAATGAGTCAAAGCACCCATGTCTACATGTATAATGACTGAGACACTTAGATCATTCGGCAAGCTCCAGTGAGAAACAAAAGGAAAAACTTTTAATTAGCTCTGAAGCTGAAAAATCTCGGAACTATCTTGACAATAGAGGAAATGAGTCAGATCCTTTGACGTATAGTCCGAGAATATCATTTGACCATAAGGAAATAATCTTTGACATCTTACCTTGACTTGTAGCCTCAGAAATTTCACATAGTCAAGAATCTCATCAAGCATCGCTGCTCTATCAGTCTGCATGAAAGAATTGAATCAGAACGATAAGGCATAAGAAAGGAAATATACATCTCAAGAACCATAGTTGTTGACTGAAACATAAAATGAACAGTCAACTAATGTCCAATAGTTCAATTTCAAGTTCCTCAAATTAGGAGTGCCAATTTTTTTTGCAAGCGACATTTCCATACAGAGCTGATTCACCAACTGATTTGGCATTAGCTAACAACAGAAGGAAAGGGATAAGGCATGGACGGAAGCAGATATACTTGCATACCCTGAATAAACTGGTAATCATTATAAAAATGCACTGTAATGCTAGAGAATGTTGACAAAATGGTGAGCACTATGAGTGTAACTAAATCAACAAAATGTGAAAAATTCCCACATGTAATCATAAATGAAAAAGTGAAGAGGTGGGTGGAAAAAGTACACAAATCAAATTGGGTGAACCGTGCACCAGAAAACACTCCTTTCAAACGATAAGAATTGCCAACCCAAATGACATATATATACACATACATACATTAACAGATAATTTGATCCTTTTTCTTAAAAAATGACATCAGAAAATCCCAAATCTAAGGAAAAAGTGGATTTTGTAGTTGCTTACCAATATTCATGATAAAAAACTATGAAGTGATGTATCTATTTTCTATTGTGGTTGGGTACGGTTATCAATAATACCGACAGTAAACAATAAACCTACTAACATGAAGTTGTTATCAGTCTAGAAAATTAAGGTATGTGAATACATGAATTACATTTTCTGGGAGGGTACTGTAGAGAAAATATTAATGCTGAAAACCAAGAGTCACATGGCCCATAAATGCTCTACATGGCCGTTCTAAAAAGCTTATAACCCCAAGTCACAACAAAAATAAATCTAACCAACCTTCTAGTTCTACAAAATTAAATACTGATACATCTTAATGTCTGCAGTTTTAGGTTCTTGAGCCTCTTAAAGATTAAAATTTCACCATGACAATTGATAACTAATACCAACATGAAAGATTAGATGAAGGCATTGAAAGTTTCACCTAACCAATTTGACCCCAGCAAAAGGCAGGTATTGATTTTACTGAATGAAGAATCATGTACAATAGTACCCTACAAGAAAAAAGAAATCTAATATCTGTTTTTCACAAGACATATTCTGGAAGTTCTACAAGACATCTGATTTTTTTTGAAGTGGCGAACTAAGTTGTGTTTGATTTGATTTCTTATTTTAGCCATAAGAATAAGAAACTTTCCTAGTGATTTTACTATAAGTTTGAGGAAATAAACAAACTAGTTGACTTTGAGGTCTATATTCAAAATGGATTATACTAAGGGCAAATTTCATAGTGATTTTATCCGCGAATGCATTTCCAAGAACTTGTTTATGGGTAATATAAATGAATGCAGAAAGATTGATACATCATCTGACACATTAAAAAAATTTCTCATAAGAATAAATGATTATCACCTTGTTAGTATTGGGCAACAATTCCTGAAGAGCTCTAAACCTTTCAGCTATTCTTTCTCTGCGTAGCTGTTTCACATAAAAGAGCAAGAGGTAGTTCGTTATGCATCAAGCTTTATTTTCTCTATGGAGAAAACCTGAATACATTCAAGTGGAGTATCACAAGGAATATAGACTTAGCTTGGACAATAACATCTGCAACAAGATCGACACATTGTTGTAATAAAAATAGTACCAATTACATCTCTAGGCATGTCCTTTCTCTTAACTTACATAAAAATCTCCAATTGTCCCTATTTTATTCATTTTTCTTCTTCCTTCTGGAAGAACTGCCCTTCGAAAACACAACAAATTAGATATGACTCTAAAACTCTTCACTAGATGATGGGAAAGCTTTTATTTTGTAGTTTATGCCTATCTCATTTCAGAAAGATAGTGCATTAGCGTTTGTGAATTTCTTTTTTCGAAACAGAGTTAAAAAAACGAGTTTTTTATGGGCTAATTTCCTATGATCAATATCTTGGAAGAAGTTTGATGGAAAGTGTGAAGAAGCAAAAATATGCATATGCAAACTTCAAAGCAACTCCTTTTTTTTTTTTTAAGTGAACTTCAAAGCAACTCTTAACACTCAGGAAGCCAACAAGTTGAAGTTCAAGTCAGTACTCGCTCGGCAATGCTATGGGGATCAGTGGCTTGGCCGCGCCGCGCACGCACTTTCGGCCGGGCCGCCTGCATGTGAGGCATGGCAGTGAACGCGCTTTGAATTGCCTGCCCATGCTGCATCGCAATCAAGATATAAAGCGCATCAAACAACAAGATGCAACAAAGAAGACAACAGAGAATTTAAGATTTCCTCAAAGCCACGAACCGAAACCTCGACATAATTCCGACCGCTTGGATTGGATTGCATGGCGCCCAACCCCGGAAGCAAACTGCTCAGCTGAATGGGATCTCTATTCTGCAAATATATATTTATGTACACAGTACACACGCATTAAAAAAACGTCCTTTTTTACACTAGAAAAAAGAATACTGCAACCAATTTTTGTGGTATTACAAGCTGTAGCGTTTTTGCTTTAAATTAAATATAAACAAAATAAAGCTTCCGCACGCGCTGGAGAGGATGCGACGCCAGCTTTTGCGTAATGGAGGTTTGCCACACAACAACCTTTTTGCCCCAAAAGAACGCCCAAAAAAAACGCAGACGTGCCCTTTGATCCAAATTAAAAAGAAGAAAAAAGCCATTTGATCCAAATTAAAAAGAAGAAATAATTAAAGTGGACAAAGAGAGATGAGAGGGGCAAGAGCGTCATTGCAGATATTTAAGTTTAAATAATACTCTCCAATGACCCAAACAACCTCGACAAATCCCACATTGACAAGCCGACAGAAATTATCGTGCGGTCGAAAACATAGGGGTAAAACAGTAAACCGGATCCAGGGAAGAAGGAAACCGAGTGGTGTCGCTCACCGTCAGGTTCACAGCCGGCGTTCCCTCCGACCTCGACGCGGCGCCGGCCCTCTGCTCATCCTCCACGCGAAGGGCGAGGGGGAACACCGCCGCGGGGAGGCCTCCGGCGACGGAAGCGTTGCCGCCGCCAGAAGGCACGACGTGGTGGTGCGTCAGGGCGGGAGGCGCCCCGCCGCCGTAGGCGGACATGGAGAGGAGCTGCTCGAGGAAGTCGTCGGCTACGACGTCCGGCGGTGGGCGAGCGGGAGGGTGATTGTTGGCCATGAGATGACGGCGCAAAAGACAAGTGGGCGGGGAGGCGGGAGAGGGACTGAGTGCGCGCGCCGGCGCGCGGGGCGAAGCGGTTGGTTGCGGCCAACGACGAGAGAGGGACGGGGGAGGAGGATGAAAAGGAGAGATTTTGGGGAGTCGGGAAAGGCGTCGGGGGGGGGGGGGGGGGGGGGGGGGGGGGAAGGAAAGGGGGGGGGCGTTATCGAGCTCTGCGCTTGCGCCGAGCGGGCGCTTATGGGCGTGTGCGCGCTGAGACAGAGGAGGGAGAAAGAAGTGGAGAAGGGGGGTGTGTCATGTCATGTTCCTGGTGCGTGTGCTCCTGTTGGCATGTCAAAGTCTCCATGGGGGAAAGGGAATTGAAATGATCAAAGGAGGTCATGATGGCTTCTGCCTCTCTCTCTCTCTCCTCGTGCTTTGCTCGTCTTACTTTTTAACCATTTCCAAATCTCCTTTTTCTTAATTAAATTTTGAAAATTAGATAAGATGAACAACCAAATTGATACGGTAATTTGAACTCTAAATTCTTTTTTAAAAATGATAATACGACAGAGTGATGTAGTTTGAACATCTTAATCACTCTCAAGTGCTAAACTAATAATAAGTTATTAGACTTAATCATGTTTCCTTTTTTAAGTAGGAACATAATCTTTTCATCGTTTTATTTATTGGATAAAAAGTTTCAGTATCAAAACAATATTTTAAAATAAGTTAAATATTATTTATAATTTTTTAATTAAATGAAAATAAGGAATAATAGGAAGGATAGGCTCTGCCATAAGCATCAGCGTTTGTAAACATTTCTAATCATATCTGTGAGTTTTTCTTGTCGTTTAATACTGAACCTCGAAAATATCAATAAAAGTTGTAGGGTGATAAATTATTATTAAAATTTTGAGTTGGAATTTTTTTATAATTTTTTTATTAATATTTTATTCATTATTATCTAAATAATTTAATTGAATTTGATGATCAATCGATTTTTAATATATCAATAATCCCTTATTTAACATCACAGAAGAAATTCAGACATTGAGAACTTGAATAAAAGAAATTCAACCTGTAAAATAAGTGAGACTTTATACTAACCAAGAAAGCAAATCTTATCTCACGTTCCACCAAGTTAATATTATTCAATTATCCGAAAATTTTGGAAAGCTAATTCTTGAATAACATATATAAAAGAAATTACAATTTACAAGGGATCAAAAAAGGACATAATGGCGAATGCGGATAGAGTACTTCAGCTATTTTCTAATAGAGGTTATGAGTGTTACAATTGACAAAGTGCTGAATCATTAATTTTCATTATACACGCATCTTAATAGCTAATATGTCCTATGTGTACATGATATTTCAGTGCTTTTTCAAACAGAGAGAGAGAGAGAATCACTTAAGATGATCATGACTGTTCAAGGCAACTTCTTTTGGATAGCTCAAAATTTTCAATTCTAACTTGTTTAACTTTGTTTCCCACATGTTCGAACCAGGCGAAAATGGTTTTAGAGATCAAGCTCGAATTGATAAGAGATCCAAAGAAGGAACAATTTCGTCAGAGTTGTTCTTCCTCCTCGATGAAATATATCATTTTGGCATGGTGGTGGTGCAAACAGTGAACTGGAAACCGTGGTCCGGTGGAAGAACATGATGATGGCGGCTCAGCTTTTGAGATTCATCAAAGTAACACATCCCAATTTGGTTCACAATTTGAAATATGTGTATAACAACAACAAAGTCTTATCCCACTAAGTGAAGTCGGCTACGTAATTTGAAATATGTGTGAATAAACATAATTTCTCGTAAACAAGTAATTGGACCCATGATTCGATCTTATTTAAGCAAGAATAAAGTGCTCGTGAATCAAACTCAGGTTTGTCAATTATGTTAGGACTTTTAGTTTAAGCAAGTAGGCTACACATCAAAAGTAGTCTCCTTGTCATATGCTATTTTTATTTCTAGCCCCCCACACCCACCCACCCACCACAAGTCAAAGATAAGTGTTAGGCAATTGACTACTGCATGATTAAAAAAGGAACAAGAAATAAATGCTTTCAGCAAAGAGAGAGAGAGAGAGAATATTTTAGCACAAGGATAATCTCTGATTTGATTCATATCATAACAAGCTATGAGACATGAATAAGCACTGTTGCTTTACTATTTGGTAGCCCAGTGGAAAGGAAATTTCTGCGCAGTGGAACATTTAGACAGACGATCATATTTTATGAGATACGAGAAGAGATTCTTTGCTATTCATCTAAACGCATATACAGCAGCATTATCTTTGTGGGCTCATGTGGAAAAGGAAAAGAAACACATACATTGGAAGATCAGAAACTGGCATTGTGATGTCTTAATGTCATCACTACTCATCTGTCCTCAACTATGAATACCAAATTTGGACATACATCTTCGGTGGAAGGAATCACCATGGTTTGCTTCGTTGTCCACCTCTACGAAAGCAGAGAGATCACACAAATATAGAACGATTTACGAAATTCATCCTAAATTGAATTAGGTTCTCGAATGATGAGTTTTTTTATTATTAAATAATAATGATTATAAGGATGTTATACGTAATAAAATTTATATAGAGAACTCCAACATAAAATAAGAAACAAAAATTCTAAAATCGTTTAAGCTCTTAGATCCCGACCCCCTCTCCGCTGTCCTGACAAGGAGACCCATAGCGGATGAGTGGCTTCGTTGTCCCCATTGCTGAAGAGTGTGACTAGGGGCACATCTAAAATTACAACAGAATTTAGATTGAAAATATTATTAATAATGAAGATCTAAAGCAACTTTTAAAGATATCATTTTTTTTTTTTGCAGTGAAGCACCAGAGATCACGGCACTCATAACTGAAGTCCCAGATATCCATAGAATTTATTGTCAGATATTAACTTGGAGAGGGCTCAAGATTATGCGGCTCATCTGGCTTTCTCATCTCAATCGCACAGAATATTTCAATGAGTATAACAGCCCCAATGTACAAGTAGTCGCCCTGCAGAATCACAGTTCATTAAAAAGATTATGCAGATATCATTTTCAGATCTCAAACTTTGTTTGGGAAACGATATTAAAGGATTGCAAGTCAAAAGATGATCCGATGCGGTAATGTGCTTATCTGTTTTATTGTTCTCATCTATACTTTGCGGCTGATGCTGTCCAAGAAATGTAACAAAACCCAAAAGCACAATAATTTCACAATATCGCATAGGCCAATCCATTTCCAGACATCTACTAATATTTGTAATTTTCCTCTCGAAGAAATTGCATCTTAATTTGCAAGGACAGCTGCAACGTGGATTTTGAGCTATCTCCGTAACAAATTCTTATTTCATTTTAACCCTAACAAATAATAAGGTTTTAAAAGATGGAACTTGTAAAGTTTCCTAGTGATATTTTTAGCCACAGTAATTCAGTCCAGTTCAGCTCAATCTTGCGTCTGCAAAGAAATATAACTGTTTTTATTCAAGCACTTTCAGCACTAAGAAATCATAAACAAAAAAAATGTGGGGAAACTGTAAGAAAAAAACATGTAGAATGATTGTTTCATGGCAATCATTCATGCCTGTGTATAAGCTAAATGGCAAAAATTGGCACATAAAGTTAGGTCTATTCTCTTGTCTTGTTGATGGAAATTTAAAAATATTTCAATCTGGAATCATAGATACTGCCAAACAAGAAAGTAATCCTACTGGGACATGATAAACCAAACGAGAATGATTGCAGGGAGAAACATACCAAGACTTAACCTTCGATGTAAGCAAATCTTTTTGTAAACTTCTTCGGAGTGTGGTGTCCGTGGTACTCCGCAAACCTTCTAAAATAGTAAGATCGTCAGCAAACTTTTGTACCACAAGACACAAAAAAAGACTACTTAAACAAATAGAACGGAGGAATAAAATGAACGCTCAGTTAAGATCTTAATTTGATTACCTCGAGTGGATTAAGTTCTCAATAAGTTATTTAGAGGGAGTCATCTTTAAGATAGTTGTTTTAAGTAATTATTAAAAAATAGTTCTCATAAATATAATTTAAAATTTTCAAAGGACTCTATTTATAGAGTAAACCCATACAAATTAGAAATAAAAAAATGCATACAAACTAAAATGTAATAAGTTAATCTTAATTAAAGAAAATAAATTATTCATATTAATACTAGGAAGTAGGACAAAAGCATACAACTCACAGGATCTTTGGCCGATATTGTAATCCCCATACGCATTAGTAGAAATTCCATCGTTTACTGGAGATACGGGCCAATTGCACTCTTGACCTTTATTCGATATAATTGGGGCATTATATTTTTTTTATCCAACCCCGATGTATGAAAAATGATATCCATGATTCAACTCATACGACATCAGAATGCATTATTTATTAGTTGAAGATCATTCCATTACAAGTCCAATTAATTTGATTAAGTCGGTCTGCTAATTTGATTAAGTCGGTCCATGCATACATTAAGTCGGTCCATGCATACACAGACGAGGCGCTCTCAAGAGAACGGTGCATTATTTGTTATTTTATTTGATTAATTATATAGTCATCACTGTAATTGTAATCACACTCATTATCTAACCATGATGGTCAAAATATTGAAAAATTTACACCAAATGCCCTTCAAATTTGACGTTTGCTTAGTGATATCATCCAACTTCACTTTGTAACATGAATGTCCTTCATCTTTTAATTCGTTGACCCGGTGCCCTTCTTGCCTACAATCGGTGGTCTCCCGGTCATAGCGTTAACGTGGCATCTCTCTCCTCTCCGATGTTACAATGTCATGACAATATTAAAAAATAATAAAAAATAAAAAATGACATGTGGAACTGCGCGTCGGAGCCCGTCATTGACACATAGGGGGAGAGTCCTTGCGACCTCCGACGAGGCCTCAACCGGTGAGGCAAAGGGGTGGAGGGGGTCCGACCCAACTACGGATCCGACCCGACGCAAACTTGGGTCGGGTCGGGTCGGGTCGTCGGGTTCGCGGGTCGACTCGACCCGCTGAACACCCCTAGGAGGGGGGTCGTCCCCCTTCTTGCGATCTCTCCAAAAGTCGCAAGGAGGGAGGTGACCCCTCCCCTCGTCGGCCGAGGCCTCGTCGGAGGTCACAGGGACCGCTCCGCCTCGTTGCACTATGCCAGTGATGGGCTCCGACGCGCCATGTGATATTTTTTATTTTTTAATATTGCCACGACATTATAACGTTGGAGAGAATAGAGACACCACGTCAGCGCTGTGACCGAGAAACCACCGATTGTAGGTAAAGAGAGCACCGAGTGAAACAAGTTAAAAGATGGAGGACGTTCGTGTTACAAAGTGAAGTGACAGGGCATCACTGAGCAAACATCAAAGTTAAAGAGCATTTGGTGTAATTTTTTTTCAAAATATTTGGATGATTGGCCATTTGGTTAAAGAAAAAATATTATTAAAATTTGTTATTCTATTATTTTTTCTGTTTTATGTTTGTATGAAAATTTGTTATTATTGGGTAGGGGTGTTCACCGGGTCGGGTCGACCCGGTGAACCCGACAATCCGACCCGACCCGACCTAGTTTGGGTCGGGTCGAATCTTGGTCGGGTCGGACCCGACCCGACCCGAACCCAACCCGATGAGGGTTCGGGTCGGGTACGGGTTGGGAAATCCCAACCCGAGTCGACCCGACCCGACCCGATGACCCGGCCTTTATTATTATTTTTTTAATTTTTTACTTTTTTTACTTATTTTTAATCCTATAGTTGATTTAAAATGGTAAAAATATTAAAATAAAATATTTTAATTATGAAAATAATGCTCAAATATTCAAAAAAGCATATTTTATATTTTATATTTTATATTTTATATTAATTATTTTTTGTATTAAAATAAATATAAAAAAGTAAGACAACAAATTAAAAAAAAAAAGAAAAAAGAGTGGTCGGGTGATCCGACCACCCGACCCAACCCAACCCGACCCGAGGGTTCGGGTCGGATTTTCTGCCCCTAAGGGGCTTGACCCGACCCGACCCGACCCGATCAAATTTGGTCGGGTCGGGTCGGATTTGTTCACGGGTCGGGTCCAACCCGACCCGTGAACACCCCTAATTGGGTAAGTGAAATAATTAGTTAATCAACTTTTTGGCCTTCACCGAGACACCACCACGTACCCCTTTACGATTTAAGAACAACAAACCACCCATCTAAGGTCCACATGACTGGTATGATCTGATCTTCACATGACAGTTCGCTCTGCATCTTTGATGTAAACACAAATTTTTCATTATGAATTATGATTAAAATCATATAATTCATAAATAAGTAATTTACTTATCGATATAATTGACAATAAAAAGCATCATAGAATGCTAAATAAATAATGATCGTCAATTAATTATATATGTAGTATAATGTGATCACACTCTTCCAATGGTCAAATTAATAAGTATGTGATTGGTAAAATAATTTTAATATAATTATTTTATTTATCGAATGCAGATAATAGTATTCCATACTATACTATACCCTAATTCGACATTGAATGTTGTATATACGACAATGGAATTATTTGTACTCTAATACGTTATTAATATAATTGAATGTTCTATATATGATCAGATTAGTTGAGTTTGACGATGAGTCGACCTTTTAACTTGTGATATCGTTAATATCACGCGGGTTGAAATTGAATAGTCGGCGTCGCTTCTCAAATATCGACGGAGGAGGATACGACATTTGTCAGTGTTGTCATGTTTGTGCTAGCACATTCTCCATATGTTTGTGAGAATTTAAAAATAAGCTGCAAAATACGCCATACCACCTGGAAGTGTGCACCGAACTTAATTAGTTAGAAAAATAAATAGCATTTATAGTTTAGAATTATTATTATTATTATTATTATTATTATTATTATTATATAAACTTTATTATTCTCTAGAGATAAAATGACACTTATTTTGTGTTTGTTTAAAAGAAGTATTTATTATTACATAAACGAAAAATTAGTCTCGAGTTTATTAATTTCTCATTCTAAGCCATTTTAAAAAATAATAAGAAATTATACATAACAGATGGAATTGTTTAAGGTATATTAAAGGTCCTTAAAAACTTAATTTTGTATTCTCTATGAAAATAGTGTATGCTTGGTAGAACTACAGCAATAAGATCTTACTCTATTTATTATTTTCTCCAGCGACATGACCTGATTAGGAAAAGATAGTTAAAAGTTAAATAGAAGTACTATGTATAATATTATTTTTTAAAGTTAATTATTTATTTGAAAAAAAATGAAATCATTAATAAATGTTATGATGGAAATTTAATTTTTTTTTTGCCGTCCACATATAGTGTAGGCGCATACTAGCTTAACTTGAAGACCTCTGACAAGATAAATGAACATTGATGTCTTCGTTGGGTCCATAGGAAGACAGATAATTTTAGGGGTTTTTTAGCTAAATTACATGAAACGAGTGTGTTATTCTTGAATAGACGGAAAATATCTGACACACTTTGAAGTTTTTGTTGACATACACAACGGCAGCAGCATATAACCTCCTTTTAGCGTAGTTTATAGACTGCAAGACTTATACATATAGTGTATATATGCACACAAACTAAAGCTAACACACACACATTAAGTTTAATTTCCAACAAAACTTGTTCATTTAATTTGATGGGTAAATATGATCTTTTGCGATTCAGGATGTCCATTTTGCAATCAGTATATCAGATCTCTAGAGTGTTTTTTTTTTTAGAGAGATCTCTAGAGTTATAAATCAGAGCCATTTCTAAATGAACAAGTTTGTTGGAATGAGATTTTATAGTGCCAAATCAGCGCCAATTTAGATGGCCTTTGCCCCCCTGCAAGAATGTTTGTTGCTAGGGTGTGATTACTATTTACTATTCATACAATCTGAACATCGACTGCATACAGAACCAATTTTTACATTCCCAATTCAGAAGTGAATTTCTAAACACAATTCTTTTGTGCGTATTGCTAACATACAATATCCAAATTGTACGCACTTGTGAAGCCAGATTACTTGCACTGGTTAGTACCAAGAAACAGAGAGATTAACCAAGTCAAGACCTTGTGTGAAAACTGCGCATGATCTATCTACTTATACTAGATGTCCCACCATCGAGTAGCATTTCGAGAGGTCATGCAGATCGATTCAAACTATGCTTCTAGCACTTGGTCGAGCTCTGTAGAAGAGCCTGAACCTTGTTTGAGAAAAAGTTTTCAAGCCTGACAAGAGAAAGAGTGTTTTTAAATGCATAAAAGTATAAAACATATCTCAATCTTCAAAAGCAGATACGTAAAGTGTGGCGCTAGAGATGTACACCTGGTGGAGCACTTGTAATAAATTGTTTCAGGAGAATTGTAGGTGCGTGCATTGGCACACATTCGTTTCACATCAGCCACAAACATCTCGAAGGTTACATAGTATTGTTCTGATTCTAATCTCTTAGACATAGTCTTTAGATCTGCAAAGAACAAGATATATCTGTCATCAAAATCAATACAGCGCTCTTTGAAAAAAAAGCACAAGTCATTTTAAGAATCATGTATTGGGTTTTAAAGATTTAGGATGTGCCACTAAAATGATGCAGAATGGAACTTAACAATAATGAAAAAAGTTATCAAAGTACCTATAGTGTCCCTTGGGATTGGACAGCATATTCAATAATCATTAAAAATTGTTGCATATGTCATTCCATAAAAAGAAATTGCGGCAGGATTGCGTTTCCATTATGTAACAATAGAAAACCAGAAAATGATTGATTTGACCAAGGACAAAAGGTTCATGCAAACTGCAGATATGGAAAATTCGAATTTGAGCAGGTTTTCAACATAAATACACGGAATAATTGCTTTACAACACTGAAATAGATGCATATCCATGTATAGGCATTACATAATAGATATACATTCAAATTAAAAATGGAAAAGAGAGAAAGTCTTTTGATGCAATGCAAAACTCTGAGATAATCATATTTGAGCAATGTTTTTTTAGAGTTATTTAAGCAATGTTATAGCACGTCAATCAGCGTACGATTAAATTGTCACTTGTTTTGTTGGTTGATCCAGAGAAGTGAAAGCACTTTCACGTAAATGCACAGAAACTATTCCGAAACACAAATGATCAGGTGAAGAGCAAGTGGGTCCAGCAGGTTCAATTATAAGTTTTCATGGAAAATTACGAAGTTGGTAAAAAAGGCACAAATATTTGTAAGATGTAAAGCCCAACATATTGAACAATTTCCTTGCTACAGTCAACAAGAGAAGTAGATGAGACATTTTTCTTCTCACTCACCCATAGGGTCTTTTATAATATCATAATAATCAGGGACCTCACGTGCATCTACCGGATCCCTAAATGGCCAGGCATCAGGATGCTCATTCATCATCTGTTAGAGTAAGTCAATTTATTAGCAAAGAAAAGTGAGCTCATTAGCACACTGGATGCTCATGCATGTGCCCTCGAAAACACGTTATAAAGGTAAATATATCACATGTAAAGGTAATTTGACTAGTTATCAAAACCTGGGTATAAATGTATAAACGTAGAAAACAGTTATCATATAGAAACATAGATCGACACTCCAACAAATGTGAAAAAGTGAGATCCAACATTAATTCATAGGTAGCAACAAGACGAGCGCATACAACAACAATTCATTTGACTTAAAGACTTCAAAAGTCTAGCATATTCAAGGGAAAACTTGGCTAATTATGCACAGCAAGAAAACCATAACTAATTGTCTGAAGCATCATGAGCCTCTTTAGTTTACTCAAACTGAAGAGCAGCTGGGAAAGATAAGTACTAGAGCATAAAATTTACCTTTAGAAGGTTACGCATGAAGTTATTTAAATGCTGACGATACCCAACACTATCAACTGCATTCGATGTCTTGAATCTTGAGTGGCCCCATTGATCTGGTGTCCAGCCAGCCTCTCCTATTTATTGATATGGCATACTACATATAAGCATGAATAAGACTGTAACAATGTAAAACCATTTACGATAGAACAGATAAGCCACCAAGGGTACCCACTACAACATTGTTGATAGAGGAGTCCATAAAAGATATATGTAAAATAGAGTTATTATTGGCAAAACAACCACTTAAATCTGATAAAAAAAACTGGAGACGTGAATATATGATATCGCTTGTACTATAGTAGGTTGACTAAGAAAATGAGGATACTTACAACTCAAAATATTCTATACTTCCACTAATACATGTCATCCATTACTAGCTATAGCACATATATATTTTACTGTAGGTAACGAATTCATCAAGTTACAAATATACTGATAAATCTTACCTTTATTTTCAGCCTTTTGGAAGTTAGTTTAAAAACCTTGTGAATGTAGTTTTGTTCATTCAACATGGACTGCTTTATCAAAGTAGTAATGCTTAAATTTCTTGCATAACTATGTTTCATATGGTCCTTTTTATCTCAAAATTCATAGACCACTAATATAATATTCTATATTATTTGTTATACCGTTTGCATCATCAATCATCTTGTGTTTAATAGGAAAAAAAGGACAAACAAATGACAAAATAAGAGTCAAAATGCCATGGTTTAAAGCATTGAGTAATATCCTCTGGCTCTCATATAGTTCAAATGATCTAATAGAGTTGGCAGAAAGTAAAAGCACATAGTTGAGCATATGTAATCAAAGAAAGCATTTTTGGAGACCAGCTTACAGTAACAAGCTTACTTACTCAGACCAGGAATGTCCTCAACTTTAATGGGTTTTCTAGGAATACCAGCTTCTTTCTGAACAGAGAAATATTTCATTAGACAATACTTTTCTATGCCAAATTTCTAAAGACTATGCATTAGGGAAACAAAAGAGAATCACTATCTGAATGTAGACTTCCGTATTCTTACAATCTGATACAGCAACAAATGGAATCTAGAAAGCTACGTCGTCAACTCGCAAGTTGCAAATAAGCCATTAGTATGAGGAATTTCATTCAACTTGATCCCAAGAAAGACAAAAGAAGAAAAAGATAAACTACCTCAATTATCCAAACTTAAAATAAAAAATAAACTGTTATGTAAATATCTATTTAAGAAACAATGTCCGTGATCTCCACTGCACTAACTGGGCTCTTCTTGCTCGGTGGCTTAGGTGGATCATGGGGCCTGAGAACAATCTATGGCGATCGGTCTTCTTCACCTGTTATGGACGCAATCTATCTTGGGAGTTAAGACCGGTACTGTGGGGCCTCATCCTTCTGGAGGGGAGTGGCAGCACTCTTCTCACGGGTGCACCCACTCATGACACCATCACTTGGCACAGGAGAGCATTTCTCATTCTGGCAGTACAATTGGTTCCCCGAGGTCCCCCCGCGGAGGCTTTTCCTCGGCTATATGCACTGGCGGCATATCCTGATGCGACAGTGGCGAAGACGTGGTCCGAGGCTGGTGACGTCGGCTCTGGCTCCAGGACCCTCTTTTTAGATCAGCCCTCATGGACCAGCACATCACCGAGCTTTTGGAGCTCCATCGGAGGACGGCTCCCTACCATCCCGACCATTCTAGGCCTGACAGATGGGAGTGGCTATCGGAGTCCTGGTCAGCACGCAACTTATACATTCGATTCCTTCCAGACATGGCATCAGAGGATTTATGCACAGACTGTAGGCTCATTTGGCGCTCCCGAGTATTGCTGCTTGGCTTATGCGGCGAGGCCGGCTTCTCACCAGGACATATAAGGCACGTTGGGCGCCCCATACGGACACGTCTTGCGTTTTGTGTAGCGAGGCGGAGGAGGACGTAGACCATTTATTTTTTGCATGTCCGACAGTGCGAGGCATTTGGCAACGAATGACTATTGGGGATCTATTCCCCTTAGTTCTCAGTCCTTATGGCAGTCGTTCCGAGTATTGACGCGATAGAGACAAAGAGCGCCACTAGCATCTTTTTTGGCTGGTTCCTAGGCCTTATGGCTCCAGCGTAATCGGGTGATTTTTTGTGGGGAGCGATGTCAGACAGAGCATATTGTACACCATATTTCTTTCCTTCTTCGAGAGTGAGGTTTTGGGTAGCTGATATACTTTTCTTTTATTGCTGCTCTCACTTTGAGAGCTCACACTTGTATATCATTTTCATCCCATAGTTATATATATACATTTGGATGACAACATAACCTGG
The DNA here is from genome assembly GCA_030549335.1 of Pontederia crassipes. Classification (NCBI taxonomy): domain Eukaryota; kingdom Viridiplantae; phylum Streptophyta; class Magnoliopsida; order Commelinales; family Pontederiaceae; genus Pontederia; species Pontederia crassipes. The sequence continues at coordinate 28,566,410 of CM060183.1, read as the reverse complement.
TGGTCATCCTTTTTCTCCTCCAAAAAAAGGACACAAAAATACAATCATTCTCTTACTTGATCTATTGATATATTCAGTGCATATTTGGACTTAAAAAAATGAGGTAAACATTGCAACGATATTTTTTTCTATATAGCGCTACCACATATTTCATATGTATAGCAGACATGGTTTTCTTTTTTTTTTTTTTTTGAGGAGAAAAAGGATGACCACCAGAGTTGTGGTTGTCATCCATATATATATATATATATATATATATATAACTGTGGAACGAAGAAATTGTACAGATGTAGGCTCCCAATGGAGAGCTACAACAAGATGAAAACTCTCTTCTAGTCAAAACCCCGCTCCCAAAAAAAGAAAATGTGATGGCACTCAAACAAACAAACATCTCTACTACCAAGAGTGGCCAGAAAACGGTGGATCACAATAGCACTACCATTGGTCAAAAGGAATCTTCTACACTCAGTGTCTGACGGGCCAAACTCCTCCGTATCAAAAGGGGCCAAAACACAGTGCTCGTCTGCTGCCAGGTGCCTCGAGATGTGGAAACATTGGACCACAGTCACCATCCACCCATCTGCCGCTCCCAAGGTTGGCCCATGCAATCCATATGGTTAGCTTCACTCACTCGTCGAGGTTGTTCCCCGTGTTAGTGGCTGCCGGCGTGTGTGGCGGAAGCCAGCAGCTTCCGCAACTAGGCGAACCTCCTCATCTGTCCACCCAACGAGAAGGTGCCCCCCCTCAGCATCTTCAACGGAGATCGGCGTAACCAGCACGGTCTGCGGAGCACCCCCCACCACTGGCTGCTGGGGCAGCGACGGCGAAGGCTGCAAGGTCGACTGCTGTCTTGCCGACGGTGACGACTGTTGTGCGGGAAGCTGCTGTCCTACTGGCGGTGGCGGTGCTGGACGTCTCTTGTGGCTGCCCCTAGAATGGGAGAGCAGTAGCTGGAATGGTCGGTGCAAGGCCACTCCCCTTTTCGGTGGCCGCCGACGAGTGTGGCGGAGGCCGACAGCATCTCCACCTGGACGAATCTCCTCGTCCGCCCTCCCAGCGAAGAGATGAACCCCATCTGCCCTGTCATCGATGGCCAGCGGGTCCCGCATGGTCCGTGGCACACCCCCCACCTCAGGCTGCTGGGGAGGTGGTGATGATGATTGCACGAGCGGCTGCAAGTTTGCTTGTTGCAGTAGCAACGGTGGCTGAGAGAGTAACTGCGGTGTGACAGCCAGTGCATGCCGACGGCGCTGATAACAGAGGGGGGAAGCTATGGGATCATCACCAGCAGGTGTGGTAGTCACTGGGATGCCGGTGATAGTAGGCGGTGTGAACCGTGGTGGGGTTGGAGATATCTGACTTGGATCGGAGAGATGAGGCAAAGCTGGCAGTGATGGAGTTATGGGCGCGTTGTCGGACTGGAGCGAGTCAGCAGGGGAGGAGTGGGATGGGGTCGACTGGACACTAGTGTGGGGGTGGGAGGGCAGCTTCACGAACTCGATGAGGTGGGAGATGGTTAGATTCGGATTTGAGTTTGCTTGGGCTCGAAGCTGGGTTCGCAGACGGGCACGATGAGCAGGTTCAGAGTGGGCGCGAACGTGGTGGGGCTCCGCTGCGTTGGATGGTGGGATTGGGTTTGAAAGATTTGGATTATTGGGTTCAGGATAGGAGGCGGTTGAGTGAACTTGCGAGTGTGTGTTCAGTTCAGGGTGAGGTGGGTTATGCGATTGGGTGGGGTTTTGAATTTGGGTATGGTTCCTGTGCTTGAGCGGTGTCGGGCCAGCATGGCCAGCGACGGACGTCTGGACAGCTGACTGCAGTGGATGACCAGTGACCACCTCGGCCCACGATGAGGCACCATCTGAATATCGCAGCTTGAGGGTGAAGCTGTCCATGCCGACGTAGAGAGTCAATGTGGAAGGGAGGTTGCACTCTGGGCGGAGCTCAATGTCGACGGAGGTGATAGACAAGTCTGGTGAGCCAAGGGTTGGAAGAGCAATGGATATGGGATTCCCCAGCTGTTGCGCCACCACCAGGGCGATCTCTGGCCGATGGAGATGGAGCGAAAGACCGTGGATGTCAACTGTTCGACGCCTCCAGGGGGTGCCAGCTCGGCTCCATCCCCTTTTTTCCACGGCCGCCACATAACGCTGGTGTGAGATGACAGTTTGGTCGGTGCCGCAAGGAGGAATTCCTTTTGCTCCACGACCCTGGGACAAGCAGCCATAGCGAGGGAGAAATGCGGCTTAAATGGAAGGGCGGCGAGGCTCCAATCTCGGTGATGACTGCTGAGCGGAGAACCGCTGATCCGAGGGGAGGGCCACTGGTCTCGCCGACGACGCAGTCACTCAGCAGGTCCACGACACGCTGAATCTCCGGCGACCAAGGAATGGAAAGGGTAAGAACCGTCTGAGACGCCAGAGCAGGTGAGGAGTTCTGCGTCGCATTTTGTTGGGGTCGGGCAGGCGGCGTCGCAGATGGGTGTTCCAGCAGGGTACGGGGGCATGACACTCCCAGTTGTTCCAGCTGGTACGGGGGCATGATGCTCTCAGGTGACCCTCGCCCCTGCATCGGAGGCAGCGGAGAGAGCCGGAGCAAAGTCATGCGAAATGGCCCTCCTCTAAGCATCTGTAACAACGGAGAGAGGGCCGGAATGGAGAGGGCCAGTTGCGGGCCAGGGTGGTCCAGCCATCGTTAAGCCGGAGCGCCCTGCAGCACATCGCATGCCAGAGACGGAGGAGTCGCTGCCGGAGACAGGTGGAAGGGTCGCTGCCGGAAACAGGTGGAGGTAGCAGGTGGGCGGATCCCTTTCCAGTCTTCAGCGAAGGAGGGAGAGGGAAAGGCCGCCGGAGTGCAGCTTGTGACACGGCGGCGGGAGGTGGTGAAAACGAAGCAGTGGCAGCAAAGAAAGAGGGATGAAGTTCGATAGTGGCGCTGCTGACGGGGTCGCCGGAGACAGTGGTACCGCCGGAGGGGGTCGCCGGTGATGGCGGTGGCACCGCCGGGAAGGAGCCCCCGGTGATGAGGAGGCTGGATGCCCTAGGAGGCTGGATGCCCCAGATGCGCGTCCGTGCTCACTAGGGGAAAGCAGGGGAATGCGAAAGCAGAGAGAGAGCCCAAGTTCGTCGGTGGCGCCGCCGGCGGGGGTCGCCGGAGACAGTAGTGGCACCGCCGGAGGGGGTCGCCGGCGATGGCGGTGGCACCGCCGGGGAGAAGCCCCCGGCGATGTGAGGACTGGATGCCTAGGCGGATGCCCTAGGCAGCGTCGATGGGTGCCCTAGGCCGCGTTGCTTGTGTGCTGTTTTCTTTTGTAGGAGACTAGCCTGATTATTCAGAAAAGATAAGCTTCTAGATAAAAGAAGGGAATTAACACATCCATGTTTCAAAAGACATGACATTGGCAAAAATAACAATACTCAGAACATTAACAATAGAATCCAACTAATCACGTGATAGTTCGAACCTTTTGGAAGTCAATGCCAGCATATATCACGTGACAATTCGAGAGCTCTCTAATCTTTTCATCAATTGCCTGCAATTGAAGAGAAGGAAATGCAAATCCAACTAATCACAAATCAAAACTTACTGCACTTGCTTATGTGTGTCTATATTGACTAAGATGAAAACATAAACCAAAAAAAAATTCAATCAATAATAAGAATTATTAAAATCCACAAAACACATCAAAACAAAGTAGGATCAACCATAGTTTTATCATTCCATACTATATTGTTAATGGCACAGAGAAACCATGGAGTTTAATAAACATAAAAGAGGAAAACAAACTCCTTCAAAACATACATAAGTGTGGTTTATCAGATGAGATCTTTGTGGACAAAAAGAACAAGTGATATGCTGGCATCAGAGCAGAAAGGGGACAAAGAGATATTTTCATTGTACATTCAGGATAAAATGATAATTGCCATTAGAAGCTGGTTAGTCCAGAATGTTGAACCCGATATGATGAAGTGCCAGATTATGCAATGCATTAAACATATGCAATAAGAAGGTAAATCAACAATATTTATATGCAATAACGCATCAAGTAAATCGACAAAGAATAATCTGATGAAACCAGATGAAATCTCTCTTTCTGGGTTTTGCAAAGAAAGAACAATAGTATAAGGTAGCAATTTGATAAGTGTTAAATGAAAAAGATCAAGAAAACTTAAGAACAATAAGGTAGTCTCAAATTGATTAATCTGAAACCATAAAAATGGTTGGAGAGAGTGAAGTTAAAGCAATGACCAATAAAGAAATACTTTCCAACTTGAGGTGTAACTTATGTCTAATACTCTATTGGAGATAAAAAAAAAGTTCTATTTGAAATGTTTGTATGTTTGTAAATTATGTGAAGTAGAAACATAACCTGTCTTTGTCGCCGTACCATAGTGGCCAGATCAGTATAAGGAAGCTTGGGATTGATTTTGCATTCCATTAGTATACCTCCATCATAGTCCTTGATGTATCTAAATGAACAACAAAGATTTTAGGATATGAGCTACATCTTTGACATCATGCAATTGAAATAACACCTAAAAGAAATATGCAAGTAAAAAAGTGCGGTTAGATATTATGTGGCATATGTTAAAGAGAGCATTTTATTCAAGCACTAGTTTGAGAAAAACAAGCTGAAGGTGCATGTTAACATCAAGTTCATCCTTTTTCTTTTTGTGAAAATAATCAAGTTAATATTTTAATGTAACTTAGGCTATAAGGAGAACCAAATAAGTAAATTGGCAATGCTCTTTAGAAAACAATATGCAACATGATTTAGATATAGTTTATGAGTTACATGACACAAACGTACTTACCCTTGCCATCTTTCCTTATCCAAATGTATTTCCTTCGTGAACCCCTGGAAATTTGATTTTGATACAGTTAGATGTCAACAGTATGTCAAAAGTGATAAACATGCAAATAATCATAGAATTAGTCAAGGAACATGAAAAATCACAATATATATAACATATTTATATATTGCGAGAGGAAAGGATGGCTGCATGTTTGTAGTCAACCATTTGTATTATATTTAGAAAAGGAATGCACAAGTGTGTAACTTTGGGATCCAAGAAGTTCCCCGTAAAACAAAAACTATCTGAGACCCCATTCTGAAAAAGGATGCATGATATAAAAATCTGTCTACATATAAATATAGCATCTCCCTCCAAGCAAAATAAAATAATGGCACCAACAATAGCCGTGACAAGAAGCTGACCTGAAAGTTTAGGTATAATTCAATGACAAGCATTATAGGTAGACATGAACAGATAGTCCTTTCTTTAAATGACAAAAAAACATAGCTGTCTTCATAACATCTAGGGGGCGTTTCTCTAGAGGTAATCTTTATAGATTACTAGGTAATGTTGTATTAAATTACCTGGGTCCACCACATTACCCTGTTCTAATAGGTAATGAGTAATTTGCATTGTCCAGCCAATCCACATTGCTTATGAAATGACAATGTAGATTACCTGTGAAAGGATAGGCAATCCACATTACCACCTAAGTTGTAATCTTTTAAATTTTACTTTCTTGTTCTTTATAATTTTATTTAAATAAATTTTAAAACACATTGAATAGATTATAACAATAATTAAATAAATTATAAAATTAATCAAATAAATATTATAATTATTATGACTATATTATTATCATATTTTAAAAATATATTAATTATTTTACAAATTTTAATTTTATGGGTAAAAATATATATTTGTAATCTAAGTATACGAAGTTAAAAATAATTTATATATCTAGACATAATTCTTTTGATTATGGGTATATTGGTAAAAGTTGAATATTAACACAAATCTTTATTTTCTTATAAATAACTAATATGGATTGCCAGATAAATTATTTATGCATACTAAACAAGACAATGTACATTGCCGGCAATTTAACAAGTGGCAATTTTTCTAAAAAGCAATCTACATTGCTAGGTAATGTTGAATGGCAATGCAGTGAACGCACCCTAAGTTCTTAGTAAGGGCCTAAAAGCTGTGTTCATCTAGTAAGTCAAACACTCATATAATGGTAGTAAGTCAAACACTCATATAATGGTAGCTATGAATATGTGCCACCAGGGGGATATAAAATTGGGATTTCAACATGGAATTAGAAAATATATCCAAGTTATCATTACACTGGTAAGGAGGATATCAATAACAATATTGATTTGCAGAAAGTGTGAGAATAAGTCACGTAACAAGACCTGCTTTATAAAATAACCAACAGCATTGTTATCAGCATATGTTAGAAAATGAGTAAGTCCATCAACATCACGAGCATGCTGTTTCAAGTGGTTCATGAGTCTTGTTCCATATCCTTTCACTTGTTCATCAGATGTGATTGCACAAAAAGCTATTTCTCCAAATTTCTGACTGCAATAAATCAAGCCTATTGTCAATGCAAATTATCACCGAGGTATTATCACCATGTTACAAGACAAAAGAAATATGATAAGATATTTCTTTGAAATAAAACAAAGTGGAAATACTACAAATGATACTGATTTAAAACGTAACAAAACACCTCAAACAAGTTCCCCATTTATGCAACGTGGTAGATCATGAAAATTGTGTCTAAATGTAATTTCAAAAACATATATATAATATCAGCTAGTTTTCTTTAGGATCTATACATATCGCTTTGGTCTTTTGGCTTTGCCATTATTTTGAATATTATGTGTTCTTATGATTGTGGTTTTATGAATTTAGTTTTAGAAGTAATATGTTGTGCAAAAGCATGTAACGTGTAGCATGTTAGGCGTACGGGCACACCTAATGTAAAAAAGGGTGTATGCTAACGCCTTTACATTAGGTGTACACATACACCTGACTCACCTGTGCTACACATACCTTGCCACCATTTCCATTTAATGAATACTTTCAAGACTTCTAAGTGATAAAATCTATTACTAATGGAGTCAATCTACTTAGAGTTGGAGACAGCTTACATGTTATACTTGGCTGACTTTATTTGTATCACTACAATACTTAAGTATACACCTAGGAGATAACATATTTCATTGGGGACCCATGCCCTAAGTGATACAGGCTTTGTCAATGTTTATACATTGATATGCAGGTAAAGGTTTCATGCCATTAAATGCAATTAACCAAAACAAGCATTATCAATATTTAGATGGAGAAAGAGAAACATATATGCTCTGGCGTACCTCTCAAGAGCATATGCTCCTTTTGTAGTAGAAGATCAATTACAAATATCTTATCTTAGTAGATATTTGTGAGTGCATATAATTGCAATAGAATCTAACATTAATTAAAAGATTGGAAACATATCAACAACAATAATTAGAAAAAAGAAATGATAAGTTTATCAGATCTATACCTGATATAAGGGCGGTATGTTATTCCACCAACAACTATATTATGTCGGATAACCATCATTGATTTGTGGCTTCTACAAAAGGGAGACGTGAAAGCAATAATGAAAAATAGATGGCATAAACATAGGCATTCGAGCCAAAAAAAACCTTAAGAAATGTAAACATTGCAAAGTTTCACATGTTTCATCCATATGATTGGATCAGAGGAAAAGTCAGAATTTCATGAAAGGAAATTAAAAAGTGTTTTTTTATCTAGGCTCCCTCTATTGCCACTCCAAGAATCTTTGTTGCCACTCCATATAAATGTGGTTAGACCATTATGTCCTTTCCATAGAAAATCATGTGCAGAAAGTACTTTTTCCTCTTTTCCATCTTGCATTCCGTATCTTTCACGGGAAATTTAAGAGGAAATTAAAAATAAATTTTAATGTTTGATACCCCAATCAAAATAATTTATTTTCTTGCTATAAAATATAATTAAAGTTAATAAAACCAAATTACAGGTTCGATGGAAAAAAATCTAAAATATTTTCATAAGTAAAGCAATTTAAAAACTCATAAAAATATACCAATATATCTCAACAAAAATGGAATATAAAGTGTTAGATGAATACTCCATCACAAAAAAAAAATATCTATAAATAAAAGCTAAAACAAAATGACTAATCCAACTCATTGAGGAAAACACATATTAATTTTCTCTTAAGAAATTTAAGTTGAGATTTTCAAAATTAGCATGAAATTGTTATTATGTACCCATTGGACAAATATAAATACCAAAAGACAATTAATCATATTAGCATTAAATTCAATATCAAATCTAAAATATGATAAAGATAATCTGTATTTTTATTAATAGGAATTGGGACATGAAAATATTTTATGAAATGAAGATATAATTCATTAGATAAAAGATTTTTTTTATCATTATATAAAAGATATCAATCTGATTTTAATTTCTTATAATCTTCCTCGTGATATTTATCTATTAATATAAAAATTAGGCATATTTTTTATATTGTTAAATGATCCATATTTCATATTGTCTGACAAATAAAAAACCTCAAATATCAAGCTACATCTGCGAATTTCTTTATTGCATTTTTTTCACTCTTGGGAAGATGTTTAGAAATGTTTTTTTAATGTTTTTATGTATGATTCAAATGACAGATTATTTTTTGGGGCATGGTGAAAATTTGACTGATGTGACTCTTTAATGCAAAGGGCATAATAGTCAGAATATTTTTATTTGGAGTGGCAATACACATTCTTGGAGTGGCAATAGAGGGAGCCTTTTATCTAAAGGTATTAATCAATAATCATACTAAACCAAAATGATTATAGTCCAAGTAAAAGATGAGAAATCATGAGATAGATCTTTAGACTCATGAGTAATGACTTTTCTCCTTTATCCATATGTCTGTGGGGGAATGCCTTTAAATTATCTATTACGGAATGTCATTCAGGTTATGTCCTGCAAGAACAGTGATTGCCCTTTATCAATCAAACACCACGAACAAAGAGAGAGAGAGAGAGAGAGAGAGAGAGAGAGAGAGAGAGAGAGAGAGCACTCGAAAAGCAACAAATAATTAAGGATACCGCAAATAAGGTGCAACATTTATCATTGTTCACAAGGAAAGAAAATCACTTGGGGGATGAGAATGAAATTTCTTTGGGTCAATAGTATTGGATATCATAGACTATAAGCAAGCAAGGTACAGATAAACTGGTGCAGCCCAACTAAAATATCTTATACCTGTCCATTACAAGCCGCACGATATACTCCTTGGGCATATTAGGGAGTTGCCTAGCAAATATATTTTTCAATCCAATCAACCTAAAGAAAACAAACATGAGGGAAGAAACTGATTAAGTTAATAAGTGATTCATGAATTTATCAATTGCCGCTGAAACAAAGGTACAGAAAGAGGAAGTCCATACCAAATCATATGCTCGTCAACACCATCATTTGCATAGCACGAAAATTGAAGCTTTCCAGACTCTTCCTGCAAACGGATTAGATTATTAGCCTCCGGAAGATAATAACATGATAGTCTATGTCAAAGACAGATGAAGATGGTAATACGACGTGGTCATTGAGGTCTGTTGCAAATATTGGAGTGTTTTGAATTATGAAGTTGGTTGTCCTATAATTGGAGCATATGAACTGATCAACAAAGTTCAAGATGTACATCCTCTGTTAGTATTAGCTTCAAGGATCAATGGTTCTGGAAATAGCAATTCGAAACTATTAACTCAGAAGAAAAGGGCACCCCTTTAGATCGTGTTTCCTACAAACACGATGTGTACTTATAATTATAAAGCACATGCCAGGATTACTCATATTTGCCTCCAACATTTAAAGAGATGATTAACATAGTCTTTCTTCCTCTTCGACTAGTAGAATATCACCGCCAGTTGACATGTATGTCTGATTTGTTTTCCAGCTAACCCCACGATTACGTTATTTTTAAGTGTACCGACGAACAAAACACTGAAATGTTACAAGTCCAATTATGAACTGACCTCTCTCTTTAAACCCTCCTCTCTTGCGCTGTACGCTCCGCTGGTTTGTATGTTATCGGTAAATATGCCCTTTCCTGGGTCCTCCTTCACCACGATACCCGGCATCAAGCTCACCGGGGCAGCTGGGTTCTGCTGAACCCCTACGCTCGTCGTCCCGCGGTCATCCTTCCCGGATGTATCTGAAGAGAGTTCAATCTTGGCCGTGGCAGTATTTTCAGGCTTTGGCGGCTTCGTGCTCCTGCCATTGCCGGACCCAGCGCCACTAGAGGCCTCGAGGCGCGCGGCGGTGAAGGTCCTCATGGAATCATTATCCTCTTCTTCGTCGGCGTCATCCTCTTCTTCCTCGTCATCGGTTTCATCCTCCTCCTCGCGAGCGCTGATGCTGTCGAGCTCGTCGTTGGACGTGAGGGCGCCTGTGTCGGCGACGGAGAACGCTGCGGCGGACGGATTCGGGCTTGCGCTGGGGAACTTGCGCTTGCGGTGGACAGAGCTGGAAGCTGAGGCAGAGGCGGAATGAGAGGGCGACGGCGTCTGAGAGCTCCGCGACCGCCCGGCTGCGCTGGAGTGACCGTCCATCGGAATCTTGTGAATTGGAGTGGAGAGCGAGGATTTTTGGAGGATCTGGCGGTTTGGGCGAGATGTTTAGAAGAACCTGTTCGACTGCTAGATGTTCGACGAAATGTTTTTGGATTTCAAAATCCAAATGACAAAACAATTCGACCGGTTATGCAATCAAAAAAAAAATGCTGGTCAACCTTCTCATACGTCCAATCAATAATTTCTTGTATTCTTTTAATTTCTAATTATTTTTTCTTGTGCGAAATCTGCCACCTCCTTTGTAATAAGAAGAAAAAGGATAAAAATATTGATAAATATATTGTTGTAAGATTTCAAAGAGACAGAAAAAATTATTTATTTGACCTTTTTACACAAATACAAAAAGATTTTTTAAATTTTATTTACCAAATTTAATATGCGTGTCAAATTTTTTTCGTCTATCAATCGATTTTACACATTTTTTATACTTTTTTCATCATCAGTTTAAAGGATCATTTATAATGACAAAAAAATTATAACATAATAAGTTATAAAAATGATTATATTTATTAGGAAAATAATTATATGAATATATAATATTTGAATCATATTTTTCTATCATCAATCATTATTTAAATTATTAATAAAAAATATATCAGAAATAAATAAATAAAATTATTTGACACCCGCTCACATAAGTTCGAGATTTACATTAAACTTTTATTTTCGGACCTTTTGATTCAAAACCTATAATTAAATTTTACAATGGAATTATCCTATTTTCTCTTCAATCGATAAAATAGGCAAACTATTTCGTCTTTCTCGAGACCATTATTTATTTTAGATACGATTGTTTTAGTTTTAATTTCGAGAAGCTTCTTTTGAAGGCGTCTTGTGTTATGACTTTGTTATTTGAAGGTTGGATTGGGAATAGAAACGAAACAATATTTGCGGCAATAAATTTTGAGTAACGGGGTATTGGAGATATTAAATAAGAAACAAATTTCTCGTGAAGTTTCTTAATGAGAAAAGAGTGCCTCCTTGGCCTACTCGGATCTCATTCGACGATGCGTATTTTTTAAATATTTTTTATGTTCATCGTCCATAACGACTTGGACGGCCGAGATCGAATAAACGACTTTTCCTTTTTGCGTGAAGGGTCTCGATAGTGACAATGTTAGAGGCGTCGAGGAGGGTGACGGCGAAGCAGAGGAGAAGACGGCGATGCAGTAGAGGCGGCGACAACGTTGGAGACGTCGAGGAGGGCGAAACTAAGGGGAAGGCGGTTGTGCAGCGACTGCGGCGTTGAAGGTTCGAGAAGGGCGAAGCAAAGGTGGCGTGCATGGCGAGGGCCACCCGGTCGAAGGCCGACGAGCCTAGGTCCAAGAGCACTGCAGCAGCATCGGAGATGGTGAAGGCGAGGACGCGGCGGTCGGCGAGGAGGTGGGCGGGGAGGAGGGAGCGAAGACGAGTGATAGACACAAAAAAGGAATAAAAAGCCATCGGACTTAGATGGGATCTACAGGCTGCTTAGCGCGGCCCTTTTCTCTTCTTTAATTAGAAAGATTTTGATTTATTTTGTTGAGGGTCCTGAGTTCGTGGGAAATTGCACGGATCGTCTCCAACTTTATGTCAGTATCTCATCCTCCAACTTTAATTTGTAATTAGAATGTCCTTGAACTTTGATTTTCTTGCACGCATGATCCTCCTGACCGGTGCAGTTTCTTGATTAGTTTACTGACGTGGCATAACAAAATATAAATAAAACATAATATAAAACATAATAAAATAATAGGCATCGGTGCTCTCCACGCTACGCTGCCGTCGTTACTAGAACCGACGAGCTCACGCACAAAATGGGGGCTGGCCCCCATCTTTCGCCAACGTGCGAGAGATCCGGCAAGAGGGGTGTCGCCCCCCTCCGTATCTTATCGGTGGGTGGGCAGAGGGGGATCGGCCCCCCTTCTCTCGCGTGCCCCGGCAGTCGAGAGTGTCCAAGCGGTTGTACTCTTCGAACATGTAGGTCAGGTCATCATCTCCTGCAATGGTGACGAGGACGTCGAGGTCCACGGGCGCCAACTGGTACTTGATCACCACCCGCCGGGTAGTTGTAGAGGGGGGCTGGCCCCCCTTCCTCTATCACGCTCTGCCTTCAGAACAACCTTCTCAGTGGAGGCTGCCGATCCTAGGCCTTGTCGAGCCTCGTCGAGTTCAATGTCTCCAACAACGCGCTCCCAGGAGAGGTGCTAGAGAAAATGCTGGCCGAGTTCGGCACAACATCCTTTGTCAGGAATGCAGGTCTCTATGGACCCAATGCCTCATTAGCACTCTGCTCCTCTGTCGCGACGACGTCGAACTCCTCATCCCAAACTTCTACTCCCTCTCAGAGCGAGGTGCCACCGAATCCTGATTCACTAGGTTCTCCGGAGAACGGAGGAGGGCCAAGTGCCGACGGTGTGAGAATGATCAAGACGGATGGACTGACCATCGCCCTTGTTGCGGGAATAGCCACGATCAATACAAAAATGTGGAGGGGGAGATGATCAGAGCATAGGTCGAGCATGATGGAGGTGGTGAAGATGATTGATGATATCAGGGTGGAACAATATCTGATTCCATAGGAGGATGATGAAGGGAAATAAGAGGACGAGGAGGAGGACGTGGCGGCACGATTCTCCCTCATGTCTTCTGCCGCCACCACTAAAGGGGCACGCATCAACTATTGAGAGTGCAGGGCCGCTAACTGGTACTTGATCACCAATCGCCGAGTTGTAAGAGGAAGGGGGTCGACTCCCCCTTGTCGGCTCTCTCGCGTGCGGGCTAGAGGGGGGCACCGCCTCGTTCTATGTGCGAGCTCGCTAGCTCCGGCAATGGAGGTAGTGAGGAGAGTACCAGCGCTCCTTCCCCTCCTCTCCGGCATCGGCAAGTTGCAGAAGGGGGTCGTCCCCCTTCTCTCATGCACACTCGCCGACGAGATGCAGAGGGAGGCCAACGCCCCCTTCCTCTGTCCGCTTGCCAGTGTGCGTGAGAGAGGAAGGCGGGACGGCGCTCCCCTTGCCGGATCTCTCTCGCGCAGGCGCGAGGTGGGCGCCAGCCCTGTTCTGTGCATGAGCTCGTCGACTCCGGCAGTGCAGCATGGAGAACACTAATGCCTATTATTTTATTACGTTCTATATTTTTTATTGTATTTTGTTATGCCACATCAGCAAGGTAACCAAAAATTGCCTATTAACGGAGCAGGAGGACCATGTGTGCAAGAAAATCAAAGTTAGAAGACATTTCAGTTACAAATTGAAATTGTAGGACCGTTGAAATATTGACATAAAGTTGGGAACGATCCATAATTTTTGAAAGAAAAATGTAACAAATATGGGGATAGTCGATAATTAGAAAATTATACGTTCAGATGTTGTAAATTCATAACAATTTAGGTGCATAATTAATAAAAGAGCCTTGCATTCAAAATAAAGATCATACCCACACTTGTAGACTACTAATGATTTAATATTATTAGTATAAGCATTAATAGAAGAATATCATAACCCAATAATTTTTTTCGATAAAGAAAAACGAAGCCAAAAAATAAAATTATAATTAATTAGCTGGTTTTGGATCTATATTAGAGGACTAAGCATGTAAAAAATGCTTAAATAACTTGGGCTTTTATTTCGTTAAAGTTTAAGTTACTAAAGCTTTATTTTATAAATAATCATTAAAGAGTGATCTAAATATTAATAAAATAAAACTTGGACGGTTATAAACGACAAAAACTAAAGCTGAGGTATTCAAAGTTGATTTTGTGTAAATAAAATGCTTTTGGTGTTTTATTCTGAAATTTAGACTTAATCGGGGAGCCATATTTTTGTGGTATGAAAATAACAAAATATTTAAAACATTTGTGCATTGTAATCTTACTAAATATAGAAATAATAAATGGATGGTGTAATGCAGTCCGTATTACACTTTTTAAAAAATAATTTAAGGCAGGGTTATTGTGACTATTATAACAAATTCAGAATATTAATATATCTCACTTTTATGCATGTATGTATGTAGGAAAATATCTCGTCGTCTTCACCTGCATGCATGCAGTGGTGGTTTTCATGTAGAGTCCTTGCATGCATTGTAATACTAATTTACCCGGTTTAATTATTTTCACGTCGTTTCATAGTTTAGTATAAATAGGAAGGCCTCTTGTACTGCCACTGAACAAGTTATAAATTTTGTCTCCATAGTTGACAGTGCCACACAATCTTCTTTCTTACTACTCCAAGTAATAGCACCATTGCTGAGCAAGAAAGTGTATTTGAAGGTGGATTTCCGTTCATCAACGTTATCAGCCCAATCTGCATCGGTGATCCAACAAGTCGTAGACTTTATCCGTGATAGCACAGTGCAAGATTTGCAGTACCCTTGAGGTATCTCATGATTCTCTTCACGACCTTCCAGTGTTGGCGTCCCAGATTAGCCTGATATCGACTAACTAGACTCACGACAAAATATATGTCCGACCGAGTACACATCATAGCGTACATCAGGCTGCCAACCACGCTCGCATAGGGAACATTAGACATTTTCTTTTGTTCATCGAGAGTTTTAGGGCACATGTCCAAGCTTAAAACCTCGTCTTTCATAATAGGAGTGTCAATGAGTTTGCAGCCATCCATGCGAAATCGTTTCAAAACCTTCTTTATATATGATTCCTACAACAAGGCAAGAAGTCATTTGGAACGGTCGCGTTGAATTTTCACACCCAATATGTATGCTGCTTCACCCATGTCCTTCATCTTAAACATGGAGGACAATCATTGCTTAATGCTTAATGGTAATGATATAGACTCTATTATTCTCAACTATTAGAATGTCGTCTATATATAACATCAGGATAGCAAAATTATTCTCGGACTTATGAACATACACACAGTGATCTTCATCAATCATGTTAAAACTGTACGAAACGATTGACTGATAAAATTTCAGATACCACTGTCTAGATGTTTGTTTGAGTCCATAAATGGACCGACACAGCTTACAAACTTTGCGCTCTTCTCCTTTTACAACGAAACCTTGAGGTTGCTTCATACAAATTTCCTCATCTAGTTCTCCATTGAAAAATGCGGTTTTTACATCCATTTGATGTAATTCTAAATTCATGTGTGGCTATAGCTAATATTAGGCGAATTGAAGCAAACCTTATAACATGTGCAAAAGTTTCTTCATAGTCAACACCCGCTATTTGAGCGAAACCTTTCGTCATTAGGTGGGCTTTATATCTCTCAATTGATTCATCCACGCCACATTTAATTTTGAGAACTCATTTGTTCTCAATTGTCTTACGGCCTGACGGGAGATCAACCAAGTCCTAGTCTTGATTTTTCTACATGGACCGTAACTCTTCCTCTATTGACTTAATTCATTCTTCCTTAGTAGGGGACAAGAGAGCCTCTTTGATAGATTTTGGCTCAAGTTCATCTTCCAGACTTACTATGTTGACCTCATGTGGTCCATATTCATGCAGCCCTTCGACGCGGAACATGTTTTTTAGTAGTCCGTCGAAGAGAACTTTCATATTGATCATCAGTTGACGGTTGTGAATTTTTCCCACTCGGATCAAGCTGTGGTATGGAGGAGACTAACTCCTCAACAAGTTGATCCGCTTGTGTCGTCAACTCGGGATCTTCTTCTGCATCTAGGAGAAGTCCCTTGTCAATCTCGCCTTGCTTAGGAAACTCGTTCTCTGTGAATGTCACACACATCTCTACTTTTGATTTTCGTTATTGTACCATCTTCTCTTTCTCCTATGAATACATAGTTCTTGGAGGTTTCACAATATGTTATAAAAATATATTTCTGCCCTCTATGACCCAACTTTTCATACTTATGGGAGTTATTTAGAACATAGTTTGCACAATCCCAAGGGCGCAAATAACTAAAATTAGGTTTTTGACCTGTCAAAGTTCATAAGGCGTGGTAGAAATGGACTTCGATGGTACACGGTTTAAAATGTAGGCAACAGTCAATAGCGCATCTCCCCAATACGAAATCGGAAGATTTGCTTGCGCCATCATGGATCGGATCATATCAAATAAGTTACGATTTCGTCTTTCCGCAACATCATTTTGTTGTGAAGTTATCGGTACTGTTAATTTCCTAACTATACCATTTTCATCACATAACTTTTTGAATAAGTCAGATAAATATTCACGTCCACGGTCGGTCCGCAAGGCTTTAATCTTGCGATCCACTTGATTTTCAGTCATGTTCATGAATCGTACAAAACAATCCAAGGCTTCAGACTTATGAGAAATCAAATATACAACGCCGTAAGGTAAATAATCATCAATAAATGTGATGAAGTAAGAAAAATCGTGTCTTGCGTGAACATTCATCGGACCACATATGTCCGAATGAATTAAGTGTAATGGGTACTCGGCGCGTTTTCCCATCCCAAATGGTGTTCTTGTTTTCTTACCATCTAGACATTCCTCACAAGTTGAAAAATTAACTTCTGCGAGAGACCCCAAAAGGCATTCTCTAGCAAGTTTATTCATTCGATCTTGACTAATGTTTTATAGTCTGGTATGCCAAATGTTAGCACTATCATTCACATCAACAGATGATATAAAAGAATAACTATTATGCTATATTTAAAACATAGAAATCATTATCGATAAAACCATTGCATAGAAGAACATTGTCATGACATATTGCCATTTGTTTCCTCTAAAAACTTATTACATAACCAAGTTTGTCTAATGCTAACACAGAAAGTAAATTTCGTCTAAAAGCTAGAGCATATAGAACATCGTGAAGGTAAAGTATTTGGCCGTCGCGAAGTTTTAACTTGCACGATCCAATGTAAATCCATTTACTCCTCGCACTTATTCGACGAAATTCCACGAAGACCCTGCAATCTCTCGCTACATGGTCGGTGGCTCCTGAATCTGCATTCCACGAAGGATGAGTTTCAGCAATTAAGGCACAACTTGAGACATAAGAAAAAGAATTATGGTCAGAAAAAATCTTCTTTGGCTCAGTGCAATTACGAGCAAAGTGACCACGTTTGCTACAATTATAGCATTTTACTTTATTCATGTCTACTTTGCCGTCACGTTTTCCACATTTGTGCAGGTGGCCTTGGGCTTTCTTTTGTCTAGCATCTCCGCTCTTCTTATTTGGTTACGACTTATGCGACCTTTTTCTCTTGGATTGGAACCAGTTCTTTGTCCACCATTGTCAGCGACTAATGCTTCAGAGGATTCATTCATGAGTTGAAGGGCTTCATCCTCTATTTCAATGTGGCGAGCAGCTTGGTCAAAAGTTTTGACACCTTCATTGTGCATCAAATTACAACGCATATGTTCCCAACTTTTTGGAAAAAAGCGAATCAGAGCTTGCACCTGTTGCTCGTCATCGAGCACTTGTCCCGCACTTTTGAGTTCACGGATCATGTTGGACATCTCCTAGATATGCTCCCTTATCGTATGATTTGATCGCTTCCGATAAAAGTCAAATTTGACCATGAGCATCCGGCGCTTGGTGGTCGTGGGACCCCATACTTATTGCGGAGCGCCGCTCACATTTCGAATGCTGTCTTATAAACTTTGAATTCGCACAAGAGGGAATTGCTCATTGTGCTCAGCAACGTAATGCAAGCAATATGATTCTTTTTGGTCCATGCCTGATAGGCCTCCATGTCCCTCTGGCATTGGACATTATGTCTAGGTGCAGGTTCAGTGACAACATGGTTAATGGTCTCCGAGACCTCTTGTTCTTCTAGAAAATATTGGATCTTACGGTGCCAAATATCATAATTGTCGCCATTGAGCTTCTCATTCTTGTTCAGATCAGCAATTATTGTTTTGTAACACACGGTCTAGTTTGGTCACAAAAATAGGAGAAATCAGTGTTATGCATGTTGCAATTTTGTCCGCAAACAACGTAAAAAATGAAATAATAATATTCATGAAGTAGTGACATCGAGAGGTTGTTAGACTCTCACTCATCTCCCAATATCTCCAAGAAATATTATCATTCATTATTTTTACAATGCGACAAAATTAATCTAAATGTTTGAATTTTGAATCAATAAATAATTCAAAATTTTCTACTCTATGCATTTTGAATCAACTTATAATTCAAAATCACCGAAATTCACTTCGTGTGGTGCACAAAATTATTTCTAATATGACCAGGACAATCAGGACTAGTGCAACGGGAGCTCTTCCCCGAGGGGTGCCAATTAAATAACCGCGCACTATCCTTCGTCTCGACATCACATTAGAAAAAAAATTGTGCTCCCACTGTCACGCATCAACCCTATTTCTGGAGACTGCGTTGACTATACACCAGGCCAGTTCCTTGGAACCTTTTTATACATGCATTTCGGGTCACGCACCACTCAACAGAAAGACATTGGTTATTGTGACAATATTTGAATTTCAAGGTGCCTTAGTCTTACAAAAGAACTACCTATATTTCATGTATTATTTAATTACCTATAGTTTGTATAATTAGACCAACTAATTATTTTATTATAGGCTTGCATGAAACATGTATTTCAGCGCATAGTCAAAATTAATATTGACATCTTAATTAATTCTCACAAACAGAATTTCAAATCAATTTGAAATTATGGGCAAATTATCATACTTAACAAGATTGGACATACCAATTTGATTTTAACACATAGTCAAAATTTTAATCAGAGAAATAAATATCATTATGACATACATAAACGAAGATATTTATTTCATGCATGATAACACATTAATTAGGCAATATTAGATATTGACATGCAAATTTAATCATTTAATTTAATGCTTTAAATCAACAAATGATTTTTTGATAACATTAAATTACATGCAATATTATAGAAAAATTTCTAAGGGAAAAACAAAATTTTCCTAATTTTTTGAGATTTTATAATAAATGTTTTCTATTTTCGGATTATTTTAAAAAACTGGCAAAAATCAGAAAAGAAAAGAAAAAGAAAAACTGTTTATTGAGCCTTTCAGCCAGCCCAATTATCACTTTTCAATATATGTGCAACTCTTTTGCACACAAACTGGGCCTTTCAACGGGCCGTGTGTCTGTTGGAACAGTTTTTTTCTTTTTTTTTTTTGCTGCAACATATGCAGAAAAATAATTTCGAAAATTTCACCAAAAATATTAAAATAAATCCGAAAAATATATTATGGTCTAAGTTCATCCATAATATATTTATGATGACAAACTTTACTTTGTCCCTTGGTTATGGTCATACAATCGAGGTGCGCAGATCCCAAATAATAGCGAATACTATTTTTTCGGCGCAATCACGAGTTCGAGAAAAACTTAAAAAAGCTCTGATACCAATGTTGGAATTTATAACGGATATAAATTCTATAGGTTGCGGAATATCTCTTGCAGCGAAAGCGGATCGTCCGGGCTTTTTCACGAACTCTTGACGAACGCACTTGCACATCAGGATCGAGAACCGAACCTCCGGGGAACGAAATTCTTTGCCACAGCACAAGTACTATGCACGAACCTCTGCAAAAGTATATTTGGGACTAATGCTATGGGTCACCTTTTATAGGATAAGGAGATTTGGGCGACAAGTTAGGCAGAACGCATCACGCGCGTCCATCACGCGTATGATGATGTGTCTGCACAAGCATGCGCCTTACACTTGTGGGCCGCGCGTCTGTGCGGCCCATGTGCCCAAAAGGCACTACTCCAACACTCCCGATCCGTGCAAGCTCCTTCTCTGTCGTCACTCGTCGCCACAACTGTCAAAAGTGGGCTGTTGCTTCTTTTTGTCAATAGTTGCTAGGTGAAGCTACACTAGCCTATATGGCTCCTGTAAGTCCAAGAAGCACAAGGTTCTTCACCATCATGGTTCTCCTTTATTGATAGACAATTCTTGATTCTCATTCCTTCTCATTTCTCTTTTCTTTTCACTATTGTTCCATGTTTTTTTTTCTCTTGACGTATTGTTTTTTCCCGAGTGTGTTCTTTGGGTTTTCGATCTTCAGTTCGCCAGACTCCATCTCACAGTGGTTTTCATCATGCTTGTCGGCGTTATCGTCAAGTGTTGTTTCCTCACTAGTGTCATTTTTTGGAGTTTCATCTCCATAGTCACCAATGATCATCTTGTTTCGTCGAATTTGGGAGCTTCGTCTATATTTTGACACATTCGTCAGATGTTGTCCCTTGTCGGGAATCGTTTGGAGTTTGTCTCTGTTTTATGGTGCAAATCACCAAGTTCATCAACGCCATTTTTTACTTTGCCAGATTTGTGAGTTGTGTCTCCATCTTCTTGCTAATCAAGCATTTTTCATTGTTGTGGAGCCTCGTCTCCAATTGTAGTCGCCGTGTCAGCGCTTGGATTTACCAATGCTTTGGATCATTGGAGGTATGCCATTATCCGCGATATTCCATGGACGTTGTTATCACCATTATTGCCACACCGTCAGAGTTGTCTGTTGTGTGTCTATTTTTCGGTTTGTGGAGATTGAGATATTGCCTTTTTTTCTTCGATCGTCTCCATCTTTTATTCTTGCCATTCCCCAATGATCTCTCTCTGGCGACATCACTAAAACTTGAGCTCATTTTTCTTTCTTCTTGTTGTTCCGTATCCTCTTCCCTTGTTTTTCCTTCATCAATGTTCGATGTAGCACATCAGAGTTCGAGATCGGTTGATAACCTCTATTTCTTCTTTCATTTCCTTTCTCTGCAAGATAGTCCCATGTCTCATTCACACTAGTTCATCTTCTTTCTCTTCTTTTTCATGTCGTGCCTCATATGTTCTTCTTCTGGCCGGTGAACATCACAGAAGCTTGAACACAAGCCTCAACATGTTATAAAGGTGTTCGGCATAATTACTACTCTTGTCGTTCTCACCTCTAATGAGCGAGACAGATTCTTCTATTGATGACATGCGACAACTTCAAGTTGACACGGGGGACATCAACTTGACGGGGCGACTGTGGATTAACTCAAGTCGGTGAACTCGAGCTCAATCCCCAACATGGCGTCTTCAACTCACCCCGTGTCTATCTTTTTACTAGTGCATCCATGGCGTCTCCAACTATTAATTGCTGCCGACCAAATTTTTTGTCTTTCTAGGTGTCGACAAATAGCTAATCGGACCAACTTACGACTATAGTGTTTGACAAATTTCTCGGCGGCAACATTTTTTGTACATGGCATGTGGATGTCTTCATGGCGTCTATGACCTTATCAACATCTTGCCTCTGCCATTCATGTAGTATCATCTTTGCTGCTATCATTAGGTTGGGCTCACCTCTCTAAAAATTTCCCAGTTGACTTGCACAGCTCAACAAGAAAGTCATTTTCAGTGGTTCAATCAATGTTGTTAGGACCGGACCGGACGACGATCCGAAAAAGTGTCCGTTTCAAGTTGAACCGGTCGGACTGGTCGGATCGATCGATCGGACCGGATAATAATAAAATATTATATTTATTATGATATAGTAAATCACATTGTGATATTTTGATTATATAAATATATAATGATGCCAAAATGTAATTATACAAAAAATAATAATCATAAATGTATAATTAATTTTAAGATTTGATATTAAAATTATTATACACTTAATAAATTAAAATCATTGAATTTGATTATTATATACAAATTTTCTATTGGCTATCATATTTTTATTTTTTTAAGTTAGAAGCAACAAATACATATTTTTCTTCAAAATATTATAACAAGATTATATATTTTATAAATAAAGATATAGTATAATTAGTAGTGAACTATTTAATTTGACTTATTACATACGAAATTAAAGAAATTTAAAGTTGTGTATATATATTATTTTATTATACTAAGCATATTATAGTTTGCACCATTCATTCATAATTTATCTAATATGATAAATATTATATTAATTTAATAATATATAATTAAATTATATTATAATAAACATTTATGGTATTAAAAAATTGAATAAGACTATAATCCATAGTTAAAACTCAAAGTTTAATAAGTTAAAGGCTAAATGAAGAGAAAAAGAATAAATAAGTGAGTGTACAAAAATAGTCCCACATTGATAGTAGTAGCAAACTGAGAGTAAATGAACAAGTATAAATGAAGGAGGGGACTAATGTGTCGATATGTATATTTATGGAAAAAATCCATATTTAGATATTTTCCAAATTTATAGTAATATTTTTATCAAATTATCTCTTAGTAAAAAAAATTAATAAAAACTTTTACTAAACCAAAAAACCGGGTTGAAATGCGGTTCAACTCGGTTTTGACCAATTTTGATCGGTTCGATCCAGTTTAATCCGGTTCAAACTAGGGTCTGATTTTTAGACTTCAGTTGGGCTGCAGTTGTCACCGGTCAGCGGTCGGACTGGCCGGTTCGGTCCGGCCGTGACAACACTGGGTTCAATCCTTGACCTTATATGCTCTCTGGATATCCTATGTGTTTTGCCATTCTACTGCCACACAATTTTATCTGTAGGTGATTGGTCTTGGCATTCATCTGCTTCGTCCTGTTCTTCTACGTTTTCAGTAGTGTGTGCTATGGTCCCTCATCGGCGATCATCGACTGGCTAGCACTCAAGTTGGCATTGTTCGTCCCCTCTCAACTTCCAACTTGAGGAGGGGTGTTGGAAGATGTGCCGTCGTCTTCACCTGTATTTGTGGTTTTCATCTCACCACTTATGCTCCGACAGTAGAAACATACTCAAGTTCAAAATAGTTGGAGATTTATTACATTTGTAACGTTGTTACATGCATTGTAATATTGATTCATCCGATTTAGCATTTTTCATGTCATTTCATATTTAGTATAAATACTAAATAGGATTGTAGGCACAGTAGTGATGTAGCTTGCTTTTATTTTTTTAATAGAATATTAGTTTTCATCTTCCTCTTCCTAAGGTCCCGCGCAAGGTTGGCCCAAGGCCCAAGCCACGCAAGCAAAGGCTTGAGGCCCCCTCTAATTTTGAGGTCTCATGTTCTATTTATTATCATAAATATTAGTAATTATTAACAAATACATAATTATGATTATGTTCATTTTTAAATAAATGTTATGTTCATTTTTCATTCATTATATACCAAACAATAATTAGATAGTATTCACAAAATATTTTCTTTCTTTCTCGAATTTATCAATTCTTCTAATAAATTTATTTATTTTATCAGGCAATAATACTAACTAATGGATTTTTTCTAAAATTCATTTGGTATTGAAAATCTTCACAATATTATAATAATTTCAATGCTTACATTTTACTTTTTAAATTCGGAGGGAAATCTTATGGATACAATGGATTGTAAAAATCATTTGGTACATATATTACTTATAGGATAATGTTAATTGTCTCAATAATTACTCTTTTAAAACAAATAAAAATTTATCTAAGATCAATTCTAATTCAAGAAATCATTTAATTATTTTACCAAATTGAAAATGAAAAATAATTAAATAATTAATTTTTCATTTAAAAATAAAGAAATAATTTTAAAAGAAATAATATTATATTTTATTAATTTTTTTATAATATTTTTTTTACTTTAGGGCTCTCATTGTTTAAAGGCGACCCTGGTCCTAGAAGAGCTTGATCTCTATTCTTTAAAATATTATATATGGTCATTTTATTTTTCTTATTGATATATAGCACGTGACTGAGAAATATCATGTCATGCATATTATCATAGATTTCAATATTTTATACGGGCACGAAGAGTTTGAGAATGAAGTTAAAAGAAAGGAAAAAAAAGAGTAACGAATTTGTTACGTTTCATTGAATTTATAGTGGGAAAAAATAAGTATAAAATTTTCTCCTTTTTTTATTTCATTTTTTACAATTCTCTTTTCTTTACATCCTCAAATCCAAATGAAACATATAAATACACGTATTTTCTTCTTAATTTTATAACCTGAACATATAAATATACAAATTAAAAATAAAATCATCTAAATAAAATTATCATTTATTATGTCATTTAAATAAAATTAATTGTTCATATTCATTCTCTCCTATTTTCTTCTCCTCTTTTCTCTTAGTTTTGAATTAAATAGATTATATATCTTGAATTTTATGCAAGAAATTTTTTAAGGCTTTCTATCTACGGTAATATTTTCATTGCTTGAGTAGAATATATACAATTTTGAAATAAACTTTATATTTTATATTCCACGTGTAGTACTCACTAATTTTTATAATTTTATCATTACCTGTTATTGTAACTTAATTTTCGAGCTAACCCTTTTGATATCTTATTCGTTATTCCATACGTTTTCTCATTTATTTTATGCTTTGGATTTCAGTATTTTTAGTTATATACCTTATTCAATTTATTTTTTTCCATGTTTTTATGTCACTTTTTAAATGTTCAATGTTCCCATAAGTCTTTTTATTCAATCATATTTTCCCTACTATTTTATTTTTCATTATAATTTTTCTATGTATTTTCTAGTTTCTTTTTTGTCGTGCAACTTTTTTCTCGAGCATAATTTGTAAACTTAGTTGTTTTTATTAGTAGTTTTATATCATACATAACGTGGTAAGCTATATTAATAGTTTAATAAGTATATGTTATAAATTACTTTTGAAAAAATAATCGTATTTGTTAGATATTATGATTTTAAATTTTCATTCAAATTTATATGCATGCACCATGAGATCTTCCAGTTTTCTTAATTACCTTGTCAAGAACTGTGAGAGTTGGTTAAGTTTACTAAACTAATGCTGGCCTCAAATATACTTATTAAACTATATAAATGTAATTATAACTATATATATATATGGGATTAATGAAGGTGTAACACCTCGTGAAACTTGGTATAACGCCCTAATATGAACCCTCCATTTTTCATCAAGGGTTGCGATTATTTTATTATTTTTCTCTCTATCTCTACTCTCTCGTGCTTTCTCTCTTCTCTCTCCCCCTTGGACCGTTGCCGCCGCCTCCTCTCCTCCGATCGCCGCCGCCGCAACCTCTTCACCTCTTCCCCCTCCGATTGCCACTGCCATGACCTCGTGGCGGCACGAGTGGACATCAATCTCTCATCTATTGCCATTGTCGTCCCTGATTTGCATCGTCTCTGACCCCCTTCCCTGATCTGCATCCCCATCTTCAATCTGTGTTATTGTCATCAATCCAAGCCCTGCTGCAATCGATCCGAGCCCACACGTCGTCGAGTTCGCGCCGCCACTGGCTTTCCTACTTAATTCCTCCGATCGCCATCGCCCCCGATCGTGCCATTCCTACTTCCTCCAATCACCGTCGCCCCAATCACTGCCTTGTTTGCTGCCCCAGCCACTGCTGGCTGGCCCCTTCCTCGATCTGTGTCCCTGTCTCGGATTTGCGTTGTTATCATCGATCTGAGCTTGTGGGTCGTCGATCCAAGCCCGTCGTTGCCAATCCGAGCCCACACGTCGTCGAGTCCGTGCCACCACCAGTTTTCTTGCTTCCTCCGATCACTGCCACCCGATCGTCACTGCCATTCGCGTGCCCCCGATCATCGCCCAAGTTCGTTCGTTGGCGATTGTGAGAGTTAGAGAGAGAGAGAAGAAAGAGCGCGAGATCAATCTAAACCGTCGATCTAAAATGAATGTTTGAGATCGAAGCGTTACACCAAGTTACACCTAAGGGGTGTTACACCTCCATTAAACCTTATATATAATTTCATTGATACATTATATACTGGTTTATCTTGTTAGTTCTAAATTAGATAACAAATTACATAAAAAAATCATAAATATTTACGGAAACAGGTAATAAAATTAACAAAATACAATTAGTGTGCATACTTGATTTTCTTTAATACGTTGAAGTCATTTGAAATAGGTTTAGTACTTCGATTCTTATAATTCCCAAGTCAGGAGTCTAAGAAATAGGCAAGCATTGATTACTAAAAAAATATGAATATTAATTATATGCAATAGTTTATTACTTCGGTTTTAAGATTACATAATACAAAATATGATAAATTATATAAAAAATTTCAAGTAATAATATAATTTATGTAATGTGGCTGAACAGAAAACATAATGGTTGATAATGTAATATTTTAGTTTTATCATTTCATTTGAAAAATAGTTATTAACTAAAATAATTTTATTTACTGAAAAAAATAAGGCACTTTAAAAGAATGACTCGTTTAAGCATTTCAAAACATCAAAAGATGTAAAGAACCCAAGCAAACCCTAAAAATAAATCTACGTTATACAAATCGAGGTAAGTCAACTTTTATTTCTTATGTACTCTAAAATATGCTAGTAGTTCTCTGGTTTCCATAAAATCACAAGAACAGAAAGGTAGAAAGCATCAAGAGGTTCCAATTTATGGGTGGTTCGAATGTCCATTGAGGTTGGGTTTGGTTGGGAACAAAACGCGAGAATATTGCGTTTTGTTCCCAAACACAATGTGTGACGGGAATTTTACATGTGAAGTTCGGCCGGAACGTTTGGCCAAATGTTCCGACCGAAAGTTCTTGCGAACATTTATTTTTTTCAGCTTCGTGTCAATTCAGCTGCAATGTTTGATTTTTTTTAAAAATTTCATCTATTTTTAATTGTTTTATAATGTATGTATATATAATTTAGAATGTATTAATTCATGATTAGGATATTATAAAATAATTTATTAAATATTATTAATTAAAACTAATAAAATAATTAGTTCTAATAATTAATAAAAAAAATTATTAATTAAACTATTCAATTACTTTTTTAAAAAATATATTATATTTGGATCTTAAAATATGCATAAATTGTAATATTAATAATATCTTAAAAGATTTAATCAAAATAAATAAAATTAATATTAATAATATAACAATTTACGTAAATTATAATATTAATAACATATTCTTATTTACTATAATTTTATACCTCATAAAATAATAAATTATATTCTTAGTTCTCATTTTTTATCCAAACACCATATAAAATTTATCCATCGCATCAACTTTTTAAATTCTCATCATTATATTTTTTCGTCCAAATATCAACCCAAACTAACGTTCTCTCCAAATTCCCCTACCAAACGCAGCCTGAAGATTTTTTTCTTGTATTAGGGAAGAGCAGATTCGAGTCTAGGTCTACCTTTGATCATTCGATTTTTACTGGGTTCAAAAAATTTGGACCATAAAATTAAATAATAATTTAATCAAATAAATATTAACTTATCAAAATATTATGTTAATGTGTCATATAGTAAGTCAATAAATTTTTTTAACACTTCAAAATGAATAAATAATGATCAAATAATCAAATAATTAAAATTATATCACTATAAAAATGTCAATATTTTTTTATTATAATTGGATCGGATTAGATCCTGGGTCAAGTTTTTATATGCTGAGCTTAAACATATTTCAGAACTTTTTTTTATTTCTTTTGACTCGAACCCAACCGAATTTATAACCGGATCAAGAATATTTTTAGAAAAATCGAGTCAGTGCATTGCGGGTCGACCCCTTGCGCACTCCTATCTTCTCTCTTTGTCTTGAGACTGTGGCATCACATTAATGTCGCATGAGATAAATAGAAAACAATTTGTTGCTGCACACTCTCAATTACAGCTAGCCATGCAAAAGCTAAAACTTGCTCAGTTGCTCAATCTCACGAACGTCAATCGTATATACTTATTAGTAGATTTAGAGTTACGCGATAACTTTAAATTTGCTTTGCTCGCTAGTAAAATGCCATTTTTATAGTTGCCCAACGTCAAATACTCAAATTATATCAAGATGAAACACTTAACTCCTCCAGCTGGTGAATCGGTGCAATGTTTCTTCGCTGACTCTTTGTTCCCTGCTTCCATTTACAAAAACAGGACAGGGAGGAAGATATTATAGTGGGAATTAAACGTGCATATATAGTGGTCTTCATTTAAGAATTAACCACATGCTGATAGGCAAATCACGTCCAAGTCTTAGAACGTTGTGGACTACGAATTGATCATCCCGTGGAATTGCTGCTGGCCAATGCGGTCAGATCAAGATTACGTGATTACTTGCAGGCACGTTGTGTTATATATTTGAATAATAATAAGCACGCTGCAACTTAATGCGCTGCACCATTATCATAAAGAAGTCATCGCCTTATTGATCGCAAGACAACTAAACAGAACAGAACAGAGATATTTAAAAGGGAATCTGATAAGTGGTACTTTAGTGCATTCTCTAATTTCCATGTCATCCTTTGTTTTTTTTGGGGGGGTTTTGGAATGCATCCATCATTTATTAGTATCATTATGCTACATAGTTCACAATAACTCATCATATATAACCCATTAACAAATTTTACTTGTAGTTCCATTAAATAAAAAGTGAGAGTTGAAACTTGAACTCTTAAAGCTCTGTATACATAAGCAGAAATATTCCATGTTCACATCTCTTTCTTAGCGGTTTCAATGGATTCCTCAAGGCCCTTCCGCTCCTCCATCATCTCCATATGCGGAGTCACCGCCATCGTCGTCACCCTTCTCTCGCACTCGGTGGCAGCCCGAAGCTCCAACCTCTTCCGCGAGTACATCGGCTTGCAGTTCAGGGGAGTCAAGTTCGACGACGTGCCGATCAACCCCGACGTCGAGTTCCACTTCCTCCTCTCCTTCGCCATGGACTACACCAGCACGATCGAGTCGTCACGGCCGACGGGCGGCCAGTTCAACGTATTCTGGGACGCCGACCACCTCACGGCGTCCACCGTCGCGGCCATCAAGCGGAAGCACCCGAACGTGAAGGTCGCCATAAGCCTCGGCGGGGACAAGGTCAACGACGTCGCTGCCTACTTCGAGCCCTTCTGGATCGACGCGTGGGTCAACAACGCCATGACCTCGCTGCTGCCCATCCTGCAACACTACCACATCGACGGCCTCGACATAAACTACCAGCACTTCCGGACCGATCCGGACACCTTCGCCGAGTGCATCGGCCAGCTGCTGACGGCGCTGAAGAGCGTCGGGCAGATATCATTCGCGTCCATCGCGCCGTTCGAGGACGCCGAGATCCAGAGCTACTACCAAGCACTGTGGAACAAGTACTCGAACGTCATAGACTACGTCAACTTCCAGTTCTACTGGTATCCGCTGAGCACGAACGTCTCGCAGTTCCTGAGCTACTACGACGCGCAGTGCGAGAACTATAGAGGAGGGAAGGTGTTGGCGGGGTTCATGAGCAACCAGCAGGAAGGTTTGACGCCGGACGACGGGTTCTTCACCGCCTGCAGTGCTCTCCAGTCGCAGGGGAAGCTCCCGGGCATATTTGTGTGGTCTGCTGATGACTCCTTGAACAATGAGTTCAAGTTCGAGAAGGAAGCGCAAGAGCTGTTAACGAGCCGTTCGAATTCTTCTCTTTGAGCAACAAAATTGTGTTTCTTGTTAATTATTAATAGTATAATATAATAATAACTACACGGGATCGTATTTGTGGGTGGTAATATTATATTTGTGTTAGTTTTTTTTGCATTTGTTTCTGATTATTGTGATTGGATGTCGATGTACAAGAAAGAAATAGATTTCAATTCGTGTAAAAAAACAACACACCGTGACGGTGTATATAAAATTTGATTTACTTATCGAAAAAAAATTATTTAGTTACACCTTTCAAGTTTTTTTTTTGGATACCCATCCTAATCAGATCGATTAATTAAGTCACCAATTTCAGTCTTCATTCATTACAAGTGTAATGACATGCGATCTAAAGATCAAGATGGTCTTATTGAATAGTCTTCACATGGGCAAAATACGGTGATGTTCATTGGCTTATAAGTGACATCTCCTTTACCTATCAAGACATATTTTAAATTCGTGTGAGCCTTTGGTCCAAAGCGAATAATATTTTGACGAAGTTAAGGGGGAGTTACAAATGGTATCAGAGCTGGCATCGCATGCTCACTTGAGCCATGTGAAAAATATGGGTCATGGGCCAACACAGACCCCGCTCAACGAGGACGTTGTGCCCTTTATGGGAAAAGATTGTAATGGCCTGAGGTGTAAGGTCTGATTGAATAGTCCAATATGGGCAAAATACGGAGATGGTTATGGACTTATAAGTGACATCTCCTTTACCTATCAAGACGCATTTTAAATTCGTGCGGAGCCTTTGGCCCAAAGCGAACAGTATCTTGACGAAGCTAAGGGGTGTTATCAAGACGTGTTTTAAATTCGTGTGGGCCTTTGGTCCAAAGCGAACAGTATTTTGACGGAACTAAAGGGGTGTTACAAATGGTATCAGAGTTGACCTCGCGTGCTCATTTGAGCCATGTGAGAAACACGGGCCATGGGCCAACACGACTCCGCTCAACGAGGACGTTGAGCTCTTTATGGGAGAAGATTGTAATGACCTGAGGTCTAATGTCTCATTGAATAGTTCAACATAGGCAAAACACGGAGATGATCATGGGCTTATAAGTGGCATCCCCTTTACTTATCAAGACGCATTTTAAATTCGTGCGAGCCTTTGGCCAAAAGCGAACAATATCTTGACGGAGCTAAGGGGGTGTTATATAGCTATCGATATTTAGTTGCAGCTTGTGGATTTGACATTTGAGCATTGTATATGACGAGTTTAAACTACAATGAACGTGTGCTGCGTGAGCGGCTTAAAGGGAATTATTTCTTACATAACGTCCCAAAATTTGATCCATCACGTGGCAAAATTATCTTTCGATCGTTATTTTTTTCAATCTTTCTTTGACTTTTTTGTTTATTCAAATGATCAATAAAAGTAACACACAAGCGGAAGACTAAAATAATAAAATATTATGATAATTAATTTGAGAAACACGGAAGCTGAAATCGAATAAAAAGAGAGTACATCAACTATGACATATAAGAGACCATGTCTGATACAATTTGACATATTGCATTCAGATAAAAGTATAACTTGATATAATGAAAAGCAGAAGACTCCAATTAGACTTTAGGATAATCATGTGCACACGCCACTTGAACTGTAGTCACGCCGCACACATCAACTCGGCATGCATCCATATTATGTACTTGTGGGCATCATACAAGGAATAAGCTCAACCGTTAGCATAAAATTAAGTGTGAATTCGTATAGGTCATAAGATAATTCCGTCAGAATAAGAATGAAACAAGCATATAAATCAAGTATAAGAGTAGATCATAATAGAGGAATAATTGAATAGATCATGGTTCATATATTTTTGCTTATTTACTTTTTCATATTCATGTTCATGTTCATTATTCATGTTCATCGTTTGTATTCATAGTTCTTGTTCATATTTATGTTCATAAGGATAAAGTCCTTTCATTCATTTTTTGTCATTCATGTTCTTTCATCTTGTTCATAATTTGAAAGAGCTCTCCACTTTAGGGAATACCATTGCAGACATACAAGTGTGCAACTATCTAAACCATGGTGGACTGGTAGGGGATCGGTGCCACGATTAGGCCCGTCGGACGGGATGATCTCGCGCAAAGCAGAAACATCCATAGGAGAAACTCCTATCTAAATAGGGCAGTTGGTAACCTTCCATCTTATCTTATAATCCGTAAGCCTCTCTTTCGATCGCGTGGATTGATCAAGGTTGTAGGGAGCAGAAGTGGCTCGTAATCATTTTTAAGTTCAAATCATTTGATTACAATCAAAAGTTTATCAAATCAGGGGGGTTTTGATTAAAATTATATTCTTTCCAAGGTAGTCAAGATCGGGATCTTACATAAGATCGAAAGGGGTCCGTAAGATCGAAGACCGTGAGATCGGATCGAGGATCGTAAGATCTTACCCATATATTAAAATATTAATTTAATATATAAGGTTATATTAAAATAGCTTTTAATAAATCTATAATTATTTAGATTATAGATAATATTAAATTAACTATTATCCCATTAAAATTTCCCCACACATGTATACATATATTACTTATCTAATAATAATTTAATATGATCTGACAAAAAAATGATAACAATATGATTAATATGAAGTAAAATTATATAAAATAGATTTTAATATATATTGAAATTACATTTATTTTGTTAAAAACTAACTTTAAAATTTTAGTTATAACCAATCATCAACTTATTCTTAATTTTATTTCTCCAAAAATCATGTTGCACTTAGTCAAAATTTTAAAAAAAATTGCAAAAAAAGGAACAATATTAGTAGGATCGGTAGGATCTTACGATCCTACAGATCCTACAAAAATGATCTGAAATATGAGATCGAGATCGTGTACCCCAGGTAAGATCGTAAAATCGTGCGATCTTATGATCTTACGATCAAGATCGCGATCTTGACAACTATGATTCTTTCTATCCACGAATCGGACGCTCGAAAGTCAAGTGATCGTCCGATTGAGATTCATTCAACGATCATCCGAAAGGGGAGCGATGCCCATTTATCAATGTTCATTCGTCGATCGAAAAGGGAGCGGTCGTTTGTTTTGTGATAATTCTTTACTCATTTCAAAGTCTTATTCTATCGGTCGATTGAGAGAGGTTAGGTCATCATTATCATATGAGTCCGTCGAACTTCCAATGGAGAGTTTTGGTCGGCCACTATGAATAGTGTCATCTTCTTTCTCGGTCGGTTGAATTTTTTCGTTGATCGACGGAAGTTCTTCCGACAAGATAATTTAGATCGGTCACCCGAAATGATTTCGGTCATCCAAAATGATTTCGATTGACCGACTAGTTATCGTCTCCATTACCGAGTCTCGATATTTTATAGTTAAGTCATCCAAAATGATTTCTGACTTTCGTTCTGGTCTATATCGATCATCTGATCAAGTTTCGAACGTTCGATATGACATGTCGCTATACTCTATCGAATTAAATCGGACGTCCGAAAAGGGTTTCTAATTCAACAAAGCCACAGGTCATTGTGAAATCCTTATGTTTTCACACAAGTTTTCAACCCAAGCATAGATCTAATGCTACATAACATAATGCTTATCACATAACATGATTCATAGGCATATTTAATCATAATATTTCATTCTAAACGTAACATCCATATCATTTCTCTCATATAACATAATTAGTCAGTTTTTCATATCTTTATGCATGAAACGATTCACAATCTATCTCTATTTCAGACAGTATAAACTATTAACTTAAAAACATGATACAATTCGTCAATTTGCAGTCTAAGTCATAAACTAACAGATCTAACCATCCAGCATATCATCAATTCACAGATCACATACAACACATTCGACATGGTTTGGAAATTCAAAAGGGAAAATAGATCCATATATCTATAAGAGACTTGATCTCCCCTTGCTAGTAGAAACCTTAACCATGAACCAGTCCTTGTAGTATGCATAATCCACTCCAAATTATCTCATAACCTAGATCTCGAAGGCACACATGTTCTCGAAGTCGTCTGGTTCTCCTCCTTGTGGGATCAAGCTCTAGCCGCATCCTTCCCTTCCCGTCCTCCTACGTTGCCTGCGCTTGAGGATCCTGCTAGAACTCCCCTTACGTCTTCTAGCCGAGACCAAAATTGTGGAGCAAGAAAGAAAACACAGATCGCGAAAGATGAGAAGACGGAGAAGAAAGCATTGGGGAAAGAGAGAGTGGAGCTTTAAAGGCATTCAAGTGGAAGGTTATTCGTGCTTTGAATGTCAAAGATGATGGAGGGTTACCAAGCAATGAGTTAATGCAGGATAATAAAAGAGAAGAGTAACAACGATCTTCCGACAGTTTTCTGTCCATTGGACTTTCGAATGCTCGAAAGTGTTTCAGTCGTTCGGCTTGTCATGAAATCAGGCACCCATTTGGGTTTCAATCATTCGAAAGTCCATAATAATAAAACTTTTAATTTTTTTTACGAAAATTTGGTATGTTACATATGGAGACTTATTGACCAATTACACAATGTACACATCTCACGTTATCTCAGAATTACTAATAGAGCCGATGACTATCTTGCATTTTTTTTATCGCACTAATTATGATGACAACTTTTGATCAGGGGATCCACCTTTTGGACTTATCCATTTTTTTTATCAAGACTCTCAAGGAGCTACGTAAGTTAAATGCATAATTTTTACTTAAAAAAACGTGTGCTTTTTCTTTTGCATTATGTATATGATGCTTCGGCTCTTAATTTATAATGTGTACGTACTTGGACATATTTTTATAATTATAGTATATAATTATAAAATAATTAAAATAATATATGCTAGTTATGGTATCTCTCAATTTCTTCATTATCTTTATAAAAGAATATAATTCTTATTACTAACTAATTAGGCCAAAAGGTAATTACTTTTTAAGCCAAGAGGTTGATACTGAGATCTTAATCCAATACTAATTAGCTACTAATCTCTCACTTGGATACCAATTTATATGATAAGATTGAGTTGCACGTGGAAGTAATTGAGGTTGCATATAATCTTAACTTTCAAAGAGAACCACTATTTAGTCTTGATATGAAATACTTGATTTTTCACTTGGTGAAAAATTTTATGACTATCATTGTACAAATTTGAACTCTTCTACACTTTGCTTGTCTCTTCAAAATTTTTTTTCACAACAATATATTCTAATTCTCTAAAAGAGACAACAACAATTTTTTGCAATTAAAACATCTAATGAATAGATGTATATTATGTTAGAGGGGTTAAAAATGATGGTTTCACACTCTTCATGGCAGTTTCGCAAAAAATAAGTTTGACCACATTCTCAAGATTATTGAGATATTCTAATCTATAATGTAGAACCAAACGGCCTAGAGTCAATCCTACTCCACTAGTATCAATGGACAACATGAAGGAAAAAGCACTACGTTTAGGAACAACATGAAAACGAGCGCACCCGAAGGTTAGGAAAGCTTCCCAGACAAACCAAAGCACTTGTACGTGCAACTGGAGGATGTGTATAGATGTTGGCACATACGCACGTCCGACTGTGCTATGGGCTTTGGCTTATGTAGATAAAAAAAATGATGGATGTGATTGTGGCACTACACTCGTCGTCAATGTGGAAAGATGTCGTCGAAAAGAATGGAACATAACTTCACTCTGTTGGATGTGTCAGATCCAATATAAGAAACTTGTTCTTTACTCGATCATTCAAATATGTTGTCAACCCACCTTGGAGACACTTTTTCGCCTTCTCTTTGCTCTGGAAGGAGCGCGAATGGACACAAGGAAGGAGCATGCAACATCTGCAACTGAAAAAAGACCACTACTTAGTCTCTTTGTTGGACCGCTGGAGTGAACATTGTGAACCAATTCAAATTTGCATCTTGACATGTTAGTTGACAATTTTAATTGTTTTCAAGTACCAAAGAATCTGCTTTACATGTATATGCTTACATATATCACTACATGAGCAATATTTGATTTGGTGCCATCATAGCATACATGGGACTACCCATTGTTGATGCATATGAGACTTTTTGTATGTACCATTCTGTATCAATCTAATGTGGTTGCTCTTTATAAAACTTGAAAGGACTTATGAAGAACGTCTATATAAGCTTAGCATATTGTATAAAAGTCTTTCAAGCACCTTCTCAATATATGTTTGTTTGTGACAACTCGATCCCTTATATGTGGCGAATAATGTTCATCCCACGGATTTTCTTTATATCTTTAAAGTTTTTCATCCCAAAATACATCAAGGCCGGCTCAAGGGAAAGGCCACTCAAGTAATAGCTTCAGGCCTCACCACTATACAAGGCCTCTTAATTGTGTATTAATTAACATTAATAATAGTAAACTAATATTAAGATTTAATAATTTAAGATTCTGATTAATTTAATCATCAATAAATATGTATATTACCTTCCACTTCTAATATCATTCACCTAAATAAATAATTAATTTATAACAATAAATTTGTTATCTTTTTAATTTAATTTATGAATTCTTTTCATATTTAATTCATTGTCAACAATCAATAATACTTTAATCAAATTTTCTCATAATTAATAAAAATAATATTTATATTACCTTTTTCATGATTAAAATTCAATCTATTTTTTTACATTAAAATATACAATTAAATAAATATATATATATATATATATATATATATATATTCATAAACTAATTTTTCTATGATATTTGAGAATCATCGTCAATGCTATTTTCAAAGATAAATTGCAGGTTTTTCTATCAAAAGTTAAAAGGACCTTAAATATGTTATTATTATTTATTTGAGTAAAAAACTTTGCTTCAGGTCTCTTGATCTCTAGAGATGGCGCTGAAAATACATGATAATTGTTCTTGGGATTTAATGGGTGTCCCCCCAACTTAAATGGGGACAGTCCACCCATTAAACGACGCCCGTCCAATGCGCATCGGATGGGCGCGCATCTAAGCCGGCCTCATCTAGTGTGAAGGCCGGCTTAGATAGAATGAGTTGATCGGTCTGTGGAAGTGCAACGATCAGCCTCGGTCCGGTTCGATGTAAGAGAGTACAAAAGCGCCCGTGTAAAATTTTTTTACCCTTTTACCGTGTTGCTCTCTCTCACCTCTTCTCTCGTCTCGCTCTCTCTCGTTTCGCCCCTCCGAGCATCTCCCCCTTCCTCGGCACCGTCCAGATCTACCGTCGGAGATGTCGTCCATTTGGATTCACCGACCGACGTAGAGATCCACGCGACGGTAAGATTTTTTCACCTCTTTTACCCTCTCGCGCTCTCTCACCTCTTTTACTCTCTGGATCACAGTGCCTCCGGGCAGATCGGGCCAGATCCGCCCTCCGCCGACGATCACTGCGCCTCTACGGCCTCGTTCGACCATATCCAATTTGGTCGTCAGCGGCCCCGTTCGACCAGCTCTGACCAGACGCCGACCAGATTTGGTCATCACCGGCCTCGTTCGACCAGATCTGGTCGGCGGCAGCCTCGCTCGACTAGATCCGACTGCCCTGCCACGCTCGCACGACCCCGGCGGCCGCCTCGTTGCACTCGCACGACCTGCCCGCACGCCCCCGCTTGGCTTGCCGCGCTCGCACGACCCCGCCCGCGTGCACGCCCCTGCCTGACTTGCCGTGCTCGCACAACCCCGCTCGCACGCTGCCAACCACCCTGCTGCGCTCGCACGACAACGCCCGCAGCCGTCGCACGCACGTGTCACGAGGTCATTTTATGCTTGACCGACCCGTGTGGCGTCTAGACGTGCCCAACGTCTAGACAAGCTCTTTTGAATGCTTTGCGGAAGTTTGCTTATGCCACTTTTCGAATGCCACAATTTTTGGGACGCTCGGTCCCGAGCGGACGCTTCTTCGGTGGAGGCATTCGTAAACAAACGGGCACTTCGGCGTAATGCTCGATCGCTTTGGGATGCTTTTGTGGGTTGCCACCCCACGCTCGAGGCACGGTGCTAGATTTAGGGAAGCTTGAAATCTTTGTTGAATAAATAAGAATGATTACAAGGTTTCAGGGGAGAACTAGCGGGTCTCCCCTAATATATCGCAGTCCCGGGGGGCCTCTATGCGATGTGTGATGTGGAGAACAAGCCAAGGGGGTACACTTTTCAGGAGTGCAGAATTATAAAACTGCCACTATCACACTTGGAAATAAAACTAAGTACAAAAGTGGGTTGAAAAGGAAAACATACATGAAGTAAGATAACTTGACGTGCCCCTGGAAAAGCCCCTGGGGCATTCTCCCCCACTAAAGTCAGCGACGTTCCAAGAGCTGCAGCTTAGAATTCTTCAATCTTCTACTTGAACTGCCACAGGTCTTCGGCTGTCTCCCAACTTGTGTCGACGTCCGGTCTTCCGCTACTTCGAACAAGATACTCCTTCTTCCGATTCTTCGTGCGGACGGCGAGTACTTCTTCAACTTGATCAGTAAACTGCTGACGGATGGTCGGCGGGGCGCGGTCTGAAACCCCACGTCCGAGATCTTCAGGGTCTTCAATGAAAGACTTGAGCAGGCTGACATGGAAGACGGGGTGTTGTTGCATCTGAGGCGGGAGCTCCAACTTGTAGGCCACCTTGCCTACCTTCTTCAGGATCTTGACTGGGCTCTCGTAACGCCTAACGAGGCCCTTGTGCAGATTCTTCCCACTTAGCCAAAGATGTTGGACCAGCTTCACAAGGACCAAGTCTCTGACTTCAAAATTGACACCCCGTCGGACGGTGTCCGCCCACTTCTTCATGCGCTTGGATGCCTTGTGTAAACATGCTCTCATCATGTCGTTCTGCTCATGCCATTCCCTCGCCATGCGGTGAGCGG
The DNA here is from genome assembly GCA_030549335.1 of Pontederia crassipes. Classification (NCBI taxonomy): domain Eukaryota; kingdom Viridiplantae; phylum Streptophyta; class Magnoliopsida; order Commelinales; family Pontederiaceae; genus Pontederia; species Pontederia crassipes. The sequence goes on along the minus strand of CM060183.1, from coordinate 28,527,842 downwards.
CGGGAACTTTGCCACCATAAGAAGTGGCAACGGCCTGGGACGTAAAAGGTTGCTGCCCCGTTAGTATCTCGAAGGGACTCCGATTGGTCGACTCGCTCCACTGCAAGTTGTAAGAAAATTGTGCGATGTCGAGTAGCTTCGCCCAATCCTTCTGATTGTCATTCACATAGTGCCGCAAGTAGATCTTCAAGATATAATTCACCCTCTCAGTTTGGCCGTCGGTTTGAGGATGAAGTGATGTCGAAAAATGCAGGTTGGAACCCATCATCTTGAACAGTTCCTTCCAGAAGTTGCCAACGAATCGACCATCTCGATCGTTGATGATGCTTTGTGGTAGGCCCCAATACTTCACTACATGCGTCATGAATAACTCCGCAGCTTCAATAGCAGGACAATTTGTGGAGTCGACGACGAAGATGGCATACTTGGAGAACTAATTGACGACCACCATGATGGTACCCGCCCCTTCAGACTTGGGCAGGCCCGTGATGAAGTCCATGGAAACATCCTTTCATAGCCGCTCTGGAACAGGCAGGGGTTCCAGAAGTCCGCCGGGCGCTTGATTGAGATTTTTGTCTTGCTAGCAAACAAGGTATGTCTTCACGAAAGCTTCAACATCATCCTTCATCCTTGGCCAGAAGTAGTTGTCTTCGATGAGTGCCAAAGTGCGGCGGATGCCCGGATGTCCCGCCCATTTGGAGTCATAACACTCTTGCATGATAGTGCGCCGCAAGTTGTTGAACAGAGAAGCGTAGATGCGACGTTCCTTGGTGAAGATCAGCCCATCTTCCACACAAAAGCGGCGTGTCTTTCCCTCCTTTGCTTGCTCAAACAGGTTCTTTGCTGTGGGATCCGACTCCAGTCCCTTCTTGATCCTCTCGATCATGTCGGCCTGAGAGGAGCTCATGGCCGCCAATTCCGCGTGTCGGTTGAGGGCATCGGCAACGACATTCGTCTTGTCGAGTTTGTATTTCAGAACGTAGTCGAACTCCGCCATGAAATCTTGCCACCTTACTTGCTTTGGCGAGAATTTTTTCTGCGTCTCGAAGTAACTTGTCGCAACGTTGTCCCTCTTGATGTGAAATCGCGGCCCAAGGAGGTAGTGCCGCCATGTTATAAGGCAATGGATCACCGCGGTCATCTCCTTCTCCTGAATGGCGTAGCGCCGCTCCGTGTCGTTGAGTTTGCGACTCTCGAAAGCCACGGGATGCCCTTTCTGCATAAGAACTCCTCCGATGGCATAGTCAGAAGCATCTGTCTGTACCTCTTATGTATGGTCTGGCAGGACGAGCACCGGTTCCTCCGTCATGGCCCTCTTGAGGGTGTCGAACGCTTCCTGGCATGTCGGCGTCTACTCCCACTTCACATTCTTCCGAAGGAGATTCATCAAAGGAGTCATCACATGTGAATACCTCTTGACAAACCGCATATAGTAGTTCATCAGGCCAAGGAACGAACGCATGTCGGGACCCGCCTGAGCGGCTCCCACTCCATGATGGCCCGAATCTTCGCGCCATCCATCTTCAGCTTGTCACATCCGACGATATGTCCCAAGAAGTGCACTTCCGGTTGAGCGAAGACACACTTCTCCCGCTTGACGTAGAGCTCGTTCTGCTGCAACACCTCGAACACTTGCCGAATGTGCTCGATATGCTCCTCCAAGGTGCGGCTATAGATCATAATTTTGTCGAGGTAGACAACCACGAACCTGTCAAGGAATGGTTGCAATACCTTATTCATGAGAGTACAAAAGGTCGTTGGGGCGTTGGTGAGCTGAAAAGCATCACGAGGAACTCGTAGGAGCCGTATCTTGTGACGCACGCCGTCTTCTGCACATCTTCCTCCGCCAATCCGGACTTGCCAATAGCCCGAACGAAGATCCAACTTGGTAAACCATCTCGCGCCGCCAAGTTGGTCGAACAAGTCTGCCACTAGGGGGATGAGGTACTTGTTCTTCATCGTAAGCTTGTTGAGCGCTCGGTAGTTGATGCACATCCGGAGGGAACCATCATGCTTCTTTTGAAAGAGTACCGGGGCGACATATGGAGACTTCGAGGGCCGAACGTATCCTGCATCCAATAGTTCGTTGAGTTGCTTACAGAGTTCTGCGAGTTCCGTAAGGGCTAGCCGATAAGGGACTCCGCGAGGGGGCTTCGATCCTGGGACCAAGTCGATGATATGGTCCACTTCACGCTTCGGAGGCAACCGCTTTGGGAGCTCCGAGGGCATGACGTCCGCAAAGTGCTCAAGAGTTTCAAGGACTTTGGGAGGTGTTGGAGGGGAGGGCTCCAGATCTTCCAATATGGCGGTCGCTAGGAAGGTGTACTCCTGTTTGCGCAACCCTTTCGACACTTACATGACGGAGATGATCTTCTGTTTGAGATCACCTCCCGACCTCACTGGAACCTTGTAGGGTCCCTTGGGGTCGAAGATGACCATTGAGTTGGTGAGCGGGATGACACATGCAACAATGTGTCACAGAAAAGAGATGCCCACCACTTTATAGTCGTCCACCGGTGCCACCGTCACATTGAAGCTTCTCGACCACTTGCCGATGCGAACCTTCACTCCTGGAGAAATCCCTGTGACCGAGATCGACTTTGCGTTCATTGTCTTGAATGTGGCATTGGTCTTTTGTAGTGACAACTTCAGTTTCTTGGCGGCCACTTCTGACACGAACATCTCCGATGCTCCCGTGTCAATGTGTGCGTTGAAGACTTGCCCGTTCAACTCGATGTCCGCATAAAGTCGAGTAGCCGATGAAGGACCCTTCGAGATGTTGATGGCGCTGAGGACGTGCATCGAACTGAGACACGCCTCATCCTTCTCCTTCCCGTCGGGGCAATACATTGCGTTGACTGTCGCCATTTGCGGACAATCTCTTGTCCAATGTTGACCCTTGCAAATGTAGCAAGGCTTTGGCGGCTTTTCCTCCCTCTTGAATCTATCATTGTTGGACCTCCTGTCTTGGTATCCCTTCCCTTTGTCCTGATAGTGCGGCTTGTCTCCTTGCGACTTTGATTTCTCTCCTCCACCATTGCCCTTGCCCGAGAGCTTTGGTGGTGGAGCGCTCGTTTTGGCATACTCCACGAGCGACTCTGCAGCAGTGACTAGCGAGCGGAGGTTGGGACAATCTCGTCGCTCCAACTCCGTCCTAACCCATGACTTCAAATCCTTCACGAAGATCGCCAACAACGTGTCTTCATCCACCTGGGAGTTCTGTAGGCGGAGCTCGGTGAACTCTTTCACGTACTCCTTCAACGTGCCCTTCTGGCAAATGTTGAACAATGCAATCTTGGCCTCCAATCCCGATTTGACGGGGCAGAAGTAATTCGTCAGCTACCTCTTGAAGTCGTCCCACCTCTCAATGGGCTCGACGTTGCCACGTTCCACATCGTCGCAATGGCACCGCCACCATAGACTCGCCACATCTTGCAAGTAGAAGGATGTGATCTTCACCATCCTCGCTTCAGACGTCACGTCCAAGGCCTTCATGTACCTTCGGACGTTTCACAGAAAGTCACTAATCTTCTTTGCCGACCGCTCGCCTTTATAGGGCCTCGGCATTGGCACATCAATTCTTGTCTCATGCGGGGCGGACGTCTCGGGACGCCACCCATCTCCATAGCATCGCTTGAGTTCTTCCCGAATGGTCTTGAACTCTTGCTTCATCTCGAACCGCATGTTTGAGAGACCATTGTCCAAGGTCTTCCGCATGTCCATGATTGTCGTCTCCATGGACTCCAGTCGTGTATACAACGGCGCCATCTCGTCCCGCACCATTGCGAGATCCACCGTCTTCTCCAACTCACGCTCGTGCGTTGCGAGTTGGTCTTGCATCTCACCCACGTCCAGTTGGAATTGGCCGAGGCATTGTTCGAAGGTGGACAAGGCGTCCTTCAAGCGGACGCGCCCTCGCTCGGGGCAGCCCTTCTTCGGTGCGATGGGTTCATTTGTCATTTCTGAATTCGACGTCATTTCTCCTTGATCGTCGAACGCCAACTTGAGTGGTCCCAGAAACGTCGCTCTAATACCAACTTGTCACGGGGTCATTTTTCGCTCGACCGCCCCATGTGACATTTAGACGTGCCCAACGTGTAGGCAAGCTCTTTTGAATGCTTTGCGAAAACTTGCTTATGCCACTTTTCGAATATCACAGTTTTTGGGACGCTCGGTTCCGAGCGGATGCTTCTTCGGTGGAGACGTTTGTAAACAAACGGGCACCTCGGCGTAACGCTCGATCGCTTTGGGACACTTTTGTGGGTTGCCACCCCACGCTCGAGGCACAATGTTAGATTTAGGGAAGCTTGAAATCTTTGTTGAATAAATAAAAATGATTACAAGGCTTCGGGGGAGGACTAGCGGGAGAACAAGCCAAGGGGGTGCACTTTTCAGGTGCAGAATTATAAAACTACCACTATCACACTTGAAAATAAAACTAAGTACAAAAGTAGGTTGAAAAGGGAAAAATATATGAAGTAAGATAACTCGACGTGCCTCGGGACACATGCCCCCGCCGACCTGCCGCGTTCGCACGACCTTGCCCGCACGCCGCCCACCGCCCTGCCGCGCTCGCACGACCCCGCCTGCACGCCGCCGGCCGCCCTGCCGCGCTCGCACGACTCCGCCGCAAGCCCCTGGCCGCCCTACCATGCTCGCACGACCCCGCCGACCGCGCTCTCTATGCTAATTAATCAACTTAATTGTGGTTGCTTCCTCCTCACGAAGTTTAATTTCACATTTATGTGATAATTTTGTTAGTATGAACTATTAAGTTTGATGTATCTATACATATATGTGCATTTTACTTTGGTGTATTCTCGATTAAATGAGTTATTTGTGTAGAAAAAAGACCTGTTATTCTCGATTAATGTTTATTGAAACACCTTTAACTTTTAAAATTAATTCCCAATGGCATAAAAAAATGTTAATTTTTGTTTTTTTTGTCCCACGCATAATTAACAATTAATATTAGTGAAATGGCTCAAAGAGCACGATGCATGGATCAATGCTTTGCTTTATCCGGCAAGCAACTAATTAAATTTCAATTTTCACATCGACAACTAATTGATTGATTTTTCCATCACGACTAATGCTACATGTTAAATGTAGTACCTCTAGGTAGATAGCTAGTCCACCAATTATAAGTGATCTATACATGCATATACAGCTTTAACGCTACATATATATTGACTATATCATATCGTTAAACGTCAACATATATAGGTTAAATTCCATGAGAAAATTAACTAACAGCTTTACTTTATATAATACGGTGGACAGGACAAATAAGAAATGAAACACGCATGGTCTTACTTTGCTACAATGAACCATTTACAAGTAATATGTACATAATTATTAACTACATAAATTACAACGTGATTAACAACTAACTAAATAATTACAACTAATCTTGTGCATAGAACGGGGTGCGCTTCGGTGGGGTCGCTTGTGCGGGGTCGCGGATGTACGAGGTTAGCAGCCTGAGGGGCTCGGCGGGGTCGCGGATGTGCGAGGTCGGTAGCATGAGGGGGTCGGCGGGGCGGGCTGGCGAAATCGGCGGTGGTAGGGCGGGCGGCCGAACTCGGCGGCGGTAGGGCGGGCGGGCGAACTCGACGGCGGCGTGCGATGGCGGTCAGTGGGGGCGGCAGGGCGTGCGACGGCGGCCCGTCCGAGGCGGGGAGTCGCGGCTTCCTGGCGGCGAGGAGATATGGTCGGCTTCCTGGACACAGTCTCGAAGGGCGTCGCCGAGGCACAACGATCATCGACGGAGGGCGGATTTGGGCAGATCTGGCCGGAGGCGCTGAGAGTAAAAGAGGTGAGAGAGCGCAAGAGGGTAAAAGAGGTGAAAAAATCTTACCGTCGCATGGATCTCTACGACGGCCGACGGATCCGGACGGACGACATCTCCGACGGTAGATATGGACGGCGTTGAGGAAGAGGGAGATGCTCGGAGGGGCGAAACGAGAGAGAGAGAGAGAGAGAGAGAGAGAGAGAGAGAGAGAGAGAGAGAGAGAGAGAGAGAGAGAGAGAGAGAGAGAGAGAGATAAGAAGAGGTGAGAGAGAGCGACACGGTAAATGGATAAATTTTTTTTACACGGGCGCTTTTGTACTCTCTCGCATCGAACCGGACCGGGGCCGATCGCTGCACTTCCGCGAACTGATCAACTCGTTCCATCTAAGCCGTCCTCCACACTAGATGAGGTCGACTTAGATGCGCGCCCGTCCGATGCGCATCGGACGGGCGCCGTTTAATGGGTGGACTGTCCCCATTTAAGTTGGGGGACACCCATTAAATCCTTGTTCTCGGAGTCTTTTAATTTTTATCATACTGTGATGAACATATCATACACACACAACAACAACATCATATAGTTGTATTTGATATAACAACAATGGTGAAAAATGCTTAGTAAATTCGTCGCTAGATATGAAATTTTCAAATTTTATATGATATTGTTAAAGGGTTTGCATCACCAATTGTTTGAAAAATGAAAATACATATATTAAGAGATTGAATAAGCGCAAGGCATACACACAAATTTATGTGTTTAGGATATTGCCTCCTAAATCTATTTTCATCATAGAGTTATTCACTATTTTTCATATGTCAAAATAACACACATACATGACTCGCCCCCATGTATGGTGCATAAGTACTTTCAGTTATAAAACTTGAATAATGATAAACATATTATGGTATATAAATACATATCTACTACTACTACTACTACTACTACTACTACTACTACTACTACTAATAATAATAATAATAATAATAATAATAATAATAATAATAATAATAATAATAATAATAATAATAATAATAATAATAATAATAATAATAATAATAATATGCCTATGTCCCTCCATAATTAGAGAATTATAATTATTCTAAAATATTTTCTACCATAACTATTAAATAAGTACCCCATAAATCAAGATCCTCCAGATTTGAAACTCTCCAAATAGACTAACAATATTTAAAGGGGTGAAATTTTTTTTAATAAGAGATAGGGAATTGAAGTGAGGGTATCTACACCTTGATGCTATATTAAATCATACGAGTTTAGGAAGAGAGCTCAACACTAATAATGTATCTAATAAGTAATAACGAGCTAAATAAATTTAATTTCCATGATTGTCATCACTTTGTCTTTCCTTATTTCCTTACAAATTCTTAAACTTTTGATAATTCTAAAAAAACTATTTTAACATTTACTATTTAATATAAGAAACAATTTTTAAAAAAAATAAAGACAACAACATTTTATAAGTAGGAACAGACTTATTGAATATTAATTTTATCCTTATTTTGTTATTTTTAAAAATTTAAAATACTATTATCGTGTTATGAAAGTAACGGTAAAGTCATAACATTTTAAAAAATAAATTAATAAAATTTAATATGAATTTGGCACAAAGACACTCGGCGACAAATTAGAACAGCGGTTGTGAGTTTTAATTTAGCTAAATGCAAAATAATATAGCTAAAAAGTTACCAAAGAAAATCACTCTTATATTTATATTATTGACACATTTTTATAATGTGTCTGTTATTAATAATTTTGGTATAATCCAACTCATCATGTAGATCATTGAAAGTAATATTCTTCTTATAACATTTCCATCAAATTTGAACTCTTCCAATACCGAAAGGGTACGTGTATTTACTCTGCAAGATTGTAAATTCGTCGATATAAAGGTCCATATTTCTTATGTATAATCTAACTCAAGCAGTGGAGAGTGCGTTAGATATTTATTTTTCCCTTAATCCCTCTCTCACATTGCATTATACAATTGCAGTCTCTACAACACAAGATATCTGCCATTGGAACTTAGGCTCTGCTTGAAATTGTCAAAAATAACATTTGAAATAGTGTTTAACGATTGAAATACTATTTCATTTGTTTGGTAGTATACGAAATCAAGTAGAGTTTAGTGTTTTGAATGAAAATATTAAAAAACTACTTCTACTAGCGTTTAGTTTTTAGCGTTTAGAGGTTTATACTTTTTCCAATTTTATCCTTATTTAAATGTATTATTTATTTATTTTATTTTATCATATTATTTTATCAATTTTATTTTATCACCATTCAACTATAATCCTTTTATAGTTTTATATTTATATTTAATTAATTACAAAATAGTTATTTATTAACAATGGGTATATAAATTAATTTAATAATTAATATTTTCATATCATGTAATCTAAAATGTATTGTAAATATTATATATATTAATAACAAATTTACTTGTAAAATTTTATTTTATTTCATTGAGATATTAATAATTTATTGAATTTTAATACAATTTGTATAGCGATTGAATTGAATAATTTTATTGTATGTCCAATTATGCCATTTTATATGTATCTGCTAATTTTATTATTAAATTTATCAAATGCTTATTTATTAATATATTAAATGTATTGCTAACCGCTAATCACCCGTTATCCGTTATGTACATCACTATCCGATTTGCTAATAATATCAAATAGAGCCTTAGAAGTTTGGAAATAATAAACCTAGCTGGGAAAGATCGAACAAAATATTGTCAACAAGGTCACAAGCTAAACCGGAAAAGTAACTATTTTAAGTAAACAGTGATTCGATCATTAAATAATAAGTTAATTTGATGCCTTGATAATTGTCTAATCGGATAAGTTTCCGTTAATTTTAATGAAGTCACCAATTAATAATGCATGCATAACATGAAGATCAAGATCCTGGAGTGTCATACAATCAAAGTCGAACTCTTTGACATGTCTATTCTCTACCTTCCCCAATTAGGAGCTGCATAACAGCATAAGTGTAGTACAAGATAATTGGGATAACACCTTGATGCACGAAAATCATACATTAGTTTAGGTCATTTGATTAGCATTTTAGAATATTTTTATGTTTAGAAAAAAGGAGTTTTGATTTATTTTCATATAATTTCATTTAGATTTGATTTCTACCTAAGTCTGGAAATTATTCATGGCAGGATAAGAGAGAACGTCGAAATTAAGGTAAGAGAAAACTTAAAATAGCTCAGAAGACTGTCACGACCGTGACAGCTCTTGTAATAGCCGTGGCAGAGACATTTTCTAACAAAAAATGACTAAGTATTTTTTAGCCTTTTCAGCCTTATGTCACGATCGTGTCAGAGTCTTTCACGGCCTTGCCAGAACTTTTCACGGCCGTGATAGCGGTTTGTTAGGTCACTTTAAAGTTATTTTTATTCACTTTTTGGGTATATTTTTATTTTCTTTTCTTGGGGGATGAGAAAACTTATAAAATGAGGCAGAAGAGGACCCGGAAAAACATCTTTGGAGGGCAGAAATCACAGGTTGAAGGCTTGGTGAAGGAGATCCAGAGGCTACAACAAAGTTCTGCCGAAAACTCGAAAGAGGACGGTAGAATTAGGAGTAGTTCTTGTTGTTCTCTATACTTTTCCTGAAACATTATTTAGATTGATGTATTCTAGTTTTATGGAGTAGTTCTTTATGATTTTCTTAATTGAACTCTATTATTTATGAATTCTTCGTAAAAATTAGTTGATGGATCAATAGCATGTTTGATTATTTTATTAATTGTTGCCTGAGATTTATTCCTTTGAATCTTTTTATTATCTGAAAAGAAGTTTTTTAGATTTTCTAGAGTGTTTCTCTGCTTTTTCTCTTACATGCCACTTTTGAAGAAATCGTAAGAGACCCAATTGTGTTATTGTTAAGATGACTTGAGAAAGTTCTAAACTTTATATTCCAGTTGAGTGCATTTTGAGATATAATAAATTTGATTAAAAACCGAGAGGGTTAATCTCTTTTATTGATTTCAAAATAGGATTTAAAGTCTGAAACATTGGTTAAATCAATTTAAGAATTTTACTTTATTAATTCATCATCTTTTGTCTAGAATTCATATATGAGAAGTGGTATTAATTAAGATAAATCCTATTCATCTATTCTATACTTTTAAACCCCATTGATCATAACTCTATATTTATATTATTTACTCTTCTTATTTTTTACAAAACACAGAGTTATTATCTTTTCTTAATTTATAAGTAAGAGAAGTTATTAATTATTTCTTGTCCTCGTGGGAACGATATTTTATACTCATCATTTTATTACTTAAACAATTAGTGCGCTTGCTTGTGTTTCTAAGTCCGCATCAAGTTTTTGGCGCCGTTGCCGGGAACTAATTAATATTTAATTTCGCATCTTACTTATTAAATTTGAGAATTATTACCATTCATTTGTATTGGTGTGGTTGCAGGAATTGAATAGTTTACAATCCATACATTATGGAGGGCTTTAGCACTAGTGCCTTGGGACATAGGCATAATACCCGAAGCTCAGGCGAACCAGTAGTGTTTGACCCTGAGATAGAGAGAACTACCAGAAGATTGAAGAAAATTTCTACTATTGTTGAAATGACAGAGCAACAAAGGCAGATTGAGAACCAATTACCACCACCTCCACCTGTGTATAGAACTATGAGAGATTACACCATGGGACCAATGATTGATGAAAGAAAGAGCATTACACTCCCTGAAATTGGTGCTAATAATTTCCAGATTTAGTAGGGAACAATCCAAATGATATCAAACACACAATTTGGAGGAGATAGAGATGAAGATTCATTCGGCCACATTACGAAATTTGTCTAATTATGTTCAACTTTCAAATTTTAGGGAGTAATAGGTGATGCAATTCGTCTGACTTTTTCCTTTTTCTTTGAAAGGAAAAGCTTATACTTGGCTCACTACATTGCCGACAAGAACCATAATAAATTGGGAAGAAATGAGTCAAGCATTCATTAACAAGTACTGTCCACCACAAAAAAGCTGCTAGATGCTTCTCTGAAGTTTCTTCTTTTTGCTAACATGATACAGAGTCTATACACGAAGCTTGGGATAGGTTCAAAGATCTCGTCAGTGAAGTTCTAAATCATAACATCCCTCTTTACCAACAAATCCAATACTTTTACAATAGGGCCTCAACAGAGATAAATGACAAGATCGACACCGCTGCTGGAGGAACCATTGCTGATAGATCCCATGAAGATCTTTATAAATTATTCGATAATTTTACCTTGAACAATTGACAAAACTCAAAGGTAAAGAAGACTGGACTTTATGAAGTTGATAAGGCTACCCACATTCAAGTCAAGTTAGATGCCTTAGCAAAGAAAATGAATATGTTGATGACTCAAAAATCTATCAACAAAGTTTCGAACATCACTTGTGACATGTGTGGAGGGGGACATCCTAATCATGAATGTCATGCATGTATAAATTTTAATCAGCATAACAACATAACAGCAATTAGGAGCTGCATAACAGCATAAGTGCAGTACAAGATAACTGGGATAACACCTCAACACATTAACGATAATATAACTTAATATTTACCTTAATTGATGAGATGAAACGAGATGTCAAGCACATACAAGATAACTAGATGTGGAGTTATATATTTTTATAATAAAACTAGTTTCGCTTATTCTTTTGCTTATTTTGTGATTTAATTTTTCACCAACTTGTCACATAAAACTATATTTGACTTGGATCCATGTTGATAAGGCGTTGCCTCCTCTTTATCTATCTTTTCCATCCATCATAATTGGCCAAGTTGAGCACTAAAAAATACAAAGAAAATCCTCAAATTCCAGCATCGTCGGCAGGATATTAGGAAGGAACACGTCGTTCTCATTCCTTTCGGGCAATATATATATTCTCATTGAGTACCTGTACATGTCCATCCAAGCAACAACAGTGGCGTACGTGCGTGCTCTTGACAGTCGACACTGCTACGTACAAATGGCCGCGTCGCAGGAATCCAAAATTTACAGGGAGTACATGGGCGCCATGTTCACTGGCGTCCGGTTCACCGACATGCCCATCAATCCCAACGTCGACGTCCACTTCATCCTCGCTTTTGCCATCGATTACACGCACGACGGGTCGGCCACCAATGGTCGCTTCGACGTCTTCTGGGACAGCGAGAACCTCACCCCCTTGGCTGTCGCCGAGGTCAAGCAGCGCCACAGCAACGTGAAGGTGGGGCTCAGCCTCGGCGGCTACCAGGTTGGCAGCAAAAAGGTCGTCTTCAAGGCCCATGACGTGAATTCCTGGGTCCCCAATGCTGTCTCGTCTCTGACCTCCATCATCCACCAGTACGGCCTCGACTGCATCGACATCGACTACGAAAACTTCGATGATCCGTCCGTCCCCGATGTCGGCACATTTGTTGAGTGCATCGGGCGGCTGATCACGACCCTCAAACACAACGGGGTCATATCCTTCGCTTCCATCGCTCCATTCGACGGCAACCGCTACTACATGCAGCTGTGGGAGAGGTATTTGAGCGTTATCGACTATGTGAACTTCCAGTTCTACGCGTATGATAACGACACGACGGCGGAATTCCGGGAGCACTACCACCGGCAGCTCTCCGTCTACCGAGGCGGGAGAGTTTTGGCAAGCTTTGTTGAAAGTTAATTCTGTTAGATGTATATATCGCATTATGTGTAAAATTGATTGTAATATTTCTTTCATGTATCGCTGATATATTGTACAGGACGTTCTATACAATTTCATATAAATAGATCTTGAGAGTCTTTGTGGTGGTTACAGAGATTTTTCCTTTCCCTCCAACTTGCTTCTTGATTTGAATTCTTGACATAAGACAGAGATCCTGAGTTAAGCTTTTATTAAAAGAAAAATAATTTCCTCCCTTAGTTGTTCAAGTGTTGGGTTTGTGCTAGACCAAAGTTGTCAGCAACCCACACACGTAAAGGGGAGTGTTAAGAATATAAAATCAATGATGTTGCTCTTCCTAACAGCTTAAATTTTTAGAAAAATTGATCACTCTGATACATGTTAAGAAATGGTGAGCTCCGAACAATCTTGCCGTCTACTTGCCGGAGGAAGAGAACGAAGGAAGATCCGGGAGAAAGAGAGAGGAAAGTTACAGAGAAGTCTCGAAAGTGAGAGGTAGAAAATGATGGAAGAAATGAATATTATATTCAAAAAGTATATCTCACTACAACCACAAAGGATAAACCGGTATGACTCCGCTACAAACAAAGAAAGAAAAGTGTCTAGTCTGCAACTCTGTGTCCCTGGTGAATGACTCTGCCTCGATGACACTGCATACTTCGACAGCCTCCCTCATGTTGTTGCAAGAAAGAATCTGGACGGCGACAACTTGAAGGAACAAAGGCATCGTCGTTAAGGCCACTAAGGAGATTAAGACTTTCTTGTAGATCGTCGAATACTTTAACGCTGTCGAACACCATTTGTGACAGCCTCTTCAATCACCTGAACATGGCACCACGTCCACGGATGTATGAGATGAAGGCACCAATAGTGTTTGTTATTTGTTTCCAACAGCTGGTGAGTTTCTACACAGCATCATTGGTTAGCAAGCATCAAGGCTTGGCAGCTCTACAAGTTGTCGATCGTGCGGTTGCGCTTCAGCTGAGGTACATCAGCGAGATTAACTAGAGTTTATCATCATTTGCGAAGTTCGAACACCATGTCGCCAAGGCTGCAGATAGTTGCAAATACCGGCTATTGTTTTGTCACCATGCCATTGATGCTTGATGAAGAAGACAAATATGCCAGAGTATACGTCGCCATGGTGAGAACACCTGTATTGTAAGAGAAAAAAATGCACAGCAGCAGCTTGCGAGCTCGCAACAGGTAGATGCTCGCAGCAATTAGAGACGTTTAGACATGTCCTCCTTGACTTGATACGGCAGCTTAGCTAGAGAGAAATATATCCATTCGATCAGCAGCTAGAACGAAGATGCTGCGGTAGTAGATGAATGTGGTCGATGGTGAAACAAGAGAATCAAACAGAACAAAGAACTCTACAACTACTAGATGAAATAAATTGAGAAAGGACCCGAAAGAACTAAGATAACGAAGGACTAAGAAGAACACAACGAGAAATGACTCGGACAGATAAGAACCTAAAGAAGAAAGTAACATTTCAAAATTTAGAGGACGAATGGAGATAAAGACTCCCGACCTCGATGAACCAGAGGACATAAAACTTCAACAACACTCAAAGACGCACGCAGACAACCGACAGTGCGAAGATCGCCGAATCAAAGAAGACGAAAAAAAGAAACTAGATTTGAAAATGAAGATCGCTGAATCAAAGAAAAACTTGTTCGGAAACCAAAGTAACGCCATTGATTTGCAAACGAAGATCGTCGAATCGAAGAAAGACTTGTTCGGTGACCAACGTAGCGCCATTGGGGAAAAACAAAATTGCAAACGAAAATTGCAAGATCGATTTTGCCGACAAAAATCATAGCGCCATGGAAGAAACGAAGTTGCAAACGACGATTGCCGAATCATGATCAACAACAATCGTAGCGCCAAAGAAACATCGAAAGAAGAAATCAAGGGTATCAAAGGATGATCGGAGATGATTGGAGGCAAAACTTCTCCCATCCTCATCTCAAAGAACGAATACTGACATCGGAGAACGAATACGAACATCGGACATCGAAGAAGGATAATTGGAGGAAAAAACTTCTCAAAATGTCAAGAACCAAGGGATACATCGAAGGATCAAAACACTCGAGGAGATGAAGAACATGAAGAACTGATGGAAAATAAAAATAGAGACAAAGAGGATCAAAAGAGGACCATGGATCTCCGAAGTATTGTTCAGGAGCAGGCCACGGATCCTGAAGTATTGCAGATCTCTTCTTGAAGCTTTGTTTCTGAAGTGAAATCCACTGATCGTCGACATGTTCCTTCTTGTACGATCGATTCTTTATTCTTACATATCGATTGTTTTTTTTGGATCTTATATGCAATCGGTTTCTTGTCCTCACGAATCGATTATTTATCTGGGATTTTGTTCGACTGAGGTTTCTGGTTTGAATAAGTGGTTTCTGATTTGAATCATCAAATGGCCTATTTTTCTTCAAATTCTGATCTTCTTCTCTTGTTTTGAATCTGGATCCTACACATCCATTATATTTACATCCTTCATATTTGTCTGGTCTCGTACTCGTTCCTATTCGACTAAATGGTTCAGAAAACTATGCGATGTGGAGTCAAGCTCTTCTGAATGCCTTTCTAGCTAAAAACAAGTTAGGATTCATAGATGGATCTTGTAGAATGGAGCAATTTGATCAATCGTTACATTTTCAATGGAAACGATGCAATGCACTCGTCCTTTCTTGGGTCATTTCGACAGTTTTTGAAGGTCTTCTTGGTAGTATTGCATATGTGTCTGATGCCTGTGTTGTGTGGAAAGATATGAAGGAGAGATTTGAGCCAATCAGCGCCTCACGGATGTATCAGTTACATAAGGAGATTACTATGTTCACACAAAATTCCTTGAGTATAACAGAATATCATACCAAGTTGAAAATCTTCTGGGAAGATCTGTATAGTGTTATTTCTATACTAGGCATTCCAAATTATGAGAATGTACTATACTTTCAACAGTTAAAAGTCTTCGAGTTCTTGATGGGCTTGAACGATTCATATGTAGCTGTACGTTCTCAGATCATTTTGATGAGACCATTTCCTCCTGAGAACCAAGTATATGATATGCTTTTAGAAGAAGAACAACAAAGAAAAAAAAATAGTTCATACTCTTTGAATCATGTATTAAATGTTGTGTCTTCAGCTCCAACAATTCCGAAAGCTAATTCAGTACATCAGAATGCAAGAAATTCAGGCCAGTGTAATAAAAAGAACAGAAATGTAATATGTGATCACTATCATAAAGTTGGCCACAGCAACGCACAGTGTTATAAAATCATTGGTTTTCCTCCAGGATTCAAATTCACTAGGAATTACAGGCAAGCTAATGCAACAGTCCAGTCCACAGAAAATGCATTTTCTGATGTTTCTCAGGTTACAAATACTGAAGGCCTTCTGACTTCTAACTCTGCTAATAGTTCCAATCATACAGATCAGTATCAACAGATTCTTAAGATTCTCAATAAGGATAATATCATTGCTGGCAGCTCAGCCAATATAGCAAGTAACAGTTCTTCAACTTCAGGTACAATTGTTGTCTCAAATCACATGGTTTCAGATTTCACTTGTTTATATAATGTTCAACAATTGTTGTCGGCTAAAACTGTCAAATTACCAAATGAAGACCTTGCTCATATCACTCATATTGGCAAGTGTCATATTAATGATCAAGAAAGTATTAAAGATGTGTTATACATACCAGAATTCAAGTACAATTTGCTTTCTGTGTCCAAGCTCACTCGAGAAGTTTCATGCAAAGTGATTTTCTATTCTTATTTTTGTATTTTTTAGGACCTCTTCACTGGGCTGGTCAAAGGGATTGGTAGAAGAGAAAATGGTTTGTATTTCGTACTACAGCCTATCACACAGGGCAAGGTGGCAGCTGTTGAGGCTAGTGATGACAGTTTTGCTAAACTTTGGCATTGTCGATTAGGACACCTTCCTTACTCTCGAATGAAACTTTTTGATTTTCTGGTTGTTAAAAATTTTGATACAGGGTGTCATTGGTATCACTATCACTATCACTAAAGTTTCTTTTGAATTGGTACATATGGATATTTGGGGACCTTATCAACATTCTACATATGATGGTTTTCGATTCTTTCTTACTATAGTTGATGATTTTATTCATATGACTTGGGTATATCTTCTTATGTTCATGTCTGAAGCATCCCAGTATGTGAAACATTTTGTCAACTTGATTGAAAATCAATTTAGTGCCAGAATTAAAATCCTCCGGACCGATAACGACTCTGAGTTCCTCAATTCTGATTGCAATTCTTTCTTATCAGCTAAAGAAATTATCCACCAAACTTCTTGTGTGTATACTCCACAACAGAATGGAGTCGTGGAAAAGAAACATCGACATATTCATGAAGTTGCTCGTGCCTTGAAATTTCAGGCTCATTTGCCATCAAAATTTTGGGGAGATTGCATACTCACAGTCACTTACATTATCAATCGTGCTCCTCTTTCTATTTTGTCCGATATCAGTCCGCACTCTTTGGAGTAGCTCCTACTTTATCACATCTCCGGGTGTTTGGACATCTGTGCCATTGCACAAACTTAGTGAGTCATGATAAATTCTCACCACGTTCTTCTCCTTCCTTGTTTTTGGGATATTCAGAATTTCAAAAGGGCTACAAGATAACGTTGACACTGAGCGATTTTCAGTCAACCGAGATATTCATTTCCATGAAGATGTTTTATCCTTTCTTCAATCAGACCTTCTCTCAGACAAGCTCCGTGTTACTCATCCAATTATATATGATACTGATTCTGAGCCAGTATTGTCTCCTAGTCCAAGTCCTGTCAATTCTTCTCTAGTTGTTCCAGGTGTTCCTTCTTCTCCTTCTGCTAGTGATGTTCTTCCTCCTCTGTCATTGTTCCTTCCACTTCTGTTACTCGACCTCGTCAAAATATTAAGCCTCCAAACTAGTTATAGGACTATGTTACCAATTCTGCTCAGACATCTCTTGGTCCTTATCCCATTTCTGATTCTATTGCACTCCATAAATTGTCTCCTCAGTAATTTGCTTTTGTTGTTTGTCTCAATGCTATTCATGAGATTGCTTCTTTTGCCCAGGCTGCTGAGGATCCAAATTGGATCGAGACCATGAAGCTTGAAATGGATGCTCTCCAAGAAAATCACACTTTGGACCTTGTTGACCTTCCTCATGGTAAACAGACCATTGGTTGTAAATGGGTTTACAAGGTCAAGTTAAATTCAATAGGAGAAGTAGTTCGTTATAAGGTATGTTTGGTTGCTAATGGATTTACTCAATTAGAAGGCATTGACCACAAAGAAACATTCTCTCCAGTTGCCAAGATGGTGACTATCAGATGTCTCTTAGCTCTTGTTGCTCGACAGTCCTGACCACTATTTCACTTAGATGTCAACAATGCTTTTCTCAATGGTGACCTTTTTGAGGAAGTGTATATGCAGCTTCCTCTTAGATTTTGTAGTTAGGGGGAGTCCACAACCAAAGTATGTCGACTACAGAAGTCACTTTATGGGTTGAAGCAAGCCTCACGACAATGGAATCTAAAACTTACTCAGACTCTTATTTCTGCTGATTTTGAGCAAATTCGTTTGGATTATTCTATGTTTACCAAGAGATCAAGCACGAATATTGTGGTACTTCTTGTATATATGGATGACATACTTCTGACTGACAATCATTCTGGCTTAATTCAAGAGGCCAAAACTGTGTTATCTTCTCACTTTGGTATCAAAGATCTTGGAGATCTTAAATTCTTTCTGGGTTTAGAAGTAATGCGTTAAGATAAGGGTATTATATTCAATCAAAGAAAGTATGCTCTCAATCTCATTGCTGACTGAGGGCTTTCTACTGCTAAGGTTTATGATGCTCCTTTAGATATGAATTTGAAGCTCACAACAGTGGAGTATGATACCTTTTTTTCCATCAGATAAATTAATTGCTGATCCAGGGACATATCAGAGGCTACTTGGAAGGTTGATATACTTGACAATAATGCTTCCAGATATATCTTTTGCAGTTCAACACTTGAGTCAATTCATTCATTCTCCTAAGCAGTCTCATATGGAAGCTGCTTCTCGACTTGTGAAATATTTGAAGAAGAATCATGGCAGTGGTCTTTTCTTTCCTGTAGATGGTTCGAATTCTCTACATGGTTTCTGTGATGTAGAATGGGCAGCATGTATACTTACTCGACGCTCTATTATTGGTTTTTGTGTTAAGTTTGGAGATGCTTTAGTGTCCTAGAAATAAAAAAACAAGAGACAGTGTCCAAATCTTCTGCAGAATTTGAATATCGAAGCATGTCAAGTCTTTCTGCTGAAATCATATGGCTTGATCGGTTGTTCACAGAGTTAGGAATTCAGATTCCTAAGCCGATTCTTATTGAATGTGACAACAAGGCAGACATTTATATCGCATCTAATCCTGTTTCCACGAAAGAACTAAGCATATCGATGTCGATTGCTACTTCGTGAGAGAGTTGATTTTAGCTGATTTGTTTGAAAGCTTGTTATATCAGTTCTGTAGAACAATTAGCAGATAAATTCACTTAAGCCTTAAGTGGAAAATAGCATGGTTATTTGTTCTCCAAACTAGGCATGTCATCTGTCTACCAAACCTAGTTTGAAGGGGAGTGTTGACAGTTAATTCTGTTAGATGTATATATCGCATTATGTGTAACATTGATTGTAACATTTCTTTCATGTATCGCTGATATACTGTACAGGACGTGATAACGTGATATACAATTTCATATAAATAGATCTTGGGAGTCTCTGTGGTGGTTACAGAGATTTTTTCTTTCCCTCCAACTTGCTTCTTGATTTGAATTCTTGACAAGCTTCAGTACCGATGATACCGATCCCAACAGAGGCTTGATGCTTGAGAACAGCTTCTTTGACGCCCGCGGAACTCTTCAGGAGGAGGGAAACCTTCCAGGAATCTTCGCGTGGTGTGCGAACAAGTCGCTCGATGCCGAGTTCGAATATGAGGACCAAGCACAGGCTCTGCTTGCCATTCCACAACAGTAAACCTGTGTTTGGATCTTTATCTCGGACGTGATTTATTAACTCTGAATACCGACTTAAATCACGAAAGCAAAAACCAACGAAGACATTAAATCTTTACCATGGGCATTTGGTGTAGCTTTTGATGGAATGCAAATATTTTAATATGACTCGGCACTATTATATATATATATATATTGAAATGTAATATATTTTAGTAAATATAACATTTAATCATTATATAAAAAAATCGTACGTGATAAAATATCAATGCGATAAGAGTCATTTTTCACAACTCTTTTACTTTTTTCATTTTATTTTCAAATAAAATCAATTATATAAATATGAAGACCTAATGGCCATTAGTTCACATAATTTTTTATTAAATATGAAATATTTAAATTATTAACAAAAATATAATTGAATTTAAAGAGTCAACATGTAATTTATCAAAATATAATGATGTTAGAAATTTAATCACGATTTAAAGAGTTAATGTGTTATTATAATATCCAAATTAATAATTAAATACCTAGTAGTTTGTTACAAAGAATAAAAGAATACTACTAATGAAATACAGAAATATAAATAAAATAAATTAAAAACACACATAAAATAAGATTACTTTGATATGAATAATTATAATTAATTAGATGTAATGGTAATAATTAAAGAAATTGAAATAAAAGCATATATAAAAATAGGATTGTTTCTATAAACATCCTCTAAATTATCACAATTTTTCGTATTTAATCACAAACTATGAACGTATTTTTGGTATCACTAAACTATCATAATTTTTTTACTTTAATTCTTCTGTCTACTTTTGTTACATTTTTCGTTACTTTTTATTTTTCTCATTTATGAAAAAATTAAATTACCCCTCCCTCCATAACACATCAAATAATAAATATTAAAAAAGGAAAAAGAAAAAAAAATCGGAAGGGGAGTAATGTAGTTTTTTTCTTAAATTTCAATTTTTTTATTTACCACTTTAATCCTTCCAATAATTTATTTATTTTTTATATTTATAATTTCATATTTTTCTGGAGAGAGGGATAATTTAGTTTTTTCATAAATAAAAAAAGTAAAAATAATGAAACCGTAACAGAAGTAGACGGAAGAACTAAAGTGGAAAAATCGTGATAGTTTAGTGATATAAAAAATAAGTTCGTAGTTTGAGGTTAGATGCGGAAAATTACGATAGTTTAGGAGAGATTTATAGAAATAATTCTAAAAAATAAGAAGAATGATAAAATAAGCAATTACATAGAGAATTTAATAAATATAGAATGCTCTTATAATATGAATAAAAAATATATTGAAATATAATTAATTAACCTAAGGAGATTTACTAGATTTAACTCATAATATTTTAAAAAATTTATACAGATCGAAGCTCGTGGTAAAATCATATTTTTGAAGTCTGCGAGTGAGTACAAATCAAAAGCTAAAAAACAACAAAAATAAATATATTTTGAGCTTCGTTGAGTCAGCAAAGAGATCAATAACACTTAAATCAAACCACCAAGCAATACAGTGAAAGAAATCCCAAAAAACACACACACATGGCACAACTTTGTCTTGCGTATCGGGCGAAGGAGACGTCAGTGGCCTCCGATCTCTTGTCATACAAATCCCTGGTCAATGATATCCAGCTTTCACCTTACGATTGTCCTTCAGGCCGAGGCATATGTTGCATTTTTTAGTCTGCGGGCGGCCTAGAATCGTAGTTCCGGCATATTATTTTTGAGTCCGACTCTTCAACGATTATTACTACTATCAACGGAGATGTGGGCATACCGTAGCGCATCTGGACAATTATGAAAGAGATACACCACTTACTGTCACTTTTTGAACATATGAAATGTATACATTACTCCAAAACTTATAATCGGACCACTGATCATCTCGCAAAATTAATTAGATATACTTCTCATGATATTTTTTGGAATGCAAATCTTCTGTGGGATTTGCATATGTTTTTGTGTTACGACCGTTTCTGTAACATCCTGTTAATTCAAAAAAAAAGAAAAAGAAAAGCAAAAAGGGCCACACGCGCCTAGCAGCCCACAGCCCAAGCCCAAGAGTGCTGCCACATTAGAATAATACCCTAAGCTCTCTTGTCCACCTACCCCAGCCGAAAGTGGCATCCAAACCCCCTCTTATGCTACAGTGATCATCACTCTTCCCTCCCTCACTCGTTCGTTCTTTCTCTCTCGGCAGCAGAAAGGGCACCTTAGAGTTACAGTAATCCGACTTACTGTAGCAACAGTAAGTTGCCATCCTAACTCACTCACATTACTACAGTAAACTATCTCATTCTCTCTCTTTTACCTTCCTCATTAGCAAACGTGGACAGCCACCTTAAGGAGGGAGAGAAGACTATTGGAGCTAGAAGAAGAAACTAGGATTAAGTTAGCTAATCAAGATATGGTTGAGGGGATCCAGCTTTCTTAATCTTTCCCCTAATGATGTTTGAATATTTGGATTAGGGCATAAAGAACAAATCCTTTGTTCTTAGAGAAAAGATTATGGGAAATGTGCATTTCATAAGTAATATTTCTTTATATTACTATTCTATTACTATTCATGATTAGAATGTCATGTGTTTCATAGCTTCATGTATTAAGTGCTATTTATGATTAATATTAGAATGTTCATTGTTGCTATGTTAGATCATTATGAGAATGCTTAAAGCTCATATACATTTATGATGTTGATTAGCATGTTAAATGTCTCCATGTGAAAACCTCTTTATGTTTCATTATTAGAATGTTAAGAATGTTAAGAAGTGTCCCATAAGATGGATGAAAGTCAATATGTGTTCAAGATGTTAAGGTATGTAAGATTTGGCAAAAAAACATGTAAAAATTGGGTGTCTGCCGTCTTAGAACGGGCGACCGATTCTATATCGTACGGCCATTCTGAAAGGGCAGACATATTCTGTGATTAGTAGACATCCGAACGCTTCGATTCGGTCCTCCGAAATTCAGGAACCGGTCGACCGATATTCAAACGGTCGTCTGATATGTATGTTGTCGAACACTCGAAACATTTTGTGATTAGCGATCGACCAAACCCCTTGTTTCGACCGTTCGAAAGACATGTAGCGATCGACCGATACTTAAGCGATCGCCCGATATAATTAGACGAAATATTTTGTGATTAGCAGACGAATCTGAACCTAGTTTCGGTCATCCGAAAGACCCATAATGGTCGACCGTTATACGAGCGGTCGCCCGTTTTAGAGAGTCATCGCATTCTGTGATTAGCGGACGAACTGAACGTCCTATTTCGATCGTCCAAAAGGACCATAACGATCGATCGATAATTCGACCGATCGCTCGATATAAAACCAGTGGTCGATCGTTAGCCAAAACGATCGTCCGATTCTGGAAGATGATTGGTTATGATTGAATGTCCACACTTAGCATGATTTGAAGTTTCTATAACCTTAAATAGGATTAAAAGATGCAACATGAATTGAATAATTGTATGTATTGATGAACATGTTTAAAAAAAGGATTGATGAAGGTGTGGCATTTCTTTATGACTTGGGACCAATCGGTACCCTACCTAAGACTCCACCGAAGAGTGGAGGAAGACCTCATTGACGAATGAGGATAATGACCTCTTCTAAAGAAGAGGGTTAAGACTTTGCCTACGAGGAGAGTTAAGACCTCATCTAGGGATGAGGGTTAAGACCTCACCTATAGTTGAGGGTTATGACCTATGAGCCACCACTTTTTTCAATCGACAAGATAAGAAATTATCTAAGTAAAGATGAAAGACGAAAAGATGAATGATGAATGATTTGGGATATAAAGTTAAAGATGATAAAGATGTATGAAGAAGTATGCACCTATGAGGATGCAATATAAATATTCACTCGTCACATCATATATTGTCATGAATAAAGATGACCAAGTAAAGTAAGACAAGATTATAATATGCAATAGCATAATGACAAGTATGAAGACAAGATCATGATATGCAATAGCATAATGACAAGCACGATGATAAGATATGATATGCAATAACATAATGATAAGTAAGATGAAAAATTATGATATGCATGATTTAAAGATTATGATGTTACATGTTATCTTATCTTGCTATGATTATATGCTCACATGTCATATAGTATGCATAAGTAGTTCATAGCATGCATATAACATATGTTCTACGATGATGAAATGCATATGCCATGACATATAGAAATCATGTTATAAGATCATAGCATGCATGAGCCTCAACATACTCTAACGGAAAAAATCTCCTGCACCCCATGGATCCGTGCAGGTATGGAGGAGGCTTAGGGTCGACGACGAGAGCCTCGTGATGGCGACATTGCACATGAGTCTATCGAGTTATGGCCCAAGTTATCTACTTCTTTTATGTCATGATGATGAACTCTGTTAAGAGTATTTTATGTATGGCTTATGAGCCTCATTGAGTTATGTACTCAACTTGAACTCATTAATGCATGATAAACTTTCTATTGAGTATATGTTAGAGCCTATTAGGCTCATGGGCCAATTTATGTATCTTGAATTTTTAATTATGAAGTCTTTCGCTGTTTTACGATATTATATTTATGTTTATTATTATTACGTTTTCGCTATAATATTTTATGGAATTAGATCATGTGAAGATCGAAGTAACGCCGTCCAGCGTTCGACAAAAGTTTTAAATTATGATAGAATTTTAGGAGCGTTACAATTTTGATCACTTAACTTAATATAATCTACTTTTCATTTAAAAAAAAAAGATGACCTCACCTCAACAAGCGGACTCCGGACGGTGGAAGGAGGTACCTTTCCGCCAAAACCTTCTCCATGGATGACAATCTAGCGACGCGCCGGAGATCCCTCTCTTCGTGGACGGACAGAGCCAGAGGGTTTTGATCTGGCTCTGTTACTGCCTTCCAGCCATTTGGGAAAGATTGCCTTAGAAGGCCATCTTTGTTGAACTCACAGTCCTGTCAAAACAGACAGATCACATCATATATATATATATATATATATATATATATATCAGGACGGAGATGAGAACTTAGGAGGAGCAAAAGTAGAGAGTAAAAAAATATATATAATAAAAACTTTTAACCACCAGGAAGGAACGTTGCTGCGGTAGCCGGTGGCCATGATCACTACATCAGCAGGCAGAAATCGGCCATCAATGAGCTCCATCTTGCTGCGTAGTATTGCTAGATTAATGTAATTGTACAATTTTATATGTCAGGATATCAACGACATGTTCCTGTATCGGTAGTTAGTGAGTTTGTAATAGAGGGTGTGCTTCTAGTTTATATCGTGCACTTCTCTCGAGTATAAAAGGCTTAGGAGTAGTTGTACATGGTTTTTTCTTTTCTTTGCAATAAAACTTCGCATGACTTCTCCCCAATTCCTCTGTGTTCTTGCTGCTTGATTACAGATCTCGTCACCGTATTGAGAAGTGTTGCAGATCTCAACATGGTACAAGAGCCACCTCAGGATCTCCAGGTTTGATTCTATATGTGGTAGAGATTGCGATTGATTGCGCTTCTTTTGATTCACAATCTTCCATTGTTGTGTTCGAATAGTTGTTTGAACTTTTCACTTCTTCGATTTGGTCATTTCTGATCTATTTGAAATGTCAGTCACTGGATCCGGTAGTTCTTCTTCTATGCCATATATTATTTTTTTTTCATATATATAAACCACCTATATCATTCCTCCATTCTTCATTTTCTTTTTTTCTCCTTATTTTGAATAATGTTAATATTTCTTTTTGACTTCATGCATTATGATAACTTGTATATTAATTACTTTTAGTTAATGATGACAAGTCATAATTATTTTTAAAGTTAAAAAGTTACATATATATATATATATCTACTTAATTCAATTAATTACTTTTGATTAATATGAAGAGTTAAATATTTTTTTAGTTTGAAAGATCGTATATGTTAACCATATGATCTTTAATAATTTAGAATAGGATATTGAATTTTATTTTCCATTCTTTATTTTCTTATTCTTATTTTTTAAAATATTTTAATATGTTTCTTTGACTTAATGCATAAATTGTTTAATGAGAAATTATGATAAGTTAAATTTATAAAGACATATATTCTTCCTCCATTCTTCGTTTTCTTTTATTCTCCTTTTTTGAATAATTTTAATACTTCTATTTTTTTAGGTCTGATCAATGATCCATTGTCCGGGGCAACTAGCACCCAAGTATTCATGTTCGGACATGAGCGGTCACTAACATGATGACTCTAAAAATTGAATCAGGGGTTACTAAAAACATAAAAAAAATATTTTATTATAAAATGATTAACATAACATATTTTAAAATAATTTAATATTTAAGAATTAAAAGGTTATAAAATAATTTATCATAAAATATTTACAAATTAATTACAATTGCGTGAAGACGGTTCCCTATTTTAGAACATAACCTAAAAAGTTGACTTAAAATTATTTGCAATCCCATTCAAAATTATTGATATAATTAAAATCAGGAAAAAAGTCAACTTATATTATGACTTAGTTCAATCCCAATAAAAAGAATTGGAATGATTAAAATCAGAAAAAAAAGAGTAAATGGCATAAAAAAGTCTTCTCAAATCTAGTCTAAAATTGTTTACGTAAATCACGAATTTCAATTTTATTTACAAATTTAACTTAAACTTTTAGCTTTAAAATTTTAGGTTGGTTATAAATATAGCCTATTATTATATTATTATTAAAAATAATAATTCAGTGATCACTACATAGAAAAAGTCATAAAAATTAAAAGAGTAAAAATTAAAATATTTTTTCTATATATTTTGATAGTAAATTAGTTTGATTTTTTAGCCTATTTTTTTAGTTACTTTAAAATCTAAATGCTATTAAAGTTGTAAAAAAAATAAATTGTTTACTCTTTTTTATTTTTTATGTCTTATGTATATAACAATCATTGAATTATTATTTTTAATAATAATAGGTTACATTTATAATCAATTTAAAATTTTAAATAGAAGTTTAGATTATTTGAGACTTAAATTAAAGCTCGTGAGTCGTGACTATGCAAAATATAACTTTAAGCTAAATTTGAAAATAAAATTAAAGTTGGTGATGTTTTACGTAAAAATAAAAGTTCATATTAGATTTAAGAATAATCGAAAGGTGGAAATATTTTATATAATCTACCCAAAGAAAATGTTCAACTAAGACCCTGACAACGTGAAGTAAATTTTAGAGTATTTTTCAGACAGTAATTTTATTCCACTAATAGAAAATGACACTTTATGTCCACATCCATTTGTTGATATCCGACATGCCAAACAAAAATAGATCCTTTCTTGACATTCTGATGAATGTAGTTCAATGAAAGAGGAGGAAGGCAAGAGGAGGATGACTCTTGGAGAAAGAAATTAGTAGAGATTTTCTTTTACTCAGTTCTCGGTATATGGAAAAATCATTTCGCGTTGCCTATTTGATAATGATAAGTACAGATTTTTAACAAAAATTTTATACAATGATATTGTTCAAGTAAAAATAAGCTACTTATGACTCCAACTTTTATTTTTGGTAGAAAATGGTACCTTCTGTTAGACAGATGGAAGAAGAGGAAAGAAATGTCAAAGGGAGAGCAAGATGGTCCAAGAGGAGTCCGACTGACGAGAGCCATCCTTATCACATTCTGACTTTCTTGACTGCAATACGCATTGACTTCAAATATCTACAGATGACATCATTGACAGATAAAATATTAATATCTTGAATACTCAACGGGAAACATGATCATTGATCTCTTTATTTGTTTGCGAATTAATAATTTAATAAAGAACAAGATCTAATGCCAATATATATGGTTGAAATTAGAAATTTAGAAGTAAAGAGCTGTTATAGCTTGTTTCTTTTCTGTTGAGATATTAATTGGAGAGGAGTAGTCCTGGCGACTGGCGAGAACCCAAGCTGAAGTAATTTGTCTTGCTTGGGGACACTTTTACCGAAAACCATTTTCCACAGCAATGCTAAGATTATTAAAAATTTAAAGTCCTAAAGTGTGTTTACGAATGGCAAAAGAACAAGTGTAGGATATAAAATATGAAATATGAAATAAGATATGAAATAAAACTTCAATATAAAATATGAAATAAAAATTTTAAAATTATCTAAATTTCGAAAACTTCATACTCGAGGATCCTCTGAATCACCACTAGACTTCTCCTCCATTTAGAAATAAGATCTCATAGGGACTCATAAAATTACAATTCCTTCAAATTCAATACATTATCATTATGAATAATTAACATTAAAGAGTTACCTAACTCTTGATATGACTTCGAGCCACTTGGTTTGGCTGCTCACATGCAAGTCAAGGTCTTAGCATTTTTTATCCCTAGTGAGGGTTGACCGTTGACGTTGAAAACCTACAGTTTTCATAATATTTCCGCCGAAAGTCCCGCAATAGCCGAATTTGGTTATTTATCTGTGGTGGCAAAACACAGAGTCTTCTGTAGCCTCCGTCCGAGTATAAATGGTCACCTTGTGCACCAAAAACTTCTCAAATCATTCTCGCTAGACATTCGAAAGGAACTCGTCGTTAATATTTCCTGTTCCTCGATGGGCGACGACTCAAAGCTCCACCTTTCCTTGTTCCTGATCATCCCGGTGCTACTCGTGGTCTCCCCTCGAATGTCCGCAGCGCAGAACTCCAACCTGTACCGGGAGTACATCGGAGCCATGTTCAACGGCGTCAAGTTCACCGACGTGCCCATCAACCCCGACGTCGACTTCCACTTCATCCTCTCCTTCGCCATCGACTACACGAACACGAAATACCCGAAGCCCACCAATGGCAACTTCGACGTTTTCTGGGACAGCGACAACCTCACCCCGGAGGCCGTCGCCGACATCAAACAGCGCTACGGGAACGTGAAGGTGGCCCTCAGCCTCGGCGGCGCCACGGTCGGCAACAAGCGGGTGGTCTTCAAGGCCTCCACCGTGGATTCCTGGGTCAGCAACGCGGTTTCCTCCCTGACCTCCATCATCCAGCAGTACGGCCTCGATGGCATCGACGTCGACTACGAAAACTTCGACAATTCATCTGTTGATACGTTTGTCGAGTGCATCG
Organism: Pontederia crassipes; assembly: GCA_030549335.1. Classification (NCBI taxonomy): domain Eukaryota; kingdom Viridiplantae; phylum Streptophyta; class Magnoliopsida; order Commelinales; family Pontederiaceae; genus Pontederia; species Pontederia crassipes. Next base: position 28,499,209 of record CM060183.1, on the reverse strand, counting down.
GACAGCTGATCACGACCCTCAAGGACAACGGGGTCATATCCTTCGCTTCCATCGCTCCATTCGACGACGATCCTGTCCAGAAGCACTACATGCCGCTGTGGCAGAAGTATTCGAGCGTTATTGACTACGTAAACTTCCAGTTCTACGGGTACGATTCCAGAACGACGGTGAAACAGTTCCTGCAGTACTATGACCAGCAGCTCGACAACTACAATGGCGGGACACTCTTGGCAAGCTTCATCACCGATTACAGCGAAGGGTTGACGCCTGCGAAGGGCTTCTTTAGCGCCTGCAGTATTCTTCAGTCCAAGGGCAAGCTTCCGGGAATCTTTGCGTGGTCTGCGGATACGTCGCGCAAACGTGGATTCAAAGACGAGAAGCGAGCACAGCAACTTCTTGCCGATGGGGCCTAATGATAAAAAAAAAAGCACTATGCAGATTATTTAAGATCCAACCGTGCAGCAAATAAATGCGTTTTTTATTGATTGAATATTCTATGAGTCTTTTTCGTTATATTATTATAATAAAAATGTTGTTTTATAATTGAAAAACAAAAGGTGTGTGTGAATTAGATTAAGATTGCAATGAGCAGATCATAAAACTTTATATGTGCTAGTTTCATTTTCCATTGTTATGAAATAAATAATTAAGGGTATTCCAATTCGCATATAATATGCACACAAAAAAAAAGGTTGTGCTTGTTTGAGAATTTTGGAAATAAAAAATATTGTTTAAATTTTTATTAGTAAAATGTGCAAACAATTTTCAAATATGTATATTTTTTTCCCATTTGTCTCTCCTAATTTAATATATATGATGATAACAATTCAATTGGTATGCAATGATGGACAAGTACATGTTTTTTTCACTTGAGCGTTCGAGATTTTGTTTCCGATTAATGTTTTGTAGTGTTCAAAAAATATTACTTAATTATTAATACATAAACAACGAAAACTCTTTGACTTGGGACACATTTATGATTTATAGACATTTGGGATAACAAAGATATATCCAACAAAATGGTCAGAAATTTATTTCTATCTTGGACAGTTTGAACCGGTTCCCATAAGGAAGAAGGCGTTAAGCAACATTTAAATGATGTACCTCCGAGGGGATCACACACAATTGGATAAAAAAATAGAAATAATCGTTGCTGGAAATGTATTTATAGGAGAACCATGATATAAATTTTAAATATTAAATCTTCAACACAATCACTTTCATAGATAGATTTTCCATCTCTTTCCTAAGTTTTTTTTTATGCCAATCCAAATTTACTAGATATCTCCAATGTCTAAGATTATTAGTACTTGACTAATATGGAATAAAAAAAATAGAGCAGTTATTTTCTTATTAAAGTAATGACTCTAAAACTAGAACATAAGATCACTAACATTCAACGAGTCCTTGAGATAACTCTGCTACTAAACTAGTCAACCACTGGTGTTTTTTCTTCCATTATAGCATTATATTATTAACTGCATTCATCTGGAATACAATTAAGTTGTTATAAATTTCCTTAACTAACAACGTTAAGGATTATTATATCTTTAATTGAAAATTACTTATGAAAATCTTATCCGCCTCCTAATCCTACCTAATAAAATATTATTTCAAATCAATGAATGACAAAGAGGAGCCTAGGACACACTGATTAATCATTAAAGGATATTTTTACGATTTTTTATTTCATTCAAAGTAGTTTTCCAGGAAGTATTCTTGGTCCGATTATAAATCCATCCGGGACCGAGTTGAACAAACAAGAAATTCGGCGCGTTCCGAGTCGGGACCGGGTCTAATGCATGAAAATCTCACTCAGGATCCCACCCATAATAATAAAAACCACTAATAATATTTATATAATTTTAATTATTTGATAGTTTGATAACTATTTATTCATTATAAAGTGCTAAAAAGATTTTATTGCCTTATTATATGCTATATTGATATAATATTTTGATAAGTTAATATTTGTTTGATTAAATTATAATTTAACATTACTAATTATCTTGATTGTATATTTATTTATTTATTTAAAATTTTTAAATAATTTTTTGACCCTGTCATATTTCCAATCCCAATTTTTCGAGATCGACTCGGACCTAGTACTGATACCGGGTCCAAAAATTTTGACCCTGACATGAACCGGACCGGATCTTAGTCAAAATGAATCCGGATCCAAACTCGAATTTGCTCATGCCTAATCCAAAGAGCTTATTTGTTCTTATTTTTTTACAGACCTTCCTTAATTTATAATTAAAAACTTAATTAATTTCTTTATAAATAACAAAGATATATCCTTATTAAAATTCATGAATCTTAATAAATATAGCTATTAACAAAATATCATAATAATTAAAATGAGTTAATATAATTGCTACGAGTCAAGTCTTCTTCTATTTATTGGGTGGGGATGGACGGATGCTTAAGGGAGGTTGCGGGGGATACATAATTAAGTTCTTCTATTATTTTATATTGTCCATACTATTATAAATTGTCACCTTGATACTAAACCCATCTCAGGTCGTCCTTCTTCACGACGTTTTTTGGGCGGATTCTCCATCGGCGGTGGACTTTCATCTCTTATTTTGACACAATAGCTAATTTAATTTTCCAAAAAAAAAATTTCGTCCGCTAGACATTAGAAAGCAGCCCGTCCATATTTCCTCAATGGATATCCCAAAGCTCCTCCGCTCCATGTTACTCGCCCAAGCACTACTCGTCCTCTCCCCTCAAGTGGCCGTAGCGAAGAACTCCAAAATCTACGGGGAGTACATCGGAGACATGTCCAACGGCGTCAAGTTCACCGACATGCCAATCAATCCCGACGTCGACTTCCACTTCATCCTCGCTTCGCCGTCGACTACACGAAAACTGAAACCCCGGAGCCCATCTATGGCGAATTCGACGTATTCTGGGACACCGACAACCTCACCCCCGAGAAGGTCAACGACATCAAGCAGAGCCACGAGAACGTGAAGGTCTGGCTCAGCCTCGGCGGCCACAGCGTTGGCGACGAAACGGTGGTCTTCAGGGCCAACGACGTCGAATCCTGGGTCCGCAACGCGGCCTCGTCTCTGGCCTCCGTCATCCAGATGTACGGCCTCGACGGCATCGACATCGACTACGAAAACTTCGACGATCCGTCCGTCTCCGACGTCGACACGTTCGTTGAGTGCGTCGGGGGCTTGATCACGACCCTCAAGGACGACGGGGTCATATCCTTCGCTTCCATCGCTCCATTCGATGACGAGCCCAACCGAAAATACTATGTACCGCTGTGGCAGAAGTACGCGAGTGTTATCGACTACGTAAACTTCCAGTTCTATGCGTATGATTCCAGCACGACGGTGCAGCAGTTCCTGGATTACTACGACCAGCAGCTCAACAACTACAATGGCGGAACGATCTTGGCAAGCTTCAGTACCGATACCGAAGACAACAGAGGCTTGACGCCTGAGAACGGCTTCTTTGACGCCTGCATAACTCTTCAGAAGCAGGACAAACTTCCAGGAATCTTTGCGTGGTGTGCGGACACGTCGCTCAAGGGCGATTTCGCAAATGAGACGCGAGCACAGGAACTGCTTGCCAAAGCCGCCTAATAAATAATGATCACCAGGATGCGCAATATATGCAGACAAGCTTGAGAATTGAGATCCACCCCTGCAGCAAATTAAACTTGAGCTTTAATATTAATTATATATAATATATTATATTTGAATTGGAAATAAGGTGGGTGAACAAGAATGCAGTTGTGAGCTTGTGATGTAGTACTGTAGAACCTAGATATCTCCCCGACCATGACTGCTTAGGTCTATTTCTACTACTGTGCAATTCCATGTATTTCTTGTTTTGTAATTGAAAAATAAGGTTATGATATAAATATTGTGATGCAATCATTAAACTTCATGTGCTATTTCATTTTCCATTTTATTTTGATGATAGAAAAATATAAGAATATATATGATTCATGTATAATTAATGTAACACACCACAATTTTCATAAAAATTTATGTTGACGTCCGCTCCACATAGTCAAAGCAATGGGCAGAAGACAAAGAAAATCGATTTCAACATTTTCTTCACCACTATGATGCTTTAAATCCTGACGATTCGTGTAACTCTTTTACCCCACGATGTTGGGACTCAGAAGGCACGAAAACCCCATAGAATTTATGCCCTTTTTAAAGCCCATTACCCTTTCTTCTTCTTCTTCTTTCATTTCGCTTTTTTTTTCCTCCATCTTTTGTTGTGTTTCCCCATTGATTTGGCTCGGCCAGAGGGCTCTGGAGGAGATTCGCAGGTGGTGAGGGCGATAGGGACGTAAGAAGGCTAAGGAGGAAGAGCTAAAGCTTGAGCCTTCATCGATAAGTATGAAATGTGTAAAAAACGTGTGATCTTTGAGATCTAGATGACTTTAGGATTCATGCTGTATGGATAGTAATCATGCCTTATTATTTAATATACTAATGCGTTGTTCCCTTACCCCCTCTCTCGCCCTCATTCTTCGGCGAGTGCAGTGGCGGCGACCGGCAAGGGCACACAAAAGGCACGTGCTACTCTAATCATTTCCCTCTCTCACACCCTCTTTCTCTATCTCCCTTTGCCTCTTCTTCGATGAGTTCAGGGGCAGCGACTGGCGATTGCCATGCCAGCTCACGTCGTCGGAGACACGACGACTCCTCCCATCTCCGTCGGAGACCTTCTCCTCGCCTCCACCGGCCTCGGCGGCTTCTCGACCGTCATGCCATATGTAGCGTGGCGAGGTCCTCCGATGCTCGTGTGGCCCTCCTCACTGCGCGGCTGGACTTTGGGAGCAGCTCACGAAAGAGTGCCCACGCCAGCTCAGGGCGACCCCTTCTTGCCGTGTTTTTTTAAAATTTTTTTTATTTAATGTTGAAGGGTAATTTTAACTTTTTCAGAGAAAAGAAAGTTAAAAAAATTGAGAGAAGTTAACGGAATAATTAAATTGAAAAAACCCTAATAATTTAGGGATAAAAAAATAAATTTGTGGTTTTAGTTTAAGAATGATTTATGAAAATAACTCTTGATATATATATATATATATCAAATAAAGAACATAAAATATGAAGTTTTATTATACTAGTAACTTTTCATGTTCTTTATAATTTATTTTAGATGATAACTTGCAGTGATGACTTTTCATTTCTTTTATTTTAAATGACAATCTTTGACGATCTAAATGAAATAGATAGCATATCTGACAAGTGTACAAAATAGTGAAAGGAACAAAACGGCGAAGGTGTCATTAAATATTTTAGGAGTAGAAATAAGTCGGTCCAATTATTTTTAACTAAGGGTAGAAAATTAATTGCATCTCTTGAAATGTATTTATTTCAGTGTTACTTTCCTAAAACTTCGATCTTTCAATCAGAATAAATGCAAGCTAACTAAAAGGTAGGATCTCACCTACCTGGATGAGATCCTTTGGGGAGGCCTTTATTTTCCTATTACAAGTTGTTGAGGGGGGCTGGAGGAGGGTCTTCCTCTGAAACATTATTGGTGCTACTAGAATGGCCAAGATTAACCACAAAGCAAGCTATATAATTTTATTGCACGTACAATAATAATGTCGAATCTAAAAGAAAACAAAATTTTAATTGACAAAAAATTGTGACAGAAAAATTAGTACAAAATACAATAGAGTGGTCACATTTTAGGAATTAATTTTTTATTTTTAAAAAAAAATTAATATCGGCTTTGCGATGAAAATATAATCACAAAAATATTCGATCCATCATCATTTTGTCACAAAACTTTTTTTTAATGACTTAATCAATTATGACCAATAACTTTTATCATAAATCAATCATATATTATTATCAATGACAATTCCATTCTTTTGTTATAAAAAATTTTCGTCACAAAACAACTCTATTCTCTTGTAGTGATCGATGATGGATTGGATGTAGTCAAAGGTGATGGTTCCATCGAGGAGGCGCTTACAAAATACCTCAACCACCTCTTGCTCCAAAGCTTGTGTAGAGTGGCCCTAAATAAGGTTTCCGTTAGCATATTTCAGGAAATAACCTGCTTTTCATGACTCATCAACTCCAATGGAGCTATTTGAGTTAACTAGAAATAGAGGAGGTGCTCCCGGCAAAACTTGAATAGCGGCCATGGAATTGGATTTCGTTTGACTAGAGAATAAATTTAAATATAATAAAATAGAAGAATATAATATTCTTAAAAAATAAAGATATTCTTATGCAATTTTCTATTTGGTTTAAAGAATAAATTCCAAAAATATAATATTTTATGTTTAAAATAATTTATTATAAATAGCTGACATTTATTATAATAATATATTTAAAATATAAAATACAAAAAAAAAGTTAAAAAGATGGAAAGATGAGACTATGAACATTCCCCCATTTTGGAAGAACAATTTTATTTTGATTATTGGGGATTTAATGGTATTTCGTTTTTCAAGATAATTTTGATAAAAACAAAATTGACCGATCTAATTTTGATGATGTTTGATTATATTATTATAATAACGAGATATTTTGGTGAAAAGTTATCCTACGCAAACTTCAACATGGTAGCAATCTAATAAAGAAAATTGATATTACTCCTCGTGATTTAATTATGCTATGATGAATTAAGGATAAGATATGCCACTGAGTTCTCTTCAGATGTCCCCTTCCGGAGTTCAAGTTCCATTAGTTTAAATAAAAGTTCGGAACTGAGATCTAGAGATCGATCCCATTAGTTCTCACGAGTTGAAAAATAATTAAATCGGAAAGAAAATGTCAACTTAAAAAATTAAGCAGAAACTCAACCAAAACAGGAATTAAAACGGTCAATATCTCCGGAAGAAATTGTAACAATCAGAACTAATATGATAAAGTAATTGTATTCCACTAATAAAAGAAATTTCCGCTTTGTTGTCTGTCTCTGACATCCATTTTTCTGTTTCCAATAGCCAATTATCAAACTAAAACATATCGTTCTCGAGAATTTATCCATGTTATTCTTAATGCACTGAGTATATATAAATGTTCCACAAAGAAATCACCGCATGCATGTGAAGGTTTCAATAATCTAAATATTCTAAATGATCTAGGATCTTTAATTACTTGAGAATTTTATTAATTCCACGTCCTCTTTTGTTGTCTCACATCATCTTGTGTGCCTCCAAGTCTCCAATTCCATCCGTTCTCTCATAAAATATATCAAATTAAATATAATAATTAGAATTATAAATTTTGATTTGATATATTACTTTCAGTAAGTGTTTGGATAAATTTTGAGAACCATAAAGACAAAAAAGATCAAAATAATAAATGTTATAAAATTAGATATATATGATAAATATTAAATTAATATGTAATAAATAAATTATTGATAACTTTTTATTTGCATAATTGCACAAATTATATAATTAGTTTTTTATTATTAATGATTTTTTTCTACTCAATAAGTAAGACGTACGACTAGTATGTATTCAGCTTATGTGCTAAAAAAGATATAAACCTATACTGTGTTTGGACAAAACATTATTTAATAAACATTAAATATTCTGATTAATTTGTGTGAAAAATATTCATATTATAATTATTTTTTAGCTAACTAGTAAATAAAATTCCAAGCTTCAGCAAATCAAACAAACAAAACTAATTTGTATGAAAGACGGGAAAGAATAATAAAATAAAATTTCAAAATCAAAATAAATTGTTAAGGTGATAAAACAAAAATAATTGTGTATGAGACAGGAGAGAAACTGAGAAAAAAGTGTCAAAGAGAAAAAAAAAAAGAAAAAAAGCGAATGGGGGAGGGAATGGGGCATCCACCCCCTCAAATGAACCACTTTTGGGAAAAATTACACAAAATGTTCTCTAATTTTTAAATTTGCTTAGTGATGTCCTCCAACTTCATTTTGTAACAGCGATGTCATCCATATTCAAACTTGTTGCATGGAATGCCCTCCCGATCAGGAATATCCAATTTTCCGATCGGTCTGCTAACGTGGTGGTGCACTCTCTCCGCCACGCAGGAGAGCATTTGACGTAGCACCACCACGTCAACAAATTAATAAAAAAAATATTAAAATAATAATAATAAAATATTAAAAAGTCACTTCCACTCTCTCCGACGAGTTCGCACCGACGAAGAGCCGGGGGGAGGGAGCGAGCCGGAGGTCGCAGAGGGGGGGCGAGGCCCCTCCCCCTTTGTTGTTCGTCGGCAAACAGCAAAAGGGGGGCCTCGCCCCCCATCTGCGACCTCGTCGGAGGTCGCAGAGGGGGGCGAGCCCCCCCCCCCCCCCCCCCCCCCCCCCCCTTTGTTGTTCGTCGGTGCGGGCAAAAGGGGGAGCCTTGCTATAACATTTCGACCAATGTGTGATATTGTCCGCTTGGGGTCTAAACTTGCACGGTTTTCTCAAAATGCGTCACACCTAGTGGAGGACATATTCTCATATATACCTAGCATCTCTCCCGTGACTTATGCATATGGGACTAATATAAGGCATGCCTCATGCACCCTTCCCCCTTAGGAGACTCAACGTCCTCGTTGAGTGATCACACATCATCATGCATAGAGGCTCACATGGAGTGGCTCTGATACCATATGTAACATTCGCGACCAGTGTGTGATATTGTCCACTTTGAGTCTAAGCCCGCATGGTTTTCTCAAAATGTGTCACACCAGTGTGTGACATGTTTCACATGGTTTTGACCATGCATAAGTCACGGGAGAGATGTTGGATATATATGGAAGCATGATCTTGACTTGGCAGGACGTGTTTTAGTAAAACCATGTGAGTCGAAGTCCAAAGCGAATAATATCCTACGCAAGTGCAAGGATGTTACATATGGTATCAGAGCCACTCCGTGTGAGCCTCTGTGCATGGTGGGGTGCGATCACTCAACGAGGACGTTGAGTCCCCTAAGGAGAGAAGGGTGCATGAGGCTTGTTTTGGATTAGTCCCAGATGCATAAGTCACAGAAGATATGCTGGGTATATATAGAAGCATGGCAGGACGTGTTTTGGTAAAACCGTGCGGGCCGAGGCCGCAAGTGTAAGGATGTTACACTTGCCCCCCCCCCCCCCCGCTCGTCGATTGAGGCCTCGCCGGAGGTCGGGGTGACCCCCTTGCTCGTTGCGCCAGTGATAGGCTCCACGTGGCATTTTTTATTATTTTTTAATATTGCCATGACATTGTAACGTGAACATGGAGAGGAGAGAGACGTGATGTTAGCGCTATGAGCGGGAAACTGCCAATTATAGATAAAGAGTGTATCGGGTGAAATAAGTTAAAAGATGAAGTGCATTCGTGTTAGAAAGTGAAGTTGGAGGGCATCGCTGAGCAAACGTCAAATTGGAGAGTATTTGGTGTATTTTTTTTCACCACTTTTGATACCACTAAAATGATAGAACCAAGATATCCAATTTTCAAATGGTTGGTTCAACCTTGAATTCCTCTGAGATCACAATGACAGAAGCAACTGAAATCAACAACATTTGATTTTTCTTCCTAGAACCTTAAAGTCAAAAGCTCCCACCGAATAACACATCGAACAAGATTTTGGATGACTCATATGGTAAACAGTGGACAAGATCATATAAATGAGATCAAAATAATTGACCGCATAAGCAAACCATAATCGAACATCCGACCATTAAGGATCGGATAACCGGGATCAAACAATCACACAATAAGTCAGATGATCCTCCATCAAATGGGACATTTAACTGCCCATCAAGCTATAACCTCGATCGTAAGTAATATTTTATCTACTTTCATGGAGTGATTTTCACAAGATCCTATCTCTAATTTGCCTAATTTTTATAATGTTAAATCGTAATATTATGTATGTAATGTATTGTATTGATATTTGTGTGATCATTATTTTCTTTAGGGTGACCACCAATACTCACTCCTATAATGATCCATGTCAAATCATGACATTATAAGTTAAAAAGTTATGAACCAAAAATAGTCAAGTAGGTTGACAAAGCAAAAGTTGAAAATATAAAATCAAGAGTTCTTCCAAAGATATTGATCACTAATATCAATCAATGACTTGAATCCATCTATGAAATTGAACACATTTCATCTCATATCATTGAAGAGTACTCCACCTATAAATAAAACATTGGAAGAAAAATAAGAGAGTATGAAGCAAAGTAAACTATTGTAATATTGTTGATATCTGTTGATGTGCCTTACCCAAAATTGTAAAAGAAAAAAAATAAGAAAAAGAAAAAATGAGGATATGTGGTGAAAACGAAGGGCTTGGGACATTAGGACCTTTATACACGAGGCTTAAAAGTCTATCACAACGTACACATAATAGAATTTCTTTTAGCGAACATTTCCTTTATCTGTGAATATTTCTCTTTTGTTCACACTAATCAAAAGATTTTTACCATGTTAAATCTTCATATTATCTTCATCTTTCCTTTACTTCATTGTCTTGAATATTCATCGATCATCGGTGCAATATTTTCAATAATATCAGTTAGGATTTCTGCATGAGCAAAATTATGCACCGCAAAAAAACCCAAGAAATTTAAGGCAACGCAGAGTTTTATTAGATGGAAGAAACAAAAGAAGATTAAACATATTACTTTCTCTTTGGACCCCTAGAGAGTTTATATAGGTACTCTCTTTTACATATGATAAGAACTACAGACTGATTAGAACTTTATATTAATTCCAAAAATAGGACACCTATCTTGTAATAAGAAAATAAATCAATTTCTTAAGAATATCATGATAAGAAAATAAACAAAATATGTCAGACATGTTTTCTTTTATTTCGGAGTCTATTGGAATCTAAATCGGTTTCCAATTGAACTAGGATCTAAGGCACCTTAAATTGAATCCTCCAAACACATATCTAATACTCTTTGTCACTGTCAGCCCCAACTTGGGACTGCTGTCACCTATCAATATTTAGTAAGTCCAAATAATGTTGAAACTTATTAGTAGGAATCGACTTGGTGAACATGTCCACTGGATTATCTTTTGTGTCGACCTTCTTCACCTTGATTCTTTTCTCGGTACAAATAAACTGATACTTGGCGTCGATGTGTTTGATTTTTTCATGATGCACTTGATCCTTGGCTAAGCATATTGCACTTATACAGTCACAGTACACTATAGCCTTATCTTGTTATAATCAAATACAGTCACAGTACACTATAGCCTGATCTTGTTATAAACTTATTAGTAGGAATCGACTTGGTGAACATGTCAACTTGATTATCTTTTGTGTCGACCTTCTTCACCTTGATTCTTTTCTCGGTACAAATAAACTTATACTTGACGTCGATGTGTTTGATTTTTTCATGATGCACTTGATCCTTGGCTAAGCATATTGCACTTATATAGTCACAGTACACTATAGCCTGATGTTGTTATAGTCAAAGACCTTCGACAATGTTTTTTAAGCAAATGTCTTTCTTAGCAGCTTCTATCAATGTCATGTACTATGTCTCTATGGTAGACAATGTAACTGATGGTTGTAGTGTGACTTTTCAACTGATAACAAAATTGTAAAGAGTGAAGACATAACCTATAATATTCTCCTATCAACATCTGCAATATAATTTGAGTCTAAATAACCTGCAACAAAACACTCTTTATCACTTCTGTAGATGAGGCCATTGTCAGATGTTCCTCTCATATATCGAAAGATACATTTTACTATTTGTCAATGATCCTTCCCTAGAATGCTCATATATTTGTTAACCATAGTAATCGCATGCACAATATCAGATCTTGTGCATATCATAGCATTCATCAATCTTTCGATTGCACAGACATATTGAAACTCAAGACTTGTACTCATTTTCTTCACCAGACATAAGTTCAGTAGCAGAAAAGTGCACATTTGATGCTGATGGAGTACTTAAGGTCTTAGTAAACATACATAACCTGGATAAAATCTTTTGAATGTAACTTTTATGAGACAAAAAGAGTTTACCCCTTACACGGTCCCTGTAAATCTCCATTCATAAAAATTTTCTTTGCTGCATCAAGATCTTTCATATCGAATTATACACTAAAGAGCTTTTTCAAATTCTGAATGCCTTCTATGTTCCTAGCAGCAATCAACATATCATCAACATACAAAAGTGGATAAATGGTATAATCATCCTTCACCTTCTTGTGATAGATGCGACAATCATAGGGGCTCATGTTGTATCCCTTATTGATCATATAACTATCAAATCTCTTGTACCACTATCTCGGTAATTGGTTCAAGTCACACAATGACTTCTTCAGCCTACAAACTTGGTCTTCTTTATCTGGGATAGAGAAACCCTCTGCCTGCTCATTCACGAGGATGTCTTCTTCAAGTTACTCATGTAGAAAAATTATCTTCATGTCTAATTGCTCAAACTCCAAATTCTGATGTGCTACAAGAGCAAATAGCACCCGGATGAAAGTGTGCTTGACAACTGGAGAAAAGATCTCGTTACAGTCTACTCCCTCTTTTTGACTGTAGCCTTTAGCAATTAGACGTTCTTTGAATATGATACCTTCAGCTTCTGGATTTCCAACCTTCTTCTTGAAAATTCACTTGCATTCAACGACCTTTCTACCTTTTCATAATTTGACTAACTCCAAGTCTAATTCTTATTAAGAGACTCCATCTCTTCACTCATTGTCGCAATCCACTGTTCTGATTCTGCACATGTGATGGCATTCTTGTAGCTCGATCGCTCTGACGACTCACCTCTTCGACTACTTAGAATGCATATGCAACCATATCCTCAAAGACATAACGCTTAGGAGGCCCCACTTACCTGCGAGCACGTCCAGCATCTAGATTCGTTGTTGCTTCTTCTTTTTGCTCCTCAAGTTCTGCTTGTTCAGCTTAATGAGATTCTTTTGTCCAATTCTAAATTGGAGTTAATCCAAATTCCACCTATTTTTTCACATCCTCCTCCGCTGAGTCAACAACATTTAATTTCTGCTTGAGCATTGACATCAAAAGATATGTTTGAATAACCTTGTGTTATGAATGAGACTAGATTATGAAGCCTTTTAAACCTACATCATATCCCACAAAAGACTCCTTTGACCTTTGGTTTCAGCTTTGCTTCGCTAATATGATAATATGTCGAAGAACAAAAAATTTTCAAATTAGTACAATTAGTAGGATTTTCTGACCGTACCTCAAAAGGAATTGAACGATCTCGATTGTAGGACTCTGATTCACAAACATGTTGTGCTAACAACCTCAGCCCAGAATGAATTGTTCAGGCCACATGCACTGTGCCCTCTCCAGAAGTGTTTTGTACATGCATTCTGCTATGGTGTATCTCTGACGGTGCGATGTCTCACAATGCCTTCATCCTTGCAGAACTGATCAAATTCAAACGAATAAAAATTTAAGTCATTATCGATACGAAAACGTTTCACCTTTCTCGAAGTTCACGAGTATGTAAACTCGATCTTACTTCTTCTAAAGTAATTGTGTTTCTTCTGATAATATAATAGACTGAACAAAATTTTTATACGACAGAGGAAGAGAAGTAGGGCAGCATGTTCATCCTCAATCTTTACATCTATGTTTCATAATTTCATCAATAAAGTATTCATTTGATTAAGATGATTTTTCAAAGGTCTACCTTCTTGCATGTGGAGGACGAATAGACGTTGCTTCAACAATAACTTATTGGTCAGATACTTGGTCATGTAAAGACTCTCAATCACAAACTAGTCGCAGTTTCTTGATCGGTGACTTCAATAATCACCTCGTTCGCCAAACACAAAAGAATCATAGAGTGCGCATTCTCTTCATGTGCCGTCAAATTTGTGAGGTTGACCTCATTTTCTTTGCCCTTCGAGTTTTCCTTCTTTGATTTGTTCTTCGACACGTTCACGAGCGACGCTCATACTCCTTGTTGTTTCAAAAGTGCCCGCATCTTGATCTGTCAGAGACTGAAATTATTTTGTCTTGTGAATTCTCGATCTTCATATTGTACAATGCCATCTCTAAGTCTGACGGAGAATTGACATGAAACCTCGCTCTGATACTAGTTTGTTAGGATTTCTGCACGAGGAAAATTATGCACCGCAAAAAAACTCAAAAAATTAAGGTGACGCAGAGTTTTATTAGATGAAAGAAAATAAAATGATTACAAGATAGATGGTTTTCTCTTTGGGCTCCTAAGGAGTTTATATAGACACTTCCTTTTAGAGATGATAGGAATTACAGCACAATTGTGACTTTATATGAATTTAAAAAATATGACACTTATCTTGTGATAAGGAAATAAATCAATTAATTAACAATCTTATGATAAGGAAATAAACAAATATGTTAGACAAATTTCTTTTTATTTCGGAGTCTGTTGGGATCCAAATAAGTTTCCAATTGAAATAGGATTTAAGATATTATTAACAATATCAAATGACTATCATCAGCGGATGATAATTAACAATATTTATAAGTGAATGTCGTTGCCCACATCGATGATCAATGCTTATCAGTGATTTCCAATATATCTAAATAGATCAACATTGCTTATGAATTTCATCAATGAATACCATTATATCTAATTGAATCCACATTGGTCTACCTCTCGTATGATTATATGCTATATTCTATTGTGAATTTCATATCTTTTCGCACATGCCTCATGTATTGGCCTTTTGAGCTCAGGAGGATGATGGCACACACGATGGATAATGCTCAAGATGACGCTTATTGCATATGGAATGGAGTCTCTTGGTGCCTTCTATTTTAAATTTAAAACAGCTGTAATAATGGTTAGTTGTCCTTATCAAAATCATACTCATCTAGTGCTTGAGACATATATTATTGCTTCATGAGTCATGACCTCCACATTAATAAAAGGTAAGTTCATATGTTATACTATAGTTTTTGCTTGCCTATTCTCTTATATGTCAATTGGAAAAAGTTAGGCTTCGGAAGTATTATTTTTTCTTTTACATGATGTGGTGTGTTGTTGAGGGTGTTACATCAACCTTTTTTCTTCGCTCACCACACTTAGGTGACGCATTATCCATATATGAAAGGAGATGGATGAAATGTCTAATGTTCAATCTTTTTTCGTTGTCACTACAGTGTGCGAAAAGTATCGTCGATCATTCAACACAGTTGGCATTAAGAGTTATGCGTATTGATCACAGGTTGAAGTCTCGGCTCACCATCAGGCTCGACTATTCTGGTGTCATCTTTGGGCAGCATACCTGACTCTGACAGGTGAGGCTCCCAGCAGAAATTTTCTACATCCAGAAAGGATCGAAGTTAAGATCTTTGCTTAAACGATGAAGAACTACTATCCACCCCACCCCCAACTCCTGTTGATTCTAATGTTCAATCTAATACTCCATTGTTTAAAGTCATATCGCATCGGAATTAAATTTTGTTGATCTTATTAACATGCTCATTGAATGGTTTCCTCCTAAATCATGGGTACAATATATAAAATAAATTTTCAATGAGGATCAGATGAACCGTGATTCCTTCTCGTTTAAATAATATTTAAAGTTCATTTTTTGTGAATACAAATTATTTCTGAATACAAAATATCATGGTTCAAATGATCTAATCAAATTAATTGGAGATAGATCGCCACATAATTATTAACGTTATGAGCTTCCTAAAACCGAATATATATATATATATATATATATAAGTGGGGTTCAATATTTATAGCAGAGAGAAAATAATGAAAATGGAAAAGGGACTGAGGCCTTTACTGGTAGAATCGCTGAGGGCGGCGTAACGTTCAGCATTCACAGCAGGAAAAACATGGTGGAAATATGATGCGGTGACTTTGGAGTTTCTTTTTTTTTCGATAGATGACTTTGGAGTTTCTTGTAAACCACAGAACAAGGGAAAAAAACTGTTAGGGCCTTTCTTTTGCCCCTTTCCTGGAACAATGTCAAAACCTTGAACAGATAACATATATCACTGATCTCCTTAGTCGAACGTGTCTAACAGTCAATACGATAACAAGAGTAGGTAACTGTCATAATAAGATATTAAGGATTGATTAGACAAGTCAAACGTTCGAGAGAAGTAATTTTCTCGCCTGGGACACGACAGAGCTGCAAAATGAACATGTGTCAATAAGCTTGATGCTGTAACCCATGGAAGATTTTTCTCGTCTTTTTTCCATTGCAAAAAGTCCTTAGTTGATTTTTCACGTTAAAGATGTCTTTTTTTTTCGTTTGAAACTAATTACAAGGACGATGCAGATCATGATGACAACTAACCATGCAGCAAAGGCGGACTCTTTGATATGTCTACAACCTTGTCGCCAGGTGGAGAAGCCCACGAAGAAGAAATATCCATAAAGATAATTGAGATTAACATAACATATCTGACGGATAATTCTGGAACGATAAGAAGTACAGCATTTGAGTTGTCAGCTTTGACTAAAGTGCTAATGGCGGAGCGAATTCAACAGATCTTAGTATAATAAACATTAATTAAAACTAGAATGAGCTGACTTTGAATCCTGGAAGCTCCCGCTACAACTACTAGTCGAGAAACTGCCTTTTTTGACTGGAGACTCTGTCTTGAATTTTGATTTATGTTATCCATCACGTTATAAATTGTCTCGTTTTATTGAGAACTAAAACCTTCTCAAATTGTCTGTTGGACATTGGGAAAGTGAACAAATCAATATTTTAATTCCTCAATGGACATCTCAAAGCTCTTCTGTTCCATGTTCATCATCCATGCACTGCTCGTGCTCCCCTCGCAGATGGCCGCAGCGGCGAACTCCAACCTCTACAGGGAGTACATCGGAGCCCTCTTCAACGGCGTCAAGTTCACCGACGTGCCCATCAACGCCGACGTCGACTTCCACTTCATCCTCGCCTTCGCCATCGACTACACGAGCACCCCGTCGCCCACAAATGGCCAGTTCAACGTCTTCTGGGACAGCGACAATCTCTCCCCCTCGGCCGTCTCCGACATCAAGCAGAGCAACGCGAACGTGAAGGTGGCGCTCAGCCTCGGCGGCGCGACGGTGAGCGACGAGCCGGTGGTCTTCACGGCCTCTTCCGTGGATTCCTGGGTCAGCAACGCGGTCTCCTCCCTGACATCTATCATCCAGCAATACGGCCTCGACGGCATCGACGTCGACTATGAAAACTTCAACGATTCGTCCGCCTCCGTCGACACGTTCGTGGAGTGCATCGGGCGGCTGATCACGACCCTCAAGGACAACGGAGTCATATCCTTCGCTTCCATCGCTCCGTACGACGACACCCCCGTGCAGAGCCACTACAAGCCGCTGTGGGAGAAGTATTCCGGCGTTATCGACTACGTGAACTTCCAGTTCTACGCGTACAGTTCCGACACGACGGTGTCACAGTTCCTGGACTACTACGACCAGCAGCTCTCCAACTACAATGGTGGGAAGATTTTGACGAGCTTCATAAGTGATGGGAGCGTAGGGCTGTCGCCTGCGAGCGGCTTCTTCAACGCTTGCAGCACTCTTCAGTCAGAGAACAAGCTTCCAGGGATTTTTGCGTGGTCCGCGGACACGTCGCTCAGGACTGGAGATGGATTCAAATACGAGAAGCAAGCACAGGAACTGCTCGCCAATGCCTAGAGATTATAGTAGTACATGTACGACCGTACGTCCATCTATTTGTCTATTTAGTCAATAAGATATTAATCTCTAGGAGAAAATGGGCGTCCCCAGAGACGCCCATTTTTTCCTAATCTCTATATATAAAAGAATAAATTGTTATCTTTCTTCAAATCCGTTGACCGTATCGGCGTCCTAACTTAATTTATCTATCTATAATCTAATAGATAGATAATAAGACTAAACTTACAGGAGTCAAGTCAATTACCATTTCCTAACTCAGCAACTACGAGGAAAAACCCTGGCTTTTTTTCCAAATAAAACATTTATAGTGATATCGAGAACACGAGACAGAAGACAAGCATCGCAGAAAAGCATAAGGCCAGACATTGGCATTACAGTTGTATTTATGTTAACAGAGTAACAATTGTTTCTTACAAACAAATGTGGATCCCTCACCCACAAGTAATGGGTTTTTTTACATAGGGCACCAAAGGTAGAAATAAAATGAGAAAACACCACTGATTATGGCATATCACCGCAAAATGCGTTTACAACACTTGTCCCCCCTCTCATAATTTTACGTTACAAAGATCATCATGTTAACATAAAACACGTCTCTATCGAACACCAAAATTAAAGCACCAGTACAATAAAAAAAATGTAAAAAAATAGATATACGCAGATCAACAATCATTCACACTTCATATCCACTACAAATTGATGCTCGAGACTTTTTGGACGAACACCCATTTTAAAAAGATATCTTACATGTGAGAAGAAACCAAGTATTGTCAGCAGAAGAGTGTTTGTGGGAACTTTGGAGAGGCAAGGGCAGCCACGGATTCAAACTGTAAGATAGATCCATAATTTAAGTCACTGAAAAAGTAAAACTTATAAAATTGTAGCATAAGGTTCGAAAGGACAAATTGATTGTAGCTAATGTGACACAGTAGGAACACTACTAAAGAAGGATAACCAAAAAACATAACCATACACTACTAAAGAAGCATATTCTTTTGACGATTTTGAAGGGATTAAACCACATGAATGTCCAAATTTTTGCATCTGTAAAGAACTTGAACTCTGGTAGCAAAAACTCCAATACCTTTTGTTGCTTGTACTTATCACGAATAGCAGTCAAGGGACAGCTTTTGCTGTTCACCTGAAGCTCTTGCAAAGCAAAAACTGTAACCTTGAGATCCATAGCCTTAAATGAGGTATAATGCTCTAAAGTCTTATTCTGCAGACACAAATTTGAATGTAAGTGTGGAGACATCTTGTCAAAGGATAGAACACTTGAATACTGACCCATGGGTGGTTCGACTGATCAAGAGTCCACCTAGCAAGGAAAATCGCAGATGCCGCTACGATTGAAGGAAGAAATTTAACAAAACTATAGTCAACCAGTGTGAGCTCTGCAAGATAATTAGCCAAGTATCCCAAGGCCAGTGAAGGAACCTGCAAGGGATAAAAGAAGTGGTATAACGTTTAGTTAGTGTGGAAAGAGAACGTGCAAAAGATATTAAATTGGATTTCCTGGTTGTTGAGGTTCAATTTCCTATACCTTATTTGAAGCCTGAGCTGCCCGTAAAAATCTCCTGTTGATAAATAAATATGTTCACTGTAATTGGTCTAAAAAAATGGCAAAAACAATCCACAAGTAAACAGACAATTCAAATTCAAATAACCTCAGAAATGTTTTTATAGTGGGGACCGAAAGTTGAAAGCCTAGGCAGTTAAGCACTTCACGCTCCATTTTCAGCACCTGTTTGGAAGAAATTGTTTATGTTAATGAACCATGAGCTTTTGCTCCATAAGAATATAATGCCATTACCTCTGTTTTGTTGTAAGTGTTGTCTGTGATAAAACAGAATTCTTCAACACGAGGAGCACAAATTTCTTCATACTTCCTGTACATGAACATATTGTTAGATTTAAATTGAGAGAAGATTTAATTCCTCAACAATGCCCAACCATCCAATGGTACCTTTAACATCAATTTCAAGAAACTACAACAATAATAAAAGTGAGCTTAGGAAAAAGGAAACAAGAATACAAGTACAATAAGCTTACGAGGCAATCAGCATGCAAGTTATCCCAAGTAGCTGAAGCCTTTGTCTTTCAATATAGTTTTGTGAGAGAAATCGATCAATGATGTATACCGTAAGATAAAGAGTATCTGGAACAAGCTTGTATTCTTCAGCAACCTAAAACACAAAACAAATGTTATGTTAAAAATAGAATGTTAGTACGCAAAATGAAAGGCACAAAGGAAAATTATCAAGAGACTAAAGTCATTATAGGTAAAGAAAAATAAATGCTACAGTAGCAATTGACTTGCTTAAAATCCTTCTTGGAAGGAGAAATGGTTCATAGAACCATCCAATATACAAAAGTCCACTCTTTTGCTGGAAATACTGTCCACTTTGTACTAAATTCTCCTCAAGTATTCAAAACCAAGTTCTTTCAATTTCAAATACCTAAAGATTTTTTTTATATATCGAGTGTAACTATGATACATTAAAAGTGCATTGAATACAGGACATCATTTTCATCAGTAGTTATGTTAAACAGCATAACTATCAGGTTTACTTGTACTTGCATTTCAAGTATAATCCAACCCAAATTCAACACTGCAGTTGACTTGATCTGAACCATAGTTAATTTAAACAATATATTTCCAAGTGTGACCAGTTAAATTCAGCACGCAAAATTGTTAGGACCTCTTTAACCAATTACTCCAAGTAAAAGGGATATGATTCTATCTTCATACAGCAAATTATTTCTGGTATATAAGGAAATAGAGTAGATCTGGAGAAAGCAAACCTCTACAAGCCAATCAATTAGGATGCCCCGCATGCTTTGAGTGATATCCCATTGCAATGTTTCCATGAAATTACCAACAGGCCTTCGAACAAGCTGAATCAAGTAAAAAATATATTGAAGAAACTAAGCATCAGATAGCACCCAAAGCTTGTTGACAATGGAATTCAACATAATATGCATCAATGGGAAAGAACATAGTATGTATTAATACAACAACAACAAAGCCTTATCCCACTAGGTGGGGTCGGCTACATGGATCATACGACGCCATTATATTCGTTGATCCATGTTCATAAGATTCGACAGGATTTTATGCTGGCTGTCGGGGCCTAACACAATCCTCCTCCTTTATCTGGGCTTGGGACCGGCTATAAAATATAGGCGGCTATAACATGACCGATAAGCATCAATCATTTATAGTAAATTAACAGAAATGAGAAACCTTGAAAACCATGTGTCTAGGACATCAGGATCTTGGTATATTTCCACTGATTTCCCATATTGCTCACGAGCTTTTGCAAGTGCTTCTTCAGTATTTCTGGCAACAATGTATGCTTCCTCACTATCTTTACCTAGTATGTACCAAACTGGAATTCGATGACCCCACCATAATTGTCGACTTATACACCAATCCTTAATATTTGTCAGCCAATGTTTGTATGTCTTTTAACAGATATCCAAGATGACAAAGAAATTAAGATACAAACGTATTTTTAAAGAAGGAATCAAGTACATTACCTTAAAGTAAAAAATTCTTGTACTAAAAAGCACAAAACACCTCCCCACAGAAAAAATAACCTCTAATGTCATAAGTACATAAGCTTAACAAATTAACAGGCAAAGAAATATATTAACCATCGGTGAAAGAACTAATACGTTTAAGACATACCTCAGTTGCACGAAGATTAATGTAAATGTCTGATGCATACACACAACACATTTGAGGATTCGCAATGTCAACATCAATGTCTATATAGGCCAAATCAGAGCAGCTTCCTGTTCCACCATAACTCTTGTTTTAGTTGTACCATGGGATAAATCTTTCTAAACTAAGGATATGTAAAATGAAATGGCCTAAAATGGTATCCAAAATATTCATCAATGCCCATAAACAAAAAGAAAAGCAAAAAGGCAACAGAGAATATATACATCATAATTTAGTGTCATCTTTTTATTTACAACCTTCCAGCACTGGTTTGTCTTAAAAAACATTGAAACTGAACAAGGAAAAACATACTGAAAACAAATAAAAGAAGAAGAAATGTGGTGCCACTAAATTAATGTATCAATTGACTGAAAAAGTAATTAACAGCACTTGGAAAG
Organism: Pontederia crassipes; assembly: GCA_030549335.1. Classification (NCBI taxonomy): domain Eukaryota; kingdom Viridiplantae; phylum Streptophyta; class Magnoliopsida; order Commelinales; family Pontederiaceae; genus Pontederia; species Pontederia crassipes. Next base: position 28,477,498 of record CM060183.1, on the reverse strand, counting down.
CTAACCATTTTTTACGTCGGTTATAATGTTAAGGCTCTCTCCAGAACATTGCTCCTCAAACGAAGCAGCTTTACAACGGTTTTCATCATACTTGATAACTTCTAAACCTTGTACAGGTAAATGGTGGTCATGTGTTTCCTGAGGAACATCAGCTTTTTTTGGTTCCAATATCATGGACTCCGGCCCATCTTTAGCTATCACATTTTTCCCTAATCCAAGAATAGATGTAGGGGGCAGCTTGGATCTTTTCAAGTTGGAACATTGCTTCATTTTCAAGATATTTGGCCTATTCTGTAGAGATGTAGTTGACTGGCACATCAGAACAAAATCATAAATGAGATGCTTGATTTCTTGAGGAAATTACCATGTAAATGGTAAAGACAATAAAGAATATAATCTTCTGTTGTTTCAGTATCTGAAAACTGAATGACAAATGAAACAAAACACTAATTTTAGCATCATTATTAATAAACAGATATGAATCTTCTATATGTGCAGTACCTACTTTAGTTTATCACAAATTATAGAGAATAATCCACAATGAGGGTAATGAAAATAAGAGGCACAAAGGAAGAGAATAGAGAGCAAAACCTGCAACTTCACTGATCGACCACAAGGTCTGCCCAAATTCTCCTCGCAAGTATTAGAAACATCTTTAAGCACAGCACGTCTCTTGCGGGGAAGAACATTTGTTTGTGGATCTACATGACTATTTTCAGCACTGGCTGCTCTCTTGGAGTTAATTTTTTGTTTCTCCTTATCAGGTTTCACAAGTGGTGGCATCATGGAGGGAGCCACAACAGTAGTTCGGTATGCTGCAGCTCGAGCTCGAGTGACTCGTCCACCAGGCACATCAGAAAAAATGTTTAGAGAACTCTCTTTCTTCATTAGCCAGGCAAACCTTGATAAGAGAATGTAAATATTTAAATAAGCCACTGCCAAAAAGAAATGGGTATGCATTACAATGCAAGCCAATTAGGAAAATAAATGCATATGAAACAGCAGGAAAGAATAGAGGTGCATTGCAGTTCAATAAGATAATAGCTTTCTTTATAGAGAAAGCAAAGTTGCAAGTTCTTAAGGAAGAGAATTGTTTTTTTCCTACACTACAAGCTGAACAGCTCGCTTAGTTAGTCATAGTAACGAGGTGAAAAGTTAATAGCGAAGAGGTTATGCATCATTTTTGTTTTGTCAATGCAATTAGACCCAGATCCTTGAATTAGTTCAGCTAAAAAAACAAATGACAATTTTGTGCCACAGTCAACTGACTAGTTTCATTGTCCATGCTCCTAGATCCACTGCCTCCACATAATGAAAGACAATTACACTGTTTCAGAAATCAAACTAGTAAATGCGTGATTCAAATAAAATTACTAGATCTTGATTTCAAATGAAGGACCAAAGATACAAAAAACCATTGAAAAAATCAAGCATGATGTTTAAGTTCCCACATCGGGATATACAAAGCAAAAGGAACTTTAATGTCTCTTCAAGTGTATGCTTTTACTGTTAATAGGATAGGAGAAAATTTGCTTATGAATGTCAGATAGTTAACTCTACTATCAACACAACAGACAAGTGATGGGCAACAGCACGTAGAAAACATGACTACAGTACAAGTTTTGGAATTTACACAAGCATATTCATCATAAAACTCCCAAGAGTCCAATCAGATGGACTGTTGTTTTAGCATATGCATCGGCTATATATAAATAACACCAAGCATCCCTCAAAAAAATAATAATACAAAGAATGCAGCTTGATATGGACATAAGAATAAGTAATTTGATTTGACCAAAAAGCAAAGTGAGATCTCAACAACATTTTTCTTATATAGTGTTTGCTAATTGTTCAAAAAGTCTCTGGTCGTATAGTACATCAGCAATGTACAAGCAAGATGAAATAGTATAATCCTTCCAAAAAGAGGAAATAAAAAGAAAAAAATGCTGATCTAAGAGTGCAACCAGAAAGGTCTGCTTTGGATGGACCATTGAGTAATAGGGCTATTCAATTAATTTCCTTTACATATTCTCAAGTAGTCAGGCTAGAAACAAAAACATGCAAAAATGTGGCGATGAAAAGAATTATTGTATTCTCACTCATTGCAGGTCTTTGATCAATTAGAAGAACATGAAAATACTATATACACACATATTATGTAGCAAGTAAACCCTGGAGGACTGATACAATTCACTTGCAATTTCTACCTCAGATTTCACTAGATAATTGTACCGAATTTCCAAATTGCAATCTATTAACACATGTTGCCTTAGAGGTCAGGAATACTAAAGAAAACAGTTTATAAAGCCTGTAATGTCTGTCAACCCTGGCATCAGATTTTCAATTGGGCACCTAACAAGAAATTTTAACTTATTAACAAACTATCTTGATAGAATAAAAGGTGATGATTGAAATGATTGTGCCTAACAAGTACTTTCTCTCCATGTTCAATTTAACAAGCACAAATCCCAGTAACAGTAATTATCAATCTCCAAATAGCACATAAGATTACAGAGACTGTTCAATAAGCAAATCTAAATTAACAAAGAATTTTTTTTAGGAGTTAAAATAGAAAAAGAATAGGCTATCTGGCATCTTTTCTTTATGAGATTTGGGGAGGAAAAGGTAAATTTGGGTAAAAGATTTATGTTCATTTGAAGGGGAGTGAATGCTATTATTTTTCCTCCATTTCCCTCCGTTGAGGTTCTGATACAGACTAAGGGCATTATTCTCTAGTAATCAATTCATAAACTAACCAAATTGACATCGGGCACCTGAAAAACAAAACTACTGCCAAAAACACGGTCGAATCATGTTCATAATTATGAGCGCTAAAATTATATGACGGAATGTTAATTAACCTGTAACTCTATCATACATTATCCAGTTAAAAGAGTTCCAACATCAAGATCCACAATGTGCATGTTCCAGTACGTCAAACAGTTAACATTTTAATTTTAAAACAACGAGAAAACGTAAGGCATTTAAGGTCTTTAACGCAAGAAGCTGTTTCCTACACCAAATCAAGAAAACAAAATTACGAAAACCTCCTCACATTTCACCGCCGGCGTCCATGGATTTAAGATCGATCAATTGACGAACACAATAATAGACCCACCCCCATGAACCGCTCGTAAAAAAACCAAGGAAAACAAGAGAGCAACGAAGACAATGTAAAAGCATAAATCCAAAGAACACCACAAGGGAAGAAGAAGAAAAACAGAAAAATTATACCAGAAACCACGAGATCACAAATCGCCGCCCAACCCCTCGACCAAAAGGCTCCGCTGCCTCAACCCCGTCCTTCGCATCAAAGGAGACGACGGTTGAATGCACCGCAGTGATCGATCGGGAACGCAAACCAGTCGAGGTTTGCAGAGAGCGACGCGACCGAAAAGAAAACCCTGGTCCGCCGCTCCTCTCTCTCTCTTTCTCTCTTCCCCCTCTCCTAAGATTTTGGCGACGGAAAGAAGAAAAGAGTGAGAAACGAGTGAGGCGACCTCCTCTTCTTAGCAGCGCTTGAAAGCCCAACTAATTTTTTTTTTCTTCTTTATTTTTGTAAGTAAGTTTGCCGCCCGATCCACATTTCAATTTCAAAGCGGCTCGGTCGGATCGCGTCCCCTACCGAAACAAGTGCACGGACTAAAATTTTAAATAATTAATAGGATATATCTGACATAAATTTGTTTTGGGCCAAATCGTTGAAGTTATTAGTAATTTCAGTTGATTTTGATTCTCATTTCCGCCATCTTTAATAAAAAAACAATTTTAAATTTCATATTGTCATTCTATTATTGTTCTCATTTCAGCTCATATCAAATTTGATTATATATTTTTAGTTTTACAATTTCGCATATTTCTATTTTTAGTTTAAGTAGCTAATGGAACTAGATAAATTTTAGGATTATTTTCAATATCTCTCTAAAACTCTTACAATTTTTTACATCTAACCTTAAATTATGAACTTATTTTTTTATTATAAACTATCATAATTTTTTTATTTATTCCTTCTGTCTACTTCTACGTTTATCGTTACTTTTAATTTTTTTCACTTATGAAAAGACTAACACATCAAATAATAAATTAAAAAATCGAAGAGGATAATTTAATCTTTTCATAAATGATAATTTTTTGTTTACCACTTTAATCCTTCCAACGATTTTTTAAAAAAATTTATATTTGTTATTTCATATTTTTTTTAGAGGGAGGGTAATTTAGTCTTTTCATAAATGTAAAAAAATAATTGAAAACATAACAAAACTAGATGGAAGGACTAAAGTAGAAAAATCATAATAGTTTAGGGATAAAAAAATAAATCCGTAGTTTGGAGTTAGATGCGAAAAATTTAATAGTTTAGGAGAGATTTATGGAAATAGTTTAGGGGAGATTTATTGATTTAATCTAAATAACTGCATAAATAAGTTTTTCTAATATCATTTATTTATATTAATTAATTATATATGTTCACATGTTTCATGTTTGTTATATTAAAAGGAGGATAATCTAGATGGCATATTCTCATTTTTATTTAAAAAAATAATATAGATAAATATTTTTTAATCAAAAAAGTTGTTGAGAAATTAGTTAAAAGGTATGTTTAAATAAATAAATAGTTAATAATTTATCTTAGACATAATAGTAAGGAAGGAGATAATGACACTTGGCAAATGTATGTAGTGCCAAATGTTGAACATAAAAGTAAACATGATATCTTAATTAATTTGAATAATAACAATAATCTATATACTATTCTCAATCACAAGAAAGACATTAATAAATAAATAAAAATAAAATTAGATTAAGTTTTTAGAAAAATAATTACAATAGAAATGGAAGCTTTGAAATTTTAATTTTTGTTTATTTATTTTTGGATTTATTAAATTTAAAATTTAGTAGTAAATGTTTGTTATACAATGTAATAATGAAAATTAAATGAGATTTCATGTAAAAGTAAATAAAATTAATTTGAGTAGAAGTAGGAGTATTAGTAGGTTTAAATTGAGAAAGAAAAATAAATAACTCAGAATTAAATATAAAAAGTAAATTCAATTTGAGTAAAAGTTTTGAAATGTTCTTTCATTATTTTCAGTTTCTTATTTATTTAATTTAACTACATATATGTAGGGTAAACTATACGCATCGTCTCTAATTTCATTTTGTAACTAAATTATTTTGTAAGTTTTAAAATTTTGCATCTTATGTCCTGACCGTCCATAGACTTTTATACCGATTACAATGTTGATATGGCACAACAAAAATAATAAAATTAAAAAAATAAAAATAAATAGAAAAAATAAAAATGGTCCTCTTCATCCTCTTCGTCGGCGACCCACAAGGGGGAGCCATGTGCAACACAACGAAGTGCGTGGAGAAGTTTTAGATCAGCTTCAACTTCATCAGCGACGTCGAAGCCAACTATTTAAAGAATAAGTCTGTGGTGAATGTAGTCTTGGCGAATCGGAGCAGCCATAAGGGGCGGCACCGGAGCAAACCCCACCGAGCCACTTGACTAATTCACCCTCATATGCCTCCTCCTCTAGATACATCAGGTTCTTCCTTCCACCTTTGGCAGGATCCTCCGACACCATGTTTGTTCAATTCATCTCAATCATCTGCAAAACGTCTTCTTCCTATAATGGTTTCTTACCTTTGTTTGTCAATAATATATTGAATCTAGCACAATTGAAAATTCACCTTTCATGCCTCCTCCTCGTCTCCTCCTCCAGATACATCAATTTCTTCCTCCCACCTTCAGCAGGCTCCTTCGATGCCCTGTTCGATTCATATTTGTCTTCTGCAAAACTTCTTCTTCCTACAATTGTTTCTTACATTCCTTCTTAATAATGACTTGAATTATACCACAACTGAAAATTCATTTTGTCCCCAAGACACCCCGAAGTAAAAGGTTAATTTATTTTTTTATCATGAGACAAGTGTCACATTTTTAGGGATTTATAATTTCTATCATTTGTAAAAAAAAAAGTACCTATATAAACTCTCTATGGGTCTGAATAGAAATGGTTCTGATTTGTAATCCTCTTTCATTATCATCTAATAAAATTCTATGTCATCTTAAATTCTCGATGTGTTCATCATTGCATAATTTCTCTCGTACCAAAATCCTAACAAGTTGGTATCAGAGTGAGATTTCATTGTCGATCCTCTAGCAAATGTAGAGATGGCATCACACAATGTGAAGATCAAGAAATTCACAGTGCAAAAATAGTTTCAATCTTTGGCAGATGAAGACGTTGGGACTTTTGAAACAATAAGGAGTCTAGGGGTCGCGGACTCGTCAAAAAACAAATAAAATGACAAAAGAAAAATGATTGACCTAGACGATTTGGCAGCGTAAGAAGAGAAGGTGCACTCTATGATTCTATTGTGTGTGATGGACAAGGTGATTATTAAAGTCGCTTATGAAAAAAAGGCGGCTAGTCTATGATCAAAATTTGAAAGCCTCGACTTGATAAAATCTTTTACCAATAAGTTGTTGAAGCAATGTCTGTTCACCTTCCGCATGCAAGAAGGTATCTATTGGAAGATCATCTTGATCAAATGAATATTATGTTGATGGAGTTACGAAACATAGATGTAAAAATTAATGATGAATATGTTCTCCTACTTCTGTCGGTATCTCTTCCTTTGTCATACAAAAATTTTGTTCAATCTGTCATCGTATAAAGAGACACAATTACTCTGAAAAAAGTAAAATCGAGTCATAATGCATATGGCAAAACCGTGGAGACTCAAACCTCAGGGCTCATGACAATCGCGAAGAAGGAGCATCATTCAAATCCTAGAAAGGACAAGTCGAAGAAGAACATTTTCCCAAGGACATCTACAACTATTGCCAAGAACTTGATCATTCAAAGAAAGATTGCCCAATAAGAAAAAGAAAGTCATGGTTGATGCAGTAGTACACCAGGATAACGAATCTGAAGATGATGATTTGGTTCTCACGATAGATGTTTGAAGGAGAGTTAGCTTCTGCATTCATGATGCTCTTTATCACTCAACACAAAGAATGATTCTCAACTTATCATAACATTAATGACGAAAACACCATCATCGACAATGATACAGTTTATAAAATAATTAGAATCGGCTCAATTCTAATTAGAATTCATGATGATCGAGTGAGAATATTGACATAGGTTCTTCATGTTCACAATCGAAGAAAAATCTGATATGAAACTCCAAAAGATATCAGATAAATGTTGTAGAAGGTGTTATCATGGTTATCAAGGTGATGTTGAAGTTATGAAAGAGTTAAACAAAAGTCTTTCATGGCGTTTGGCTTAGCTCATACAAAATAACTAATAAGTTAAAGTGTTGATAAGTATTTTATTAGCTAAAATTTATTTTTAAAAATAAACAGTTACATGTTTGGATAAAACTACTTATATCAATAATAATTACTTAGTTATATTACAACTAACTGACTTATTTCTTTTAAAACAATAAATAGCCCTTCCCTTGATTATTTTTTCTTACTTATGAGTAGATTTAATATTTCCTTATCAGTCATTTTTTAAAGTTACCAAACACTAAGATTTTTACAAACCAACTTATAAGTTGCTTATAAGCTTAGCCAAACGGAACATTTGTATATACTACAAGGCACAATAATTTATTGTGTGACTACAATAATTTGTTCATCCAAATAAAAATCAAAAGCATCTAAGTTATGACTCATGCGACTTGGACATAAGAGTAAAAAAGAGATGGGCATCCTCAGCAAATATAATTTTCTAGGTGATCAAAAGATATCTGAAATTAGGTTATGCAAGTTTTGCATCTTCGGCAAGCAAAAATGACTTTAATTCAACAAAACAATGCACAAGACAAAAGCAACACTCGATTATATTCACGTTGATTGTTGGGGTCCCTCTCGTGTTCGTCATCTCTAGGAGATTCTAAATACTTTCTATTTGTGATAGATAACTATTGGGGTGTTCACCGGGTTGACTTGGTGAACTCGAAGACCCGACCCGACCACGACCTGAAGGGTGGTCGGGTCAGGTATGGATTGGAAAAATCCAATCCAAGTCGACCCGACCCAACTCGACTCGATGACCCAAATTTTTTTATTTTATTTTTATTTTTTTATACTTAACCTTATATTTGATTCAATATTTTTTAAAAATGATATTAAAATAAATTGTTTTAAGTATGGGAATAACATTTAGATATTTAGGAAACTTAATTTGTGCTATAAAATAAATATTAACAAATGTGTTTATATTAAATAAATATAAAATAGTGAGAATAAATAAATAAAAAAAGAAAAATTGGTGGTCAAATAACCCGACCACCCAAACCGGTCGCATTGGGTCGGATTTGCCCATTAAAGAAGCATCAACCCGTGGGCTTGTTCACGGGTCAGGTTTGACCCAACTCGTAAACACCACCTAGATGACTACTCAAATGGCATGTTCATGATGAAGCACAAGAGAGAGGCATCCGAAATCTTCAAACAATAGAAGATTCTAATGAAGAATTAGACGTCAAGGAAGGTGAAACACTTTCGTACTGATAATGGTTTAGAATTTTGTTCGTCTGAATTTAATGATTTTATTACATGGTGAATCAGAGCCTTGCGATTGCGATAGATCTCAATACTCTTATTTGAGGTATGTTTAGGAAGTCCTACAAAATACACTAATCTAAAAGTTTTATTATTGTCTAACATATTATCATGTCGATGAAGGAAAGTTGGAATAAAATATCAAAAAGGAGTCTTTGTAGGATATGATGCAAATGTCAAAAACTACACAATCTAGTCTCCTTTAGAGCATAAGGTTATTCATAACAGAAGTATATCCTTTGATGAGACGTCCCTATTCTCTAACAAAAAAAGTATAAGTGGTTGACTCAACAAATGAGAATGTCAACGTGGAATTTGAATTAACTCCCCGTGCGAATGTCGTAGAAGAATCACATAAAGTTAAGCAATGAGAACTTGAAGAGCAACTAGAAGAAACAACTTCAAGTTTAACTGTCGAGCGTGCTCACAGGCAAATAAGATTTCCTAAGAGGTAAGGTTTTTGAGGATGAGATCAAGTATACAAAAATAATTTAATTTAATTTAAAGTACTTTGAGGTGAATCAAATTAAGAAAAATATAAAATGAGAGAAATATATGTCACACCACATGATAAAAAAATTACAAAATTTAATTTTTTTTAAAAATAAAGTATACAAAATATCATATATATATATATATATATATATATATGATTTATTGCAAGTTACCATCACCGCCCATTTGTTCATTTCATATGATTGAAGATCTTATAATATGGGTGTCAGAGAAATCCGACCGAATCGAAAAACTTATCCGACCCGAAAAAAATTGAAAATTAGGAGACCGAATATGATTTAGGATGATTTTTAAATAGAGCAAAACTGATCCGTTTAAACTAGGGCCCCATTTGAAAAAAAAAACGTAGGACCCGTGGAGTCTGCTTTTATTTATTAATTTTTATTTATACAATTAATTTAGATGTAATCAATTATTTTATTACTGGTGTAATATTTTTTTATATAGCTTAATATATTGCTATCACATTATGAAACTCTAATTTAATAGTTCTAACACTATATCCTATATTTATTTATAAAATTAAATAAATTAATATTATATTTTTGAAAATATTATTAAGTAAAATAGGGGTCCGAAAATATCACCCAAAAAATTGACCTACTAGAGGGTGATTTTTTTCCTAAATGGTTTTAGAGTAAATTTTGTGATTTAGAAAACCGTCCCGAAAAATAACAGATGATTTTTCTGAACCGAAAAATTGATCCGACCAGAACCACTTTCACCCCTATCTTATAAATGTCAGAACTTCAATAATTGATAAACATCCAAAGTTGAATATGAGTAACTATAACTTGTAGCTTCAAATAGGCACTGCATAATTAGCAATCTCATATATATAAGCCTGAGGCATAAGAATAGGTTTATAATTAGGATACATGTCTTTCCATTTCACCATCTCCATTTTTCTTTTTTTCTGAATTATTTGGAATTTATTTTGCAATTTTCAGTTACAACATGACTCATATGATGATGCAGTGGAACCCTTCAATTACAAAATCATGGCTTATTTATTTGTATTCTCAATTTTTTAGATTATTTTTTGTAATTGTAAAAGTTATAAATCCCCTCCACGTCGCGGATGACGGCGGACATGCGACGTGCTCGTCGCCGGCGATCGACCCCCCATCCACCGTCACAGATGACGGCGGGCACGTCGCCCATGTGGAGGGGAGGCGATGACCCCCTCCATCGTCGCAAATGACAGCTAGCATGCGACGCGCCCATCGTCGTCATTCCCGTTGCATGTTTGTGGTATAGAGATGCCCTTTGTTGTTATGAATACAAGTTGTACACATAGGATGATTAGTACACATGGCTATTGACATGTAAAATATTCTAGATGGTAGTTACAACTGTCGTGTATAAATAGGACATTACAGTGTAACATTTCTGATACATTGTGTGAGACTACTGATACAATCTATCGCATACAGAGCATTCCTTTCTATCTTTCATTTCCCATTACTTCTTGAATCTTCTTTACATGGTATCAGAGATTGATGATCAGAATCAATCTGGTGATTTCCAAATTCATATCATATTGCTGCAGATTCATATCATATTCTCAAGTATAGTAGCAGGTTGATTGAAGACTGATTCAAGTCACTGATATCTCTCCTAAAGCTGTTGGAATTCTTCAGATTTCCCTCATAAGTCTCTTTTGTTTGGATTTTCTGATCATAGATCTTGAAATCGATTGATTCATCTAGAATTGTCTTGGATTTATACACGAGATTCTTGTCAAAATTATCATGTCGCAAGAGATCCTTTTTGGTAGTGAATCAAACAGAAATGTGGTTCATATTGATCAGATGCATCCATTATATCTGAACAACTCAGATGGACCTGGAACTCCTATTATTTCTTTTAAATTGATTGGCCTTGATAACTATGCACTGTGGAGTCGAGCTATGAAGATTTCCTTACTAGGAAAAAATAAGTTTTCATTCGTAGATGGATCTTTTAGCAGGAAATCTGTGGATGATTCACTTAAGGGTTTATGGGATCGTGTAAATGCAATCATATTATCTTGGATTATGAATGTTGTATCTAACGATCTATTGAGTGGCATGATCTATTCAGATAATGCATCTTCAGTGTGGGCAGATTTAAAAGAAAGATTTGACAAGCCTCAAGGTACTCGAATGTTTCAAATTCTGAAAGGAATCTACACTTTGCATCAAGAAAACATGTCCATATCTGTATATTTCACAAAAATGAAATACTATTGGGATGAAATGTCATCTATAGTGGAAATGCCATCATGTTCATGTGACAGATCTGTCAAATATGTACAATGGAATCTTGATATGCATCTTTATCAGTTTTTAATGGGTCTGAATGACTCATATGTTCAAACAAGGAGTCAAATATTGCTCATGAATCCATTGACATCAGTAAATCAGACTTATTCAATGCTGTTGCAAGAAGAAAGCGAGAGGGGGATTAATGCAGGAATTACTCCTTCAATACATTTTGATTCAGCAAATTATGTGACAAAGCCCAAGAAGAACTGGAATCTGATATGTGAGCACTGCCACATTAAAGGTCATGAGAAGAAATCATGTTACAAACTGATAGGTTTTCCTCCAGATTACAAGTTCAAGAAGAAAATGACTAAACAGAATAATGCAGCTAATATAGCTACTTTATCAGAAGTTTCTGAAAGTTCAGAGTCTTCTTCTGCTAAGAATGCTCAGTGTTTCACTTCAGAACAATATGATCAAATCTTAAAAATGTTGAACAAGGAGTCCATTACAGAAGATAGAGTCAACATGGCAGGTATATCAGTTGCACTAAATTCTTCTTCTGAATTTGAAAAAGGTTGGATTCTGGATACTGGAGCAACAAATCATATGTGTTCAACACATATCTTGTGAATAATCTCAGAGAAAAGAAAGATTCTCATGTGGTAAAACTTCTAGATCGAAGCTACACAAAAGTCACACATACAGGATCTTATATGATTCATCCACAGAAAGTCATTGATAATGTTCTATGTGTACCAAAGTTTAGAGTTAATCTGTTGTCAGTTTCTCAACTATACAGAGATTTAAATTGATCAGTAATATTTTTTCAACCTCTTGTATCATGCAGGACCTCTCCAATGGGAAGGTGATGGAAACTGGTAATGTGAAGGATGGTCTTTATTACCTACTAAATGAGAGGAATGATGGACATGCTGATGGATTTCAATCCTCATCCAAGATTGACAATAATCAAGAGCAGCAGCAGTTCCTCCAATCTTCTCAGTCATCTTCTCAGTTCTTTGTTTCCCATGTTTCACATAATTCACCTTGTAAACTTTGGCATCTTAGACTTGGCCCTACTTCTGTTTCCAAATTGAAACATTTACATTTTCTTTCAAACATTGATTCATTGAATGAAAATTTGGAATGTTCCATTTGTCCTTTATCTAAGCAAGCCCATTTACCATTCCCAAATAGTAATTCTCATGCCAAAGAACCTTTTAGTTTACTGCACATGGATGTATGGGATCATATAATTACCCAACACATGATAATAAAAGGTTCTTCCTTACTATAGTAGATGACCACTCTCGATACACTTGGATATTCATGTTGAAATTCAAAAGTGATACACTTTTTTGCCTCCAACAGTTTGTGACATATGTCAGTACTCAATTCAAATGAGTGATTCAGAGAATTAGGACTGTTCAGAATTTTGTAACTCTCAGTGGAATAACTTCTTATCATCCCTTGGCATTATACATGAAACTAGTTGTGCATATTCCCCACAACAAAATGGCATTGTTGAAAGAAAGCATATGCATCTTCTAGATATAGCCAGAGCCTTAAGATTTCATTCTAACATTCCCTTAATTTTTTGGGGGAGTGTATTCAAACTACAGCCTACCTAATAAACAGAATTCCTTCAGCAGTTCTTCATAATCTTACTCCATGTGAGAAGTTATTCAATAAGCCTCCACAATATGACCATTTAAAAATCTTTGGGTGTCAAGCTTTTGTTGTTCTGAACATGAAAGATAAGTTCAGTGCACGAGCTATTCCATCTATTTTTTTGGGTTATTCCTCTACTCAAAAAGGATACAAATTATATGATATGGTCAATCATAAACTTTCTGTCAGTAGAGATGTAACCTTTAATGAGCATATTTTTCCTTTCCATTCCAAAAATTATGCTCATGATATATCTTTTTTCTCCTTTGATAATTCTTCCACTGATGTTTCTAATAACAATATCCTTACAGTGAAAACTAGTGATAATCCTACAGTGGCTGCAACTGTTCCACTTGACATTCCTCTTTCTTCTACTTCTTCACCTTCTAGTTCTTTTCCTTCTTCCACTCCTTCCTTTTCCTCCCCTCCGTCGAGTGGTCATAATCCTCCAAGTCAGTCTTCTACACCATCAACTTCTTCTACACCATCTGTTGATAATTTCATTCGAAGGACAAGGAAGAAGGCCACTCAGACATATCAGACCTCCCATCTGGCATAAAGATTATGCATTCACTTCTGCGACTTCATCAACTTCTCAGGAGAGAGATCACTGTAAGTAAACATTTATATCCCATTGCAGATTATATTTCTTACAGTCATCTGTCAGAAAACTATCAGTGTTTTTTAAGCTCAATATCATAAATTAAAAAACCTTGCACATATGATGAGGCCAAGACTGATGATAACTAGATCAGGGCAATGAAAGATAAGATAAAGGCATTGGAAATAAACAATACTTGGACTTTAACAGAATTACCTGTTAGCAATAAGGCTATTGGATGTCGATGGATATATAAGATCAAATATTTTGCTGATGGTTCCTTGGATAAGTATAAAGCTAGATTGGTTGCAAAAGGGTATAATCAGCAACAAGGAATTGATTATAATGAGACATTCTCACTAGTGGCAAAGATGACAACAATTAGAATTGCCTTATCTTTAGCAGCAATGAATTCCTGGCCATTATTTCAAATGGATGTTAATAATGCATTCCTGCAGGGAGATTTAGAAGAGGAAGTATATATGGAGATTCCTGATGATTTTCAGAAAAGCAACAATCATAGGATTGTTTGCAAGTTAAATAAGTCTCTTTATGGACTTAAACAAGCCAGTCGACAATGAAATTGTAAGTTGACCTCAGCCTTAATTTGCAATGGATATGTGCAGAGTATGAATGATTATTCTCTTTTTACCAAAAGATATGTGCTAATGCTTGTATATGTGGATGACATTCTTATCACTGGGAATGATATTGATCTGATTAGTGAGCTTAAGGATGTACTGCAGAATCAAAGACATTGGGTATTGAAATTGCAAGAAACAAGTCTGGGGTAGTATTAAATCAAAGAAAATATGCATTGGAATTGATTTCTGAAACTGGTTTATCAACTGCAAAACCAGCAATCACCCCATTAGAAGTTAATAAAAAATTCACATCAGTTGAATATGATAATTTTCTCAATTTAACTGATCCAACAATATATCAAAGATTAGTAGGAAGATTGCAATATCTAACCATGACTAGACCAGATATAGTGTTTGCTGTACAAACACTAAGCCAATTTATGCATGAACCCAAGGAGTCACATATGGAAGCTGCTAAGAGAGTCGTTCATTATATCAAGGGAAAACCAGGGCTTGACATTCTATATTATGTCAATTCAGGAAATTCAGGGGTTAATATTGAAGCTTTTTGTGATTCTGATTGGGCATCTTGTCCAATTACAAGAAAATCTGTAACAGGGTATTGTATAAAATTGGGCAGTAATATGATATCTTGGAAAGCTAAGAAATAGAAAACAGTCTCAAGATCTTCTGTTGAGGCTGAATATAGAAGCATGGCGGATACAACTTCAGAAATCATGTGGATTGAAGTTGTACTTAAAGATATTGGTGTTTCTTTAGCCCAAAAGACCAGATTATTCTGTGACAATGAAGCAGCTTTACAAATTGCAAATAATCATGTATTCCATGAAAGAACTAAACACATTGGGATAGATTTTTATTTTACTAGAGAAAGAATTAAAAGGCACTTCATATCTCTTCGAAGGATCAGTTGGCAGATGTAATGACTAAAGCATTATGTTCAGCACAGCGTGAGACATTGACTAGCAAAATGGGAATGCTGGATATACATAAAATCGTGCCAACTTGAAGGGGGAGTGTTATGAATACAAGTTGTACACATAGGATGATTAGTACACGTGGCTATTGACATGTAATAATTCTAGATGGTAGTTACAACTGTCGTATATAAATAGGACATTACAGTGTAACATTTCTGATACATTGTGTGAGACTTTTGATAATACAATCTATCGCATACAGAGCATTCCTTTCTATCTTTCATTTCACATTACTTCTTGAATCTTCTTTACATTTATCGGCGAGGATAAGATGCAGAAGCTATCGACGGGAGGCCGGGAATGATGAACGAATTTGGTCACTCGATATTGCGACTCGCTCGAACGGTTAGTGTATCAGGTCGATAATTGTCGTACGAGGGTGCCCTTTGTTAGCTTCGCGTGAGCGGCGCCCCCTTCTCTCTCGCATCGATGGTGAGGTGCAAAAGAGCTGCAGCGACATTGGGGTGATCGTGAGTGAGTGTGGCCGAGCTTGGAGGAAGAGGTGTGAGTAAAAATTGATTTGTTTTGTCAAATTCACAGCGAACCCATATTTTATTTCATCCTGAATTGCGTCCATCTTGATTTGCTATCCATTTAATATTGGAGTAGTGCAAATAAGAAGGAGCGTCCTCCCTCCACACATCCTCCCTAGAGGGAAGACGCTCCTTAAATCCTAATAAGATATGTTGCAAGTGTGTTGTGTCATATTATAAAAATAAATAGTATTTGTTGTATGTGAATTTTCTTATCATCCAATACGCATGCATTAATATGTAATATAAAACTCTATCTATGAAATGAATCAATGATTGGTATGATTTCTATCTTCTTAACCTTCAATAAAATTATTCTATTGATTTTGTGTTTGTGTGTTTGGCATATATATGCGTGCACATTATATTGAAATATAATATGTTTACCAGATCTTAATAGTATTCGTAGCATAAATGTTTTGTGTTATATTATGAAAAATAGATTTTATTGTGTGCGAATTTTTTATAGGTTGATATCGTGTTGATATTTGCTATAAAGTTTTATCTACAAAATGATTGGTATGATTTTTTTATAATTTTTAACTTTTAAATAAAATGACACATATGAGTTATTGTATTCATATATATATATATATATATATATATATATATATGAATTATTCTGCATGTATTGACTATTTGCTAAAATATTATTAAATGTACCCACGGCTAAAATAAACTATAACTTTTTTAGTATAAATCGTACAAATTTGTATATGTGCATATGTTGGGGACATTGACCCACCAAGTTTTTTATATTATGATAATATAAATTTACATTGTGTTTTCTACTGAAAACAAATTATGTTTTTTTTTTTCATTTATGCTTAGGAATTTCACACATATGTTTAATAACAATAATAATAATAATTTCTGGGTCTCGTATCTTTCTTTTTTCATACATGTAATTATTAAAACTATTATAACATTACATGATCATCTCGTGTAGTTAAGAAAGTTTTTATCATAAACTAATTTATACATGCATCAACATTTCAGTTTTTTATTTTAAAAATTAAGATATTATTATGGCTCAACTAAATATATAAATTCATCTGTTTGAAAGTATTGTTACTCCCACACAATAATCTTATTTTATGATAAATATCAGTGAATTATATTTTTAGGATTAATGTAGTGCACAAAGCACGAGAAATTTTACTAGTGTTTATATAAAAAGAGACGAGTACATTTAGGCCCGTTTGACTAATTTTGAGTTGTTTTTAAAATAAGGATTCAATATTGTTACCTTATTTTTATTCTCACTTTTTTTCTTGTTTTTTGTTTGGTTGGCAGAAGAACATCTAAGTACCTTTTTTATTGACAAAAAAATCTAACCCAGAATAACTCATAAGCTATTTTTTAAAAAGACATTTATGCCCATTCATTATAACCATTTATACTATTCATTTTTTGTAGACTGTGAACCATTTTTTCTTCATTCCAAACTCTTCTCCAGATTCATTCCTATTATTATTTTTCCTTTTCCATGCATTAAAACTTCATTTGTAATAAAAATAAAATAAAATTTGACATCTTATCAAAGTCTATAATTTCTCATTTTCAATCTCTTGTCCACTCCTCCATGCAGCAAGATGTTGAATAATATAAATGATCTAATGACTTGTGTAATGTGTGTGAGAGTATGAACTTTGCATAAATTAATATAGAAAATGATCCAAATAAACATCAATAACAAATGAAAGACAATTCAAAATTTTAGAAAATGATCCAAAATAAACATCAATAACAAATGGTATAACTATTATCCTTGACAATTCAAAAGTTTAAAACTTAAGAACATACATGACTTTTTGATACATGAAAAACTAAAAAATATGGCCATTGTTACATCCAAGTTCTATCACTTTCTCCTTACTCCAAATAGCCACATAAAATAGATATAGATAAGAATCTCATCACATTTAGCCACCATAAACTAGCATTGTTTAAAACAGTAATGCAAAAGAGTATGCATCCACTTTCTTATAAAGGAAAATGGCTCAGCAAAACTATTTTGACACATCAATTTGCCTTCCATCTGTTGACATACTTGAGAAATGCCATAACTAAACTTTCTATTCATTGTGCCTGAACTCATGTAGATAATCTACTATAATTCTTCTCCAACTATTTCTGAAGAGCTCTCTCTATTGAGCAGTAACTGAAGCATTAGAACCTGCACAAAAATGTTGCATGCTAAGTAATGCTGAAAAGATATGCATTTTTTTTATCATGTACAAAGTTAAATAAAAGTTCAAAAGTTGATTAAATACTTCGACGATTTTGATGGGCATTCCAAAGTCTAGTAGCTATAGCGCAACGAAGTTGGTCACTTCTGCGACTCTCATCTTCTCCAACCGGTATCATTGGAATTACATCACTAGCATCCATGTTATTATCATCAAGGTCCAAGGTTGTAGTAAAATAATAATCATTTCCTTCATAGCATCTTATAAAATTATGCATTACACAACATGCGACTACAATCCTTTGTTGTGTTGTGAAAGGAAATGCAGCATGCCATTTAAGAAGTTTAAACCTTGCTTTCAAGATGCCAAACGCCTTCTCAACATAATTTCTCAATTGGGCATGTCTATGATTGTACAGGTCCTTGAAATTTCTATGTCGTCATGCTCGTGGATTATTGTATGTGACCAAATGGTACTGGCTACCTCCATAAGGTGCTAAAAACTTGTCAGAGTTTGCATATCCTGAATCAACAAGAAAATATTTACCTTCAGGGACAACAAATCCACCTTCTTCAATGCACCAACAAAGCACTCTCATATCTGCAGCTGATCCCTCCTAGCCAGTGCATACAAATAGAACAGAATGATTAAAAGAGACTGCAACCATGACATTTTGTGATACACCTTTGCGATTCCGAAATCGAGGCTACTTTGATTTTTTCACTACGGCAGGAATATATGTTCCGTCCACTGCTCCAATAGCATTTTGCGATGAAATATAATGATAAGTTAAAATAATATAGCTGTCTAATAAAAAAATAAGTAAAATTCAAAAAACATGACTTGCCGCAAAATGGGGAAAAAAGACGATTGCCACGTATACACGGGTGGACACCAGCACTGCTTTCAGGCATCGTTATAAATTCAGGACTTATAGCACAAATTGCTTTCAAAACATTGTTAAAATGTCTTGAAATGGTTTCACCAGAGTGTTGATATATTTCACATAAATCTCTACTAGATGGAGCTGCTCCTATGTAATGTAAAAAGGATGACAATTGCTCTCGCACTATAATATTCTTTGTATCAACTAAGAGACCTCTAGACATAAGCAGTTCCTCCAACTTGAAGAAAATTGCATTGGTCATCTTATGATAATCAAAACCTCTTTGTGGATGACCATTTAGAAGTTCAGTAACAGTTTGGTGTCCAGAAAATGGTCGAGTTCTACAAGGTTGCTTTGCAATCAAAACAGGAAATATAATATTCTTCATCATCCTTCAACATTTTCATCATGTGACTGCTATACATCTATGCTGAGGGAAAAAATGAAAATTAATATAACATTAATAAAAAAGTATGAACAATGAAGATATTATAAAAGACTAGATTATACCTTTTAACATTTCGTTGTAGACAAACTGACAGCAAATAAAAGTTGCAAGGAATGCAGTGGTAAACATCCATTGTAAAACAATTAACTTGGACATTTAAAAAAGTAGAAAAACATCAAAATGAAAAAATGAAAAATAGCAAAAAAAACACAACCATAGTCACGAAAATATATAACTTTAAGATGCCAGTAAGTTATCATTACACAACCAAAATGGTGTAGTTCTTTGACAATACACCTCCAAAATGTGCCTAGTAGCTAGTTAATTGTCTTCTAACACCCATTACATATGCAAAGTCAAAATGATAAAAGTTCCCTAACAATACACCTTCTAACACCCATTACATATTGTAGTTCCCTAGCAATACACCTTCAAAATGTCCCTTCAGCTAGCTAGTTTAGTTTATGCTTCAGATGGATCGCCTCCACTGGACCAAGATCCAAACTCAAATGACATGCCACTAGTGTCACTTGTCCTAGGTGCATTGAAATGAGAATTTGTCCTGCCCAATCCAATAGTTGGTGCTGACAGTATGTTACCACCCTGACCAAATGTGTTAAGTGTTTGAAATATCAGTGCACCTTGTCGAGAAAATGTAGCATTGATAGCAGTTTGAGGGGTAGATCCAAATGCAAATGAATAATCACTTGTACCCACATTAGTAGAAGGTACATTAGTGAAGGAATGAGACTGCCCTGCAGATGGCACCTTTCTATAGTATTCATTGATTTGTTGTGTTAACCACGGAAATAACATGTCATCATCACATTGCATAAATGCTCAACGAGTTGATACATCTTTGAAACACTCAAGCATTGCAACTTTCTACTCAACAGAGAAATTAGGAGCTTTCTCACGTAGTTTAGACCAACATAAGTCTCCAGAATAAACTTGTTCCTTTTGATAAATCTCATGTGACATTTCTAACCTCTTCTTTCCCTGCTCCACAAGGTAAATCACAGCTTGATAAGCACTTGGAGGTACCTTGTTGCGTGTCACTTTGCTTGAACTAGTTCTACACCTCTTCCTAGAAGAGGATGATGGGTTCACATCAGAGGAACTATCAACATGAAATTCAGGAGGTTCTAAACTTGGGCTATGAATTGAAACTTCTGGTGTTGTTCGTTGACAAGGTTCATTGATGGTTGAAGGATGAGTATATGTGGGTTGAGTAATTGGACTGTTATTATGCTGGTCTTCTATGACATTTGTGCCACCAAAGTCAATCTCGTTTACCCCATCATTAGATGACTCATCAGAGCGTACTATTGTGGACATGGTAGTTGTGTTTCCTCGCCTTCCAGTAGCAATATTCTTTGAAAATAAAAATATCAAGTCCTCATACACAGGAAAAGGCTTGTCCCTAATTCTGGCATAATTCTTGTTTATCTGTTACAATAGAATTAATGTTAGTCCCTATCTAAAATGTTAACCATGATACTTTTAATTTATTAATATATCTCACTGAAATAACTTCATCCCACATGGCGTTATCACCTATTCGCATATGTTTTTCATAATCCCAACCCGAACCATTTTTGTTGTGAAGATTTTGATACAAATCCAACAACTTTTTTAATCCTTTCAACCTATTCTTTAGATGATTGACTGTGAGGTTCTTTTTTACCCTATCGTTGTAGGTGTTAGTCAACTCCGTCTATGTTTTATAGCCGATCCCAAGCCCGAATAAAGGAGGAGGGTTGTGTTAAGCTCCGGCAGCCAGCGTAAAACTCTGTCGAATCTCATGAACATGGATCAATGAATTGATATCGTATGATCCATGTAGCCGACCCCACCTAGTGCGATAAGGCTTTGTTGTTGTTTGTTTGTTTTGTTGTAGGTGTTAGTCATCATTCTCCATGTTTCTAGGGGGAACACACCATTAATACAATTTCCATCTACGTGTTCCTGCTTCATTAGGTTGATAAGTAATATATCAACATTTGGATTCAGTTTGATAATCTCTTTTGTTGAGATGAAGTACCCTTTCGTTTTGTAGAGTCAGAATTCATTTGCTTTAAGTCTTGAGTTAATATTATAACAAAACATTGATGTAAATGAATGCAAAAGAAAGATCATTTTAGGATCTATAGTTAAATGATAACAACCTCATCCCATGCAATCTTTTTCAAAATCAATTGACATAATATTGGAGTAAAAACCCATAATAACACATCAATCAATTATAATAATATCACATTAATAACACATCAATCAATAATAATTTTGTAGTTAATTCATGAAAAATAATGCAAAAGTAAATTTATAGTAATACCCTCAATTAACTCATCAATAAAAAAAATTTATTATCAATCCTTAATTAACACATCACTAGTTTATAATATAAGCATTTAACACATAATAAATAATTTCATTATGAATCCATGAAAAAGTAACACAACAATAAATTCAAATTAATAACAGTAATTAATTTACATTTTAATAATCAAATATTAACAAAAGTAGAATGAACAAATATTTTAAATTTATAATATAAAAGAAGCCATGTCCCTTGTCCACTAGCAAAGAGCAAGAGGGATGATAAATAAAAGCTGCTCGTGCAAAGAGAGAAAGGGAGAGGGAGAGAGAGACATGTGCAGGATGAGAGAGAGGAAAAGTATCGTGCTCGTGCAAGAAAAAGAAAGAGTAGGTGAGAGGGGGCCATGCGCAGAGAGAGAGGGGGGAGAGGAAGTCATCAGAAAAGGGGGGAAGGGGGGAAGAAAATACCTCTGGGTGAAGAGAGACGACAGAGCAGTAGCGACAATAATAAGATGAGTAACCACATCAGTGTAGCAGGATGGCAGCCAACAACATATCAACAATAACAAATGGCAAACAAAGCAGAGATTAGCAATACTCATATATTTGCTTCTCACGATCCTTCCACAAATGGAAAAAAAAGAAAGAAAAAAAATGCATGTTGCTCACGTGAGCAGAGATGATCCACGAACATCAGAATTGGGGAGAAATAGAAGAAACTAGGGCATGTCCGCAGATAAAAAAGTAATGTCTCTGATTGGAGAGAGAATTTTTTTTTAAAATGACAATCAACGCCCTTTTAATTTTTAATTGTTAGTTTAGGTGATAACACAATGTTCTGACGACCCTAAGAATATTTTATTCGTGTGTTCATTTCAGAACAAATAATCATGGGCTCACAGGATCATATTTACTCATGTTTGGTTGTTAACCCAGGTTAGAAAGCTTATTCTTATAAATGTTCTTTTACCAGACGAAGCCTTAATGTTGTAGTTATACAGTCTGTAATCACCGGAATTTTAAAAAATAAATAAAGGATATTTATTTTAATTTATTAGATTTAAAAATCTCAATGTTAATATTTTAAATTATTTAATTCCTAAATTCAAGGAAATTGGGAAAAATTTTATTAAAGAGATAAGAGGGAATTTGAAAGAGATTGAATTTAATTGAGTTGTTATGATAGTAAAATAATTAATCTTGAATTTAATTAAATCTGAGAAATTATGGGGTGATAAATTATTGATGCATTTCCAAGATAGATTCTAAAAGAATCCAAGGTTTGATAGAATTGAAATCCTAAGCCTACATCTATAAATAAGCATTAAAGGTTGGCTGGAAACCCCTTTCTATGCTAAACAGAATTCTGCCAAACCGAGGCACCCCGAGAGCACGCGGTGACTGATTTCGAAACAGGCATATAGGAGAAAAACTTTCAAGTGATGACCGTGAGTTTTGAAAATAGAGAGAGATCATCGGCCAAAGTCGGCGTCTAAACAACTCGCGCAGGCAGAGGGAATCTAGTTGGTTTTTCGGCCAACTTTAGTTACATATAGGGAATCTTCCCCCTATGTCGTCGGTTTTCCGCGACATGGAACACTATTCTCTTCTTCTTTGTATCGAGAATTTATTAATATATTATATGCATAGATTAGACATTGTATGGTAAAATTATAGTGGCCAGAAAGTCACGTCGGAACACGTTTCTCCATCGATGATAGAACCCCGCCTGGATTTCGTTGAATTCGGACCGAGTTGGACTTGGAACTGGATCCGATTAACCCGGCCCGGGTTCCTATTAGTCTGGCCCAGGTTCTAACTTCGGCTCGACTCGAGTTGCGGCGCGATCGAAATTGAAAGTGAATCGGTCGACCCGACCCGGGTTCATCATACACCCGACCCGGGTGCCTTGGTCGAGGTGATTTTGATCGTTTCCGAACACGGCCCGCGTTCCACCCGACGCGGGTCAGATTCTGGAAATAGAAAATGTAATTTTAAATATTTTATTATGGACAATTGAATAGTTACTATAGTTAATTATTTTTTTATCGTTTATTATCATATTGTTACCAGATCTGATCTCATCAAATTTGCTAGATTTGATTTGAAATTATCTTTATCATTACTATATCAGATCCTATTAACTATCATATTATTGATTCAGTAGTTTTCCCCTAATTGGGTACTTGGTTAACCTAAATTGAATTATTAAATATAGGTTTTTAAGATAAACAAGATAAAAAATGAAAATTGCTGGGTCTTCATGTTCTCCGATTGTCTCTAAGCTCCCTGGGTCATATTGATATTGTTATGGATAATGTATGGGGCAGATAGTGTACCTAGAGGTATGAAACGTCATCCTTTAAGAAAGCTATGACTGTCCTGTGATGGCAATGGTCCCTGCCATCAAGAAGCTATTGTTAGCGCTACTATTTAAGGGTGGCTTGTGGTTTGATCTCCCACTAGCCTATATGAAAGAGACATGGAGTTTTCCTTAATTGACTGAGCACTCCCTATTGGATTGGATAACTTCAAAGATTGAATTGAATTGAATTGAATTGCATCGAATTGAATTGAATTGAATATAATGAAAATTAAATTGAATTGAATCATGGTCATTCGAATTTTGGCTTTGATCGACTTTTCCTCTGTCCATTGAATTGAATAGAAATTGTTATTGGTCGATGACCATTGATATTGATAATTGAATTGAAAATTGTTAAATTGGATAGTGCCGTAGTGATTAGGTATAATTGATAATTGATATTGATTGGTCCTTTGACCTCTTACCTGATCTTCTTTATTGATTTATGGCTATATTGATTATTGAGCTCTCCTTATATATTGTTATCTCTAGTGCTCTATTGTTTATCGTTTCATATTGTCATTGATTTATTGAGCACTCTACGTACTGAGTATTTTTATACTCATGAATTTTTCTCTGCATATGAATTCATGCAGATGAGATGATAGAAAATGATAATGCAAGTGGTCAGGCTCACTCACAGAGATGTTGCACATGGTGTAGGATTAAATCATACTAGATTATTGGATTAGTTTTTACTTTTCCGCATATTTAGTATGGTGGAGTCATAGACATTTTCCAACTCCTTGACATTATGGATTTTTAGCTATTGTTATTATTATTTTCGCATTTTATAGTTTATATTTTTGCAAAATTAATTTATATAAAATAGTGTAGCGCCTTTGGGATGACTCTGAGCACGTGAATGTCACGTGAGTCTCAGAGCGTTACACAGTCAATGCTGAAATTTATTATTTGTTTATATAACTCAATTATTTCTTTTTCCTTGAAATAAACTAAATCACTAATTAATTTTCATGGGTAGTTCTCCAACTTTATTCCGATCCCATTTTAATCTCTCATCTTTAATTTGTAATAATTTGATCCTCTTATTCAAGATAGTTAAAATCAAAATCTTACATAAGATCGGAGGAAGATAGAATATCGGATAAGATTCTACCTATTTTTTAAAAATATAAATATTCTTTTGATTAATTTATCATATTTAAATAATAAATTACATCTTAGTCATAATTTTATATTCTTAAGCAAAATTATGTCAAAAATATTAAAAATGACAAAATATATTAAGTTTCATATAAATCAATTATTATTATCATAGATATAAAGTTTTATTAATATTTACATTATTATATCGATCTATAGGGATTGTAAAATCGTGTGATCGAAATTAAGATCGAATTCCCAAGTTTTATACATAAGATTTTGAAAATAAAATTGAAATAAGTTAGGAATGATGATAAGGACGGAGTTATAATGTAGCTAGGGGCCAGGCCCCTCCCAACTTTTTTTTGTAAGTACTTATTATTAGTATATAAATTATATAAAGATTCTTTTTAATCCCCCCGCACGCGCACACAGGCTCCGTTTGAGATCGTTCTCACATAATGTTCCTTTCACCAGTCGACACCGATTCTTCGGTTTACTAGTGACATATGGCATCATTTTTCCATCTTCATGCATCCACCCACAATGACCTTCAGTGCATACTCTGAAGGTACATCTTAGTATTAATTTGTTGTCCATAAAAATGAGTTTTTGGAAGTTTTTTTGCTATTATTATATGCACATTTAATTTTATAATTAAATATAAATATAGTACTAAAAGTTCGATGTTATTAAACTAGAGTTCCATAGTATGATAGAAAAATATTAAATAATATAAAAAATATTATATCTATAATAAAAAAGTAATAACTTACGAATTAATTATATAAATAATAAAAAAATATAATTTCACGGTCTCCTGCGATTTCTTAGGATCAAACTCTAAATTTTAATGACTTGATTTTAATTTATTAAAAAATAACTCAAAAACATTCAAACTCACAATTCCGATTCTTTTATTTGCTCGGGTAAAAAAGTGCACCACGTTCACGTCTCCATTAAGTTGCTGCAGTTGATCAAATTACCGGAGCCAAAGTAATTAAATTCTCACTCAATAATCATCATATATATTTTTATGTAACTACTAAATACTAAAATTTCTTCAAGCACAACTACAATAATTTCGTCTTCTCCTTTCATCACGAGTGTAGCATCGAATCAGCCAAAGTGCCTCTCTAGTGATCATAGCTTTACATCTCTATCGGGATCACCTTAGGAACATGCACAGGGAACTTGTCGAGCTCATCCACCCAGGGGTTATCCTTCACGCGATCGACGGTCCTCAGCGCTCGCCAGACCGCGCTGTTGCACTTGAACCCCGACCCGAACGCGATCTGCCAGACGCGGTCGCCTCTGCGTATCCTCCCCTTGGCTTCGCAGTAGGAGAGCTCATACCACAGCGAGCTGCTGGAGGTGTTCCCGAACCTGTAGAGCGTCATCCTCGACGGCTCCATGTGCCACGTGCTCAGATCCAAGTTCTTCTCGAGCTCGTCGAGCACCGCGCGGCCGCCGGCGTGGATGCAGAAGTGCTCGAACGCCAGCTTGAAGTCAGGGATGTAGGCCTTGATCCTTAGCTTGAAGGCCTTCCTGAGTATCATGCTGCCCAAGAAGAGGAGCTGCTCCGAGACGGGAAGGACCAGCGGACCCAACGTGGTGATGTTGGTCTTCAACGCCTCCCCGGCCACGACCATGAGGTCTTTGGAGAGGGCGACGCCGGGGTTGCCCAAGGCGTCCTCCTCCTGCATGACGCAGGAGTAGTTGCAGTCCACGGCGCCCTTGTGCGTGCGCACCGTGTGGACGAGCTCGTACTTGGCGCGGCGGCGATCGGAGCGGCGGTTGGAGAGGAGGATGGCGGCGCCGCCCATGCGGAAGAGGCTGTTGGTGACGAGCATGGGCCGGTTGTTGCCGAGATAGCCATTCAGGGTCATGTTCTCGGTGCTGACCACCAGGGCATAGCAATTGGGGTGTACCTGCAGGCAGAAATTTAATGGACATCGAACAAACAGTTCAAGAGACAAAAAGGAACATTGAATAGTTATGATATATGATTAATGCATATATTTCTAGATTATAAAAAGAGACTCGTATTTAAAAATGGGAATTTGCATAATAATTTGCAACGACATACTTATGATCATCTCATGGACTTTTCCCGTGTCGCATATTATATATATATATATATATATATATATATATATATACAGAATTAATGAATTATGACCGCTCGTCTCTTTCTTCGTACATGTCATTGAATGGGGAGAACACATGTCCTGTACCGGTCACTGCATATTTCTTCAAGTCGAATACACATGAATCTGTCATCATCTTAAGGGTGCCTCGGCGATCATATCATAAAGGCAGTAGATATGCATGCATGTATCCCTAGAACTACTCACTACTCAGCCTCAGGAAAAGCAGGGGGGAGTGGGAGTGGGAGTGGGGATCACATAATATTAGAGTTAGGCGAGGCCCTGCGAAGAAGAAAGTAGCAGCAAAGATGTACCTGAAGAGGTATTGTTGCCCAAGCGGTTAGCAAATAAAACTCTTTTGGCAGAGAGGCCACTGTGTTCATCAAAGCCCTGGCAAGTTTGCAGATAAAAATAACTCAAGGCTCCCTCGCATTTGGTGCAACAAATAACTTCTACCCACCCAACCTCATTTACTCCTATCTATTCCTGACCACAAACCTAATCTTCTGAAGGGGCAGCATGGAGGTGACCCCTGTGCAAAAGATGGAACAACTTAACCATGGTTGGCACTTGATATTTCAGCCAGCTGCAAACCACGTGGCATGTGTTCCACTTAATATCTTATGGTGCCATATCTACACTGGCTTAAGACCACTGTGTGTTTTCCTTCGATAAGTTTCTGAAATGAACATAATGAGAGAAAAAAAACTGTGGATTTATTTTTTTGGGTAAATAAAGAACCGTCGATTTTGAGCTTAGATCTTTGTATCTCTGAGCTTTCTCTAGCACAACCTTTTTTCATGTAAGGATACTATTGTTTTCCAAAGCCACGAGTACGTACTCGTGGCTTTGGAAAACAATATTTTCCTTACATGAAAAAAGAGAACTGGAGGAGGCATCGGTCACCTCGTCCTCGCAAATCACCAACAAGTCATGATAATAAATTTATATTCTATTATGTAGACTCTTATTTTCCCCCACAATAAAAAAAACATTAGATAGCAAATCACCAGTTTAAAATTTAACCTATTTACATGCCACTAAATCCATCATAATCATGAGTCTCTTTTACAGTATTAATCATCCTAAACTAATATACCCTGATGTATCCTATAGAGTGCGATAGCCTCAAAACTTCAAAATTTACGATAATCAGCTCTTTCATCTTTTGCTCAAGTCGTTGGCACAAAAAATTCCTGACACTTTTTTATTGATTATAAGTGGTTCATCACATTTTCGAGACCAAGAACCAGTTAGTATCAAATATGTTAATTAAAAAATGGATTAAGTAAATATGCTTCCCTAATCGAGCCATTGAGCAGGTGTGGCATTTATAGCTAACAGTAGAAGTAATAAAAACGCCCAACAAGAAGAAAAGAAACCAATAGTAAAATGCTATCTTCAAATTGGCTGTATTAGCTAATCATATGTATATATATGTTGCAGTGCACTTGACCATATAAGCTGAAGTCATCACCACTGTTGTTGCATATGACTGCCTGCAGCATCGCTTTAATGTCAGATCCCATGCTTCTATAAGTTTTGATGGTACACATAAAGTGTCAGTGTGAGGCTGCTCAACTGCAATCTCACTGCCATAGTATGTGACGAAGCATAATCAAGATATATGCCAGACCACAGTTTCATATTTGATGTTCTTCCCAACAATTTTTTTCTTAGAAAGTTATTAGTAGCATTATTTTTGTTTCTTCGATGATGGGCGCCCTTAACCCTACAATCTCCTGGCTCTCCCTAAGTATGTTCTCTTTTCTTCCATATTGCATACTAGTATTTTATTTTCTGTTTTATTAATATGTATCAGGTGAGGAAAAACGAATTCTTCCTGATAACCATGGAGAGACAGTATATATTACTAATATATATATATATATATCATATAATTGAACTTGTATTTTTAACTTCCCCCGTGCAGATCATTGAATGTTAAACAGTGTGTTTGGAATATCTGTCTGGAAGTACAGATACATCAAGCGTAAAACTATAATGTGCGAGACATTGACAAAATGGTGTATAATTAAAGAAAAATTAACAGAGGAATAAATATAAGTACGTACGCACCTGAAGGAGGGTCTTGGCGAGGTCTATGGAGATGAGCCCAGCGCTGCATCCCATGCCGCCAAGGTTGTAGCTGGTGACGTTTCCCCGGAGTTTGTAACGGTTAACGATCATGGAAGTGTAGGAGGGCGTGGGGTTGTAGAGACTACAGTTCACGACCAGCACCCCCACGTCCTTCCCCTGGATGCCCGTCTTTCGGAAGAGCTCGTCGATCACCGCGAAAATCACCGTCTCGGCCTCTTCCATCGCCGTCTTGTCGCAGGGGTTGATCGGTCTGCTGAGCAGGGACTCCGGGAAGTACGTGGACTCGCCGATCCCGGACCGCTCCAGCATCTTGCGCTGGAAGGCCATGCTCTCCTCCGTAAACACGCCGCAGCTCTCGAACTGCTTCAGCACGGTGACACGGCTAGCCATGTTTGCGTCGGCCGGCTTGCAGCAGGCGAGGTCGACCAGGTAGACGTGGCGTGGGCGGTTCATGGCGTACAGGACAATGAGGATGCCGAGGGCGGTGCAGGCGGCGACGATGGTCGGGGCGTTGAACCAGGGCTGCTCCGGGAGCTGCCGGAGGTCGTCCAGGGTCAGGGCCGAGAGGCGAGGGAAGAGCAGGACGAAGAGGGGACCGAGCAGGATGTAGTGGGCATTAGAGATGAGGTGGTGGTAGAGGAGCTTCATGTAGCTAAGTTTCGCCAGCTTCAGAAGCTTGAGGAACTTGCTGCTACTGGAGAGCAGGGTCTCGTCCACCATCTTTGTAAAAACGAGACCTTAAAAGATCCCTCAAACCACTCCGTCCTTGCGAACAATGAGCTCAAGCAACAAAGGAAAAGAGCACCCGAAGGGACTTGAAGTGAGTGCACTGGGGGAGGAAGGGCGCCATGGATTTATAGAGGGGGGCATTAATTTTCTATTTCCTTTTTCATAAAAGAAACAATACGTATAAAATACTATTCGTGGACACGTAAGTGAGAGATTTTTGTCGGAATAAAATACAGATAATTTTTTGCACTCATTGTCACATACTTAGAAGATATGTAAGTGTCGAGCTTAGATATTCTGTTCGAGTTAAATTTGCTCATTAGCTGCTCAGTTATGTAATCTACGTTAAATAGCCTTTTGGAGAGCGTAAGATTCGATAGTGATTCAGCAGGCATCCAAACATGCATGTTGGGTATGTGCCCTCAATAAATTCTTGGATCAACTTGGCGACAGCGTGAGCATACTGTAAGAGTAATGTAGGCTCGTCACCCCCCAAAATCTCAAGAGTACTAGGCATCAATGACTAGTTCGACATATTTTACTATTTTTGTACCAAAAAAAGGATATTCATTGATTCGTTAATGTTTTTGGTTACTTATAACATGAGTTCTCGACATCTAATTTGTTTGATGCGTGATCATCAAGTTGAATAAAATTTAGAAAACAATTATCTTTTTTTGCTCTATCGTATTAAATAATGATCAAGTACTATTTAATTCAAATAAGATTCTTGTTTGAGAAAGAAGGGTGGAATGCAGTGGTATGATATCTTGACATGACTAAGTATGATGTGCTATTAAAAAGTCTATGTTTGAATAATAAATTATAAAAAATATAAGTTTCATAAAACTCATTTTTATCTTTAATTATATATTAACCTATTTATAATATTTAATGACTAACAAGTATTTATCATATTTTTTTGTCATTTATTTTAATTTTCTTTTATTTCTTATTCGACCTAATTTTTTTATTATATTATTTAATTTTTATATAATTATTTGTTCACATATTTTAAAATTAAAATTGAAATATTGATATAAATAAAATAAAATAATATTTTATCATAATATTTGTTTTCGAATATGAGAGAGATGAGAGAAGGAAAAAGAGAGAAGTAGGAAAGATGGTTAATTTGTTTTATAATTAATATTTTATTATCATTCCACCGATTTGGTGGAATGAGAAATATAATGTTAGGATGACTTAGCTACTCTGTCATATCTCTCTTAAGTGATATAAAAAAATACTCAAACACTAGTCACATTCCCATATTCCTTTTCACCCCCTTAAAATTCTCAATCCAAACAAATCTTTTTTTTTATCTTTTCCTAATCTAAGAATGCTAACCCTCCAAGTGGAGCTCACCTGATCAACTTGTGCCCAACCAAGGTTAACTTAAAAAAATAAGACAAGATAAAATATAAGTGGAAAATAAGTTATTATTTTTCACTTTGAAATTTAAGTTGAGACATTACCATAGTTTAATTCATAAAGTTAATCCTAATAATCCGAAGAGTTATAATTAAATCCAAACTCTATCACAAAAATTTTAGTTTCTACATAAAGACATTTACCATTTTTCTTTCTCCCCTTTGGTCCCTGAGAAACCTCTCAACCTTGTCTTCTCCTCCATGACAACACTAAAAGGCGGTCCAGGATAGTGAAAACAAAAGTGACAAGTAAATTATCACCGCTTAAGTAAGGTCTTAAGTTTGATTTTTTTTTATGAATGTAGGAATTTCAGCTAGAAGCCTCACCCTTCATGGCTAAGCATGCAACTCCAGATGGACAATAGATTAGTTAGGCAATAAGGGGTCAGTCCTACAACTCTTAGCCGAATGTCAGGATGATTGTGTTCTTCATAATGTCGCAAACACAATCATAATGTCGCAGGATTGCAGAACTAACACTACTACTCGGATATTGAGGTCACAATCGAAAAAGTAGGCAAGGATTGGAGACAAACTTGAGATCGACTAAGAATATATCAAGGAGGAAAGGAGAAAATAATTGACAATACAAATGTGTGGAAAGTTTTTTATTCACTTTTGTATATGAAGTTCTTAATAGAATAATACTTGATAGGTTAATTATTTTCAATGAATTTTATGCCATAGTATTATTTTTTACTTGTCTTCAAGTCTACACTTAGTTATACGAAAATATACCTTTTCTATGTGTCTTCAAGTGTTGATGTGGGCACGTAGTTATAGAAAAAATTTCTTAATGATGAAATCAAGTATCTTTATAAACATGCAGTTGCACAAACTAAGTATGGAACCTGGGCTAGATTAACCTATCCCTATTTTCAATAGTTATTATTATGCAAATTTTGAATCCCTAAAATCATTCTATGTTCATTGGAACTCACTTGAGTTCCTACAAAACATGACACTGAGTGAATTTCATAGTATGTGAAACTCATTTTTCGAAGCAGTGTCACAATTTAGTAATGTTGTTGCGATGCTAATGTGTCGTTGCCTACAATAGCGTCGAATTAGTGATGCATTAGAAAAAAATTTCGTGTCACTAATTGTCAAATTTCTTATAGTGTTTATTTTTCGTGTCACTAATTGTCATATTTCAACATTAGCTCATGGGAGAATTGTATCCCTTGCGTAAGTAAATAAATTTGTTAGGTGTGTATGGTGGCATGCACAATAATTGATGTTTATGCTAATATGGATAGGTACATTAGTCTCATTTTCTACTTGTCATCTATTTCTATTAATCAATTGAAATGTACATATGTAGTTTTATTTAGTTAGGATTTTGAGACTCATTAGAATACTGAATATTTACTTTTGCGCACACACACACATATACATATACATATATATATATATATATATATTGTGATTTATATTTAATCATATAGTTGTTATTTATTCTATGAATAGTTAGGTCCACATGGGTTGTCCAATTGAATTCAAAGTAGAAATTGTATTGTTAGCCTCTCTTCACAAGTTCCTAACTACTAAGTGCCAAGACAATATTTTGAGAAATTATAGCTCATATCAAAGTATAAAGGTTATATCTCATAATATATATCAAAATAGTTAAAATTTCATGTGCAAAATATAATAAACAATTGTCATACCATCAATAGTAAAGTCAGGTAATGTCTCTTCTGATTTTCAAATTTTATATTATTCTCTTATGCTATTGTACCATCAATGTATAAGTCCTTGGTGCATGAAGATCTCTAGAGGTCAATGGTTGAAAGTGAAGAGTTAGAAATCAAGAATTCAGAGGCCAACAATATAAAAGCTAAAAAAATCAAAGAGAGTAGTGGTAATGTAGAAAGTACCAAGTTAAACAATCTCAGGACAATCAAGAGATGGGTAACCAAACACATGTAATCAATAGGGATAAGAATATAATGAAGTTGCTAGTAATAGTATACAACAATTTCTAAAGTTTGAACTTGTTTAATTTATTAGGACTAATGACTCAAACCTAGCTAAACAATATGTTGAGTCCATAGAGGTTTTGCCATGACAGTGTGCTTTAAAACTAAGAAGTATGAAACCAATTGTTTCAGTAACACAAAAATGATTGGTGGAAGATCAACAAAGCAATTGAAATTTTTTATGAGAAAGTAATGTCATAAGCAAACTTTAAGAATGTCACATCCTTACTTAAAAGAGGAACTTGAAACAATAAGAGTTCCTACAATTGAAGTAAAAAGTATGATTATATGTGAATATTTGATAAAGTTCATCGAGCTAGAAAAATACTTTATCCTTTGGTAAGATGTTGGGAATTGAATGACACTAAATATTTCACAATAAAAGCAACATCAAAGAAAAAAAATATGGCTGAATGATTGAAGAAGCATGGAAAAGAAAAGCTCATCCCCAACCCAAGAACTGAGATCATCAACAACAAAGTATGATAATAAGTCAAAGCCTTATGATGCAACCAATATCCCCACAATAAGCACAACCACAATCCCAAATTCAAAATAAGATTCTCTACACTTTTGTGAGCACACTCATGACAATAAAAAAAAATAGGATGTGATTTCCCTATGAAGAGCACAATTATTATACTAAACTTGCCTGGTATTAAGTGCGTGAAGCCAATGCAAAAGACAATTACTAGCTTCAGGGCAGAGTTAATAACATGTTCAAAAAAAATAACATAAAATCATAGTATTTTTCCTTAATTAAACAATTTGTAACATATCTTAGCATACTACAATTTGTCACTAAGTGTCAGCATCACATAGGTAGAGTAAAAGATGCCAGCTAAAAAAAATGTGTCAAGGAATATGAAAGATATAGAAATAGCTATATAGCAAGCTACCAAAATCATTTGATAATTTTTTTACATTAAGATAAATTCGAATATGAGGTTTCATTAATGGAGTAATAATGTAATGTCTTAAAGTAAAGTAAAAAAATGAGAATAAAAAGAAAAGGTAAGATAATATTGTGAAATAAAATTGTTGCACTTGAAATCTTAGTTGAAACCTTATCCTAATATATTGTCAAAATTTAATTGTAATAATCCAAATAGTTATAGTTGGAAAAAAAACTTGTCTCTAAAGTTGTATCCTCTATATAAACTCATTCATCATTCTTTATTCCCATTACAACTCATTTTCTTTATCTCTCTCATCTCCTCACAAGTAGTAGCTTGAAAACACAAAAGGGAGGCTTGAGATCAACCATGAATATATCAAAGAAAGTAAGAATAATTAACCATATCAAGGCAAAAGTATGGAAATCCTTTGGATCCACTTTTGGATATGAAGTTCTTAATAGAATAATGCATGTGATGTTAATGGTTTTCAATGAATTTCATACCCTAGTATCATGTTTTATATGTTTTAGGTTGTGATATCCGCATGTAGGCATAGGTAAAATTTCTTAATAATCGAAATGTGTATCACCAATTTGGTGCAACACCTAATATGTGGCCCACATCTTCGAGTGCCAAGCTCTAGTTCCTATAAACTTTGTGTAGTTGCATTAGTTAAGCACAAAACTTAGGCCACATTGCTAATGACTCAATCCGTGTTGTGATAGTTGATATTATGCTAATTCAAAACCTTGATAACTCATCCTTGTGTTTCTTGGAACCTGCTATTGGATGCATCATCAAGCCAATTTCATGGCCTATAAAGCCTTTTTCATGATCCATGAAACTATGAGCTAAGACGATAATTGCAAAGCACCGTGATGATCATTCACTCATGTTGTCCTTTTCATGGCCCATAAAACTTGCCACATGAGACTACAACGGTCCATGAATGATGTCATAACCTATAAAAGAATTTCACGACTCTTGAATGATAGTTCACGATCATGAGGATTTGCTCACATCCAGTCAATCGTGATCTTGCCTCATTCAGTTTTAAAGTAGTTGATCAAAATCTTTTTGTGACCTCATTTGATTAATTGTGAAGTATTCAATAAAAAAATTATTATTTGATTCTTTGATTATAATTAAGTTATTTGATGAGTCCAAAAATAGTCAAATAGATTATTAGTTAAAAGTCATATACCGCGAATTGCCATGAGTTCTTATTGTTATTGCTTGCATTAATTATTTGCCACTTGTTTACTTGTTCACTTGTACAAAATTAAAGACATTTGGGTTGATGATTTGAAAGATACCCACATTTCGTGACTTTATCTTTCACAAACCATGGACATAAAGCTATCCTGACATATCCTAAATAATTCAAGAATGAAATGAGTTGAAAATCAACTCATAGTAATGTTGAATTAAAATATGTATTGCAAAGCAAAGTGAGGGTAAATTACACCAAATGCCCTTCAACTTTAAGGTTTGCTCAGCGATATCCTTTAACTTCACTTTGTAACACAAATGCCCTTCATCTTTTAACGTGTTTCACCCGATGCCCTCTTTACCTGGGATAGTCGGTTTTTCAGTTTTTCGTCGACATGGCGTCCACGTGGCCATCTCTTTTCTCCTCCACGCAAATAGTCGCCCGACGTGGCATGCTCTGACGTGGCACATAAAATTACACTAATGCCCTTCAACTTTAAGGTTTGCTCAGCGATACCCTCTAACTTCACTTTGTAACACAAATGCCCTTTATCTTTTAATACATTTCACCTGATGCCCTCTTTACTTGTGACAAACGATTTTCCGATTTTTCATCGACGTGACGTTGACGTGGCCATCTTCTCTCTCCTCCATGCAAATAGCCATCCGACGTGGCACCACATATTAAATTATCTTACTTACCGTAAGTTGACCACTCATTGTTAAATTATTTTCTTATTTCCCTTTTTGTCGTCGTTCACGTGAAACCTCCTTCGTCGTTCGCACTCCTTCGCCGTTCGTTCTCCTTCGTCGTTCGCTTCCTTCATCGTTCACCTTTCGCATTCATCGGCCGTCGTCTTTGTCCAAATTGGTGTAATTTTATGTGCATTTGATGAGCAAACTTTAAAGTTGGAGGACATTTTGTGTAATTTTATCTATCACGTCGGAGCATGCCACGTCGGACGTCTATTTGCATGGAGGAGAGAGGATATGACCATGTGGACGTCACGTCGATGAAAAATTGACTGTCACAAAGAGGGCATCGGGTGAAATGTATTAAAACATGAAGGGCATTTGTGTTACAAAGTGAAGTTGGAAGGTATCGCTGAGCAAACCTTAAAGTTGGAGGGCATTGGTGTAATTTTATGTGCCATGTCAGAGTATGTCACGTCGGGCAACTATTTGCGTGGAGGAGAGAGGAGATTACCACGTGGACGCTACATCGACGAAAAATTGAAAAACTGGCTATCCCAAGTAAAGAGGGCATCGGGTGAAATGCGTTAAAAGATGAAGGGCATTTATATTACAAAGTGAAGTTGGAGGATATCGCTGAGCAAACCTTAAAGTTGAAGGGAATTTGGTGTAATTTACCCAGCAAAGTGAAGATGTCGGACACTTGACAAAGCATTATACTTGATAAAATGTCATACTAGACATTTGGTTACTTGAAACTTGATGATCATTAGTATATATTTGATTGAGGTCATTGTGCTTGTCGATATCTGTCGTATTTGATATTTGATACTTGATAAATAGTTATACTTGATCTAAATTGTCATCATAATTGACGTATGTAATTGATTATTGTCCATTTGTAAAGCATAATATAATAATTTATATTTGATGCAAAAGTTATTGCATCATCTTACTTGCATTGGACTTGTGTTTTCTCTATAACAGCTAAATTTGTGAAATGTGAACCAAAGTAATTGAACCACATTCATCATATTTGGTGTATCATAAATATATTCGATTATTGTACATTAACCCTGAAACTAGGGGAGAAAGTACGTAGTTCATGGTGGATATTTTGGTTTAAAAAAAACTGTTGCTTTTGAAAAATCACCCTCTAAGGAATCGATTTTTCAAACCCCTATTTTAGCAAAATAATATTTTCAAAAAATATATAATAAATTAAAATTAATGTTAACATATTAATTTTATAACTAAATATAGAATATAATAAACTATTAAATTAGAGTTTCATAATATAATAGGAACATATTAAGTTATATTAAAAACTATTATATTAATAATAAAATAATTAAATTATATAAATAAAACAATAAACAGAGACGGACCCCCTTTTTTATAAGACTCTTGTTTAAGCGGATCAATTTTACTCTATTAAAAAGATAATACTAAATTATATTCGGCCATCTTACTTATATATGATTATTCTCCTTTTATTATTCGTGACTTATTCTGTTATAAATTTATGTTCATTATTATTTTCTTTCGCATTGGACGCAAAAGTTTCCATGAAAATTGTATTCTCTACATTTAGATCTTGCGAGTAACGAAAATTGTTAGATGTGTATAACGTTCAGGATGCATGAGCTTGAGTCTCTAGCTGTCATTTTGTTCCTATTTGTCCAATGTCATTAATTAGTTACATGTATTAATCAATGATGTCAATAAATTTCATATGGTTAGGCTTTTGAGACTCACACATGTATTTTTACTTACAAATGTTTAATTACTAAGTGACAAAAGTATATATTTTTTTTAGGTGTCACACTGCTTGCTTGCAGACGTGGCAGCCGACTGTTTTCTGTCTTAGAACTTGAATCAAAGTTATGCATATATATTTAACTATTAGTACTAGTATTATTATTGTTATGTTTGACCTAATATTACATATCCGTAGTTAAGGAATAATTTTGGACTTGAAACCTAACTCGTGTTTATTAGTATCATTTTTTAATGCAGGGATAAACATTTAATTTTTTTTAAAAAAGACATATTAAAAATGAGATAAAAAAGAAGAGAAACAACTTAAAAAATGTCAAATAGCGGGAGGTTACTACGGGTCAGATCTCAAACTAGTATTTAAGTGTACTGCTAAATTTTTGAACCAAACAACTTTGAGCCTCATAGTAGGAAAATTGTAACAACCTAAGATATAAAAAAATATTCATCGAATAATTTCACGTAGACAAAACACATAAGTAATCGACTTATATATAATTATCACCTTCACTTAGCACAATGCATTTTAAATATGTATGAACCTAAAGTCAAAAGCGAACAATGTCTTATAAATGTAAAAATATAGAGATAATCATAAGTTTATATGTAACTATTTTCTTCACCTATTAAAACTAATTTATTGTGTAAAGTTCAAAAACTATAATATTTTAATTGGATTGGAGTGTTTCAGCTAATCGTAAATACAACCTAAAAGATATAATTATATTATAGATGTGAAGTAGTGAATGTCTTGGAGAATATAAAAAAATATTTATTCTTTCATCTAAGGGCTTGTTTGGCTAAAAAAATTTTTCACCCATGGGTTTTAAAATTCTATAGTATAACATTTTTCAAAAAGTGGCATACCACAGAAAAAAAATTTCAAAGAAAAAATTCATCTCAAAGTGTTTGGAAGCAAAAAAATTACCATGGTAAGAATTAAAAAAAATGATATAATGTGGCAATCTCTTTGTACTGACACAAGTCACAGTCCAAAGAAAAAAAAATCGGAAGTCTGACCTAATTTTTTTACACTAGAATTGACTCCATACTTTAGTATTCAATCCCATCAAAAGGGTATCCAAACACTTCTTTGTAAATTTTCCTGCTATAGAAAAATATACTGCAGTTTTTTCTACTTTCTTTACTTTTACATTGATCCCAAACAGAGCCTAAGTAGGGTGGAGATCCGACTCTGTCGGGGGATGGGAGTAAATCCGTATTTGTCTTTGTCATGCCCCGCTTTACTAATGAAACTTTTATGTGGATCTCTAAATATAACATAAAATATCTATAACAAATATATATATTTAAATATCGTAATATATTAAAAAGGTTACACCGCACAATAAATATAACATATCATACTTGGTAAATTGTAAATCATAATATCAAATATCTTTATAAAGTGACAATATAAAAATTTTTAATTTCGATATTAAAAGATTGTTTGGCGATCGTGAACTCTCAATAATTTACTATAAAATGAAATGAACTTGATATTAGGAGTATTCACTGGGACGGGTTGATCCATGAATCGATGACCCGAGTCGAATTCAATTCGGCCGAACTCGATTGGATCATGGGTCGGACGGGTATATGTTAGATTTTTTCAACCCGATCCGATTATTTATTTATTTATTATTTAAACTTAAGTTTATATTTGATTTTAATTTTTTAATGTAATAAAATATTTTAAATACAAAAATAACATTAAATAGTTAGAAAAGTTATTTTATACTTTAAAATAAATATTAAATAATATTTTTATATTAAATAAATATAAAAAAGTAAGAAAAAAATTTAAAAAAATTGGGTGATCAAATTACCCGACCATCCGATCGGATTGGATTAAATTTGTTCACGGGTCGAGTCCTACTCACAAAGTAATACAACATCTATAATATAATAGACTCACAAAGTAATACAACATCTATAATATAATAAAAGAGCTTTTGTGAGTTTAATGATTATATACTGTTGCTCTTTTAACAAAAATGTACTGCTGACAAATATTTGCTGCTTAGATTTGATATGAGGAGCAAAGAGCGTCCGTCGTGGCCCTGCAACACTATTTAATACATGAGACAAGAACTTACCAAAAGACACAAGTGATCAAAAAACAAAGAAAGAAGAAGAAGAAGAAGACGGGGTGGGTCCATCATGCTTGCAATCGCATAAATTTGCTGCCCTCAAATGCTGACTTTTGGCTGTAGTAATCAATTCAAGTAGGAGGTAAAACATAAGTTTTTTTTTCATTCACACCTTTTAGTTGCAGTAATCAAGCACATATACATGCATGATTTTTACTAATATAAACAAAAGGTCGAGAATTATGAAAAATAGTCCACATGTATTTATCCCAAATTAATTTGAAATTTATGGGAGAAGAATTTGGGTGACATTTATTATTTCCTTGTAACAATATAATCTTTACAATCTAAATTCTTTTCTATTTGGGAGAGTTCTAATTGGAATAGGAATTCTCAAAAAGTTGGGTCATAGTAAACATATATGAGAGAGAGTAGCTTTTTGTGGAGATCCATCGTTAATTTCAAGTTATTAATATTTGATTAATATAGTGTTATGATAAGAACGATATGAATAAATTTTAAATAAAATGATGATCCTAAAAATTAAACATGAGACTAATAATATTTAACGATTTTAGAACACAAATTCGTTATCTGATTACGTCAATCATCCAAGAAGATATCCAAAATAAATTTTTCTGAGAAGAGCGTCTGGCAGACGTTGCTGCTAGTTACGATGACGACAAGTTTGAATA
Source organism: Pontederia crassipes (assembly GCA_030549335.1). NCBI lineage: Eukaryota > Viridiplantae > Streptophyta > Magnoliopsida > Commelinales > Pontederiaceae > Pontederia > Pontederia crassipes. The sequence goes on along the minus strand of CM060183.1, from coordinate 28,436,668 downwards.
AACAATAAAATAGAAGTGAAGAACATCTCGTTGCATATTTTTAAATTTGTCAATTTTAAAAGATAGATGATGTTTGATTTTATTTAAAAAATAATCTATTTCATTTTTTATTTTATAAATAAAAAAGAATAAAGTAGACGACGTCGTGTCATTATTTTTTTATTTTTAAACGAGTAGAAGAAAATAGTGAGACATAAGAATATGAGCGCATATGATGCGACTCTAAAAACATTAAAAACGCTTTCTTTTACAGTTTTACTAGTGTTAGGACATTCTTATTCCTATTTAATAAAGTGATAATAATATTTTTTTAAAAGTGGCAAGACATTCTAAAAATATTTACTCTTTTACCAGGAGAGAGAAAATAATTAATTTTATCCTTTATGTTCCCTTTTTGAAAAATTAGAATTAATTTTATTTTCGTTCTTAAACTATATTACATTTTCACTTCATACCTTAAATTAATACTATTCACTTACCTGTCATTAAATAAATAGGACCATGAAGAAGATGAGGTATGAATTGTTCCATTTGATTTGATTTTTTACTTTAAAAAATATATAAATACATAAAATTAAATAAGGGTGAAGAGCTAAAAGTATAATTAATAAGAAAAAAATTGACATTGGAGGTGAGGTAAAAGTGTTTTAGAAATTAATATAAAGTAAACGGATAATATTTTATGAAGTGGAATAAAAATATGACATAATTTAGAGGGACGAATATATCAAAATAATTCTTATCTTCGCCAACATTTTTTTTCTCAATACAAACACACGTGTTGTTGTGAATTTGGTAGTTGGTACTAGACCAATCTGATGTCAACTATTATAATAATAAAAACTAAAAAGTAATACAACATCTATAATATAATAGTCATTATCAAGTAATGTCAGTATTCAGCAAGACTATTACGACATCATATAAGAAAACACAAAAAAAAAATTAGATTTAAGTTTTTAATGTAGAGAAAAATATTCATGAGTTATATAATATGTAAACATTAAACTCGGCCAGTTTGAATGCAATTTTATTCTAGAACAAAACTGTTCCACACTTTGCTTCGTCTTCTAGTTCAATTAAAGATGTTCCTACTAAAATAAAGAACACAAATTTTTACTGCAATTATTACAAGTGAGCCCCACAATTTAATCCAAGGGGTGTGTTTGGATATAAGAGAATAAAGTCTTAGTTCAAACTTTATTCTTATACTAAATGACAATCTTTTGGTTGGACAATAAGTTTGATTGGAATAAATGGATATATTCTTACTCTATAAGACAATAAAAGTAAAAAAAACATATATTATATTTGTTAAATATTCAGTTATTCGTCACTACATTTTAATTTATTTGAGAATAATACTCCAGTGCAATTGGCTCACATGTACCCAGAAAAATTCGAATTTAATTTTTTTATTAATAATCAACATTTCTCCATTTTCATTAGTCTCGTTAATAATGTCTTAAATCATATCCTAATTAAAAACTCGTCTGGACCCCAAGACAATCCGAAGTAAAGAGCACCTTCGGATTACGGACGAAAATCTTATTAGATATTATATATGTAATTCGGAATTAATTTAGTTCTTTATCACGACATAAGTGTCCTATTTTATAAATATTAATTTAGAGTCTCAATCGACATGAAAATCCTATCATATGTAAAGGAAGTGCATAGATAAACTCTTTGGAATCTAAACAGAAAGTAATCTGATTTATAATTCTCTTCCATTTTTCATCAAATAAAATTCTACATCGTCTTAAATTTCTTAAATTTTTTTGCGATGCATAATTTTTCTCGTACAGAAATTCTAACAATTTCGCCCCAAAAAAATTATTACTGACATCCGACCAAAATAATTTCATTGAATTGACTCTTCTCTTGTCTGTACACTAAACTTATCCTTACAAACGGGATATATATATATATAGGTCTTTAAATGCCAAAATTTATTATCATCATCGAACCACTAGCCGTCTTAGAATTGAAATTGAGACATTGAAGCAGCGGATGCATCAGATCGTGTGGTACTTTGTTAGTGGAAAAGAGCTCAACGTGCATGCAAAAAATGATAGCATGGGAAATATATGGTTGGCACATTGAACGTGTTGAAAGTGAAGCATAACTTCTTGTCATCGAAATGGATGGGGATCTCGCCTCCCCCTCCCTCGATTTAATTGTTGAATAGGAGGAAGGGGGCCAACCGCAACGACAGGGGGATTCATCCACACAAAATTAATGGTGCGTCTAGGGTTAGGTGACCACGCCAGAATTAATTAAGGCCACTGATCTAATTGATGAGGATGCATACATATATATGTGGAACATATGGCAAATATATAATGCACACTAGATACAAATTTAATTCCTACGTTGTGGTATATGCCAGTAGTCGCCGGCCGAAAAGGGTGACCGTTCTTTTCTTACTTGGCATGTGGCATTAGATGCATACTGTCCCATGCAATCGCATATAACAACAATATGTTTTACCGATTCAAATTCTTGCTAGCGAGTTAAGTTGTGTCGACAAAAAGATGCTTCTAATATCAACTACATTTCGAAAGTTGTCACTATGTGAAGATACGTTTCACGTGGAAAAGAACAAAGGCATTGCCGCGAATGTGATCAAACAAAAGATTATTGATGATCATGGATGAATAATATATATACTCATTCTTCAAATATATATATATATATATAATATATATATATATATATATATATATATATATATATATATATATATATATATATATATATATGGGTCGTTGAGAAGACATTGCTACATTTAATATTTACATTTGTACAAATCGCAATGCGCGACTATAATATTAATATCGTTCCCACTTCCCACCATCACTAGGTTCCATGCACAGGTGAACTGGCATTCACATGCATGCAAATAAGGAAGTGTTCAAGTCAATTGGCCATCCCTCAATTAGTGCATGCTATGGAAAGCCAGCAGTTCATTCCTGACTGATGCATGCATGCCATGGAAAAGAAAATAAGGTTGATTGTTTTTTGGTGAGATTGTTATCTTTCAGCCAAACAAAAGTGCAATCCAACGACAATCTGATCGACCATCGATTGGCAACGATTTTAGATCAATCCAATGAGATCTAGTTCTCAAAAATCACTTCGCAGTGTCAGATGATTTGATTTCTGAAAGAGAATTATCTTTTTTACGTTCATATCTTCGACATGTTCTCGTCAAATTTAATGGAATCATTTTATCTCCATTAATTATTGTCAGTGAGTTCTAGTTGGTGCAGGCCTCCAACTTGGTGCTGGTCATCTTTGAAGGATGTAGGAGCATGCAACCAAGTTGAACGAAAGCCCTATAATATCATATAAATAATGCGGTCAACACGGTAGCTCATATGATCACTGACGACAACCCCATGTTTCACAGATCTCCTCCATTTCTTCATAGGAGCGTTGTTCCATGCTTAATAATGGCGGCATTCACAGAGCACTTAACATTGGATGCATGTGTAAATCTTTCGCTGCATGCATGAGTTCTTACTTTTACTTTTTGTTTTCCTATTTTCGTCAAATTAAATTTAGAAGAAAACGCAAAAGCATCTCGATCCCATTATGATCTAACAATTACTTGGCTCCATTCGGACCATGAATGATCAGCTGAGCTCAGTAACTTTTGCATACCAAATATAAAAATACTTCGATCCGACTTATTAGTTGCATGATTGACAATGGTATAGAACTCTGAAATTCTTATAATTTTTTTTGGATGAATAGTTATATATCTTTTGCTCCTAATTGAATTTTGAATCTTCGATTTTTTTTCTTAAAATTACTTCATAGGATTAGTCAAGGTACAATATAGAGAAATGTAGCATTCCAAAGAAGTTGGGAATATTTACAGTACAAAGCATTTTTAAGGTCACTTTTATGTCTTTTAGCAACGTCTTGGTATTAAAGCTCAGAGTCAGAAGTAGAGAATAATAATTTCGTCCGCCTCCCAATCAAATAATCAATAATAAAGAATGCAACCAAAAATGAAATATTTTGAACTAATTGTGCAGAGATCAAACAACCGACCACGGATCCATCACTATTGCGGCCCATCTGAAGTCCAAAAATCGGATTTCAATTTGAACCGAATTGAACCGAATTAAATCGATCAAAAACAAGTAAGAACCAATCAAAATCGAGTTAGAACCACGTTTCAATCCGATTTTTTGGTTCAACCAAATTTTTTTATTAAAATTTTTTTTACTAAGAGATAATTTGATAAAAATATTATTATAAATTTAAAAAATATCTAAAAATAAACTTTCTCAAAAAACATTCATATTGGCCCATTAGTCTCCTCCTTCATTTATAGTTATTCAATTTCTCTCACTTTTCTATTACTATGGACTATTTTTATACACTGACTTGTTCTTTTTCTCTTCATTTAGTCTTGAATTTATTAAACTTTGAGCTTTAACTTATGTATCATGATTTTATTCATTTTTAATATCATAAATGTATATATTGCAATATAAATTAATTATATATTTATTATATTAATATAATATTTATCATATTAGATAAATTAATTATGAATGAATGGTGCAAACTATAATATGCTTAGTATAATATAATAATATATATATACACAAGTTTAAATTTTTTTTAAAATTAGTATGTAATAAGTCAAATTAAATTGTTAACTACTAATTATACTATATAATTCTTTATAAAATATATAATCTTGTCATAATATTTGAGAGAAAAATACGTATTTGTTGCTTCTAACATAAAAAAATTAAAAATATGAAATACAAAAAAAATTAACCAACAGAAAATTTGTATATAATAATCAAATTCAATGATTTTTAATTTATTAAGTGTATAATAATTTTAATATCAAATCATAAATTAATTATACAATTATGAGTATTATTATTTTTTGTATAATTACATTTCAACATCATATATATTTATATAATCAAAATATCATAGCTTGATTTACTATATCATAATAAATATAATATTTTATTATTATCAAGTTCGACCGATTCGACCTGAGGATATTTTTCCGGATCGTCGTCCGGTCCGATCTTAATAATATTGTAAAATACTAATGAACTTTTATGTACGTTGCTTTGTTCTACCAAATTTGTGATATTTTCCTTTTCTCTTTAACTTTTAATTGGACATGGATGAATAACTTCAAATAAGAATAAAGGAAAAAAATCTTATTTATAAACCATAATAATCTTATTTATAAATAAAATTATTTGGATACCATTTATAATCCATAAAACGACCTACAGGTGTAATATTAGTGTAGATCTGCATATTCCACTTTGGAGTTCACCAGTACTAAAATTGAACATAATTTGTAGCTCAATTTCATTTGTAATTTTAAAATGTTCGAGAAGTGATGAAAACTTGTAGATTGAATCAGATTATAACAGCGTTATCATATGTTTTATTGTTCTGCTGTAAATAAATAATTTAAAAAAGATCCAGAATTTTTTTATTTAAGTTTGATCGACAAAAATAGGTAAAATAAAATAGAGGGAAAAATTTTCCTCAAAAAAAGGGAAAACAATTTCTGTGACCAAGGATGAACCCAGAAAAAAAATCAAGAGGGGAGGGGGGAGCAAAATGTATTTTAAAATAATAATATTATTATATAGAATAAATAATATATATTAAATAATATGTTCTTAAGTGACATTAAATAATAATAATAATAATAATAGACATACTACCCCCCTCCCGAACTATACACTAGAGATGGACCCACACGTCGCCGGCCCGCCAAAAAGTCGTGCCGGCCCGGTCCGGCACGGACACGGCTCACACACAAAAAAATGGACAGTGTCGTGCGATTCCTTGCCGGATCGGCCATCAACATTGTAGGCAGGACACGATTTGTGCATAGTGAACATGAATTCGACATGGCACGACTCGTTTTGGCATGGGTTATTTTTTAACGCACAAACACGGACCGTGCAATACCAGCATGGTCTGCGCGCCACGATGACGGAACGCATCGGACGACATATTTAAAACTAACACAGACCGTGTGGACTCTTACACGATCCGCATTTACAAGAGGACAACGGCCTTCATGATCATTTGAAACTTCAACATGATATTAAATGTAGCAATGTCTTCTCAATGACTCACTATCTATGGAAGGGTTCGTAATGTAGCAATGCAGTGTCTGTGACCCTACGGTCCGTGTTGTACCATTTTTAAACGAGATTCGTGATTTGACAACACCAAAACGGGCCATAAGGTCACGGGCGCTATGAAAGAGTACAACATGGATCGTGTTAAGCGCAACATGGGCTGACCGAAGTATTTTTTTCCTACGCCTATAAAAGGCGTGGCCGACTACTCTTCAATTTCCATTCAAGATCCCAAAGTGCTCTCTCTCTCCCTCCCTCTCTCACACTCATGTCTTTCATAATTTCTCTTCTCTCCATTCGTGCTATACTCTCAAACTGTCTCATTCTTAATTTATATTTACATTGTAATATTTATTCAATAGTTTTATATTATTATATTTACATTATCTCATTATTAATTTCTTATATATAATTGCATAATGGACTCGCGAGATCCCTTTCATCTATATGGTGATTTTGCTGCTTACTCACCTTATGGACCACTACCTACATATCCATACGGTACATCATATAATATTAATAGTAGTGGTGATTTTAATTTTTTATCAGCATAGCTAAGTGGCGATTCGTCGGGTTATATATGGAAACTATGACGCCATCAACTAACTATCCAATTACTCCAACTACATATGTTAATCATCATATCATTCCTAATCTTAATATTGATTCAATTTCTGCAGGTTCCGAAGGAGATTGTGCAATTACAACTACGACACACACAAGTCCGTCAAGCACAGATGTTCCCGCGCAAGATGAGACAATAGGGAAAAAAAGAAGAACATCAAAGTTAACTAATGAAGTTTGGAATTATTTTGAAAACATTATAGATGAAAATGATCTAAAAATAGATAAATCTATTTGTAAAATTTGCAAGACTAGTTATGTTGTTGCATCTTCTTCGGGCACAAGTATTTTAAAATGGCATTTAGAATTGCATCCTATAACGATTAGGGAATAATTTTTAGAGGGTCAATTATCGTAACAAACTCAACTAGTTGCATCCGATCGTGGTGCTGTCGGGGCTCTTTATTTATTTATAATAAAAAAATATGCGTGAAGGTTTAGCAAAATATGTTATACATGCAGAAATGCCTTACACATTTTATGAAGATGAAAAATTTTTATATTATCAACAAAATTATGTACAAGGTGCCTTTAGAAATGTTAGTAGAAAAATTGTTAAAGAAGATTCGATTAAGTTATATCGTAAGAAGAAAAACGAACTAATTAATTATTTTTTAGATTCTAAATTCATGTATAGTTTGACTAGTTACATATGGACTTTTTTAAATGGTGATAATTTCTTATGTGTTACAATTCATTGGAATGATAAAAATTAGGTAGTGCAAAAAAAATTTATTGCATTTAAAGAAATTGAACATCCTCATAATGGTTTGTAAATTGCTAACGTGATAGAAAAATAATTAATGAATATGATCTTAAAAATAAAATTCTATGTCTTATTCTTGACAATTCAAGTGCTAATAATTCTGTTGCATAATTTTTAATTCAAAGATTAAATTCTCCTTTAAATGAAATTCTTTTTCACCAAAGATGTACATGTCATATTATTAATTTGTGTGTTAAAAAAGGATTAAAAGTAGCTGTTAGAGTACTTGAAACTCTTAAATGAGTAATTATAAATTTAAGTCACTCTGGACCTAAGAGATAAACATTTAAAAAAATTTGTTATCGTTATAATATTCCTATAGAAAATTAAACACTGATGTATCTACAAGATGGAATAGTATTTATAACATGCTTAAATTATCTATTCCATTTAGACATGGACTGGATAATTATATTTTAACTGTGATGCAATGTTCAACAACTCGAAGTACTGATTCGGAATGGAATGTTGCTAAAGTAGTTATTGAATTGTTACAAGTTTTTTATAATGCTACTTTAAAGTTATCTGCCATTTACTCTCATATTTCACATTTAATAATTAATCAACTTCATGAAATGACAAGTTCATTTAATGAAAAACGTGAATTACCAAATGAATTTTCTAAAATAGTTTATTTGATAGATCAAAATTTTTGGAATATTAGAACAATTTTCCTCTCATAAGAATTTTAGCAATGATGATAGATCCTGGATTTAAGGGATCCGGTCCTAAATGGTACACAAGAGAAATTAAGAATTATTTTTTTGAACAATATATAAGAAGTCATCCAAAACTGTAAACTGACGGATTTATTAATCCATATTATGATTATGAAAATATAATAAACAACTTATATAATATTTATGAAGCAAAATTTAATGTGCGTAGAGAGCAAGCATCTTCATCACGTCCACTAGTAGCACCCAGACCTTTCAATAATAGATCATTTTTAGATTCATGTCTTCTATTAGAGGTTCATGTGCCATCAAGAGACTCGGATGAAAGGTTCATCTAATTCAGCCGCCCCTTTGCATAATGAACTGCAAGATTAGTTATCACGTCCAAATGAATGTAATAGTGAAATCAATGTCTTGACCCAGTGGAGATTAAATGGTCGTACATATCCAATTCTCTCCGTCTTAGCTCAAGATCTTTTAATTGTTCCGATGTTTACAGTTGCATTAGAACAATATTTTTCTATAGGTTCCAAGATTTTATACGAGATAAGAAATAAAATAAGCTCTAAGTCGATGGAGGTTTATATATTACTAAAAGATTGATTTGATGCAGATACTTGAACACAAGATCAGGAATCCATATTACCATACATGAAAGATGATGATCAAATGGATGTCTCCTCCGCCTATAATTCTTCATAAATAATTGTTCATAAAAGATGCAATTTTTTATTTTTTTGTAAATTTGCATTTATTGATTATTTCATAATAATAAATAATAATAAAATATTAAAACTCCTATAGCCGAACCATGTTAATCTCGATGTTCATTACTATTTTTATTATATAATAAATTACTACCTAAGTACATAATTAGTAATTACCTATACTACTTATGCATTATACAAAAAATTATATAATATGGTACTATATATTTTATTCTCTCACTCTCTCTTACCAACGTTTCCGTCTCTCGTCTCGTAGTCTCACTCTCATTTTGACATATAATTGCACAATGTCAAAGATGCAATCTTTTCGATCAAGAAATGAATCTAAACAGTGATTATTATGGAATACTAGCATAAAATGTATAAACTTATGGTTTTCGACGAACCCCTAGGACATTTGAAAATCATAGTTCATGCATTTTATTATAGAATCGTATAATTTGATTCAAGCAAATACTCTAAGTCTCCAACAAAATGTCAGTTATTCATCTTATAACAATATATAGTAAATTTGTTTTACTTAAGTCTTAATAATTAAAGTAGATACTAAAATCATATATATAGTACTTAACTATCTATCTAGTATACTACTAATGTATATTTATTAAATACTTACCAATTAATTTTATGTATAAGGTTATAACTTATTAGTTATTACTCAATTTTTCGTTTTACAAATTTATTTACTTAATAATTATGAATTAATGACTTAATGTATTTGAAATTTTAACTATATAATTGTTATAAGTCGTATATTATAGAATAATTAATAATGTTAATTATATTATATAATAATTAAATTAAAATTTTCAAAAAAATGGGCCGCCCGACCCGATCAGGACGGGCCCAATCCGTGTCAAGATAAAAAATGATCCGTTTAGCACGACACATTTCGGGGCACGGTCAAATACGGTTTGACCGGCACGGTACGACACGACACGACCTATTTTTTCATCTCTACTATACATCTGTCTGTCCGTCTCTGTGACCAAAATTTTCCTAATTATTAAATATAAAAAAATGGAAAAGAAATAAAAAATTTTCTTCGGAACATAACCCAATTAAGATCCATAATCTGCTGTAAAGAAGATGGGCTTGCCATCTTGCGACTTTGCTACTTCGCCATAGAAAAGCCAACAAAGGATGGGCAAAAAACGAAAAGGCCCCATTTCCGATCGAAAGCGATTACAATTTGAAGAATTTATTTGGTAAAAGGTTAAGGATAATAATTTTATATAAAAAAAATACGAAGATAATACTTATAAGTAGCATCAAAGTTATTAAGATCGGGATAATCGGAGAGGGTCAAGGATGGAAGATCGCAAGATCGATTATCCTACCAATCAAGTATATTTTAAGATAACAAATTTTTTAAACAAATTTATCACATTAAAAATTTTAATTACACCTCGTTAAGTTATTTTTTAAATGAATTCTTAAGCTAAATTATATCAAAACATATTAAAAATAGAAAAAAATATATTAAAATTCATCTAAATGAATTACTATTATATTATTATAAATACTTTTTAAACTAATATTTATATAATTCTACTAATCTGATAATGTTGTAAGGTCGTATCAAAATTTTACACATAAAATATTTAAGATAAAATTGAAATCAAGATCATAAAAAATCGTAAAATCTTAAAATGTAGATCGATATATTGACAGCTATGTGTAGCATTTCTTTTTATTTTTAAGACACGCTTTAGATATGTGTGCCCTGAAAGTCTCAAAAGCGAATACTATTATGAAAAGTAATCTCACGTGCTCTCATAAGATTAAGAATAATAGTACCACGTAAATGAAATATGAAGATAATTATGAGCTTGCATCATTCCCTATCTTTCAAGATGATAGACTGAAGGGGTGTTACAATTTTGATTCTATGCTCATAATGTAATCGAATAAGAAAAATTTTATGAGGTCAAGCTCGTCATCGTTACATGTTTCTTAAGCGAGCTCCACCTGAACGTGATCCGATGCGTAGTACCATTTTTTCTCTAATTAAAAAAATAAATGACGCTCTTACATGTAATAAGAATTGAAAGTATGCACTAACCATGCATTGCACCAAAATTTTCACTTTTAAATCTGACCCCTCAAAAAAATGTACTAGCTCGTGTACGTGAATATTAAATATATTAAATTCTAACAATATGTTTGAATTGAAGTGAAAAGAGGATAAAAAAAAGATTTTTTTTCTTAATGAAGAGAAATAAAAAAGAATCTTCATTTTTTTTCTCGGTTTATACTATTTTATTTAAATTTTAAATTAAATTATAAAAGTTGTCTTCCTTTTCGTCCCTTTATCTTTTTCTCATTTTCTTTCTTTTCCCTTATGGAGTTTTCATCCGAACAGACTTCACAAAATTATTATCGATTAATATAGTTTTATAACTTGTGCTATGCTGTTGTTAACCTTAATTATCTAGTTTCACCACATGATTTCACCACGGTAATTAATTTTACATAAACGAACGGCTTAACTTTAGGTGCGCTTTGTGTTTGTTCAACCTTAATGTCCTCTTCACGTTTCAAGTCAGCTTGTAGCAAGGCCGTAATCGAAGGCGTGTAACACGCAGCAGCGGAGGAAGGCAACATGTGAACGAAACGTGCCACCTTAGGTCTGTTTGAATTGAGAATTATGAAAGGTACGATGGAATACGAGGGAAATGAAATTAGTTATATCATCTTTGGTTACATTTTTTATTTAAGCTAAGAGGGATGAGACGGAATAATTAAGCCCTTCAAACATCACATTTTTCATTCCACCAAATTGATGAAACGAGGAGGGATAGATTATTTTAGATCGAATTAACATCTTTCCCTTTTTTATTACCAAATTAAATTATTTATCTTATTACCAAATTAAACCACCTCTCTCTTTCTTTCTCTCTCACACACACATCTTATCTTTTTTCTAATATGAATACATATTTATCTATAATTTTTATTAAATAAATTTTGTTAGTAAATGTAAAATTTTATTCAAAATAAATATAAATATACTATTTAAAAATAATTTAATATTAATATAATATATTTAATTGGGTCAGGACGTAAAACTCGAATTCGATCACGACCCGACCTGGTCGAGTGTCAAAGATATGAGACTCGGTCCTGACTCAATTATCTATCGGGTCGGAAAAAAATTTGAAAAATCTGAACCAGTGCGGACGAGGGCGACTAGTCGTCCCGATTCATGCTCACCCCTAATTAACGATTATAAATACTTTAAATATATAATGAAGAATAAAAATGACTTTTATACAAATAAAATCTTCATTACCCCACCCCACATCTTATATAATTATTATCCAAACATGGACTTTCTAATGACACACCATGCCACCCCACCCCATCACTCACCACACCACCTCATTTCATTCCTCCATTAGTTGTTTGCCAAACAGACCCTTAATGAATAGTTGAAGACATATGATTACACTGTATTCTGTGATCGTCGTAATTAATATGCTTAGAAACTTAATTTTTAATTCTTTTTTTCCTTAATCAACATTTCAAGTTCAAATTTTGAGAGTCCATTAGCCGGGATATAGACTTTAACCCAGTGTTTTTAAAATCGGACCGGACCGGCCGGTCCGATCGGTTCAACCGCGAATTGGTTGTTGGTCCGATTCGGTTTAGTATTAAAATCCATTTTGTCAAAAAACCGGATTGAACCGGGTCAATTCGGCCAAAACCGGGTTGAATCGAAAAACTGGTTCAATCCGTTTTTTTTTTAAGAGTAAAAAAGGTTGAAATAATGGAAAACAAATAGAAAAAAGGAAAGTATATTATAGTATTAATGATGGAAGAGTATGAAGAGGAGAAAAATAAGGGATTAAATTTTATAGGAGGAGAAAAATAATGGATTATATTTTATAGAATGAATGTAAAAAAGGATATTAGTAATAAGGAAGTTATATTTGAATTTGAAAATAAAAAATAAGAAGGTAATAATAAAGTTAAATTTAAATAAAGGAGAAAATTATCATAAGATGATAAAATTTAATTCATTATAAATAATTTATATTAAAAATTGAAACATAAATAATATAATAAATTTGATAGGGTGATTGTGAATAAGGAAATAGATAATACTAAAACATGGGAAAATAGTATAAAGAAATATTCAAATAAAAAATAAAGTTATGCATGAAATTAACTAATATATAATTTAAAAATATAAAAATAATTTTCAACTATTTGATTAACTTAAAATGATGATAACATGCTTTTTATTTTATTACTTATTACTTTTTATACTTTAATTTATAATATATTTTTTTGAAGTAATATAAATAATATTATTTTAATAAAAATTCGGTTGAACCCGGTTGAACCATGACCCAATTGACCGACCAGTTCGATCATCGGTCCGATTTTAAAAATATTGCTTAACCTATGATCAGCGCTCGTTACCCTTAATATCGCGTTAACTGATCGGCACTGCTTTTCAAATCTGAATGGCAATGAAAAAGAAAAGAAATTTGTTTTTTAATATATAATTATCATTAATAACTTGAATCTTAACCCAATTATATTAATAACTTGTAGTACGAGTGGATTAAAAAAAAAGAAAAGAAAATTAATTCTTCAATTATAAGTTGAGTCTCGTGGTCAGCAGGCACAAAACTGTATATAAATTGTTAAACAAGATTATTGGGATCTATTGTAATTTCATAGTTAGATTATGCGGCCCAAAGTGAAGTTATAGAGTGAGAGGAATTATAGAATTGCAATTTTTTTATGTTTCTTGTGATGCAAGCTTTTAGTTAAAATGGAGTCAATGCATTAATAATTTCCGTGCTTAGTTATTATTTAAGAACTGCACGTGCATTACATGTAGGAAAAAATAGTGGAGATATGGTTGAGGTTGAAAACGGGGAAAAAGATGGAATATGTGAATAAAAAAAATTGGAAGAAGAAAATTAAGTAATTTATAGTTTGGAAGTCAAAATTGGCCGGAACCAATTTTTGGTTCCAGTTAATTTTGTCAATGTGACAAGTAGCAAAAGACGATAAAAAAAAGTAAATTTAATCTATCAAACATTTTTTTCTCACGTAATTAACTTTTATTTTTTATATTTAATTTCATCTAAATGATCCCAAATCAATATGTTGTTAATTCAATCATTTATCAAGATTTTTAGATGAACTACAGTTCTACTTATCAAACGATTCAATGCTACGAATTTGTTATTGTGATAAGTAAATATTTGAATTTTTACCCCACATTTACCCCTAAATCAAGACAAAAGTGCCAGTCGATTTCCCAAGTCGAATTATAGTCAAACAATTCATTCATTTCAACAATTACAACTTGATCACGTTCCTGATTAGAAATCTTATTTTGTTTGGTAAACCTTCATTTAATCAGCATCCGTTCAACAGTAGCAACAATAAAGCAGAAGAGCCATTCTGCCAACCCTCCTGTGCTTACTGCTGTAGCCAGCGTTACACAGCATCTTTACCTACCGATCCTAATGAACTCCCTAATAAAGATTAATTAAAATGTACAAGACAAAAGACAAAAGACAAAAAAATATTAAATGAAGAGCACTTATTATGATGGACTAGCGATGGTCAGGTATAAACCGACTACGGTCAGTTATGGATTGACTTTGTCATTTATGATGATGATAGCGGATTGAGACAGGCCTCTCGTTGAAATGAAAGATACTTTATAATAAGTTAAAGATGATGAAAACGAAAGCGTATATCTTTCTTTATCCCCTTCTAAGTTATTTCTTCTTCCTTTGATATAATTTTGATTTAATTCAGTTCACCCATGTACAAACAGAGAAAGAAATTTTTTTAATAAAATTTTAACATAATATTTTTTTGAGCACGATGTACTAATCAATCTTCTTAAAAAATTAAAATATTTTTTTAAAAAAAGTAACAGAAATAATTTTATATTGAAAATATACCATCAAATACGAACTAATAAAGGACACGTACAAACATCATGAAACCACGGCGAAGCTTCACAACTTTGCACCTTGCTCGTGGCGTCCTCTACCATCTACATAAATCTTGTACTCGCTACTCATTTCTCCTCCTCTCTTTTTTTTCTCCTGTTGCATAATAATAATAATAATAATAATAATAATAATAATAATAATAATAATAATAATAATAATAATAATAATAATAATAATAATAATAATAATAATAATAATAATAATAATAATTCAACTAATAAGATCATAAAATAGCAATTAATTCAAACTCTCTCGCTCCGCAACCATAATTTTTCTCCTATTTAATTTGTTGAAAAGGATTAAAGATTCGACGAATCTTGATCTCAATTACGTCCAAGTCAATTTACACTTGCTCTCCTTTTTCCATTTAAAATAAGATAATAAGATGCATCTCGGCGACTTTAATGTCTACTTTGTTTATAGACTCAAAACGACCCACGAGGGTCTGATTGCCAAGTGACCCGCGCGGACTCATCGCAACCACCGGATCAACGGGCCCACCTATCCCAAGCCAGGGAACGTGTGGCTCGCATCACTTCCTAAATTGCACTCTTTTTTTTTCATTGGTCAAGGACCCCATATTGATTATTGTTTACTTAATTTAATATATTCAGCAATCGGTCGGCACAAGTTGTATCTTGAAACGTTGAGTGCTAGTAGCTTCAAGTTCGATTGTCAGAGTCATCATCGTTGATCATGATATATTTTTTCGCTCGAGTTAGAATATTAAATTAGTCGGGTGATAGTAATTTCGGACACGAGTGAATCCTTGATCATGATTGAAAAAAATATATTCTAGAAATAAGAATGAAATAAATAAATCTTTATTTATTTACTAAATGCAAGTATAAATTCTACTCGTGAAGATCGAATTTTAAAATATTTTAATTTATGAGATAACGATTTGAAATTTAAATTTGAAATTTTTTTCCATCTGAACCCTCCGAGTGGATCCCACAAGGCGGCGATTGACGCAGCCGAGCGATTGGCGTAGAAAATGGCAGTCGCTTTCCCATCCTCCAATGGTAGGCGTGGAGGAGTAAATTGTTTTATTGTACTCCTAATTAAATACTCCATAATTATTTGGACCCATTATTAGACTTCGACTCATGCGATGAGAGAGAAATAAGAGTGTAACAAAAAACTGATCAACTAAAAAAATTTATCTCATCCGAAAAAATCGAATATAATTTAAGATAATTTTTAATAAATTAAAATCCACCCGCTAAAATTAAAAATCCATCCCAAAAAATCATAGGCCCATAATGCCCTCTTTTTATTTATATAATTAATACATATGTTATTAATTCTTTTATTATAGATAAATAATTTTTGTATAAAATTTCTTACTTTTCTATCATATTATCAAACTCTAATTTAATAACTTTAAAATTTTAGTAATATATTTTATATTTAATATTAAAATAAATATTTCTATATTAATTTTAATTTATTATATATATTTTTTAAAATATAATTATATAAAAATATGGCACAAAAAACTATCCGAAAAATTGATCTACTAGAAGGTGATTTTTATTCTTTCAATAATTTTAGGATGATTATTTTAATTTTAAAAATTGATTCAAAAAATAATAATTGATTTTTTTAGATAAAAAATTCAACCAACTTTCACCCGTAGAGAGAAATGCTATCATAATTTATTTTAATATTTTAATTCGTGACCTTTCGTTCTAACAAAATAAATCGTCTACAAGTAGTAGTATGGCTAATTTAATAATGGGACCATAATAAAGGTGCAAATTAAATCTAGTTTTTTTTTTAATTTATTTCATCGTGAATGGCTCAGATCTGATAATTTCAATTTAGACCGAGTGTTCGTGATGAGATGAACCTAATTGTTTTACTGTGCAACGAATCAAATGTTCTGCATCTCCATTAATTCTTTAATTATATCTTCGAATTTTAACTTCATGATATTGTCCTCGGGTATTATTGTTGAACCATTACAAGATAGACTCTTATTTACTTTTGTGTATCATTAATGAGATATAAATATTTATTATTATTATGATGTTAATAAGAAAATAAATTATTATTATTTTATTTTTCTAATTTTAAATTAATCGAATACTAATAATTTTAAACATCCAGTCCTCAGATAAATCCAAATCGGTACAAAAAAAAGAAGGAATATGAATATAGTACAAATGAATGTAGTACACGCACATATATTTTACAGGTGCTAAAAACTTAAAATAATATAAATATCTTTTGACATTTCCGTAAATACTTTTTTGCTACAATTGTGTAGTTTAACTTTGAAATATAAATTGTGATAACATCATTTTTTTCAAGATAAATGTGATGATCTTATTTTACTTGACAAGGAAATGGTTAATAAGAGGAATCTATCAGCGTGTAATTGAAAGAGGTAACTCTAAAAAAGGTGTGAGAGAAAAGTAAGCACATTAAAAATAGAAAAATAATTGTGCTACCGTTTTAATTTAATAATAATAATAATAATAATAATAATAATAATAATAATAATAATAATAATAATAATAATAATAATGTCCAATTAATTAATCTCCCATTCATCATATTAATTAATAAGCGTGTTACTTTAAAAGGAAAAAATTCATTAAATTCGTGACAGGAAAAAAATTCCTAAAAACTTTTCCTGTCTTATATAAAGGGGCCGCTGCTCTGGGGACGCCAACGAAAAGCCATCTCCAGAAAAAAGCTCGTCCCTTTTCTCGATCTCTTTACAGTCGGATCTCTGAGGTAAAATTCTCACTTTCGTCTTGGGATTGTTCCGAGATATTTATGACTTTAATCTTCTCCATTCTATGGACACTATTCCTTGTTCTGGGTTCACTCTGCTGAAAATTTCATGCATCACTGACTGGGTTTTAAAGTTTCTATTTTGATTTATCTTCCCTTTTCTTTTTCAGTGGAATGATATTTGTTCTCCATGAAATGATTATTTCGTTCAGTCCTATTGGTGTTGACATAGAAGAACGCTATGAAAGATAAAAAAAAAAAAAGAGAACGATGGCTTCTCTCTGATGGATTTATCTCCATTTCGCTGTTAATTCCTTTTTTCGAGTGTAAATATGTGATCTTGATGCCATCCTTTACTACTTTCTTCGAAAAATCCATGTTTAGACGTTGTTTTGATCTTTTGTTGAGTTATTCTTATGAAATTCAATTCTAAATCTTTCCAGCAAAGAATCAATTCAGGGAAAAAGATGTTTCATATAGTTCAATTTTAGTGGTTTATCGCTAGATGGCTTTGTACCACTAGATGTTTGGCATCAGTATCTTGCCGTGTAAACATTGATTCTGTTCCTTTTCCACGAGGTACGGTAAAAGGCCCTTTCACGCTTAATTCCCATACTTCGTAGAAATGTAAACGTTTCTGCAAACTTTCCATGGTAGTTAATTGTTGTCAGAACCTTTTTCTCGTTTTGTTTCAATCCTTGCCACTGGCAGTGGTGAGTTTGAATATGTTTTTGTTGATTGTGATTAAGTTGTCAGGTTTGTTGTCCTGATGTTATCGACATTCCTATGATTTGTTAGTAAAATCTTCTAACGTTACACATGGTGCAGAATGGGTAGCACCGGAAATGATGCAACCAACTATGGAGAGTACACTTATGCAGAATTGGAGAGGGAACCATACTGGCCTTCCGAGAAACTGCGGATTTCCATTACAGGAGCTGGAGGATTTATTGCCTCACACATTGCCAGGCGTTTAAAGAGTGAGGGCCATTATATCATTGCCTCGGATTGGAAGAAGAATGAGCACATGACAGAGAATATGTTTTGCCATGAATTCCATCTCGTTGATCTGAGGGTTATGGACAATTGCTTGAAGGTCACTCAAGGTGCAGACCATGTGTTTAACCTTGCTGCTGATATGGGAGGAATGGGATTCATCCAGTCCAACCACTCTGTTATTATGTACAATAACACCATGATTAGTTTCAACATGCTTGAAGCTGCAAGGGTTAATGGTGTCAAAAGGTACGTGTATTTCAGTTTAGTGCAACCAACTTCAATAGTAAAGGTTTTATTGATGCACTAAAACTAATGAAGTCTAAATAAAAAGCGTTATGAGAAGTGGATAAGGAATTTATACAGTATTATGCATGAAAGTTACTTGCTTGTACGCTGTTATAATACCTTTTGTATATCTTTTATACACACATCTTTTTGAAGAGGAATACCTTATATTTTTAACCTTTCACATTGTTGATCCACCATGTCTTTCACATAAAAAGAATGGGGATGATTCTCCTACTTTGGACATTTCAAGTGTGTATATGGACACTCAATCAAAGTTCCTGTATTGGTGGAACCAGGTCCATGGAGAGATTCCTAGATGTGATTGTACAGTAGAATTTTTTTTCTGACAAGTGTTCACAGCAGAAAAGAATACATCTGTTAGGATATTTGTATATAAAATTAATTTTGGAGAAATACCATGTTAGTCTGCAAAAGTTGTAGTTACCCATCAATATTCTCCATGACAATGTCTCAGATGTTTTCTCACTAGTTTTATTTGATGAAAGGAATTCCAAGCACATAAAGTAAGTTGACTCCCTAATAGAAAACCTTGATATAACTCCCTTGTAATGGTAAGAAACCAAAAAACTTAATCCCATTTGCCACCTTGACCTGCATTAGCCGATGAACTATCAATTGGTCTCATCATCAGGAGTGCACCGTTGTACACCAATAGTTTACTTGGTTAATTGTGTGCCTAAACTGTCCATACATTGAATTTTTTTTTAAATCAATTTGCATTGTATTATACTCATTTCCTTGCCATATGATAGTACCAATGAAATAAGGTTCATTGTCAATTCTGCAGGTTCTTCTATGCATCCAGTGCCTGCATTTACCCTGAATTCAAGCAGCTGGAGACTAATGTGAGCTTGAAAGAATCTGATGCCTGGCCTGCAGAGGTATGCCCCTGATGTTCAGTAGATAATGTCATTTGTAGAAGTAAATAAAAGTTTCAGAAAACTTATCCACAGAACACTGAGTTTTACTCGAATAATCCAAATTTAGCTCAAATCATCATTTTTTTTCTGGAAGGATCACCAACTACTTTAGAGATGTTATGTGACATTTTTATTTTTAGAAATATGTGCCGATTAATATATTTTTCTCTCCATCTGTCTCGTTTCTTCCTTTCATCTTTAACATCCCTCCCATCTGCATTGCTAAATATAATCATTGAATTCTTTTTGTGATTAGACTCCCAAGGAGGGAATAATATATAAGTTTATTATAGTTTCGGTTACATATCTCGTTACAAGTGGTATTCCTGGGGCAGAATAGATAAATTGGCGAGTGTTGATATGATCACAGAAGGCTACTAGGTTCAAATGTAACATGCTGTCTACTGTTATCAATGTAGCCTCAAGACGCATATGGCCTCGAGAAATTGTGTTCAGAAGAGTTGTGCAAGCACTACACCAAGGACTTTGGAATTGAATGTCGGATTGGCAGGTTTCACAATATCTATGGTCCCTTTGGAACATGGAAAGGTATTTCAATTTCAAGAATTAACTAAATTGTATATCCTAGATAATCTCTTTTATACCATACTGAATGTTGTGTACTCCAGGTGGCAGAGAGAAGGCACCTGCTGCTTTCTGCAGAAAGGCACTCACTTCAACAGAGAAGTTTGAGATGTGGGGAGATGGACTGCAAACTAGATCGTTTACCTTCATTGATGAATGCGTTGAAGGTGTTTTGAGGTAATTGATGTGAATACTTTGTAGTGACAATAGCATTTCCAGAGGGTTTATGAATGCTTGGAAATGGTAATTACATTGGTCTGGTTGAAGTTATGCAAGTAGTTTCTCTAATAAGTTTACCAAAATCTATCATCTCAGATTGACAAAGTCGGACTTCCGTGAACCAGTTAACATTGGAAGTGATGAAATGGTGAGCATGAATGAGATGGCTGATATAGTGCTCAGCTTCGAGGACAGGAAGCTACCCATCCATCACATTCCTGGTCCAGAGGGCGTCCGTGGCCGAAACTCTGACAACACTCTCATCAAGGAGAAACTTGGTTGGGCCCCAACCATGAGGCTGAAGGTATAAACAGATAACACCTTTTGTCCACCTTTGTCATTTGGTTTAGACATTACTCACCGAAATGTTTCCCACACACAGGATGGATTGAGATTCACATATTTCTGGATAAAGGAACAAATTGAGAAAGAGAAAGCTGAGGGAATTGACCTCTCCATCTATGGATCATCTAAAGTTGTAGGGACACAAGCCCCTGTCCAGTTGGGATCACTTCGTGCAGCAGATGGAAAAGAGTAAAATTCGGCTTGCGGATTATCTGGTTAAAAGAGAATCAGAGGCATGAGGATGATGAAGAATATAATTTGGCTTTAGTGTTTCCGTTGTAGCCTGGTGGATGTGGTTTTGTTTTCTATATTTTTGCTCTATCCAAAGCTTTTGTCTTCCATCCTAAGTTTGCAACTATCACACCCGGCATTGTGCTATTCTTGCATGCCTCCTAGTTTGTATGAGAAATAACGATAATAGTTTATGGAAAAAGCATCTGTTGCTTTTATTAGATGATCCTTTATAAAGTTTTGATGATTTCGTTATTGTGATTAGTTTATTGCATGTGCCTTTTTGTTCAAGTAGACATACAAAACGTATAACTTTTTCTGCACTTCACTATATTTAAACTGGAAGTTTTAAAAATAAAAAAAACGAACCAATAATCTGCTTTCCTATAATTCTCAAATTTTGGGCTGCAAAGTGAGCTCATTGCTAATGCTACCAAGTACCAAGTGAAAATATGATGAAATAAAGCACAAATAATTCATTAGTTAGAAAGGTTAGGTAGAAAGAATAAAACGAAAACGACACTAATTTATGACCAGCTATTTTTTTAGATTAGCTTTATTTTTTTTCGGTTGCCACTCCACCCAAATATTTGAAGTCTTGGAAAGTTTTATCATTGATTAAAGTTTTCTCAATTGCAGCCGTCTTTGTTACAAAAATTGGATAAAATTATGAGGTCTGAAAACCAGGTCGATCCATCCGGTCTTGGTCCAATTTCTCATATGGATCTTGATCCAATTGGAAGTTGTAAGGGTGAGCAAAATCGGGCTTTGGTCTACGGTTTTGCTCAATTTTTTTAAAAAGCATCCCGGTCTTGGCTGGGACTAAGATTAGGATGTCCTAGTCGAATCGGGACACAATCGAGACATTTTTCGTTATTCCGATTCGACCATAACTAATAAAAAAATAAATATAATATTAAAAAATATTTAATACTATTATATAAATATAATAATTATTAATTAAAAATATATAATAATAATATAATATGTTGTATGTTTAATATATATAATAAACTATAAAATTAAAATTAAAATAAATGTAAATATAATATTTTAAATAATTTAATATATTAATATAATATATGATACCGGGTCGGGACACGATCCGAGTTTTTACAATCTGGACTCGGTCCCGACCCGGTACCATCCTGAGTCTCAAAGAATGTGACCCGGTCCCGACTTGGTAGATAAATAGGTCAAAAAAAATTCGAGAATTTCGGGCCGGTGCGGGCCGAGGCGTCCAGCTCACCCCTAGGAAGCTGTCTTGAATTGATTGAAAATTAAATAAAAAAATTATTCTAATTTTAATTATTTTTTATATAAATAAATGATGGACTCTACAATTTTCTGATATCGGATAAAGTTTCACGAATTGATCGATTTTTTTACCTACCAATCCTTCCTACCCATTTACATAGGTCTCCTTAAATATTTTCCCTTTCTTTATTGTTATTGGTCATAGGCAGTGCACATATGTTTCCCTTTCCTTAGATCTGGTAGCTCCCAAAGCGGTGTTCTTCCTCCAGTGATCTCTTATGACTGGTATTGGTGGATCCCATGGCCTAAAGCTAAGTTCACTCCCATCTCTCTATTAATTTCCAGATGTTGAGGTCAATGGTTGCAGAAGTGAGCACCCACCTATCTAGAACTTCTAATCTTACTTTCAATTAAAGTAACATTTAGATAACAATTAATCAGGAGTAAAAACCTTGAACTCTAGTAGATGATTTATTCTGTAAATCATAAATAGGCATGATTTGGTGGTCATTTCGGGTATGCAAGCCCCAACTGAAGACATCCACCAAGATTGGTGGAGAGAGGTTAAGTGTCCTTTGGGGGTGTTGAAGTTGTCTATACAAGTAGAGCAGTAGGTTGAGAGTTTGAGTGAGTAGTAAACTAGAGTTTGTGAGGCTAGTTGCATGTGCATGAGTTGGCGGCTGCTCTTTCTACTAGACATATTATCATTTGTTAATATTTTGTTTTTTTATTTAAATATCCACAAGTGGCATCGATCCTTGAGCGTGATTTTGTTAGCACGAGGTCTTACAATATTGAATCACATAAAGATTCTTATGGTTCAAAATTGTGCAAAGTCAAGGCACATAAAGATTTGAAGTGTTCAAATTCGGGACTGTATTTATATTGGAATAGGAGGCGTTCAACAAGTCATCATGATAAATATTTTACTCGACGACTTGCATAAAGTCTTACTTGCAATGGCAAATTTATGAGAGATTATCGTCAGGGTGAACACAATAGCACTTGAAGATTCTTAAGCGCTAAAGAAGTGACTCGTCAAGGTAGACAAATTTGTGTTCATCCTCAAAATGAGAGTAGAGGGGTTGTTGGAGCATGTTAAAAGTGTTGAGACGTCTAAGACTCGGTAGGATATACTCACTCACTATTCATTAAGAAGAATGACATCAACTTTAAGTATTAGAGAATAAGCTTATGACTTCATTGCAAGGTGACATGATGACTATATAATATTTTTGTAACATCCCACATTTTTTAAAAAAGAAAATTGAAACATTTATTATTTCTAACATTGATAGATCGACCGCTCTTTGGAGTGGGTGTCCGTAATCGCAAAAGTCAGCAAAATGGACAAGGTGCTACTGGTCGACTACTCCACAGAGCAGGCATTCAGAAATGCAACCGACAAAAGATGAAGGAAGTCAATTTTGACTTCTATCTCCATTTATGCCATCATAGCATCTCGGAAATCATGTAATCCCTCCACTCACGTCCTTTGGGGCTTAGAGGACATGTAACCCCTAGGGATTTATGCCCTTTAATGCCCCATTAACCCTTTTCCTCTCCTTTCTCTTCATCCTCTCACTCTCGTCTTTCCATCATTTTGTTGTGTCTTTTGTTCTATTGTTGTCTCGGTCAAAGGACTTTGGAGAGGATC
Source organism: Pontederia crassipes (assembly GCA_030549335.1). Taxonomy (NCBI): domain Eukaryota; kingdom Viridiplantae; phylum Streptophyta; class Magnoliopsida; order Commelinales; family Pontederiaceae; genus Pontederia; species Pontederia crassipes. The sequence goes on along the minus strand of CM060183.1, from coordinate 28,412,449 downwards.
TAATAGGTGCAAATCATGTTAGAGCTTGAACTATCGAAGGAAGAACCAAACTAAAAAAAGGTGTTTTCAGGATCTATCATAGGGATTTTTTTCTAGAGGGCTTAGCATCTTTCTAGGACAAATAAAGGTGTAGGATCATGCTACATGTGGGTAGTTCATGGCTTGTAAACTATTTATGATATATATATATATAGTTGACTTGATGAATTATGAAATGAATGAGTTGCATGCTCAAATTGTGATTCAAATGATACCTTGTTTATGCTCTTTTTTATGATGATTGATGCATGATAATATGGATATTAAATGATTCTGAGTTAATATTATGTTTACAATTATGATAGAATTAGATGATCATGATATTAGGACTATAATTTATATGAAATGCATATGTTTCATTTCATGATGATACTTAGGGGTCGTTTGGTGCAGGAATATTAAATAGAATATTCACTTATTTGGTATAATACAACCAAGTGATCAGGGAATAGATCCAAACACCATAAAATATATTGAGAATATCGTATTTTGGTCAACCTCTCGAAATTATAAAATCATCTTAAAATTTGTGAAAACTAATATAAATATTTTTCAAAATGGGATAATCATATTCCTTTTATTGATGGAATACAAAAGATCACACATATATCTTATATTCTAATAGAATATTCACACAATTTTATTCTACATTAAAAAAATTCATATTCTTCATAATACCTTTTTATTCTTCCATTATAATTTTGCAACCAAACAACCTCTTAATATGAGAATTGACTCGAAAATGGCCTCATATGATCTTTGCACCATGTTAGATTTTAGGAATAAGTTTAATTGCATGTAAAAATATTCATTGTGTGGAAACTGATGAAAATCTAAGGATACCGTAATGACTAAAAAATGGATAGAAAATTAGATTATCGATCTTTCAATCGAGTGTCCACTCTTATATGTCGAGATAGAAACATGCTTTCAACAGTCAATCATGCATTCACATTAGTTGACCGTTAACAATAAACCAAATTGTGTTTTCCAACCAGGACAGACCGGACGATTGATTAGGGTTTCAAGTGTCTGAACTCTCGATCGAGGGTTTCAATTTTCTCTCCAAGAAGATTGAATGTCCATCCGACCTACTGGGCATCTCGTACCCATTCGGCTTTCGAACGATTGATTAGTAATCACAAATTGGGCATCCACTCGATCGAGCGAACAACCGAAAACATGAAATAGAGGACTATCATTGCCTACGTAGATGAGAGATTATCGATCTTGTATGAGACACTTCCCTTTTTGGAGCAACGCTTCACCGCTTCCCTTTCATGAATACTATTATGGAATTGATTCCTCACTTACCTATTCATGTTTTAGGTAGCTACGCACTTGTGTGTTTGCATGGCATTCCCTAAAAATTGAAGAGCTCGTCTAATTAAATGAAAAGATGTAAAGAATGAATGGAATGACTATGTCCTTATAAACTAAAATGAAATGAAATAATGATGTCTTTGTTAGCTAAAGATGGCAAGTGTTAAAGATGAATATTAAATGAATTGCACCATTTTATTGTTCCCATGTGATGATCCTCAAGAATCTCAAATGTTTGTTTTGCTATTCATGCTTATGGACCATTTTTATGACTTATATTGTTATTACACAACTTTATGCCAACAAGATTATTTTCTCTCATATGTTGATCCCCACATGTATTTGATTATCCTGTGTGGCTAGGTTGATTTGTGTGCGATGGCAATTATTTGGGTGATGTGTGCACATTGAAAGGGTGACGAGTGTCGTCTTTATGTTTTATGTAGTTTTATGTGGGTCATGCTTATCTGATGTATTTTGGAACAGAATTTTATATGCCTAGGCATGTCTGTGTCGGACTATGTGATGTACTTAATTACATAATTTTCACACTTATGTACCTTTTATTTTATTTATTATTTTAGTTTCTGCATTTATTATTTTAATTATTGTAATATTTTATTCTTATAAGTCTTTTGATGATGTGACATACTTGTTGACCGTCGAGATCATCGAAGAATCATAACATACCGAGAGGAGATTTTGTCATGTCTGTGTTGAGGGGAGGGGGGAAGTGGAGGTCAAATTGTGGGGCATTGCAATTTTATGAGCATAATGTTTCTTTATCTTAGAATATCTCAAATAGACAACAATTCTAAAGTTAGTGATACTAGAATGAACAAATTATTATCAACAACTTAAGACCCAAATATAGTGAGTTTATATTTGTCATCCAACATTGAACTAATCAACAAAACTTATTAAAATTTAAAATTATTGACTAATTAGGAAAGTTAGCTAACTAAATGGTTGAAATGTCAATAAAGAGTGAAGAAAAAGCACTATTTTGTTCTAAAACAAAAGGGCAAGAACAAGAACGTCAATAATACTGCAGAGACATGAACATGACAGAGGTCCACAATAAGGAGGAGCTCACCAAGATTTGAAAGAAGAGAAGATATTGTAAACAAGAACAACATTTCTACAATTGTGCCAAGAAAAAAAAGCAAGAGAAGAAAATATCTTGTCAATTATTGGATAAAGATTATTTTGCACATGGTTGTTGCATAAACATGAAGAAGAAAATATTACAACATCTCATAAGGAAGAAATGATGAACAACATAGTCTCAAAAGTTCTTCATCCAAGAGGCTACTATCAATTTTAGATGAAAAAGAATTTTGGAGGGTCTATGAAATTTGTGGTGAGCATCAATGAGAGGTATCAAGTTGAGTATATAAGTGAAGATGATCGTTCAAGTGTAGAAGAAGACTTCGAACAAGAGTTCGATTTCACATACCAATTTGGTAAGAGCTAATGTTACAGGACACATGTGAGATAAAAGTGATATCAAAAGAGAAGCTCAAAGAAAAGAACAAAAAAATTGAATTCAATTGGAAAAGTCTTAGAAGAATTAGCTAATGAAGAACATTGTTTAGAATCACAAAGATCTAAACAATATCATACCAAAAAAGAAACATGATTGTATGACATACTTATTGACTCGTATATGAAAATATTGAGTTCAAATTTTTACCATTGAAATTATATGCTACTTATTTTTTTAAAATTTGTTTTTACTTTTCTTGTACTATAATTAGAGGATTCAATAATGAGATTAGTTTCTTTCTCGAGATTTTCCTTAGCATCTTGTTTGGATGAAGGCTTATTAAGAGGAAGAGAAGAAAATGATGAGGAAGGAAAAGAAGGGAAGGAAAAAAATTTTCCCTCCATATCCCAATTGAAGTTGAAACTGAAGGTTTCCTTCTTTTAAAATTTTATTCAAATAAAGAAAAAATTTGTTTCTCTTCCTCTCCTTCTCTTTCCATTTTTTTCACCTCAATCCAAAAATAGACATGATGATTTTTTTGGAAGAAAATACTATCTACTATCTATTAGCATAGGCACCAGAAATGTCATTATACAAAAAAAAAAGAAAGAAACAAAATATCAAAAGAACATTTAATTTAAAGGCCAAAATATCAAAAGTATATGCCCAAGTTGGCCAAAAAGTCTGTGCCAGAATTTGCTTCCCTCAAGCAATGAGAACATTTAAAGGTCACAAAAGAACAAGTTAAATGGTGTATTTCATCTATTATGTTTCAAAGCCTCCATGGAGAACCGTTATGACGAGACATTAAGTTTAACAGGTAAAATTACTTGTTATAATAGAAAGAAACGTAAGTATATGGTTACTTTTGGTTAAAGTCAGCATTCTAACTAATTTTTATTTTTGGTTGAAGTAACATTAATTAGTAAAAGAACCATCAGCTCTAGTATATGGTTCATTTACTAATTGAGTGTTTAAGACCTATAATAAATAGTTATGATTGGGTGGTCATTTTGAAGTATGCAAGATCCCAATGGAAAACATCCACCAAATTGAATGGAACCACGTTGAGTCCTTTGGAGTTTGGAGTGTTGTACTTAATCTACATAAGTAGCAAAAGACAAGGCTACCGGCATGTGCATGAGTTAGCGAGAGTGTAATTGTGTACATCAAAAGTTGTAATACTATTTCATATTATATATTAGCATTTGTTAATGGGATTAATGAGGCTCCTACCCATTCATTAGGTAGGAGCCTCCTACCTAAATTCCTAGCCGTCCGATCAATTGGGATACTGAACACTATCCAATGAAAAAAATGGTCGACAAAATCATCATTTCTGGTACTGTATCTTCCTCTCTTGTTCGCCGTCGTAGTTGTCCCGACTGACATTGTCACCTTTCCCGATCCAAATAACGCGACATGAAGAGTAATGATCATGTTGCAATGATCTTCAACAGCTCCTCATCCTCCTGCATTATCTTAGAATTCGTCAGAACAGAGGGGGAGTTCTGGGATTGTCGGCGCCATCAGAGATGTCATCGACTTCGGCAAGGAGGCAGCTCCTCGAATCGACTATTGACTCATCGCCATGGACACACTCGATATCACCGACCTCTGAGTTGTGCCCCAAATGACGCTCGCCGCCACCCTGACCTCGTCGATCCTCACCGTCGTTGATGTTTGTGCCCTCGCCACTGTCCCTCACCCTTTCCATCATCGCTCGTGATTGCCACTGACGCTCATGCCCTCGCCCTCGTCGATCCTCGCCACCGTCGTCCGCACCCTCAACTCCAGTGATTCTCGCCCTCGCCGCTCTTGTTCCTCGCCGTCGTTGATGCTCGTGCTCTTGCCACCGTTCGTCGCCCTCGCCATCATCGTTTGCGCCCTCACATTTATCACCCTCACCGACATCGATGTCGCTCAATCTCGTCATCACCCTTGACCTCGCCGTTTTTTTTCTATCCAACGAACCTTATCAATGTCCCAGCCATCCTATCTGATCGGGCAGATGGGAGCATAAGTAGGAGGGTCCTACCTAATTGAATAGGTAGGAGCCCCATTAAACCCTTTGTTAATCCATCTTCATTTAGTCAAAATCTTTATGGTTGGTCTCCAACTCTGATATTGCTATCCATCTCCAAGTTCTACTGCTCTAACAGCCTTGTGATTCCACCTGAGCTCTTGCTGGTTGAAGCAGTAAACGAAGTAAGATCACAGGGAAAAGACGTGCTGCAAGGAAAGCAAAATTAAGAAAGTAAGTATCTTAATAACAATTTTTTTATTTGAAAAAAAAAAGATGAAAGAAAGCACGACAAAGATTTCGAGCATCCTAAAACTTCAAGAATGTGTAAGAAAATTAAGCCTCATGCATGATTCCTTCACGGCCTTCTCTTAATTTGTTTATTTGTCTCTCTATATCTCTCTCTATTAGTACACGTTAGTCCCTCTTTCAGCTATTTTTTTACGAACAACCTGAAACTTTTGTTTACATTTACAAAATCAAACTGAAACTTTGTTTGCATGCTGGACTAGAACTATATATGTATATATATATATATATATATATATATATATATATATATATATATATATATATATATATACGTCTAGTTATAAATTTGTTACAAAGTCGTTCAGATGTGCTGGTCTGTCTTGTTGTGCATTTGGTAGCTTTTGAGGTGTAACACAAGTCCGGTTGTTACATGTCAAAATCTCCCATCTTTTCTTGCACATTTTCTTGAGCGCGTTTGTTGTTCCTAATTACGTTAAAATAAATTACGCAGTGTTCATATATTCTCTCTCTTTCTCTCTCTCTGATGATATTTTGCTTATTTGCAGGCATAAAAATATGCTTGACCTTGCTGCCTTCCTGCACTATCTGACCGGCCCCATCGTCTAAAGCGATAGTTCGAAAACAAAGACGTCCAATATCTCAATATTTTTATTTTATTTTTCAATAATAGATATCTCAATATCTTCGTGTACACAATTAATGACGCAAGCTATGTCGTAATAAAGGCTAGCAATTAAGTTGCATAATATTAAATTATTTTAAGTTAATTGGTCACGTATCCTCGCCTTCAGTTATGTATAATTTTGTGCCTCTTTTTACAAGATATTTTCCTATGATTTCGAATGTATAGAAAGATTAAACATAATTATTTAACTTCAATTCAGCTATCTACTTATTATAGTCAAGATTTTATATTATTGAAGTATGCAATCATGTAAATGTGGGAATTAAGTTTCTTAACAGCATAAGATCCGGGACAAAAATATAGAGAGCGCATTGATATGTCTTTAAATTAGGGGTTTATCCTTGTGATGAATCATCTCATTCAACTTATTGACCTTATTTCTAGTTGAGTTAGTGCCAAAAATAATATCATATATAAGTAAGTAACGATAATGAATATTTAATTATTTATTTAAAGAACCTAATTGTAAAAGTTAGATATTTTTAATAAATGAATAAAATAAATATGAAATAAATATTAAGTACTAATTTAAGAATATCTGCTTGTTTAATAAGATAGAATTATTTGTTTAAATTATATATTTAATACTATTAGTCCCTGGATTCCAATGGCACTTCTGATCCCTCAATATTAAATATTTTATATAATAAATAATGATACCAGTTATTTAATCACTTTTTAAATAGTATTTAAGCATTAAAAATCATAGAATTATTTTATGTATTCACAATAAATGCAACAGCTAGATGAATAGCTATATTATTTTCGATTATAAAAGGATGCACAATGGATTACTATAAAAAAAAGATATATTAAAAAGCAAATATACAAAAGAGAGTACTGAATTAATTAATGAGTCTTTTGATTTGTGCACATAGATGATAATGGGTGACGTTCTTGTTATGTTTATTCAAGTTTACTAAATTAGATTTAATGAGCGTCCCCCCACTTAAGTAGGGGGACAGTCCACCCTAGATCAACAACCGTTGGATCTAGGACACTCCACCGGTGGAGGGCAGATTGGAAGAGCACAGTTTAGCATATATGAGCAGTTCACAACTCCGGCGTCGTGCGCTCACAATTCCGACTTAGTAAGAGCACGAAGGCAAGCAGCAGGCTATCTTAGATGAGGAGCGCCTTTTGCCTGGAGGTCTTGGGCGAACCCGGCGATCTTGGTGCTCTTGCTCTCGAAGAAGAACGTTGGGTACCGCCAGTTGTCCGGTGGTAGCCGGTATGTGGGGTCGCCGATAGCCTCGTTGTAGTGGTACTCGTAGATGCCGGTGTTCAGTATCGCGAATCGCTCCTCCAGCCTCCGGGGATCGAAGTTTTGCTGCGTCTACTCCTCTTCCGTGGTGGGGCGGCGCTTCTGACTCAACGGGGCTGTCACCGCCGCCATCATCAGACAGAGCAACAGTCGGGGGTTTGTCCTCCTTGGAGAGGTCAATGGAGGAGACCTTGAAGGGGCTCCTATCGGACTTTTGCGACAAGTGTGTGAAAAGCAAGAGCTGTGGCCATGGAAAGTGCAGGGGAGGTTGGTTTTGCTTTTGAGTCGTGTTGAGATAGTGGTGGAAGGATAAGGTAGTGAGCCTTGTTGTTGTGGAAGCCACGAGTACAAGGTACTCGTCGGCGCTATAGAGGGAAGACACATCCATTAGTTCACTTTGGCTGTGAAATCAAGCAGTTGCATCCTGAGGTACATAGATCTCGTCACAGACAAATCACGTAGATCTCAGCCACGACGTCGTGCAGAGTAGTAGCAACGTCATGCAGGAGACCGGTGACGTACAAACCCATCTTGGCGGCGACGACATAGAGCTCGACGGTGGCGAAGTAATCTCGATACAAACAATGACGTCGTACGGGAGAACACACCAGATCGTGGCATTAAACTGGTTTACCGCTCCCAAGTCGACCTTGAACCGACCTCGAACCAGCCGCATTTCAATTGAACCACACCCATCTCATCTTCACGCTCCATCTTGAATACGACGGAGTTTAGAATAGGGCGGAGTGTCCCCCTACTTAAGTAGGGAGGACAACCATTAAATCCCACTAAATTTGTTTCAAAAAACACATGCATGGATTTCTGTACCTTTACCTTGTCCTTATATAAAAAAACATATTTTGTATAGAAAAACAATGTCTCCATATTTATAATTTAGTGCCTCCAAATTCCAAATAGCAGTTGTTCAATTACACCTTAAATATTCCAGGCTTCCTTTATTAGTAGAGCCTGGTCTTGTGATATTTTGCACATCTTTTGAGCAGAACACACGAGGCAATTCACCATGGTTTTCTCCCCCTCAATCGGCTTCATCGACGCGGCGCTCACCGCCACCGGAGACAGAGCTCTCTCCGTCCCCGACAAGTTCAAGTGGCTCATCCGCCGCGACCTGCTCGCCCTCCTCAGCGACTTCCCCGCCCTCTCCCCCGACTCCGGCACGTTCACCCACGACGACGGTACCCTCGTCAACCTCCTCTACGTCCACGGCGAGCTGCCCCTACGTTCCTCCCCCGCCGTGCTGCTCACCATATGGCTGCCCGAGCCGTACCCCATGGCGCGCCCCATGGTCTACATCTTCCCCAAGCCCTCCGCCCAACTCCTCTGCACCCATCCGTTGGTCGATCCCTCAGGCCTCGTCGCCACGCCCTACTTGGTGGAGTGGCAGCACCCCAAGTCCATCCTCTCCGAGCTCGTCCGCAACCTCGTCCGGCTCCTCGATCGGCACAACCGTCCCAACTCTTTGAACCGGAGCACAGCGCCCAGTCATCTGCCCTCCAGGCGGGAGGCCATGGACCGGCTTGCCAGCAGCCTGTGCCTCGAAAAGATGCAGTTCCACGCTCGAGCGAAGGAGGACATCGAGCACCTGTCGAGTGTGCAGGAGGAGCTGCGGAACCGGGGGCAGCAGCTCAAGGCGACGCTGCGAGACCTCCGGAACGAGTGGCTGAGCTTGAAGAAGGCCTCGAAGAACAAGGAGCACGAAGAGAGCGCGCTCGCGCTCTGGTTGCAGGTGCACAGCTCTAAGCCCCCGATCCTGGACGAGGCCCTGGAGGCGTTCTCGGCGGCGGACGAGAGTTCGAGACGGGTGCTGGACAACAAAGCCGTCGACTTCGCCATCGACGACGTGTTGTACGTGCTCGACGAGGCGCTGTCGGACGACAAGATCCCATTGGCCGCGTACTTGAAGCTGGTGAGGGCCTTGGCCAGGGAACAGTTCATTTGCAGGGTCTCGGCCGAGGAAGCTGCACAGCCCTGACATTGACGAAAGAAATATCCAAGTTCCATTGCGTTTCATTGTTCTTGTGCCCTTCAACTTGGAATCTTATTCCACAAATTTCTCTTTTTGTGATAATTTCTGTACAATCAAAGCAATCAAGTCTTGAATAGTAGTGATATAGAGTAACAATGCAAGTTTTAGGCAATGGGGAATAGTTGATAAGTCGTACATTAACAAGAAACACAGAGAATGATTTTTACTATAAGGTAACCTACAAAATGATTTTTTTTTTTGCAGGCAGTGGTTGAACTGGTTATTACTGAGTGCTGACCATAATCGCATCCTAATTTCTAGATATCTGGTTAATGATTAACTCAAGTTGAAAAGGAACCAATTCTTAAACAATATATTGGAGTGTACACCATGTCAATTATTAGAAATGACTAAATGAGTCAGAAGGTTAAATTTTTTTAACCCGAACTGAGTCGAAAGTCTAAATTTTTTTTATTTAACTTCAAGTCCTATATTTAATAATAATTTTCTAAAATATAGTTAAAATTAAATAATTAATATTCAAATATTTGAAAGGCTTATTTTATACTTTAAAATACATATTAAATATTTCAAAAAAGTAAGAATTTTTTAAAAAAAAAAGAAAATGGTCGTTAGATGACCCAACTTTCGGATTCGGTTGGATCATATTTGTCCCCTAAAATATATTTAACTCCACCCGCAACTCATCAATAGGATTCGATTCTACTCGTAAATACTAAATAACTCTTAACAATCATCTAGAACTACAAGGTTAACTCGGTCTAAAGTAAATATAAAACAATTTGCTGATCGGTTATTGTCATTGACGAAGACAAGCGCATTCATATTTTATGGTCGTTTCTTCGCAATCCTATATATATATATATATATATATAATATTTTTGCACGATAAAAATTATACATCGTAAGGAAATATAAAAAATTTAACACGACAGAATTTTATTAGATAGAAAAAATTAAAAGAGAATTAGAAGATAAATTATTTTATATTTAGATCAAATTTATATCGAGACTTCATAGGAATTACAAATAGATTAAGACATTTGAATTAATTCAAAAAAAAATATCTAGTTCGTTATAATGAAATAAATCAATCTTGAATCACTTTACATATTACCTTATAAAATTTTCGTCCAAGAAACTTCGCCTCTTACAACTTCTGCGGGGTATCCTAGTATGAGAGTGTATTTTATTTTGATGTGTGTTAGAAGTTTCTAATTGAGATAGGATTCGCAACAACGAGTAGCAATTGCACTGCATTTATGAATTTATGAATGGACAGACTTGTGGGAATTTTTTATATGCCCCCAAATGCTTCCACCCTCTTACAGGTCTGGAAGCCTTATCCTCTCTGGGTGGACTCGAGACTTATGAGTTTTGACACACAGCCATCGTCTTCAAGACCGGTCGCCGTATTTAATGCTCTTCCTTGTATCCATCCAACACTACACGGAACAACTTCCCTAGTATTTTATTTTAAATATGTTCAATTTTAGCCTGCAGCTCCATGTGTCATTATTATTGGAGGTCAAATAAGTATGCTATATCATCATCATCATCATCATCATCATTTATTATTATTATTATTATTATTATTATTATTATTATTATTATTATTATTATTATTATTATTATTATTATTATTATTATTATTATTATTATTATTATTATTATTATTATGGGTTTGGTAACTGTACATCCCTGAAAACGAACAGATAGGTAAATAGTTAAGTCATAATTGAAATGAACATTCAATGTCCTTTCTGTTGTGCTTATTTAAGAAAACAACATTTTTTTTTATTTTTCAATGTTCATTATGTAAGATGAAGATGACGCCGAAGGACTACATCATATGACATAATTTGATCGCACACGACTTTTTTAATTTGTCTGCTTCACTTAAAATAAAATTTTAATTCTCATCTTATATATATATATATAATATTAGATATTTTGTATGATAAGGTGTAGTATAAAAATCACATTACAGATTTCACAAGATAACAATCTTATGAAAATAAATTTTCTAAAATGATATTTTATATGAAAAAATAGACTTAGTTGTGCACAAAAATGAGTAAAAGGTATATATTAATTATTTATTTAACTATATAGTGATTTTTTTCTCTAAAAACAACCTCTTAAAACTTATGTGATATTTGTGTTCAATTTATTGGATATTTTTTTACATCGGGAAATATATTTGATCAGCAAAAAAGGCAAAAAAAAAAAAAAAAGGTTTCGGGCATTCAGCTCACTGCACATTGGGCTCTCGTTGCAGTCACATTTATGAACATAACAACAATGCAGGCCTTTGATAGGCTTATATTGTTTTTTATCCTCAGGCCTAAAGCCCATCTAATTGCCAAACCGCTTTCGCTTAATTGAATCATCACTTTTTGGGCTTTTGTATAAAGAAGCCCATAGCTTGATTATTCACTCAGTCTTTATTATTATTATTATTATTATTATTATTATTATTATTATTATTATTATTATTATTATTATTATTATTATTATTATTATTATTATTATTATTATTATTATTATTATTATTATTATTATTATTATTATTATTATTAAGTGAAACGTTAGTTACTTTGTAAAATGTTACATCGATTGCCACAAAGATTATTTGATCCCGATTTCATCAATCATCATAATCTATTACTTCCCCCTCAGCCTCATCAAGGGCGTCTGATCTGATCCACTGCAAATATATTACAAAGATGTAGAGTACAATCTATCTCGCCGGTAATATATAGAACACGATTATAAAGACGATTACGGGATATAAAAATAATAGTAATTAATCGAGTCAGAACACAAGAATCGAAAGAATTAAATACCCTACTCGTGCAGACGAAATAAAATATTACGTCTCAGGGGCGACGACGTGGCCCTGAACAGTTCATAATGGATGATGGCACAAGAGATTAACTCAACCTTGTCCTGCTCTCTATTTGATATATCATATTTTATCCATCCATCTTTTCATTAAATATTTTCTCTCGAATTCGATCGATTGAAACGATCGCGTTCTCGTTATCTCCGTTTGGTTTGCATCGTTTCCACGCAAACATTTGGATTTCTGTGCATGTGTTCTGACTGATGGACACGACGGATCCATGCAAGAGTTTTTTTTTTATGCATCTGACCGCAGAAGACGTCATCTGACGCCTCATTTCCTTGCTAAACCACGAAGTTTATTGCATTATATTTTTATATTACATCATATCATATTTTTCTATTATATTAGAGGTTTTTAGGATTTATTATGATAGGACACGTCGCAGATGACAGAAGGATGATTAATATATAAAAAAATAATATATATAATATATATATATATAGTGGTTGCAATATATTGAATAGAGGTATATTTGCATACTTTGCTGCAGGTTGCAGTCATCGTATGCTCTCCACTTTGCTATGTGTCATGTGTGACAAAGATCGATGCATATTTTGATCCTATCTCCAACCTTTATTTACGAAAAGCAATCGACACTTGCGGTAACTTTCTTGCACAACGGATTCATAAGGGATCTTTCACATTTCGTGTAAGTAAACTTCTACAAGTTGTGGTAAGAAAAAAATAGTTTAGCAAGTGATCGATGAGTTAATCAAGTTTATTTGACACAATTTATTGATGAAACTATATATCAAAATTGTTCAAACTAATAATCTCTGATTTGATTAATGACATTATTATATGATTATGATTTTGATATATAGGTTATGATTTTGGTATATGAGTTAATCAAGATTATGATTATGATTATGATTTTTCATTATTTTATTCCCGTTTAAACATTAAATTAGTCAAATATAAATTATATTCGGCAGATATAGTCATATAGATCAACAGATCAATCAGTCAATTCTATCAATATCTCGACCATCGGTGAAATTGTCCAAATGTTATGTTGACTATTTGAATGTCAGATTTTTTTGGGGGGTAACTATGTAATATAACATATCGATCGTCAAGTCAAGAAAACACCATTGACGAACCTCGGATAAGTTTCACTCGAGGACACAAAAGAAGAAAATTCATCTCACCGATCTATTCACTTTTTTTTCTTATCAATTCTCGGACTATTTTGCTAACAGATGGTTGCACTTTTATCTTCTTTTAAAAAAAACAAAGTCTCTTGACCTGAAAAGCATTCATTATTTTTATTATACCCGAAATTATTATTAACCTTCGGCATTTACGTGTATGAGAAATGGTTCTTACATTGCATGAAATAAATTCTCTTTATTTTGGAATTAGTTAACATTTCCTAATTTCTAGAATTTATTTTACCAAACACAAAACTACGGAAATGAAAGCAAATTTGAGGAGGCCATTTAGAAGTAAACATCGGTACTAATTTTACTACATTAATTAAAAAGAAAATAGCATGATTTTTTTTAACAATGATGACTTATAAAACAAAATAAGTAGAATTTAGCATCATCAAAATTGTAATTAAAGTATTTTTTTTTCCTACCACAGAGGGGGAGATTCAAGTTGTTAGTAGGTCCCTCGTGCTGGTGCATCATCCCTTTGTGTTTACTCTTTCTCAAACCATTTGGTCCTGCAACCATATTAAAGGCTAATTAATTTTTTTACTAGCTACTTGCACACATATATTATATGATATTAAAAAAGACGAAGGCGTAATCCCTATGTAGATACATCACAGAAACTACAAATGAGGGCAATAAATTAAGCATGAATTGACATTTAATGCTTCTTAATTCCAATGCGTATTACGCCTGTTTCAGTTGCCACTTATTTTAATTAACAAGTCCAAGGACGAAAGAGATAATAAATAAATATATGATCGGCAGTTTAAACGTATTGACCAATTAATCTACAGTTGGATCTCTCTATACATACGCATCACGGTTTAGGTCAAATACATATGTTAATAGTTCCAGACTGGTTACTTTTGCTGTGCTCATATATACGTACGTATAATAATTTATAATATATATGTGTGTGTGTGCCTCCATGATGAGGAAATGTATCGTAGCAAGCTAATATCATTCAAAGTTTGACAAACGAATTGACTTGATATTTATATTGGAAACCTCAACGTCGAGGTCCGGTGATCTGCATGTAGGGTACGTTGAATAATTCTTCAGCTCATAAGTTGGGCACGAGGGTTTATAACGTTTACTTCTCTCTTCCTCGGCGAAAGAGGAGTAGCAAATTGCATTCTAATTAGTGATGATGCATGAAGAATTGGTTATCTCCAACCTTGTTTGAATGTAGAAGAAGTAATTAGTTGTCACGCGTTTACTTTCTAACTGCCACACTGACCAGACGATGCTCTATTATCAATTTTTCGATGGAGTAATCAGAAGATTGTTAATCCAATTAATCATGTTTGATATGGTAATCATAACCCAAATGTTGTTAGAAATAGTGGATAGATGGAAAGAGAAGAAATGAAGATCAAGACTTCGATGCACGACGAATCGTTATCTTTAGATAATTATTTGTCCTCACACAAAATTTGCTATTGGGATTACAACAATAATATTCTCGGAATAGAACGAAGTCACCAAATTCGCCAACTAGCAACTGTCGAAGAACTCATGCTCTTATTCTAATAACTTGCAATGATTTGAAAGTATTTTTATGTGTCCGTACACATAGCACTTATCACATTTTAATATCTTCTCATAACTTCTCGTTGTTTTGATTGCTTTTCGATTACTTGAAAATGCATGAAAGGGAAACATATTTATAAACCTGAAAAGGTACTTCACGAAGGGATGTGTCTAATATCTTTTCGTTCAAAAAACACACTTATTAATTAAAGAATTCACCTTTTCATATAAGGTCACACCTTATAACGAAATGACATACCTGTTGATATGTGAACATATTTCAAGGGACACATCTTATAATAAAAGAATACTCTCTATTTAAGAATATCCTTTCATGAGATAACTCATCTATGACATTATTTCACTTATAATATGTGAACATATCTTTTCATTTAATATTAATATTATAATATTTTGTTGAAGAAAAGATGTGATATTGTATTTCATACTTAACTAATTAGTATTAGTATGAACACATTTTTCATGTTCACAATGTAATATATTTGAAATTTGAAACTTTCAAATTTCAACAAATGTCCATAACCTTTCGACCAGTGGTGATAATCCTAGAATTTGATCATCACATCCGATGACCCACGAATCATGATCGTACGATGAGCTTGTGCTTGTTCAATGTATACCACACTTTAGATTATGATGGAGGAATAATAACCAGGTATTCAAGGAAGCTTTCACAATATATGGTTTTCGCGTTACAATCTTGATGAATTCATTAATTAGCCCTTTCACTAAATTTTATTAACTACTGAAACTATATTTCTTCTTTTGACTTAACATGCAGATAAGAAGCCACACATTCTTACACTTATGAGTTGTGACTTGTACATATAAGAAGAAAATATTTTATAATCTAACTCATTACATATATACACATTATGCAATGCAATTGTGTTATCCATACTAATATTTTTAAATTATGCCATTGCTAGTTCACTATATATATATAATATATATATATATATATATATATATATATATAGTTCGGTCCCGTCATTTAAAGTGCCGGAGTCCACCGCTCTGATATGCATGCCAAATTTATCCAAACCTGCCTTTTTTTATTTTATTGCTACTAATTCTTCTGCCTTCTCTTGGTGCATACATTGCATTAGAGAATGACATATATCTTCATTCATGATGCATACAGTATCATTTATGTTGCACGATCAGGCATTCTCCAGTCCTGATCGGATTGAATGAAGGATGAGACATCTCATAGCCCACCACCAAGATCAGGGAGACACATGAAAAGATTTGGCAGCCTGAACAGCACTGCAATATATGTATATCAACACTGATGGCATATTAAAGAATGAACTGATCAGTGAACGAGCGAGTGCCCCTGCATGCCCCCTTGGTGGAATTTACAGAGCCACATATGTATACATTTCATATTTCACAAAAAAGAAAAAGAAGAAAATGTATAGGGCAGGGAAAAAAGTATATAAAGAAATAAAAAAATAGTGCATACTGAATGCAGCAACACCTAACATGCAAAAACCTAAGGGTGCAAGATGATCTTTGGCAACACACCCACTACACTTTCCCACATCCACCAACGCGATAGGGTTTGTCCCCCCACCCCCTTGTGCTCGCAAAAGCCAACCCGAACTGAACCCAACAAGTAATAACCAATGGGCGATTCCTCAAGTGACCAGGGTTCCAAAATCATCAACAATGTCACCACCTTTTCTTTCTTCTTTTTTTTTTTTTTTGCCAACTTTTAGAGTGAATATAATAATCGTGGACTAGACATATTAATATCTTTCAAAAAAAAAAACAGAACAATACCTTGGTGCACTAGGTAGCCCTTGACACCATAATATTATTTTCTAAGATAAAAGTAAAATTTTACTTTTATACATAACTAGTTAACTATTACAATTGGTTGTTACAAATAAAGTATTTATTAATATAGTGTGAACTATGATTTTACAAATTTACTTGTATGCATACATTTTCTTCAACTTGGAAGGAAGGTCAATGCCCTAATAAAAAAATAGAAAGAAATTATCTCACTCGAAATTTGAACCTTTGACATCTTTCCAAAGAAAAACTCTCAATAATATTTGGCTCCACGGAAGAATTGATTGATCGTTGCATGCAAGGTTATCAAAACCGCGATCGTGATCGTACGAGATCCATGATCCCCATCTCAAATTTGATATCATTTTTATAGAATCGGTATGATCATAATAACAAGATCGTAAGATCTCATCGATCCTATCATTTTAATTGTTTCAATTCTTTTAATATTCGCCTAGTGCAACTTTTGGAGAAATAAAATTAAGACATAGATGAATTGTTATAATTAAAATTTTAAAAATAAATTTTCACAAAATAATTTTATTATCAAGGTATATTAAAAATTATTTATACAATTATATTCCATATTAACATATTACTGTTATCTTTTATTATTACAGTCACCAAATTACTATTATATAAGTAATATATAAGTGTTTCTAGGAAGTTTTAGTAGGATAGTACTAAGTTAACATTATTTATAATATATATCATTACAAGTTTATTTACATTTATATATTAAATTATTTTTTAATATATAGATAATACCTTATTATCCTCGATCCGATCTTACGATTTTTGATCTCATGACTCCCTTCCGATCTTATGTAAGATCCCGATCTTGACTATGTTGATTGTATGCATATGTATTCATATAAATTTTATGTTTCATATTTAAAATCAATTATTAAAAAAGTTGAATATGGCTTTAGTAATTGGTTGATTTACCACTCAATGTAAAATTATACATATATAATAAAAGGATTAATGTATGTACCTTCTGAAGAGTATTGGGCATATATCAATATCAATCTGATCACAAATGAATAAATTTTATTATTTAAATATATTACTTATTTGGATCCTTCATCACTAGATTAATATATGGTTGAACACTCAGTATTCCTCCATGGACCATGAATGTACATTAATTTTTATATAATAACTTGGGAGCGATATAGGTGCAGATTGACATCACCAATACTTACTGTTTTTTTTTAAACTCGCTTGGGAAAGCACCATCATTTACACCTCATATAATTAACTAACATTAAAATAAGTGTGTGTTCGTGTTATCATAACGTGACGACTTGAAGATTCCTCTAAAACTCATTCTGTGGGCAGAGGTGAGACGAAAAGAAATGGGTGGGGGGGGGGGGGGGGGGGGGGGGGGGGGGGGGGTTAATTTTGTATTGCTCAAGAAGATTAATTGATTAATTAATTAGATAATGACGAAATCGCCTTCCTACTCTACTCTCTAATGGACAATTTTTGTGCATATTATATTATATAATCTAATTACTAGCACCCGTTTCTTTAGCAGTACGATAGGCAGCGAATCGAGGGCCGACAGCTTACATGATGCAAGTTTCTTTTTTATATATAAAAAAAGAAAAAAAGTTTGCTCCCATCGGAAGAAAAAAAAAATAAACTAGCATGGAATCCTCTGTCTATTATATTATATTATATTATATTTAAGTAAATTACCCCTTTTCCTATTATGATCCATATCTTTATCTTGTACAAGATAGGGGTGTACGAAAAATCCGACCAAACGAAAAATCCATTTGACCCGAAAAATTGAACTGAAAAAATAAAAAAATTAGGGGTCCTTAAATAATTTAGGACGGTTTTTAATAAATTAAAATCAATCCGCTAAAATTAGGGCCCCATCTGAAAAATCGTAAGGGCACGTGGAGCCCGGTTTTTATTTATGATTTTTTATTTATATAATTAATACATATATTATTAATTCTTTTATTATAGATATAATATTTTTTGTATAAAATTTTATACTTTTCTATCACATTATCAAACTCTAATTTAATAACTTTAAAATTTTAGTAGTATATTTTATATTTAATATAAAATTAAATATTTTTATATTAATCTTAAGTTATTAGATATATTTTTAAAATATAATTATAT
Source organism: Pontederia crassipes (assembly GCA_030549335.1). NCBI lineage: Eukaryota > Viridiplantae > Streptophyta > Magnoliopsida > Commelinales > Pontederiaceae > Pontederia > Pontederia crassipes. The sequence continues at coordinate 28,393,766 of CM060183.1, read as the reverse complement.
AAAAGTAGGGTTCCGAAAAAATTAATCCGCTAAAAGATGATTTTTATTTTTTCAAAATAATTTTAGGATGATTTTTTTAATTTTAAAAACTGACTCAAAAAATATCAGTTAATTTTTTTAGACCGAAAACTCGAATCGACCCGAACTATTTTCACCCCTAGTACAAGATAGATGCTAATTTTTTTTAACATAGACAATATTATTATTATTATTATTATTGGCATATCTTATCCAAGATATTTCTCAGGTTGTATAAAACAATATCCGTGCAAGCTACTGCCAATACAAGGTATCAAGCTAACTATGAAAAATTGTTGCCTCTGACACGGTTGCGTATTGAACGAACCCAAACTTAAATTTGGCACAAATCAAATTGTATCGTGAACAGATATGGATAAACACCATCACCATCCTCAACTGAATCAGATGGATTCAAAGTTAATTTTTTTGTTAATTAAATAGTTAATAAAATACTGTTAAACCAGCGGATAAGATATATATTTTTTGTTATCTATTTTTATGACTATTAGATCGATCATAAAGTAGGGGCATTGGCGGTGTTATTTTGTCTGACATTTGGAAATTGAGACGTGCCAAGTTGGACGGGACGCCAAAGTAATAACAAGTCAAATTACTTGAAAATTCGGCCTAACGTTTTGTATGGCCAATTTGTCCGCGTTAATAATGCATTGAGATGTCTATCTATACGTGGAGAGAGAGAGGGAGGGGGGAGAGAGAGAGCTCTGGATCTTTTGCTTTACATGGAAAAGATGATAAAGAAATTGAAGAGACGGACCGTGGGACAAGGTTTGCTCCCAAAGAGGAGAGGGTGAGTTTGTTTTTATTTTTATCACGTAACGGGTGCCGAGGAAGGGGAAAAGATAGAGGAAGAGGAGAGAGAGAGAGAATTTAATTGAAAAAAAAAAGGAGTGACTGAGAAAAATAAACAAAGGGTACAAATGGTGGGACGTTGCTTTCCCAAAAGTAAATATGCTGTTGCCGCTGCAACTGCAACTGCAGCACCCATTATAATTTACCACTCCGAGCAGCAGCTCATTATTACTTATTATTTCACTGGTGGCATAAGTAGAAAAAGGGGAAGAAGCGTTCAAAATCCATGACCTCTCTCTTTTAGCACAAAGTTGGAAAAAAAGAATCTATCTTTATAAATTTTTTTATTCGTGGATTATTTTATTTCAAATAGATGCTGGGATTTATTTGTGTTTAAAAATTTGGAGAGAGAGAGAGAAAAGGGAGCAATGATTGTGGTGTGAGAGGGCGCGGTCACCATCACGGAGACAAACGACTGTCCCAGTGGGGCCCAACACTTTCCCGGCCCACAAGCCCAGACCTGCCTGCCACGGAAATCTTGACGCCGTTAACTTTGACGTCGAATGCTGGTAAGGTGGGACTCCCAGGTGAAACAAGATAAGGTTGGCCCACGTTAGGGAACTGCCCTGTGAGACGCGCTAAACTGCGCCGCGGAGATGTAAATTTACACCGTCGAGTTTCCGGATTAGCCCTTGGGTCGTACAACTTCCCAGGCTTGGGGAGACGGAAGGAGTAGATGGTGAATTCCGTCAAGTGCGCGACTCGGTGTGGGTTTCGAGACGGCACGAGCTTGCCGTCATCACAGAGTCACACCCATCTCGTGTCCTTTTCCTCTAGTTTCATTCTAATTAATACCTTAATGTATTAAAATAAAATTATAAATAATTTGAATAAGACGATAAAAATAAATAAATTTGGCAAAATTAACTAGTTATAACTTATAAGCAACATAATATATATATCTCATTAGAAAAGGATCATACAATGGTAAATAAAGTAAAATATAATTTCTTACAAACCACCTCAGAGAGGAGGGAAAAAAACGATTTTTTTTAGAATTATGCCTATTTCACGCGGTAATTGGCTGCCTCATCAAACTGAAAAGAAAAAAGAAAAAAAATTGCAAATTGTGTGGTTACTCCGTGAGAACGGAAGCCAAGCCGGCGACCACCATCTTCCTCCCCAGCGATACCTTTGGTTTAACTTCTGGGAGCTCCCATGGCGGCGGCGCCACTGCGACAGCGACCGCTGAGGACTTCTCCCCTGCGTTCTCGCCAGGTTCCTTTGTAGCTCCGGCGACGGCGACGGCGACGGGGTGCTCCTCGACGTCCTTCTCCTTGACTTCCTCTTCCCTCATCTTGCCATCCTCATCTGCAGCGTTCCTTTTGGTTTGGTTCGATCGCGCGTAAGAGGAGAGCCACTTGGAGTGCATGTACTCGGACTTCCGCCACGGCGGTATGTGAAGCCCTCTTTTCTTGAGACTGAGGCGCAAGGCCTCGGAGACGACGACCAGGATCTGGCACAGGCGCTCCTCCTTGCCGACGAAGATAGTAGGCAGAGATTGAAGCACAGCTCTGTAGCCCTTTGTCGGACGCGCGATCTCGAACTCCGATCGGAAGTCGACGTCCACCAGAAAACGCTCGCCGCCATCGCTGATCACGTCGATGTATTCGTACTCGCCTGTGACAGATCATAACATGATATCCTCAATCGATTTGAAACAAAGACACAGATGACAAGGATTTATTAGTTGTATCTTAAGCGTACCTGCGGGAAAAGAGGCGCTCTTCTCCCAGCGGGACTTGCAGATGGAAGCGTCGTAGCCGAGCGACCGCAAGCCATCACTGACTGCAGTCCTGAACTCGTCTTTGTGCTTGCATTGCTTACTGTTCTTGGCCACGATGTTCGAGGCGTCCGCCAAAAGATTCCTCTCCGCGAGACTCGCGCACACCACCAAACCCTGTAGTATTGCCAGAATACACATATCTTCAATAAAATGTCATCGCTACAAAGAAATCAGAAGCATTAGCTGAATCAAATAGTCGATGTCAGTTCATACCTTGATGAAACTGGAAGCGTCGCCGGAAGAGGACAACTTGTCGATGATCGGACAATCGCCGACGACTGACGGAACTTCTAGATCGTCGTCTGAACTATCGTCGCAGTTGCCATGGAAACAGTTGCAGCGGCTACGGCCGCATCGAGAGGAGGGTTTCTCGATGCCATCTTCCATGAAGTTACGAACCATCTTGTCGAGGCAAACGGAGCTCGGTTCTAGGTCGCCGGCGCCGGCGAGGCGCTCCGAGGAAGAAGAGGTCCGCAGCACTCCGAACTGCCAATCGAACAGACGCTTGAAGCGCGACTTCCCGGTGGCCTTCGACAGGTCGGCCCCGCCGCCTCGGAGGACTGCGAGCCCGTCCGAGTCGATCGGCTGGACCTTCAACGGAAACGGCATGATCGCCAGGACTTGAGACAGAACAAATCACCACCGGCCGTTTAGTTCCTCAAAATTCCAGCTGAAAACTAGTTCAGCTCCATTTTTAGGCACACTAAATTTCGTCTTTTACACACCGAAAACGGCGACAACAAACGATCTCGATCCGATGATCAGAAGCCAAATTCGATCATACCAGGAAACAAAAGAAAATACAAGCGGAGACAGCAATTTTAAGGAGCGAAACAAATATTGCAGCGAAGCAAAGCCGGCGATCGGGAGATTCCTTGCACTACTACGCCCCTAGTTGCAAAATATTTGCATCCAAAGCATGGAATGACTTGCGATCCACGACCAAAAGGTTGTTTTCCTTCTACAGAAAGCTTTAATTATCAGACAGATGAAAAGAAGCGGGGTTGTTGCGATATCCAACGATCGTCCGGCGCTAAGAAGCCTAAGAAACCTCGCCGGAATATTTGATCTCTCTCGTATGATGCTCTGGTTCCTTTCGCCGGAGGCGATCGGAGGATTTGGGAGGGGGCAAATGATGGGATGGAGGCCGGTTTTTAAAGGGAGCGGGGGAGGGGGTCGTGGGGGAGGGAGTGGTGGGGTCACGCTGGATACTGTGCTGTGTTGTTTGAACCGGATAGGATCGTCGACCTGGTTCGATGTCGAAACCCTCAAAACCGTTCGACCGGTTCGACTGGAAAATAATAGTAATAAGTTTTAAATAGATCAACTTTTCAATTCTTGATGGATAAAAATCAAACCTTTTTTGCGAAACATAAAAAAGAACATTTTCCATGACCGGAACTAAAGCGTTAGAGCGGCCAACGAATCGTCGGAGAAGATTGACACTTTGGAAAAATAAAAGAAATAGGTTGTAGAGGGGAGAACGCCGGAGAGAATCGGAATCGTCGCCTTCTTCGTCTTCCGATCGCCGGAGGAAGCGTGGAAATCGCGGCTTAATTTTGTCTTTATTTCCTATTTTTTATTATTTCCGGTTTCTCTTTTATTTTATTTCCTCACAACCTTTTTCTTAAAACTGTTTTCGGTTTATCCATTACACTTTTATGCATCAGCATTTCGAAGCTACTAAAATATCTAAGCGAAATAACAGGTAAAAACGCTACTAGTAAGGAAAGAAAATTAATACGTACTTCTAATGCATTTACTTTTTTTTTCCTTTTTAAGTGACAATGTAACGCCCCCAAAATCGCACCTCCCGTCACGTAGGCAGTCGGATTGATTTCGGGGGCGCTACACTATCTATTGCTCTATTAACCTTGACCATTCAATAGAACGACTTACGTGGCACTACTAAAAATAATAATAAACATATTTTAGGACTTAAATGCGGAAGTCTAAAGTGATTCATATTATAGATATTATGCAGAAATATAATAAAGCTTGTCTGAAGTTCTATATGCGGAAACCAAACATGATGTCTCTGAATATAAGATGTTGTAAACATAAATGCAATAAAAGCTCGAAGTAGACAGATCAGTCATGTGCAGCATTCTCCAAGCTCTGCGCCCTCCAACAAGTCCTCAATTGGCATTCTCACCTGCAAAATCTCATTGCAGGGAAATAGAATACCCATGAGCAAAGAATGCTCAGTACACAAGCAATAAACGATGAAATAAGGATCGATGAAAGAAATGTATAAATCTTTGTTCATATCAGTACTTTATCTTTGTTTTACTTTGGCTTTGTTTTACAATGTTTCTACTATACTTTACATTATCTCTGCTTTGCTTTGTAATACTTTGTTTTGTTTTACTTTACTGTGAGTTGCACTACGCCTTTTACATTACTAGAATATCCTTAGGTTGGTTGTCCTATGCGAGCTCGACTTTATTAGGTTGGAAAGTCAGAGGTGCCTCTCTGATTCTCTAATGCCAGAAAGCCCATAAGGGAAGGACGTGGGTGTTACAACCTCACCCAGTTCGAAAGGTAGGGGGAAGAATTCCTACAGTTCAAGAACAGTGGTCGGTTACGAGACATATAGGTTCACTGTCTCCTCAGCTAGCTACCTGTCCCTCTGGCATAATACTTTAATCTTTAAGGGAAGATGGTATGTCCTTTAGCATCACCCTTCATTCGAGATACGGGTGGAAGAAACTTGAAATTTCGGGAATAGGGATCATTTAAGACAGTAGCGTCGCTGTCCCCTCAGCTAACTACATATCCCTTCTCTACTTTAAATATCTGATCTTTGCTTTAACTTTGGGGCGGCACATAGCAATCTCATGTCTTTATCCTTAACTTTGATTATCATTCGTTACTGTGAAAACTATTATTTAGGATCCACCGGAAGTTGATCTTTGTACAATGAGACTCAGCCAGTATAGGTGAACTAGTCAGAGTCGTAATTTGATTAGGGGTGGATCAACCCAATTAAGTGTGGTCAATGCATCTCTGTCGGACCGGTCGACCGTTCCAGATGGACCGATCGACCGTCTTCTGGTATCGGTCGACCGATTCTCCGAAATCGGTCGATCGAGTTTTCGATTGTTACGCCTATGAATCGATCGATCGTCCAAAGTCGTCAGGCCATGCAGATGCGCACTGCATGTCGGATCGGTCGACCGTTCTTTAGGACCAGTCGACCGATCATAAGATGACATCTAATTGTCCATGTATTGATTGGTCGACCGATGATGAAAAGTTCATGTGGGTTCTGTGTAGACCGGTCGACCGGTCTCTGAAATCGGTCGACCGGTCGCTGCGATAAAACAGGGCCGCTGAATTTCTTCATGTATTCCGGCGACCTTCCGGACGTCAATTGACGCCGACATGAATACAAAATATGTAGTAAATAACTTCAATATCATATTGAACATATCCTACGCATTCAACAAATCTCTAATTCATCGTTTAGGGATTTAAACGCTTCGGGTACCTTTCTCGTCGGAAAATCGAATGCGTCGGTCGCTGTTTCTCCGTCGGTCGTCGTTGATCGTTCGTGATCGGTGCGAGTGAGTCGCCCGGTCCTTGCGTACGTAAGGAGGGTTGCCGTGCGCTGAGAAAATGTTGAATGACGAAGGTTGCCGGTCGCCTCTGTCTTCGTCGCTCAGTCGCGTGTCGCGGTCGTCGGTCGGAGGAAGAGAGGAACGAGAGGGAGGACGAGGTCGGGGGTTCCAAGAGGGCGCCACTGCATCCCTCCCCTACTTCTTATATGCCCCGGCCGACCCTTGGTCGGCCGGAGATGAAGGGGCAGAAGGCCAGGGGAGGCGCCGACCCTTCGTTTCGAATTTCTCTTTTTTTTTAAAGGCAGTTATGTTACATTATTATCATCTAAAAAGAAAATCCGTTCTCGAATTTGGATAAGTGTTAAGGTTTACCTAAAAAGTTCAGGAAATTTCTCTCGCATTTCCGATTCGACTTCTCAAGTCGCTTCTTTTCCTTAGTGATGCTTCCATGTGACCTTAACCAACGCCACACGCTTCTTCCCTTATTGATGTTCTCGGTAGTTCAAAATCTCTGTGAGTTATTCCTCATATGTCAGATCATCCTTGAGGTTCGGTTCCTTAATTTGGATCACGTTGACGTAGTCGTGCCTGTACATCCGGAGGAGGGAGACATGAAAGATGTTGTGCACCCTTGAATACGCCGGAGGTAGGGCCTACCTGCATGCTGAGTCTCCAACCATCTCGAGTATCTCGAATGGGCCTACGTACCTTGGGCTCATTTTTTCCCGTTTGTTGAAACGCATTACTCCTTTAGTGGGGGAGACTTTGAGCAGAACTTGATCGCCCACCCTGAACTTATGTTCTCGGCGCTTTTTATCCGCGTAGGCCTTCTGACGATCTTGACCAGACTTCATTCTTTTCTTTATTAATTCTACCCTGTCTGTATATTCCTGTGTCTGCTTCTGTAATTCGGCGCTTAAGATTTTCCTTTCTCCAACCTCGCCCCAACATGCCGGAGAACGACATGGGCGACCATACAATACTTCAAAGGGAGACATCTCTAGAAAGTGAACCAATTTAGTGAGTCGATCCACTATAACCCAAATGGCGTCATGTCCCTTCTGCGTTCGAGGTAGGCTTGTGATAAAATCCATCGATATTTCTTCACACTTCGACTGTGGGATTCCCAAACTCCTTAGGGTTCCCTGTGGCTTCTGGTGTTCGATCTTGACCTGTTGGCACACAATGCATTTGGAGACATAATCTGATATCTCTTTTTTCATGTCTGGCCACCAAAAACTTCTCTGTACATCCTTGTACATCATTGTACTCCCTGGGTGGATCGCAAATTCGGACTTGTGACATTCGTTTAGCACTTTTCTTCGAAGTTCCGATTTGTTCGGTATCCATAACCGGTCGAGGTACCTGATGCCACCATCTGAAAAGACCCTGAGATTCGTTGTTTCTATACTTGTCTTTATCATCATATCTTGATACTCTGCGTCTTCCACTTGTGCTTCTATGATCCTTCCTATTACATCTGACACTATGCGCTGCATCATCATTAGTGATACATCGTGCCTCACTTTTGTGTCAATTTGAATACTTCTTCCATGAGTTCGAACCGGCGTAGACGCATGTAGACCAAGTATCCTTCTCATTTTCTGCTGAGCGCGTCAGCTACTAAGTTTGCCTTACCAGGTTGGTAGCTAATGGCAAACTCATAATCTTTTAGAAACTCCATCCAACGCCTCTGACGCATGTTCAGTTCCTTCTGTGTAAAAATATACTTTAAACTTTTGTGGTCTGTATAGACTACAAATTCTTCTCCATACAAGTAGTACGCCAAAGCTTGATGGCGAACACTACTGTTGCCAACTCGAGGTCATGTGTTGGATAATTAACCTCGTGCTTCTTCAGCTGTCTGAATGCGTATGCCACTACTTTGCCATGTTGCATTAGCACGCATCCTAATCTCGTGCCACTGGTGTCGCTGTATATCACGTAATCACCATTGCTCGATGGTAACGTCAGGATCGGTGCTGAAGTGAGTCGCCCCTTTAATTCTTGAAAACTTTCTTCGCATTCGGGCGACCAGATAAACTTTTCTCCTTTCCTTGTGAGCTTGGTCAGCGGCAATGCTATTCTGGAGAAATCTTTGATAAAACGTCTGTAATAGCCCGCCAAACCGAGGAAACTCCTAATCTCGGAGACATTTTTCGGTTGGATCCAATTAAATACCGCTTCAACCTTCGCGGGATCCACTGCTACTCCATCTTTAGAAATGATATGTCCGAGGAACATGATCTGCTCCAACCAGAATTCGCACTTTGAAAACTTTGCATATAGTTTCTTTGCTCACAATGTTTACAGTACTGTCCTCAGATGCTCTCTATGATGTTCCATGTTTGACGAATAGACGAGGATATCATCGACGAAGATAATTACGAACTTATCCAGGTGTTCGTGAAAAGTTCGATTCATGAGGTCCATGAATACTGCCGGGGCGTTTGTCAATCCAAACGACATCACCATGAACTCATAATGTCCATATCTTGATCGAGAAGTCATTTTTGGAATGTCTTCCTCTACAATCCTTAACTGATGGTATCCACTCCTCAGATCGATCTTTGAGAACACCATTGCCTTGGATAGTTGATCAAATAAGTCGTCGATGCGAGGTAGTGGGTACCTATTTTTTATTGTGACTTTGTTCAATATTCTATAGTCGATACAAAGTCTCAAAGACCCGTCCTTCTTCTTGACAAAAAGAACAGGTGCTCCCCAAGGTGATACGCTCGGCCTTATGAAATCCTTGTCCAGTAGTTCTTAAATCTGATCCTTCAATTCTTTCATATCTGTCGGAGCCATACGATATGGGGCTTTGGAGATTGGTGCAGTTCCGGGCGCTACTTCAATGTGGAAGTCTATCTCCCTCCGGGGCGGTAGACCACTGACATCCTCAAGGAATACGTCAGAAAATTCTCTTACCACTTCTATGTTTTGGGGAGTCTTCTTTGGTTCCTCTATTTTGATTATACTAGTTAGGTAACCTCTGCATCCTTTTTGCAGTAGTTTCTGAGCCTTTATAGCAGATACTATGATTTTTGGTTCCTTTTGTGCAATTCCCCTGACTATAATTTTATCTTTATTCTATGTACCTATGATTACTTTCTTTTGTTTGCACAGTATGAAAGCATCATGTGAGGTCAGTCAATCCATGCCCAAAATTATATCATAATCTCTCATAGGGATGATGTTGAGATTGACAGGATGGTTCATTTTCTCTATTTCTATGGGTACATTGGGAAGGTGTTTTGTGATAATGAGGGTGCCTTGTGGGGTCAATATATTCATCTTCTGCTCTAGGTTCACTGTTTTTAACCTTAATATTTTGGCACACTCTTCTGATATAAAGGAATGCGAGGCACCAAAATCGAATAATACTTTTGTAGGTAAATCGACTATGAATATCGTACCTCGAATGACATTCGCGTCATTCTGCGGTGCATCCTCTTCCAGATTGAAGAGTCTTCTCTGCACCAACTGTTGTTGTCCGCATCTCGGACAGTTCACTGCTATGTGCCCCATTCCGCCACAGTAGTAGCAAGCTCCTGAGTTCATTCGACATTCCCCAGCATGGGTCCTGCCACAAGTGTTGCACAAAATCCGCTCACCTTGTGCGGGTGGTGCTTACGAGGTCCTAAGAGGCTGTTGCTTCTGTTGTTGAGCCGGGCGCCTCTGTGCCTACTGAGGAGGTCGCTACTATTGCTGTTGTTGTGCTTGCTGTTGCGGTGGGGGAGGAGCTTGTTGTGGCGGACGGTACGGCTATTGCTGTTGTTGAGAGCGATGATTCTATTGAGGTGCCACATAAGGATGGTACCGGTTATCCCGTCGTTGGTGTTGACGGTTGTTATTACGAAACTGTTATTATTGCTGCTGCGGCTGGGAACTCTGTCCTACATTCTGCTAGGCCTTCTGGGCTCTCTGCAGGTCTTGATGATCTTTCTCCGACAGAGTAATCAAAATGATGGCGTCCTCTAAGCTCTTGCAGTTTCCGAATCTGGTATGATGCCTCAGGACGGGATTCAGTCCATCCACGAAATGCTTGGTCACATTCAATTCGTCCATGGTTAACTGGGAGTACTTCCTCAGCCTGACGAACTTCGTCATGTATTGCTCTACCGTCATTGTCCCTTGTACCAAGTCCAAGAACTCTTTCTGCTTCAGATCCCTTTGAAATTTGGGGAAATAACACATCTCAAACGCCTGACGGAAATCTTTCCATGCAACTGTTCTTAATCTGGAGAAAGCTGGTGGCCTTTCTCGCCTACCACCATTCCTTGCCATCTTTTTGGAGGGTGTCCCCGACGAAGAGGACCTTGTTGTTTTTAGGTACGTCGAGGATGTCGAACTTGTCCTCAATGACCTCTATCCACTGTTCTGCTATTACGAGGCCTCCTTCCCCGTTGAACATTGGAGGTTTTGACCTTCAGAAATCTTGTAATGTGCAGACGAAAGGGACCCGAGGTCCTTGTTGGGCTGGTGGCTCTGGTGGAGGAAGAGAAGGTGGAGGTGGAGGTGGATACGGTTGAGGTGGGGGAACATATATGTTCTCCCCTTCCACAAAATTCTCAGCCTCTGGTGTAGCCATATTCTCTTCTTTGATATGACATCTATACAAAGGACCATACACATAATTGAAAGAGGCACATAAAAATCCAAGATTCTTATTCTTAATAAAAGAAAAATCTTAGATAACAATTGAAGCTAAAATACTCAATATTCATTAAAGCAATTATTATTCTCTTGATAAAGTTCAAAAAGCATAACATATGTCTGAGACACACTAAGACCTTCAAAATGAGATACATCAAACACTAATCTCCACGTCTAGAACGATAAGGGCACTCATCATCAGTGTGTCCCATATAGCAGAGATCACAGCACTCCTCTGAATTGGTCTGACTGATAGGGCTCGCGTCTCTGAACTGTAGCTCATGTGGTGGTGCAGGGTCTTCTTCTTCTTCGTCATCGGAGGATATATAAATCGGGTTATCTGTATGTCTTCCCTCCATCAGTCGGTTCTCCCTTGGAATCACATCTTCCCATGTCCCGATGGGTGGGGAAGAGGGATCAGGATCATTGCTTCCAACACTCTCTAAATTTGAATACTCTGATCTCTCTAGAGTAGGCTGTGGAGGGGTTGGAGAATCTAGTGGGAGTCTGTTAATTCCAATAATATGATCTCTCCTACGTAAAATCCTAGTGATCATGCGACGTGGAGGCATCTATAACTCAATAAACCCAATAATATAAGTATGATTCTCATAGGAATGTACTTATTACTTACTTGAGGAGTGAAGCCACATATGCTTGAGAAGCTTACACATGACTTTACTTTGAGTTGTGTAACAATGAGAACGATAAACGCTATGCATGAACCTATACTCTACTATGATTAATGAAGGATCCAAGAACTTAGGCTCTGATACCAAACTGTAACGCCCCCAAAATCGCACCTCCCGCCACGTAGGCAGTCGGATTGATTTCGGGGGCGCTACACTATCTATTGCTCTACTAACCTTGACCATTCAATAGAACGACTTACGTGGCACTACTAAAAATAATAATAAACATATTTTAGGACTTAAATGCGGAAGTCTAAAGTGATTCATATTATAGATATTATGCAGAAATATAATAAAGCTTGTCTGAAGTTCTATATGCGGAAACCAAACATGATGTCTCTGAATATAAGATGTTGTAAACATAAATGCAATAAAAGCTCGAAGTAGACAGATCAGTCATGTGCAGCATTCTCCAAGCTCTGCGCCCTCCAACAAGTCCTCAATTGGCATTCTCACCTGCAAAATCCCATTGCAGGGGAATAGAATACCCATGAGCAAAGAATGCCCAGTACACAAGCAATAAACGGTGAAATAAGGATCGATGAAAGAAAATGTATAAATCTTTGTTCATATCAGTACTTTATCTTTGCTTTACTTTGGCTTTGTTTTACAATGTCTCTACTATACTTTACTTTACATTATCTCTGCTTTGCTTTGCAATACTCTGCTTTGCTTTGTAATACTCGGTTTTGCTTTACTTTACTGTGAGTTGCACTATGCCTTTTACATTACTAGAATATCCTTAGGTTGATTGTCCTATGCGAGCTCGACTTTATTAGGTTGGAAAGCCAGAGGTGCCTCTCTGATTCTCTGATGCCAGAAAGCTCATAAGGGAAGGAGGTGGGTGTTACAACCTCACTCAGTTCGAAAGGTAGGGGAAGAATTCCTACAGTTCAGGAACAGTGGTCGGTTACGAGACATGTAGGTTCACTGTCTCCTCAGCTAGCTACATGTCCATTTGGCATAATACTTTAATCTTTAAGGGAAGAGGGTATGTCCTTTAGCATCACCCTTCATTCGAGATACGGGTGGGAGAAACCTGAAATCTCGGAAATAGGGGTCATTTAAGACAGTAGCGTCGCTGTCCCCTCAGCTAACTACATATCCCTTCTCTACTTTAAATATCTGATCTTTGCTTTAACTTTGGGGCGGCACATTGCAATCCCATGTCTTTATCCTTAACTTTGATTATCTTTCGTTACTGTGAAAACTATTATTTAGGATCCACCGGAAGTTGATCTTTGTACAATGAGACTCAGCCAGTATAGGTGAACTAGTCAGAGTCGTAATTTGATTAGGGGTGGATCAACCCAATTAAGTGTGGTCAATGCATCTCTGTCGGACCGATCGATCGTTCTAGATGGACCGGTCGACCGTCCTCTGGTATCGATCGATCGGTTCTCCGAAATCGATCGATCGAGTTCTCGGTTGTCACGCCTACGAATCGGTCGACCGTCCAGGGTGTCAGTCGACCGGTCGTCAGGCCATGGAGATGCGCACTGCGCGTCGGATTGGTCGACCATTCTTTAGGACCGGTCGACCGATCATAGGATGTCGTCTATTTGTCCATGTACTGATCGGTCGACCGATGTGGTGGGGCCGGTCGACCGATGACGAAAGGTTCGTGTGGGTTCTGTGTATACCGGTCGACCGGTCTCTGGAATCGGTCGACCGGTCTCTGGAATCGGTCGACCGGTCGCTGCGATAAAATAGGGCCGCCGGATTTCTTCATGTATTCCGGCGGCCTTCCGACCATCAATTGACGCCGACATGAATACAAAATATGTAGAAAATAACTTCAAGATCATATTGAACCTATCCTACGCATTCAACAAATCTCTAATTCATCGTTTAGGGATTTAAACGCTTTGGGTACCTTTCTCGTCGGAAAATCGAATGCGTCGGTCGTTGTTTCTCCGTCGATCGTCGTTGATCGTTCGTGATCGGTGCGAGTGAGTCGCCCGGTCCTTACGTACGTGAGGAGAGCTGCCGTGCACTGAGGAAATGTCGAATGACGAAGGTTGCCGATCGCTTCTGTCTTCGTCGGAGGAAGAGAGGAACGAGAGGGAGGAGGAGGTCGGGGGTTCCAAGAGGGCGCCACTGCGTCCCTCCCCTCCTTCTTATATGCCCCGGCCAATTGGTCGGCCGGAGACGAAGGGGCGGAAGGCCAGGGGAGGCGTCGGGGAGCCGTCCCTTCGTTTTTAATTTCTCTTTTTTTTTTACAGTTATGTTATAGACAAAATCTAACAGGATAAATACGAATAGAATTTAATAAAACAGAAAAACGAATATTTTTTAGGGGGGTTCAAATAAAACGGAAGCTTGTAGTTTGTTAAAAGGTAAAATGGAAATTTCCAATTTTGTTTACCTCGATTTCCGGTGGTGGATGAGGAAATAGTTTGTTTGGTGCTATTCAAGATCCGACGGCAGTCAACCGCGCTACGTCATCTCACTCGCCAGCACAGCGAGATAAATTTCTCGGCGATTACCTTCGCGATAAGGTTTGTTAACGATAAGAGCGATTAAGATCGATCATTAACGTAATCAAGTTTAAGAGTGATGTAATATAACTAACGTAATTAAATCTAGCAAAATTACCTTCCCGATTTGTCGTTCAGTGGTGAAGTGGGGGTATTTATGTCAAATAACTGCTGCGTTTACCATCCAATGAATGATGAAAGCTTCCACTCATGGCCCAGAGACGTTGCTTGCCGCTGGATTATTGGCTTATTTGGGGTGTGACCAGGTTAAGTTAACCCACGCCACAAGAAAAAGATGGGTCCGGGTGGTGGACTTTGTCCGGATCAAGTCATCTCCACCTCTTTGGGTTGCTATTAAAAATAAAATAAATATGTGGCAAATTATTATTTATTATTATAGTTTAGTGTCTGTGTTATCTCTTTTAAGTTGTAGTATCATTGTACTTCTATTAATCGTTTGATTCATCATGATTTATGAATTAACTATTGAATAATTTTTATTCATCATGAATCGAACGATAATTATCAAAGATATTATTATTATTATTATTATTATTATTATTATTAAGAAGTCATCCGAGTTAAGAGTTAAGTTACCATCAAAGAAAATGTTAAACTTCATATGGTAATAATTAAAAGTGTTTGATCTAAAACAAATGAAGAAAAATGCAAAATGGTTGTCCATGTCCCAATTGCAGTGCAGGCAGATGCGTTCGAGGGGTGAAGGTGATGCTTAGACGTATAATAATGATGAAGGTTGGTTCCCTTGGCAAGGAATGAGGGGGATATCACCGTCATTAAAATGTAGTGGCACCGGTCAGTATTAGCCGTCGCTGTTCTGCATACGATTTTTGCATGTATTCCGTGATATCTTTATTATTTTTTCTTTTCTGTATATGTTGTATTTGCTTTTGGGCGATGTGGATGCAAGTGGATTGGAGATATGGATTGATGGGGCCGCTTTTACTCCTTGAGGCAGACAGGTATCCGACGCCATTAATGGGTTGGCTCGAGGTTTTGCTTCCATGTCAAATATTATGGAGCTTACACGTCTAATTATTGCTTTGAGCTTTATGTTATTATTATTATTATTATTATTATTATTATTATTATTATTATTATTATTATTATTATTATTATTATTATTTGAGGAAAGTTTCATATTTTCATAATTTAGAAGGCATTATTTTTTTTTCCTTTGAATGTCTGTCATCGGTTCGTTTTTTTTTCTTTTTCCAATCCTTCGAACTGGAATATATATTGGAAGTCTTATTGTCACTTGTTGTTTTAGCGACGGTGTGAAAAATGAATCAAATTCTACAATTAATAACATTAATTAATTATGTAACAAGTTTTTGATAAATGATGTTATTGCCAACAATTTTTTTTCTTTCTTTTCCCAAATTGAATTATCATGAACTGTTTGAAATTTCTGCTCAAACAAAATGATTAATTATGATTAAAATACAAAAAAAAGTATAATCTAATATTACGATTTGTACAAAATGATTATATTACGATTTGTACAAGGGCTCTGTTTGGTACAGTATTTTTTGTAAATAAAAAAAATAGTGTTTAATATTTCATACGAAAATATTGAAAAATTATTTCTACTAACGTTTAGCGATTAGAATCTAATATTTTATATTTTTTTTTTCAATTTTATCCTTATTTAAATATATTATTTCTTTCTAACTTATCTTATTATTTTCTTATTTTTATTTTATAATCATTTAACTATATTTCTTTTTATATTCATGTTTAATTAATTACAATTACTTATATATTAATAATGAATAAAAATAATTTCATAATTAATATATTTACTCCTGGGTGCATTATATAAAATTTATTATCAATATAATTTTTTATATAATTTAATAAAAATAGTTATAATAAATTATTTTTAAAATTATAACATAAATATTTAATTTATTATATTATAATAAAATTTCTATAGTGCTAAAATTAAATAATTTGCCTAATTATATAATTTTATATTCGTCAATTAATTCTATCACTAAATTACTAAACACTTATTTGCTACAACATCTAATCATTAATCATCATCCGCTACGCTAGTTAAACCGCTGTCCGGTTATCAAATATGTAATAATGCCAAACATAGTCAATGTATTGTTTCACCTTTCTTTACTCTATATTTTTCAAGAACCTTTTTTTTACCTGCATATTATTCTCCAATGATATATATATATATATATATATATATATATATATATATATATAAACAATAATCGACGTGTCAATATTCTTCCAGTCGCTAGACAAGAACATGATTAATCGATTGTTTTCTTCCCTTGGAAAACGACGTTGATTGACTAAGTACATTATCCTCCATAAAATCCCCTTTTCATAAAAGGAAAAGTAAAAGAATAAATCCCTATTGTGTTTCTTTATTTTTCTTTTTAAAGGATAAAGTAAATACAACTATTCTAATATACGAAAGTGTCATTATGCTATTGGACTTTTCGACGATAAGCTCCCGATAATAATTTAGACGAGGTGATTACACGGCAGTGATACTTACTGATCATGGCTCAAATGGCATCACAACCGTCGGTTAAATCAGCAAAGTAAGCAGATAATAATAATAATAATAATAATAATAATAATAATAATAATAATAATAATAATAATAATAATAATAATAATAATAATAATAATAATAATAATACACTTCTGTTGAGTTATTTTTTTCCCACAGTACGATTAAAAATTATTGGAACCTATTAAATTTATAAAAAAACCTAAATTATTTTTTTCAGTACTCTCAACATTTATCCACTTGTTCCATTTTCGGGCTAATACAAATAATGTGTCATTTCCAAGCTTATAAGTAATTTATAAGTCGAATTAAAAAATAATTGATAAAGAGATATTAAATTTACTTATAAATTAAAAATAAGCAAATAATTAGTTATATTGTAACTAACTAATTATTATTAATATTAGTAATTTTATTCAAATATGTAATTATTTATTTAAAAATAAGTTTAATACTTATGAATACTTCAATTTATCAATTATTTTATATGAGCTAAATCAAACAAGACATAACTCAGTTCATTTTTTACCAACTAATTTAGAACTATCATCTTTATGATATTAAAGTGCACAAGTCAAATAACAAGAGAAACGAAATTACCGTAGTTATGATGCTCCAAGATAATATAATATTTAACAAGAGAAATTAATTATGCTTATTGAATATATCATTTATTAATTATAATTATCTAGTAGAAATAATTAATCTGTCAATTAGGTAAATGATAATTAATGAAGTGGTCAAACGATGATTAGTAAATAGATTTTTTTTGTATTAGTTGATACTTGATATCAAATACAAATATTTTTTTTGGTACATTTTTTACATATTATACGTCAAAACTACAAATATTATAATAGTATTTTCCTCCCCCTCAAGCACTGTAACGAAAGGTCACGCCACTAAAAGTGGGTAAATCAATTTTGTAGTTTTATATTGTGAACTTGAAATTCAAATTACATTTTTTTTACTATGAAAAAGTGACCGCGACTAATTATAGACATTATATTATAATTAATTAAAGGGTATGGATAAAATTGTTTGTTATGAAAGATACATTGCACACCGGTTGCACCATCACATGCCCACACCGGGACGAAGGATTTTGGCTCAGTCGCGTCGTGTCAGGAGCAAGGTAAGAGGGATAACGCGTCCACCGGCAGTATGATAGAGGTCCCTAATTGGTGTGCAAGAAAATTTCGACCGAATGGGAAAACTTATTTGAAAAAATGGATTCGAAAAAAATAAAAAATTAGAGATCGAATACGATTTAGAATAATTTTTAAATAGAATAAAATTTGTCTATTTAAATTAAGACTCCACCGAAAAAAATCGTGGGCCCGTGGAGTCGATTTTATTTATTAATTTTTATTTATATAATTAATTTATATGTAATCAATTATTTTATTATTAGTGTAATAATTTTTTATATAGCTTAATATATTTCTATCACATTATAAAATTTTAATTTAATAGTTCTGACAGTGTATCCTATATTTAATTATAAAATTAAATAAGTTAATTTTAATTTTAATTTTAATTTATTATATTTTTGAAAATATTATTTATTAAAATAAGAGATAAAAAATCATTCGAAAAAATAGATCCATTATAGGATGGTTTTTCTTTTTTCTAAATGATTTTAGGACGACTTTTATTATTTTAAAAACCAACTCAAAAAATAATAGATAGTTTTTTAGATCGAAAAATCGATCCGATTTGAATCACTTTCACCCTTAGTCCCTAAACCCTAGATTTATATATTTCATATTTATAAAAAATGATTAATAATATAAAGAGATGTTTTATTTCATAAATTAATGTCATTCACAATTTCACATATTATATATTGTAGTAGTACTATTTATAACTTATATTAATTTTCTACGCATATAATGGAATAAATGTCATGTTTATTGAGTAATTTTATATATACTATAAATATTTAAAATATAATACTAATTAATATTTCGTAAAAGTTTAATTATGTATGTCTTTGTCGGACTTCTTGGATGGTTTTTATATTTAAAAATTGCCTTTTGTGTCGGTCTTTTAGGTTTTCTATTTTTTTGGTTTTTTTTTTCTTACACACCCCTACTGGTCACGTCCCTTTCATCTAAAAAAAATTTACAAAAAATGACCCAAATTTAAATTTGAGATCAAGATCACGTGGAATTCTTCATTTCACACTTTGAACCGGACCGAAACCAGAATAAATTTTGATTATTAAATGGCTTATTTAAATTGTAATTTTTGAGTAGGTTAGATAGAATATAGAGGATGAGAATATTTAAATTTTATTTGAATACTTTTCTTACAAGGTGGAATGGTTTAGTTCTCCCAACATTATATATTTTATTTTATCAAATTGATGAAATAAGAATAAATTAATAATTTTAAACTAAATTAATCATATATATAATATATTAGTAAAATAATTTTCATTTATATTTATCTCCATTTTTCTTAAATAACTTTCTCTCGTGTTAATAGTACATCAATAAAATAAATTTTATTTATGTGTGTAATTATTTATTGATTTGAATATTTTTATTTAGTGGTTATTATATTTGTATAGACTAGTTTATATATTTTAAATATCTTTTACGTAATTACATAAGATTTATATACTATTATGATTATTAAAAATATATTTAAGAAACTAGGATGTCTTAAATTTTATCCTTGTATTATTTCAGTTTAGACCGATATATTTTGGTCTTGATCAGGTAGTATCAGGGTCATTTTACCACCAATAGAAGTTGGAGTCAAGTGAATAATAGCTTCTTATTGTGTAGTCGCTTGTTGTAATCAAGCGTATTCTCTGGAGTGATACTAAATTAATTAGATTTGATGATGAATTAATATTTAAATTTATGATTAATGTACATAATTCTTAGCGGAATATGAGTTATATGATCGGTGTCGATTTTTAAACACTGGGTTGACAATAAAAAAAAGAGATTATGATCATTTTTTTATATTAGCTCGGGGTCAGATGAGCAAATTCAAATCTTAAATCTGATATCGACTTAGGTTCTGTTTGGCAACACCAAAACTAATATTTGAAGTAGCGTTTAACAGTTTAAACATTAAATTTTTTTATTTTATAAATGATAAAAATAAGTAGAGTTTAACATTTCATGCAAAAATATTGAAAAACTAATTCTACTAGAATTTAGCGAGTAGATATTATCATTTTATAAAATTTTCTAATTATTATTATTATTATTATTATTATTATTATTATTATTATTATTATTATTATTATTATTATTATTATTATTTGGGGAGTGGGGGGTGGAGGGTCATGAAATTAATACATCAGAAAGTAATGTAAATTATCCTTTTCATTATTATTGAATTTATTGCATAAAAGCAGGTTAGAGAGAGGACGAACCACAATTGTAACTTGTCTTTATCCAAACGTATCATAATATAGACAGACTACATGATGATAATGTCAAAATTCATAACAACGTTCACCAAAAAAACAAAAAAAAAACTTCCAAGTGAATCATACTATACCACAACATCTTTATATTGTCCATGAATGATACAGTTGCTTCAGTAAGCAGGGAAATCATGATTCAACTTGGACAAGTTGATAGAATTCTGATGACATTTTGATCACAGGAATCTTCTTCAGTACAACTAAATTATAAGGGATACTTTTCAGAACCCCTTAACTTTGTCCTTCGTTTTGTTCCAATGTCGACATGGTAACAACAAAATAGAAAAAATGGATTCCTTGAAATTGATCAGGGTGAAGGAAATTTCCTTTATAATGTTCAACAACAACAACAAAGTCTTATCCCACTAGGTGGGGTCGGCTATATGGATCATACGACGCCATTCCGCTCTATTAGTAACATATTCGTTGATCCATGTTCATAAGATTCGACAGGGTTTTACGCTGGCTGTCGGGGCCTAACACAACCCTCCTCCTTTATCCGGACTTGGGACCCAATACTTGTAGTTAATATCAAAGCCACCTTCTTTCCACAGTTCTATTTATCAGATGTAGTAACTGCAAGTGTCAAACAGAAAAAAAAATGGAGTTAAATTGAGGAAAATAATGGAAGAGGCAAGAAAATGCAAAAAGATGAACACCATCCACAAGTCACACGTTAGATCATTTAAGCACACTAAATAAGTATTATGAAGGCAGTGTAGCTTTCTGTTGCCAATTTTCTATAGGAATCAAATGTCAAATATTGTTTAAAACGAAAACAGATTACTCTTAACCTCAACTAAAAGACAATGTTGCTTTGTTAAGGAAAGCTTTGAAAATATATATTAGTTAGAAGTAAAAAAAAATTCCTAGACAATCTTGAGTGTTCACCTCAAATTCCTCCTATTGGTTTATTAATTAAAGTCACAGATTGTATTTGTTTAATTATTAACCACAATTTTATTAAATTAGATGTGCTATCAACTTTTTTTTTACTTCATTATTAACATTTTCTTTATCACACGAGCAAGGTGATCTTTATTTATCTCAGTATGATCAATGTTTAAGATCACTGACTGATCAAACAAGAAGTTGGAGAGGTGGATCCTCTCCGAACAGTGTCATTCCAAGATCCAGTGTTATGAGTGGATGATATCAAAGAACTGAACAAGCATATGGCCCACTTCACATGAAATCATGCATTGATCGTTACAGTCCTGTTTGGATTCTTTTTCTACTTGTTTGGGGGTGAAATTAAATTGTTGATAAGCATGCCTGCCCTGTGTTTCTTTTGGGATGTGCATACAGCATGCATCCAGGGGTGCACTGTTCTCATGAAGGTCCCCAAGAGGCCTTTCTCTTGCAATTTGCACAGCGTCTTTGATGATATATGTGGACTGCTGGACTCCAAGCTTTTCATCCTCCTCTCACAAGTGCCTCAAAGCATTAAGATCAGGACATGCTTGTTTTTTCGGGTCATGATGGAGCTCTGGTTTCCTTAATAAAGTTGGCATGGCCATTCCATCTCTGGTCCCCTAAAAGCAGTTGCTACTTGCTTACAGGGGCCTTCACGGACCAGCAACCAGTCACCAAAAAAAAGTTGATCATCCTTGGACTTCATTCATCATATCTTTCTTCTTTCCTGAAAGTATACTGATATTTTATGCTTAGATAAGCATACCTTGCATACTTGATATGTACTCTAGTTTCAGCTTATTTAGTTTGACATCAATGACACTTGCAGCTAGCTTGTAAAAAATTACATGGAGCAGTTTAACATGATAATTATAGAATTTGTCAGGAGGGCTGTTGCTTTGGAAGTTTACACTTTACAGGAACCATTACTTAATGTACTGCATGGATGCAGTACCTGAGTACTAAAACAAACTAACAGTCAATTGATTGAATTGGGACCAGGGGATACAAAAATGGTATCATTATCAACAATTATATATTAATTATTGTCAACATTATCATTCATTATTATTAGAAACAAACACCAACTTGTGATTGCTACTTCGAATGGTTTAGCTTTATATTGGTCCCCGGTGCTCTGTTTTGTGGTCAAGCTTTTATAACAATGTCCATATCTAAAACTATAGATGACCTGAACAATGTGGTGGCTTAGTGGCCTCCGTTTCTGGACATGAATAACTGTTAACCATGCTTCTAAATGGCCACAACTCTGATTTTTTGCTGGCAGCAGAAAATTACCCAAGTTACATCTTCTCCTAATTATAATTTTACAAGGCCCCACTTTCATCAGCAGCAAATAATGCAATTGGCAAGTAGGTGAGTGAACTCTGTGCCCCAACTGCCATGTCTCTCAAAAGGATATTAAGCAAGTCTTTGTGCACAAGTTAGCTGAGCAGAGTGCACAAGTGCTCTTAAATAATTGATGGTAGGTATGACTTGCTCGTCTGCTCCTTGTATAGTTACCAATGTCCATCAGATCAGATATGAGGCATTCTGGCCTAATCCATTGCCTAAAGTTGATTGATGCAACAAGTCTTTTCTTCTCTCCTCTTTTTTTTGCCCAAATTTCGAGGAGGGAGATAAACATTATAGCAAGATGTGACCTGCATTGCCACTTTGATTTGATTCCAATCATGCATATTATGTGGAGAATAAAGGTTAGGAGAGTCCTGCATTATGTTCCTTGCTGTTATGAGTTGAAGTGCAGTGCATGCACTCAATGGGCTGAGAAGGATTAAAATAGGAAAACAAAATATCGTACTCAATTAGGTGAAATTAGAAAGAAGGAATGAATTGTTAACTATATAAAATTGTAACTTCATAATTTGAGATTAGAGAATGAAAAAAAAAGTGTTAGTAAAAAAAAAAGAAAAAAAAGAGAGATATCATTTCCTTACGCTTTTTCTTTTGGATGGTCCTGTGAAAGGAAAAGGGCGGTTTTATACTTGAATGAGTACTCCTGATTCCTGAACCATCTCCGCACCTTTTTGAACTGCCCAGTTATATCGATCAGACATCAATAAGCCTTTAACTGCCCCCATTATGTCAGACAAATTCACGCAGTTATGAGCATAGGAAACAAGGAATGCTTAACATCGGTTGGTGTTAGTAATTCTAGAATCGATTTCTTGAATCATTATTTTGATCAAGGGAATCATTCTGGTGCGGTTTGGTTTGTGAATACATTAGATAGAATAGGGTCATATGTTCGGCTGAATAGACAGTGCATGTAACACGACAATCGATATCGTCCTGTTTTATTCTGGTGAAATAAGTTGATGGCAAATGACTTGTTTTCGTGAAATACGCGATATTCAACCATTTTCGTCGAATACTCCAACTCGAAAAACACACACCGACAAGATTAAATATGTATTGGGCTCCGTGCATTCGTTGTGGACACTTGCTCCTATTCCATGCACCGTTTGATAAAAAATGATCGAATAAAGTCCTATTTCATTGTATATTCGTGAACCAAACGACCCAATTTAGAATGACAAATAACACTTTAGATATGAGAAGATAAATAATTTGTTGGCATTTTCTTTCTGCACCATCTCTTCTTACAATCCATCCCTTCTGCACATACGTGCACTAACACACTACGAATACATGCACGTACGTTCATCTTATTTAAGATGAAATATGATGTATGGAAAGTGGATTAATGCTATGATAAAATACACTATTTTGTAGTGGTGTTTAATGGATCAATTCATTGGATAATTCTAATAGACAAACTCGTCTAATAAAAGGAAAAAGTAAAAAAAAAAAAAACACCAACAAATGTAAAAAATAAAAGAGAATATCATGAAACATTAAAATATGTACGAATTATATATGTGTTAAGAATATAAAATTAATGATGTTGATCTTTTTAATTAGTTAAATATTGAGAAAAATTTGTTAGCACATCAAATTTAATATCAGAAGGAGTTCAAATCTCGTTAAGCTCTTATTAAAAAATAATTTTCTCTCTTTAATTATTCACGTGTTGAGCTTGACTATGATAAAAAAATTGTCAGCAGTCCACACGGATAAAATTAATGATGAGTGTTAAGAATATAAAATTAATGATGTTGCTCTTCCTAATGAATTAAGCTTTTAAAAAAATTGGTTAACGCATTAAATTTAACAATACGAAGAAAAACTAATGATCAATTAATTTTCATTGTTTTTAAATATACGAGAAAGAAAAATGATATAGAAAGTGAAAAAAATAGTGTTTGACAAGTAGGAAAAAAATGTTAAAATATTAAAATGATAAATATTATAAAAGATAAGCCGCTCGTGATAAACATTAACAGGTTGAACAAGTTTAAAAATTTTATAAAAAAAGTTATGGAATGGTTTCGCTGCTTGACCCATAATTTTGTGGAGTGAAATCTCTAGTTCCACGTTCCCATAAAATTTTGATTTACTAAATCCATTAGAAATTTGTCGTAAACAATTCTTCTTCTATTGTTTAAGAAGGACATGGCAAGGTAAATGCAATCTGATTCAACATATAGAACATTTTATATCTAACCACAACTAAATCTTATCCAAGTCAGTTGAGTTCTAATTTGAAACATACGTGGCATGCTGTTTTGGCCCTCAACACACACAATGTCTAAAAGCTCCAAAATGGTAAACACTTTAATTTGAAATGATACTACATTATAAACACTTTCCACAAACGTTCAATATCTCTTAAGGAAAAAAAAATCGACGTCAATATTGTGCCCAAAATAAAGTTGATTTGGAAAACAACGCAAGATTCTATTGAAAAAAAAAAATCAAATGTCACAAATAATTACAATGACTTTATCCTTTTGGAAATGACAACAAAAAAAAAGACATTCTTAAAAGATTATTTTTCCACACCCCTAAGTTTTTGAGAGCCCAATGGGCCGGATAGCCTTGCAAGATCCAATGTTGATTTTGAACCAATTTGGTTTGGTTTAGCTAGCTAGCTCTAGTATTTAGATTTTGGTAACAAATAAATAAACATTCAATTTGGAATCCCCAATAGCGAGAGTAATAAGTCATTAAGTTTAAAATTTTCTTATTTCGAGTCTTTCACCATATTCAAAACTGATTATAATTAATATGTTCTTTTGAAAAATGTTTATTTCATGAAATATTATTGGATGTTCCCATTTTTTTTTAATGTTGATCTTATATAAGTTCTTGATGGTTAACTTTGGAAAAAAAGGACCATCGTCCTTCATGAGAAAAAGTGTGTGTGGAAAAGAAAGTTTGATACTTGAATAGAAAAAAATTCATTCTTGGCACACCATTAATTAGCCGACCAGATGTGTTCATTAAAAATTTTACAATTGATCATATGAAGTCAAAGAAAGTAATTTTCATTCTACTGAATGGATAAGCCAACCCTAATCCTAATAGAAATTATGAGTACTACATTGTCAGGATCATCGACCGAGGAAGAACAACTGAACGAAGCATCGACAATAAAAAATTTCCAACTGTGACAATTATCAATCGACAAATTCAATGATAAATCGAGCATTAGGCTAACATATAGTGATAACTAGCTTCCAATTGCAACCGCTTTAACTCTTACAACAATATTGGATGATGAAAAATCTATAAAAGAACCTCAATAAATTTTCTTTCTTGTGAAAAATGTGTGTTTTGGTAGTCAAATCAATTGTTAATTATCTTTCAACTTTTAGATCACACTTTGATCATGGAATTTGTAATTCTCTATCTTTTACTCTTGAACTAAAGTAATATTATGGGGGCTAGGAGTGTTTAGACAATAAAGTTGATTGACCTATTGTATAATAAAATTTTATCTTTACAATAGGTCGATTGACTTGCTTCGAGTGCTACAACTTATAATTAAAAACTGAGCTCTATACTCCTTTTAGCCGAAAGTGCTTGAACAACATTTGTTATAAATTTGTATGAATTTGAGAGATGTTTGTCTAATAGGTTCACCTCAACTCTTAAAAGAATAAAAAAAAAGTGAGTTGTAAAGGTGTCCTTTACTTGGATGAAGAATGTTCTCTCGATTTCAAAGTTTAAAAGTACAAAAATAAGTAGTCTAAGGAGTAAAAGAAAGTGTTCATTCTCCACTTCTCACTTAGTTGTTTGCTACCCTTTGGATCTTATAAAAAAAGTGGAGGGATCATCATCCCTAAAAAAAATGTTGTAAGATTCAGCATGTTTCAAATTGGACGAGGTCGAACAAATTAAACCGGACGGTCAAATCGAATAAGAATAAATTAATATAAGATGATTAAAATAATAAATAATGAATTTTTATGATTTGTATATCCATAACAATATATCAAAGATTGGTCTTAACTTTGAATTGAAAAAATTAAAATGAATAATCAAAGAGAAAGTGGAAAGAGAATTGAATTATTTATCTCTCAAACATATTTTAAATTAAAAGCACACAAATTAATTTAAAAAATAAAAATTTATTATGAATGAAATAAATTAATCAAATACTTTACGAAAGAAAATAAAAAAAACTAAAACTTTAAAGTGTGGTTGAAAACATTTAAACTTTTTATTTTCACCCAACTCAGTCACTCAAACTCGCCACGTTGACTAGTTGAACTTAGGTTTTGACCAGATTTGATCGGATCAAAATATATCAAACTCTTTTTCAAATTTCAGTCGACTCATGGGCCATTTGTAATCCCGGACATGAACCAATCGGGCTGGCCGGGTTGGGTATGACAACATTGCTAAAAATATGTTTATTGAGTATTCACGAGGATTGGTGTCGAGAAGAGTGATGGGATGCCCCCAAGCAACATTTTGTGTTGGGAGTTTTCACATCACTTCTTTATTATTTATTATAATATATGTTTAATATTACATAGTTTCCTTGTCACAAAGTTATATATATATATATATATATATATATATATATATATATACACACACACACACATATAGGATTTAATGGGGTCCTCCTCCCTGTAAGGGGGGAGGAAACCCCTCCCCCCATCCGCGCCCGTCGGATGGAGATCCGACGGGCGCGGGTTTGTTGGACGGTATAGGGTAATAAACTCGGTTTATTTTTGTCAAAATCAATTTTTTCGGACCACGCTCATCTCTCTTCTCCCTCCCTCTCTCTTCACCCTCTCCCTCTCTCTTCTCCCTCCCTCTCTCGCTCTCCCTCTCTCGCGCGCGCATCTCTCTTCTCCCTTTCTCTTTCCCTCTCTCGCCCGGCGTCGGCGGCCGGATCTGACTGCGGGCGGCCAGATCTGGCCTCTCGACGGCCGATTTGGCGCGGGCGGCCAGATCTGGCCGCCCAGCGGCTGCCCGCGTCAGATCGGCCACATCACCGTGTCGGATCCTCGCATGCCGCCGCCGCACCGACGCCGCCGGACCCTCGCATGCTGCCGCCGCACGCCGCCTATCGTGTGATTTTTTATTTATTTAGGATGAATATTGTCAAAGTTTGGAATTTGAGAATGTAAATGATTCATGTCGATGTATGAAAAATGTAATTTGAGAATGTAATTGATTCATGTCGATTTAATTGATTCATTGTAATGTGTTTATGCCGATGTTGATTTATGAAAAATGTAATTTCATTGTAATGTGTTCTACATTTGGATAATTGATTCATGTCGATGTTGTAATGTGATATAAACGTATGTTCTGAGTATGTGATACAAATGTCATTGTAGAGTATGTGATACAAACGTTGTTTCGAGAATATGTAGAATATGTGATACAAATGTCCCGAGTATGTAATACAAACGTCGTTTCCGTTCCATCGTTTACGAAATACAAACATGTCGTTCCACGAATATGTGATACATATGACAGATGAAAAAACATGTAAAAGTGTATCAATCATGTCGTTCCGCGAATATGTGATACATATGACAGACGAAAAAACATGTAAAAGTGTATCAATTCCAAACGGATTTAATGGGGGTCCTCAACCCCTCCCCCCATCCGCGCCCGTCGGATGGAGATATGATGGGCGCGGGTTTGTTAGACAGTATAGGGTAATAAACCTGGTTTTTTTTGTCAAAATTATTTTTTTTCGGACCGCGCTCATCTCTCTTCTCCCTCCCTCTCTTGCTCTCTCTTCACCCTCTCCCTCTCTCATCTTCCTCCCTCTCTCGCCCGGCGTCGATGGCCAAATCTGGCCGCTCGGCGGTCGGATCTGCGCTCGATGGCCGATCTGGCGCAGGCGGCCGGATCTGGCCGCCAAGCCGCTCTCGCCGAGGCCGCCGCCGCTCTCGTCGAGGCCACCGCTCTTGCCGAGGCCGTTGCCGCTCTCGCCCCCGTCCGCCGCTCTCACCAAGGCTGCCGTCGCTCTCACCCCTGTCCGCTGTTCTCGCCGAGGCCGCCGCCGCTCTCGCTCCCGTCCGCCACTCTCGTCGAGGCCGCCGCTGTTCTCGCCACCCTCCGTCGCTCTCATCGAGGCTGCCGCCGCTCTCGCCCCCGTCCGTCGCTCTCTCTCACTCGCAACCTCCGCCGCCACCGCCTCGCCCACTCACAGCCTCTGTCGCCGCCGTTGTCTCGCCCACTCGCAGCCTTCGTCGCCACCGCCCTCTCGCCGTCGTCGCCGCCACCTTGCAGCCTCGGCCGCCTTTCCCACTCGCCGCGATCACCGCCCCGCCGCGTAGATGATTTGGATGTAATCCGACAAAGTCACTTGTAATCCTAAGAGTTCGGAAATTAGTTAAGCTTATTTGGAATTAATACACTTTTACATATTTTTTCGTCTGTCATATGTATCACATATTCGCGGAACGACATGATTGATACACTTTTACATGTTTTTTCGTCTGTCATATGTATCACATATTCGCGGAACATGTGTCATATGTATCACATATTCACGGAACGACATGTTTGTATTTCGTAAACGACAGAACGGAAACGAAGTTTGTATTACATACTCGGGACGTTTGTATCACATATTCTCGGAACGACGTTTGTATCACATACTCTACAACGACGTTTGTATCACATACTCATAACGTACGTTTATATCACATTACAACATCGATATGAATCAATTATCCAAATGTAGAACACGTTACAATGAAATCACATTTTTCATAAATCAACATCGGCATAAACACATTACACTGAATCAATTAAATCGACATGAATCAATTACATTCTCAAATTACATTTTTCATACATCCACATGAATCAATTACATTCTCAAATTCCAAACTTCAACAATATTCATCCTAAATAAATAAAAAAATCACATGACAAGCGGCGTGCGGCGGCGTCATGCGAGGGTCCGGCGACGTCGGTGCGGCGGCGGCATGTGAGGGTCCGGCGGTGTCGGTGCGGCGGCGGCATGTGAGGGTCCGGCGGTGTCGGTGCGGCAGCGTCATGCGAGGATCCGGCACGGCGATGTTGGAGAGCGGCGGCGGCCTCAGCGAGAGCGGCGGAGGGTGGCGAGAACAGCGGCGGCCTCGGCGAGAGCGGCGGAGGGTGGCGAGAACGGCGGCGGCCTTGACGAGAGCGGCGGACGGGGGCGAGAGCGGCGGCAGCCTCGACGAGAGCGGCGGACGGGGGGCGAGACCGGCAGCGGCCTCGGCGAGAGCGGCGGAGGGGGGCGAGAGCGGCGGTGGCCTCGGCGAGAGCGGCTGGGTGGCCATATCCGGCCGCCCTTGTCAGATCTGATGCGGGCAGCCAGATCCGGCCGCCCGTCAGATTGGCCACTGAGCAGCCAGATCTAGCCGCTCGCAGTCAGATCCGGCCACCGAGGTGGCCGATCTGACGCAGGCAGCTGCTGGGCGGTCAGATCCGGCCGCCCGCGCCAAATCGGCCATCGAGCGGCCAGATCTGGCCGCCCGCAATCAGATCCGGTCGCGGAGCGGCCAAATCTGGCCGTCGACGCCGGGCGAGAGAGGGAGGGAGAAGTGAGATGAGCGCGAGAGGAAGGGAGAAGAGAGAGGGAGAGCGAGAGAGGGAGGGAGAAGAGAGAAGAGCGCGGTCCCAAAAAAATTGATTTTGACAAAAAAAATCGAGTTTATTACCCTATACCGTCCAACAAACTCGCGCCCGTCGGATCTCCATCCGATGGGCACGGATGGGGGGACGGATTTCCGGGAGGACCCCCATTAAATCCTTATCAATATGGTCATCCAATTCACCTTGTAATGCAAGCACGCAAATTTAAATATATACTTATTATGAATGAAACAAATTAGATCCTCAAAAATTAAAACTCGGTAGAGAAGGATTAATGTTTTATTGGTGGAGAAGGATTAACGTTTTTTTTTATTTTTATTTATTTTCACCTGGCCGGAATACTCAAACTCGTTTGGTTATTAGTTAAACTCGGGTTACGATCGGATTTAACTTGATCAAAGTAAGTTAAACACTTCTTGAGATTTCAATCGACTCATGGACTATTTTAAGTTCCAAACATAGGCCTAACCAATCGAGTTGGGCCAAAAAATATGTTCACAGAGGATTCACAAGGATTGATGCCAAAAATAATCATGAATGCTTCCAAGTCCCAAGCTACATTTTTTGTGTTTAGGCTTTGACGTCACTTCTTTATCATCTATAACAATGTATGTATAATATTACATAGTTTTCTTGTTATAATAAAATATATAATGTTGCATTATAGGGGTGAAAATAGTTCGGGTTGGATTGGGTTTTCGGTTTAAAAAAATTAACCTCTATTTTCCGAGTCAGTTTTTAAAATTAGAAAAATCACCCTAACATTTTGAAAAAATAAAAACCACCTTCTAGTGAGTTAATTTTTTCGAGTGAGTTTTTTGGGGTCCTAGTTTTATATAATTATATTTTAAAAATATATTTAATAAACTAAATTTAGTATACAAATATTAGATTTTATATAAAAAATAAAATATATTACTAAAAAAATTAAAGTTATTAAATTATATTTTGGTAATGTGATAGAAAGTAAGAAATTTTATACAAGAAATATTATATCTATAATAAAAGAATTAATAACATATGTATTAATTATGTAAATAAAAAAATCATAAATAAAAAATGGGCTCCATGGGCCCATACAATTTTTTCGGGTGGGGCACTAATTTTAGCGGGTGGATTTTAATTTATTAAACCCATCTTAAATCATATTCGGATCCCTAATTTTCAGTTTTTTCGATTCAATTTTTTTAGGTCGAGTAGAATTTTCGAGTTAGTCAGGTTTTTCTTACACCCCTATTACATTGTATTATTAAAAATAGTTTTAGTGAAAGTAAATTTCAATAATGATCACCCAACTTCACTTTATAACGATCATCAAACTTCATAAACATTTCACTCGTGATTATCGTAACCAATTATCGCCTATTTATCGATGGATCATTAAAGTGACACCACATCAATGTTCTCTCTCCTCCATGTGAGATTTAAACAAATAAAAAAGTCATGTCATCATTTTTCTTTCTCAACCATTCAAACTTATTTAGACACGATCATTTAACTTTTCAAAATTATAATCATGATCATCATTAACAAACTAAAATAATAAAAAAAACATCAAAAGAACTAAAGACACTTGGATCAATGAGACATGATTTGGGAATGGCTTAGTCGGGACTGACAACCCATTTTTTAAATATTATATATATAATTATAATAAATATTAAATTAAGGAAAAAAATATAAAATTTGGATTAATAAAAAAGAATAATAAATAATATAATATATTATATTATTATATATATAATATTATTATAATATATAATATAGTTATAATGTATCATTAAATATATAAATATATAAATAAATACCTTTGTGCTAGGCCCGCGCTCATCAAGCACATGTAGGGCCATGCTCAGTACCCCGTTAGGCAATCGAGCCCGACGACATCTTGTGTGATTTTTTTATTTTTTAATTATAATATTTTTATTAATCCAAATTTTAGAGAAAAATGTAATCAATATTTTTATTTTTTTATCTTCCTTATTTAACAATGTTTCATTATTATAATATTATATATTAATAAAAAAAATTAGGCGGACTGACCTTATTGGATCATGCCTAAACCGTGCTTAATCGATCCAAGTGTCTTTAGTTTTTTTATTATTTTAAATTTTTAGCGGTGATCGTGACTGAAATTTTGAAAAGTCGAATGCCGATATAGATACGAAAATAAATTTGAGTGGAGGAAAGAGAAAAATATTGACGTAACTTTTTTATTTTTCAACAAATTTGACATGAATGAGAGAGAAAATGTTGGATCTAAGATTTTATAATTTATGATCTTACTACACCTAATCGATTTTGATTTTATCATTAGGATCTTATCTATAAGCTCTTAACGTGATCTTAATTTTGATCATACGATCTTACAATATTATTCAATCTTATACGATTCCATGTGATTAATATAATTATTTAAGTATTAATAAATTATATATTTATGATAATAATGATTGATTTAAATGAAGTTTAATATATTTTCTTTTCTTTTATTTGTTATGATGTAATTTTGCTTAAGAATCAATCAAAGTATGATACAAATTAATCAAAACTAGAATTATTATTTTTAATGCTTATATTTATGAATATGTAAAATAGATCATAAAATCTTACGATTTTCTATCTTATGACTCTCCTCGAATTTTATATAACATGCCACATAAGCGATAAATAAACAATAACTAGCTGTGATACTGAAAATGTTTCTGAAGACCGTGTTGTTACAAAATATAGTTGAATGATCATAAATTTATTCGTTTTATTGATCATTGTTGTCGTGATAGGAGAAAAATATTAAAATATTTTTGTTGATATAAAATGCGAGTAATCCAACTTGTTCGCTCAATCAACCCAACCTAATCCAAAAAGATTTTGGATCAAAAGTCGACCGATCTCGAAATTTTTTAGGTCAAACAAGGAGTTAAAGAGAATTATAATATGATGACCCCACTTGATTGTCCCCAAAACAATAATATTAATATTTTAATAACTATTTTAGATTGTTTAATTAAGTACTAAATAATAGTAATGTTTTGTGTTTAATTTTATTTATGTAAACTAATATTTTTATTCTATTTCTAGACTTATATTTTCCTTAAATTAATTTAAAAAACTAAAGTTTTATATTAAAATTATATTTATTTCGAAGCTTACTAATTTAAATTATATTAAAGTTTTGGGATCAAACTCGAGCGACTCAAACCTGATCCAACCCACGATCATTGAAAATGAACGAGACAAAAAAAAAACACTCGCATGTCTGAGACCTTAAAACGTGTCATTTAATGGGCCCAGGCCTCCCAAGCCCATTATTAAGAACAGGTTGACGCGAATCACGTGCTTTATTGCGAAGACGGTTTCGCACGCGAGATAATGAGTTCCCCAGAACACCCCTCACGCGGATTCGGATAGCACCACCGGAGCTCCCAAGTAAATTAACTATGAAGTAAAGGGTAGAACCCTCATAATAAATTGTCGAGCTACAAGTAAACCGCCTACGAGCCCGAACCAAAATCTCCATTGCTTTTCTAGTTTTCCCCGTTCCACTTTGCCTTCTCCACCCTCTTCGACTCACTCGAGAAGGCAGAGAGCCAAAGCAAATAGGTATCACATTCTCTCCGACTCCGACGATCGCTTCTGCAAAACCCTTCGATTTCCGAGTTTTGTGTTCTCGATTTCGACATGTTTGGCTTCGATCTGATGGATTGGCTCGTCTCCTCCGTTTTGTTTGCTTGATTTAGGGTTCTAGTTGAGATGCTGCAGTGCTTCCTTCTCCGCCAGTCTTTTTCATGATATCTGAGGGTTTCGGGGTTTTTTGTTGATTTCTGATTCGCTTTTGGTGTTAAGAGGGTTTCCTTGCTGCATATTCAGGACGCTAGGATGGCGGGAAAAGGAGGGAAGGGGCTTCTGGCTGCTAAAACGACGGCAGCGGCGAACAAAGACAAGGACAAGAAGAAACCGGTCTCCCGCTCTTCACGGGCCGGTCTGCAGGTGAACCATGTCCTTAGACCTTTCCGAGATCTGCGCAATGGAGTTATCGCTGTTTGCTTGATTTTATTGTGTGAATATATCTCTGTTCCCTGATACGCAATGGAGTTATCGCTGTTGGGATCGCATGTATGGATACCCGTTGTTCTGTGCAAACTTTTCTTTTTGTGATGGACGTTAAACACAGCTTGTGTGGCCTCGTGTATGTTGACTCTGTTATCATATCGATTTGGAGCAGCTGAATTTCACTTTCCTGTCTTGAAATTGTCTGCCTCTTCTATATTAGATATTACGGTTCCTCCTAAAAAATTAGATGGCATGCTTTAATAAATTTTGGACTATGCGTGAAAATTTTATTTGAGGAGTAAGGAAGGTCGAACTATAAGAAGTGTAATTTGTGTCATGAAGAAACTGCATACGAGAGATCTCGAAGAGTTTTGGTCCTTTGAGAGAATGCTTATTAGACCATTTATGTCAGTGTCTGGTTGGCCGGACAACAGTTAGTTTAACCTTGTGACGTACAAGTTTTTTTCTGTGGTATGATCTGTTTATTTTTCAGGCAAACCAATTCAAAGAATATTTTGTTAGTTCAAGAATATTTTGTTTATTTTCTGCATATCAGTGTCTGGTAGGCAGTACAACAGTTAGCCCAATCTCCCTCCATCCTTTCATACAAAAAATCAAACCTGTTTAGGCTGAACTGAGCCAGAAATATTTTGTTAGATTCAGTTGGTCTACTTTGGCCCGTCTACAAATACACTGTTATCCTGCACTGATAGTACTTGCCATTTCGTTAGCTGTGCTGAAATGTGAGTATGTTATCATTGAAATGGTATGATGCCAAAGAGTTGACCTGAATGCAAGTCTTTGTTGCTCAGTAACATTGTGCCCTTCTCTGTACATTCTAGTAACTTATGTTTCGTCTCTGTCTACAGACAAATAGATGTTATGCTTTGTACCATTTTGGTCTATGTGCGAAAACTTTATTTCAGAGAGTAAGCAAGTTTGAACTCTTAAAAGTGAAATTTGTGCTGTGGGCAACTATGTAGAAAATTGGTTCTTAAAGAGAGTACCCAAGAGAGTTTCAAAAAGAAAAAAAAAAGAGAGTACCCAAGTCATTTTTTTATTCTTTCAACTTTTCTGCACATCTTCAGCACAACAGTAAGCTTGATCTGTGATTCCTCTCAAGCTTGATCTGTGATGTTTTTTTTTCTCTGCTCCATGATCTGTTTATCTGTAAAGCAAATCAATTCAAAGACTACCACTGGGAGAATTAGTGCCATCTTTGGGTCCCTGTAAACCGTTTTCTTTCTTCCTTGCGTTGTGGTAACACACTTCTAATAGCATTTTCTTTTGTGTACACTTCTAATAGCATTATGAGTCATTTTTATTTTATAATGTGTTTGGATTATGTGCTGGGAGAGATGACATGGTCGTAGGAATCCGTATGCCTCTCTCTCTTTCTCTGTCTCTCTCTCCCTCATACAAAAAATGAAGGTATCCATATGCTTTGTAAAGAGTTACTAGACTGGGTGGTGTTGTTACATTTAGGTTCAGTATTTTATTTGTCTCCCTTTTCCATTATTCTGCCTCCCCCCTCTACTACGTGTCTTCCCTCATTTTAACTTCCCTGCACCAAACTCTTTTCCTCATTTTAACGTTCTTCTCTGCCTCCGTCCCGTTCCTTCTTTCCTTTTGACCCATCACACCACACACCTATCTGTTTACACTGAGCTGGACAAAAGTTTGTTTGTGTAAGTTGGTTTAGTTCGACTTGCTTGATACTCTTTCCTTTCATCACTGCTCTCATATTTAATCTTGAAAAATAAAGAAACTCATTTGACTTTCCTTAGGTTGTTTTTTGTGGATATGTTGCCGGTTCTAATATTTTGTCACAAATTGATGTCATACCGCTTATGTTTGTTGCACACTGTGCTGAAATGTGGATATGCTATCTTTGTCATGCCATATTTTGAAATCATATGATTCCATTTACTCAGGTTGAGTGCTACTCTTTGTTGCTCAAAACATTGTGGCTTTTTCCTTACATACTGACAAGTTATGTTTTGCCTGTTGTTCCTTTTCTGTCTCCAAGTTGTCAAAATTTAAATGCATTTTTATGTGGTTTACACGCCTTTTCTTTTATCTGTGCATTTCAATTCATTTATCTTTGATTTCAATGTGCTGGCTTATCTCTCATGTAGTTCCCTGTTGGACGGATTCACCGACACTTGAAGTCAAGGATTGCAGCCAATGGACGAGTGGGTGCCACTGCAGCGGTCTATTCAGCAGCAATCCTTGAATATCTGACAGCAGAGGTCTTAGAACTTGCGGGGAATGCAAGCAAGGATCTTAAGGTGAAGCGAATTACACCACGGCATTTGCAGCTGGCCATCCGAGGGGATGAAGAACTTGATACACTTATCAAAGGAACTATTGCTGGTGGTGGTGTTATCCCACACATCCACAAGTCTCTTATCAACAAGTCTTCCAAAGAGTAAACTTGCCTTGTAGTTAGTGTCTTTATAGTACCTCCTAATCATAAGCGAATTATATGGGGCTTCTTGTAGTTAGTGTCTTTATAGCGTCTCCTAATTGTCAAGTTCTAAGATATGTTAACATGAGTGGAAACACCTATCTTTATGTTTTACATAGGTCGTCAAGTTTGTAAAAGATAGCAAGATGAATTAGACTGCGCAACTGCAGCATATACATTAGACTGATATCTTTAACAGTGGTTTATACGGTTCTTTGATTGGTTGTTATATTGGTACTAGGATGGATTTACATTTGCCACTAGTTGATAATTGTTTGTGGATCTTTCAGCAAATCCTTATCTGCGTAGGTACAGTGCAACGAGCTTTATTATTTTTTTTTGTTTTTGCGCGAATGCTTTCGTCCCCCTCGTTTGTTGCACAGGGTTTGCAACAGCTGTGGCACGCTCATAACTTATGTAGTTGTGCATCGCTATCGGACATCCAAAGTTAGTTTTATTTGTGACTTGCGAGTCGCAAAGTTCTGCCGTCTTTCGATCATGTACCTTTTTCTGCCGTGAGGGTTTGTTTTTCTGTTCTTTTAAGCAAATTTTAATGCCATTCATGTCTCTCGAGCACTTACCTGACTAATTTTACATTGGCTGTGTTTGGATGAAAATTTTAGTTTTAAATGGAAATTCTAATTTTAAATATAATGATTGAGAATCTAAAATTTAATTTGATAGATAAATTTTAGTGGGTGTTTAGATAAAAAGTAAGAATTATAAATATAATTTATTATTTTATGAGATATATCATAAATAAAAATATTAGATGTATTTATTTATTTAAAATTTACGTAAATTAAGATTCAAATATAATATGATCTTTTTAGAAAACAATTGAACATTTTAATAATAAAATTCTATTATAATAAATTTAATATTATACTAGGATTTTACATTAATTTTATTTAATTAATAAATAAATATAATATTTAGATCAATTCTGTTAATTAACATGATTTTTTTATAATTTTATTATACTAAAGTAACAACAACAACAAAGCCTTATTATACTAAAGTAGTAAGAAAATATTTTAAATAATTAATAAAACATTTTTTAATTATTAGGTCTAAATAATTTAAAATTTTAATTAATACAATATTTCTAATTAATTTTATAAACTGAATACTAATGTATTAATAAATAATAAATATATGTATGTTAAAAAATAATTAAAAGAAAAAAGTAAAAAAAATTAAAAAACTCAAATTCCAACAGAACTTTTTGCTGAACAAAATTGGAGCAAGTTCTATCCAAATTTTGTCATTAGAAATAATTGAGATGTTCCCTTATTAAGTTGTGTATAGAAAAAGAAAAAATCATATGTTTTATCTTTGGACAAGTATTCGCCTCGGCGTTTTCGCTTCCCACCCGTAAATTTCGTGGCGAGGGAACACAGCGGCTGAACTGATCCCCGGCCAAATTTTTCACACGATCCAAGCGTACAGGTGGCGGCTATGGACGGCCACGATTGACTTACACCCAAGTCGCTCCATTTGATCCCATTTGCCTTTTGCTTTCGTCCGCCAGATTCAAATTGGAGAAATCCTCTCCCAAAACACAGGCCAAAATTTTCCCGCTTAATATTTTTCGACGTACACTTGAAATCCCTTTCCATCCCGCCCTTCTCCATCTGCATTTCCTCTTTCTAATCGAAAAGAAAGATCCACTCCATCCTTGTTGTTGCTTTCTTTCCCCTGCCTTTCACCCTTACCCAGCTCTGCCCTTCGTCCTTCCTTTCTCGCCTTCCTGCAGTACCAAGGTCTCAGAGCTAGAGATGGCCGGGAAAGGAGGGAAGGGCCTTCTGGCGGCAAAGACGACGGCGGCAAACAAGGACAAGGATAAGAAGAAACCCCCGGTGTCACGTTCCTCACGCGCTGGTCTCCAGGTGACCTCCCTTTTGCCTCTGTTGCCGCCCTCATCAGTTCCTTGATAGGGTTGCATATCTTGCCCTTGTTTCGTCTGCATCTTTTGTTTTCTTTCTTGGTGCTTGTCCTGTGTAGTGTTCTTGTTTCCCTCCGCGTAACGTGATATGTACACCGTGAGGTAGGAAAAAATGTTTTCTTTTGTTTCCTATGCAGAATATTTTTCGAGAGGTTTCAACTCTTTTTTTCTCAGCGATTCTTCCGAATACTTGTTCAAGTCTGCGTTGCGCGGACAAAAATCCGTGCTTGATGAGAAATTTACTACTGCAAAAACACCAAGCAATTAAAGATGATAAATCCTCACGCCTGTTTTCGAATCTGCAGTTCCCCGTGGGTAGAATCCACCGGCAGCTGAAAACAAGGATCGCGGCAAATGGTCGAGTTGGAGCCACCGCTGCGGTCTACTCCGCGGCCATCCTGGAGTACCTCACCGCGGAGGTTCTCGAGCTCGCGGGGAACGCCAGCAAGGATCTCAAGGTGAAGCGTATCACGCCGCGGCACCTGCAGCTGGCGATCCGCGGGGACGAGGAGCTCGACACCCTCATCAAGGGCACCATCGCCGGAGGCGGCGTCATCCCTCACATTCACAAGTCTCTCATCAACAAGTCCTCCAAAGAATGAGGGGCCGTAGCTGCACGGCTTTCCTTCTCGTGTTCATGACGATTCCGGGACCTAACAAATTTGCCTCTTTAGTTACTGTTGGATTTCCTTGCTGTAAACTCACTAATCTTTTAGCTCAGGCGCTTTAATTCGTGTTACATGGTGATGACCTTTTGGACATGTCCTGCTCCTTGCTCTTCTCCTTTTTCAATTGTGATATCGTGAAGCTCCTGTGGATTCTGATAAGTGCAACAACAGAAAGTTGTAATGCTTCGAGTAGCTTTCTCTGTGTTTTATGTTCACTTCTTTCTAACGTTTTGGTTCTTGGTGTGTTGATCTTCATTGAATTATTCCCTAGTAAACGATGACAAATAATGGCGATTTATATTGCAACATGATCCATTATTTACTACAACATATTGTGTAATGCTACCAAGTGATGCCGGTTAGCAAGATCACAAAACATCTATATAAGGTAAGAAATATGGTACATGATCCATAAGATACTCAAAAGATCTGATTATTTATTTAAATTGTCCTCATTATTCACATGTTAATTAAACTAAAAAAATACTCAAGTGTTTTCTATTATAATCTTCTACTTATGTGGATTTGTCCATGTATTGTAGACCTATGTTCTAGTTCTATTCATGCTACAAGTGTTTAAAACCTGAAAGATTGATTGAAACTTACGAAAAACACAATCACATGCAAGTCTGTTAAGAAAATTGGATAGTTGGAAGTTCAGCAAAATTGAAGGAAAAATTATATGAAATGTCTTTCAAACGCTTGTTTAACATTGTCTTCTAACTTTAATTTATAACACGAATGTTTTTCATTTTTTAACTCATTACACTAAATGTTCTTTTCACTATCAATCGTCTGGTTCTCGGTCTTTCTCGATCACATAGTTGATATGATGTTGACGCAACATTTTCTCTCTTTTTCACATGAGTATTTATTGATATGATAATATTAAAAAATAAAAATGTCAGGAAGAGAACTTAAATATTTCATTGAGTATATATAAAATACTTCATATGTTTAACTATTTTATGTATTTCATTGACATATTATTCTTAATGATAGATTTTGGTCAACATAAGAATTAAGATATATAATGATGTAATGAATATATTTATATGTATGTATAAGAATTACTCTCTTCCCCCCCTTCACGTTCTTGCAACTCACCGAATACATAACCAAAGCCGAGACAACGTTCGAATTATGAAAAACTCAAATTGTATCTCGCCCAGATAATATATAGCATGTTAATATATTATGCAATATTAAATATGTTTATATTTCTATCAATGAAACTTCTTATATCTTTGTCGTAAACATACATCATATTATATTACATTATAATACATATAGCTGAATTAGTAATTATACGTATTTAATGAAGATGTAAAGTGTAAACCAACTTATCTCGGTCCAAACATTTAGCAACTTAAATTACCGTCTTCTTTACAAAAATAACTATTTTTTTCATTTTTTTTAAAAAAATTATTGTGCTGTACCACAACAAGAATCATCGCGGTTCAAGTGAGACAGTTGAACCGGACCAAACCAATAGTTGAAAACCCAAAATAAACCGGGTCAACTCAGGCCTATTGCCAAGGCCTAGGCCGGTCTTGTCCACCTTTGGTTACTACTGCTTCAATTGCTAACACACTGCCAAAATGGTTGGTAAAGGACGGGCAGAGTCGAGAGAGATCACAGGGCTCAACTCAACAGATTGGGCACCAATGGAGGAAGAGCTCAGTGCTTGTGTGGTGGCCAACGAGGCTGAAAGGCCGGGAGTGGCCTACCAATTAGCTGACACTGCCGCTGCAGCTTGGACTTGCCAATGAAGGCCGGTCAGCGGTGTAGCTGGAAGGATGAGTGGAGATAAGAAGGGACATCGAAAGATGAAAGGTGTTCAAAGGGAGTAAAAGTAGACAGAAAATTCTAGCAAGTAACAATAAGAGGATACAAAGGATATGATGTCAAAATCTACAAAGCAAAACCAAAAAGTTTATAAATAAACATATGAGCCCTATGTGTATAGCAAATCTTCACTGACAACTATTTGGTTGAGAGAAATAAATTGGAACATGTTTTAAGTAACATCTCAACAATCAAATTAAATAAACTTGCGGCTGCGTCGGTGCCGGTAGTGGTGGTAATAGTGGCGCCACTTCTCCAACCAAATTTAGCAACCTCAAGAACACAAATAATGATCAATCATGGCTATAACAAGGCCTCGATGTCGATCTCCACAAAGGAACATGGGTCAGGAATACCGAAGTTCTTCAGGACCTGAAAATTCGGGACTACATTCGTCAAACACGTGAGAAGTCCGGCAAGACTAAAAAACAAGGATGGCATGCAGGGGTACTCTTTCTCAATTGTCTATAAAAGATTAATTTTCTGATGACAAGAAAATCCAGTAATGCTACAAATTGCTAGCTTCCATTCGCAGTGCTACAAATTCAGAATCTGCAAACTTGTGTAGCTCATCCATAACAACAGTAAACCGAAATTTGAATATCCAAATTTTCATAACATTTGAATTAATCTTCGCCTTTGGTAATCACATAACCTGAATTTTAGTCCTAAACTAAAGATTGAATAGTAATTTTGTCAAGGGTAATAAAGCTATGATAGTAATTTAAGGGTAACATTTTGATAAGGAGGTTAACCAAAGTGCATGCACATGAATATCATTGAATAGTACAGGGCATACTATAATAGTATCAAAAAATAAGAAAGACAAATCTGCCGTATAAAAAGTGCATACACTGAAATGGCACAATTTTACATGAATATCATTGAAAAGTACAAGGCATATTATAATAGGATAAAAATAAGATAAATCCGCAATATACTGTTCAACCATCATGCTCTATTCAAATAAATATATGTACCTCAGGATGAACTATTCCAAATTTGCCAATTTGCTTGTCGCCAAGCATGATGCTGCATTGTCTTTTTGGAAAAAACTCAGGCTCCTTCAGTAACAAATATTTATGGCATTATTAGGAAGATGATATGGCGATGGAAACAAATAGTTGCATAGTTAACATCCTTACATTTGAAGGCCTCAAGTAGTTATCACCAAACTGAACACCTGGTGTCCGCACAACTTTGACAATTCTTTCTACCAGTCCCACGATTTCCTACAAACAGAATTTCATGTCAGTATTTGTGTAGGGTATTTCTTCATCATAGCTATCACAATTGGCCCATGAACTCCGATGATCTAAAAAGGTGAATATCCACTGAATTAAAAATGTGTATAAAATTCAAATTCACAATAATGTACAAAATTAGGTTTGCCTTTGAATTTGAAATACAAATTTATTTACAGTAGCAAAAGAAACAGTACATATAATGTACTTTCAGATTTTCATAAAACATAATATTATACAACCGATACTTCCTGCAAATCAAAGAGCTTGAGTGAACAAAGGTTAAAACATGTGAAGTTATATTTTGAATGGTAGAAGTTAACAAACAGGACACAACAATTTATCCGTGCCAAACAACTTTCATTCTTTTTTATGTGTTCATTTTTTTCTCATTGAACATTTATGCAAGTCACTTACCGTTTATGCATGCTGCTTGTCATCTACAGACACAAAGCGTGCATCCATGATTATTTAAATCGAATTAAGTTATTTAGGCCAAGATGACCGAGTCTTAAATCACATCTTGCCCTAACTTTTTTCGGTGCTTATCCAATTTTAGCCCTAATAAATAGGTGTTCCTAGTGATTAACATGAGATTAAGTCTAATACGTTCCGTATATAAGATATTGATACACC
Organism: Pontederia crassipes; assembly: GCA_030549335.1. Taxonomy (NCBI): domain Eukaryota; kingdom Viridiplantae; phylum Streptophyta; class Magnoliopsida; order Commelinales; family Pontederiaceae; genus Pontederia; species Pontederia crassipes. The sequence continues at coordinate 28,350,902 of CM060183.1, read as the reverse complement.
ATGCTTAGTCAGATACCTCAAATGCAAACATTTTTTACTATAGACATGCATGTAATATGTTTAATTTTAACAGTGCATAAATTTAAATGGTAAATGATGCATGATTGAACTTGAATTTATTGAATAATGTTGGTTATAATTTAATGTTTTTTAGATGGGAAAAGATGACTAAAATTAGAAGAATCAATGCAACTTGATATCCCTTGAATGCTTCTGTGATCTTGTAAATTTGTGTATACTTTTTTTTTTGAGAGGGAAAAGGACGACTACCAAGTTTGTGGTTGTCATCCAAATATATATATGTCAAAAAGGATGGTCAACATGTACAAGTAAAAATGCTCTACAGTGAAAAGTAGCAAAAAAGAGAAAAGAGGTGTGAGCACTATCCAAAACCCCACTCACGAAGAAGAAAAGAAATGTGGTATATAACGTCATCCACGTGACATCTCTCTCCTTGAAAGATAACTCGGTTACGCTGGAGCCAAAGGGTTATATTATATACTTGTGTAAGATTACTAGATTGCTAATATGGATATGCCTTCCACATTACCTAAATTACTAGTTAGAACACAACTTATTTCAATCTATACCAAAGTTGGAAATGCAAGATTACTATGTTGAACCACGCATGATATGTCTCCATTCATGGGACAACTTTTTTTAAGGTGTTCATGGGAGTGTGATTCGTAACAATTATGTTCTTATAAGATAATGTAGGTATACACTTCATCATTTGAGGTGAAGAAATACACCGGTGTGGAATAAAGCATTGCCCACTTATCATCGACAGACTTCCATACACACGTAAGCAGGAGACTTCCTCCAGCAGGCATAACCACATGAATCTGAGGAAGCCAATGGAGGATGCCAGAGGGTGACGTGGTGGTGGAATCAGATTTGTCTTAATGATAAAGGTGCTGATGGAAAGAAAGGAACACAATGATATAGGTGCCGGATCTGGGGTCATATAAGACGGATATGTTGGGACCCAATCAAATGTTTGGCATGTGGAGGTCCCTTTGTTATTAAACAACCTGGGATCCATGGCCTGCCCACATGATGCACAAGCCACTAGTGATCGTGACTCCATGGTCCATAATAACATTAAGCATGAATTGAGCATCCACAAGGGTGTGCGGTGGCCTCCTCTGCTCAGCATCGACGGTGGAAATGGTGCAAGAATTGATAACTAAGCATACTAATACAGCCTCCTCAATCATCATCTCTTGTCTATCTGTTCACCTTCATGATGACTGGTCACCAGACCCTTCCAAACAAGCTGACAAAGCTGCAAAACCTACGTAACCTGGAGAAGTTGATCGCCGACTGAACAGGGGAGAAATGTAGACATGAGGAACCCAGCAGATCTCATGATCGAAGGAATCCCGCTTCGCCTATGGTACAATGAAGTGGTTGCCAATGTGGTATACCAATTTGCCACAGTTACAGAATCTCTCTTTCCCAACATATGATATCTTTGACATAGCTAAAGTGCATGCCAACGTGTTCATGAAAGCTATTCAGTTCCAAAGACAGTGACCTTGCAGGCTGGAGACTTCGAATACACCATACACATCGTGATTGTTCCCTGACCATGGTCGGAGATTGGGTTCTCATGGTCGATAAATACCCACCAGATTTGGAAAGTGAAGAATCTGCCTGAAGGATCGCAAGAATGATGGGATCTCTAGTTCATTAATTCTACAATTAATCGAGTCATCAGCGGAGAGAGGGGGAGGACTCCTGCATGGCATCAAACCAATCTTAAAATCCCTGATTCTGATTCAGCTCAGCACTACCACATGCCATGGAATCCCAGCAGGTGACATTAGAAGAAACATGGACCACTCACAGATGCTCGACCCAACAGCACCAGAACATGGCGAGCGGCTCACTGCTGGTCAAGTGGCATGTCTTGACGACTCCAGAGATGACATCACCCACCAGTGAAAGACAAAAGGGGTTGAACCAAATCAGACTCATCCCAAAATCCTGACGCCCACAGCAATGATGTCCAAAGAGCTAGGCACCACCCCCTGACTCTGCACACGATTCTGCCATATGGAATGAAAAATGACTATGGGAGCTAGAAGAAGAAGATGACTGCCGCTCGAGAGGTCCTCTTCAGCCTACAGCAGCTCGGTGATGACATCGACCACGTTTATATGATTATGAAAGTTGTGACATGGAATGTTAGAGGGTTTGGGACAAAACTGATGATCAGTCCTAGGAGGGTGGATGTTGCATTGGTCCAAGACATCAAACTGGAGTTGATTGACCAGAGCATTGCAAAGCAGCTTCGGGGTGTGCTCTTAACTGGTTATCTTTCTCCAAGGTCAATTGGAAGTTCGGGAGGATGCTCCATATGTTGGAATGAGAATACCTTTAAGATGGAAGAAGTCCATACTGGAAACTATTCAGCTTTAGTGATTCACATGAGAAGATCAGATGGTTTCATGATGCTGGTCTCTTGCATGTACGGGTAGCACGATGTTTTCCAGTGAGCCACTGACCTGCACCTTCATCTCGATTCCTGGCATTTGTTGGCAATTGAGAAGTGACTTCAACGTGACCCTCAACTCAACGGATCGTCCAACAGTGAGACGCAGAAGAAACAACACAACCAAGGTTTTTCAGGACTTCATCGACGCTCAGGGGCATCATGGATTTTCAAATCGCGAATTGTCATTTCACCTGGCAGAGTTCTGCATCTCCATCTACAAAATCTAAGCTTGCATCAGATGAACTGACAGAACAGTTCCAGCTGCCTACCATGTTCACTCTGGCGAGGCCTTTTACTGACAATATTCTATTGATGTGGAATTCAAATGAAGGCTCCCACTGTGGAACCTACTTCAAATTTGAAAAGGCATGGCTACTAGAGAATGATTTTCGAGAAAAGGTGGAGAAAGAGTGGAGAAACTTTTTTAAAAAATGCCATCAAGAGATAGTGGCAAGTGAGGATCTTAACGTGAAACAGCTTGGAGACAAGATCATGAAAAACCTGGCTCAAAGAAGGGGACTCAAACATGAGATTCTTTCACATGTACGCCAGAGGAAAGGCATCATTCTAACAATATAAACCAATTAATGAGGAGGTGACAGGAAGACAATCCTTTTTTTTAGAAGGAAAAGGCTGACTAACAATTTGGTTGTCATCCATGTATCTACATATCACTGAAAGGAAACATCGTATACATATGAAGCGCTCTCGAGTGAAGAGCAACAAAAGGAAGAGAACAGGTGCTAATGAACATCCCACTCCCGAAGAAGATAAAACATGTGATGTACAATATTGTCTACTGACATCTCTCCCCACAAAAAAAGACACGGTTGCGCTGAAGCCAATGGCCTAGGCACCGATAAAAAAGGTCGCCAATGGAGCTCTCCAACCCGGTCTTTGTCTGTTGAGTCCCCTCATGGCCTGCCAGAAGTCCGCAACTGCCGGAGGAACACCGACCCTAATGCTCATCCGGGACCAAACCTCACGAGACATTGGGCATCCAAAGAATAAATGAGTATCATCCTCAGCTGTCTCCCCACAAAAAACATAAGAAGTGTTCGCGTGGGGAGCCCACCGCGCTATGTAGACTCGAGTGAGGATCCGCTCACGTCGCATAAGCCAAGCAAAGATCTTGACTTTCAACGGCACCGGAGAGCACCATATGAGTCTGCACCAATGGAAGACAATCCATTGGTGACAAAGTGCTAACACGTTTCAAGTATTTCACCCACGACAACCTCCGGGCAAAGTGGTTGTGGACTGCCTGCTCTGTGGCATCCCAACTCTCCCAAGCACACCGTGATGGGTTGATCATCCCATTTACTAAGCAGAAGTCTATCGAGCTCTAAAGGGCCTCAATAGTGAGGGCTCCTCTGGTCCTAATGGATTCGCAGTGCTGTTAATAAAGAATTCTGGTTGCTAGCTGGACCGCGTGATGTCATGGACACTATCCAAGAGTTCATATACGACAATATGTGTTCGATCGGTTCAATTAATTCCCTCTATTTAAGATGTTTGAGGCCGAAAGATATCGTCCATGGATAAGGCTATGGTGGGGGAAGGCCCCCTGACGTACCTATTGGACAGTCAACCTATATCGTCCTAGCTAATGCTCTATAGTTGATCATTGCTCGTGTCTTGGCTAAGAGATTGAGGATGATCCTGGACTCTCTAGTACATCCAATGTAATCGGCTTTTATTCAGGTCAATCTATTCCAAACAGTTACTCCATAGTGTTAAAATGGAACAAATTTCAGTAATTGCCCTCGAACTTTACCCTCTTTGTCAACTCAGTTCTCAAACTTTAGTTCGTAATGAGAATATCCTCCAACTATTAACTTATTTCATCAACTGCCCATTAAAAAATAAAATTAATAGAACAACAAACAACAACAACAAAGCCTTATCCCACTAGGTGGGGTCGGCTACATGGATCATACGACGCCATTCCGCTCTATTAGTAACCAAACCTTTCGGTATATTATTCACCAATAGATCTTGCTCTATTAGTTCGCCAAGTGTCCGCCTTGGCCTCCCTCTCCCTCTTTTAATCGGACTCCAGATTATTTGATCTACTCTTCTTACTGGCGCATCTAATGGTCTTCTCTGAACATGACCAAACCATCTCAAGCGATTCTCTACCATTTTCTCACTAATAGGAGCCACTCCGACTCGTTCACGTATATGGTCATTCCTAATCTTATCTAATCTTGTATGACCACACATCCATCTCAACATCCTCATTTCGGCTACCCCCACTTTACGTTCATGTTGTCCCTTCATAGCCCAACATTCACTACCATATAACACTGCTGGCCTTATAGCAGTACGATAGAATTTTCCTTTAACTTTGTTGGGTACTTTTCTATCACAAAGAACTCCAGTGGCTTTCCTCCACTTACACCAACCAGCTTGAATTCTATGATTAACATCGTCATCAATCTCACCATCTTGTCTTACAATTGATCCTAAATATTTAAACTTTGTCACTTGAGGAATTATATCCTCCCCTAACCTAACTTTCAAATCGTCTCTAAGTTGTTTATTTGTGAAATTGCTATGCATATATTCTGTTTTATTCCTACTTAAACGAAAACCCTTTGACTCCAACGTATTTCTCCATATTTCCAATTTTGTATTAATCTCTTCTCTTGAATCCGCTAAAAGTACTATATCATCCGCAAATAGCATGCACTTAGGTACCTCCTCTGTGATACTCTCGGTTATAGCATCGATAACTAAGTTAAATAGATACGGGCTTAAAGCTGATCCTTGATGTAGGTCAATTCCTATAGGAAATTCAGTTGTCTCACCTCCAGGTGTCCTAACCCTAGTCAATACCCCATCGTACATATCTTGTAAACAATAAAATAAAATAAAAAACTGGAGACACCATTTCAGGGACTTAAGAAAATTTCTCTTTTGACATGGCTAAAGCCACAATCATTAAACCTTATTATTTGTCAAATTTCATGGACTATTGCCTGATACAATCAAATAATATGTTAACGAGTACAAATGACAATTTAATTGCTCGCCAGAAGAGTATGTATCCTATTTCATAATCAATTCCCGTAGTGTCCCTCTAGACATGTTTAAATAATCTAAATCTTACCTCAAAGCCTGAAGAAACATTGCAATACAATGCTGCAAGCCGTCGGTTATTTGCTGCACCGACATCACGAGTCTCATCCAACAAAAGTACATCACCAACTTCAAAGATCTACATTACATCAATGCAAAACAGAAAAAACATAGATAATTAGCAAAATATATGAAAACTAGATGCATAAGAACTTTTATCCAACGGAACGACATCAAATCACATATTTAATATTATAATGAATCAGTGAATCACCCTTAATTCAAGTATTTGAGTAACTTCTAATTCTTTTCCATCAATAGAAGTTGTTACTAACACAGATAACTACAAATTCATAGGTTTGCCTTCATCAAGCCTCTTCATAGGACACAACATTCATGGAGGAAAAGTTATCTTTAAGCATAAAGCAAAACCATTAGTTTAACAAATAATGCAATTATTTAATCATTGTTAAGTAAATAATAGATAAAACAAAAATTATTTCCACACTTTTAGCTTTTTGAAACGAAAAAAGATTATTACCTCCATATTATTAAGCTGTTGGTCATATTTATATTTATTTATTTTTACAGCAGAAGGATGACTATAATTTTGAGATAGCCACCCAATTTGTATTAATGGCATATGAGCAGAGAATAACGTGTGTATAGAGTAAAACGATAATCCAAAAAGTACAAAAGCAAGAGAACAGTGGTCCTAAAAAGGATATAAATTCAACGTTCTTTCTGAAAAAAAATAATTTCAATATTTTGAAAAGATTTTTAACTCATAAAATCACCAACAATGATATCAAAACGCATTCACAAGTTGACTCCAAATCCTAAGAAACTCATAAGCTAAAATCAACTTCCTCCCTAAGATGTCCAAGTGTCGACTAAACCATAAAGCCATAAGCCCACACGTGAAGGAGAATGTCAACATATAAAAATAAAAAAAATGGCTTTGTCCCTTTAGCTTCAGCCAGTAGAAGATTACTAACTCATCGGGGTAAAAATTGAAAAATGAAGAAAATAAAAGAACTAAATCCAGACTGCATTTATTGAGCCGTTGAAAGTATGCCAGATTAAAAACAAATGTCATAGATATATCAAACAGTACCAGATGTAAGAGAGAATATTATAATTTAAAGTTGAAAACCAGCATTCAATACTATGCTACCATTAAACTAGAATTCTCAAATAAATAACTATGAAATGTATTTGCGAAGCAACATAATGAATTTCCAGAAAGCATACCTTTATGGGTCTTCTATGGTCGATATTGTGTTTTAAAGTTTTTAGCAAGCATGACATGAGACTAGTTCTAGCAACCTGCAAATTAAAAAAAGTGCCAAACACATGGATTTAAGAAAAAGACGAAATGAAGCAGCAACTGATAGAAAAACCATAGAAATGAAAAAGGATAACGGTTTCAAAAATTATTCATACAAAGAATCACAGGAATTTGGAAAGTATTAGCTGAGAAATTAATTAGAAAACATCACGATAAAACATACACCTGATTTCGCCATTTCCCTCCAAAAGCACAAGTTTCTTGGACATAAAACATGGAATGCCAGATAGATGGTTTTTTTAGAATAGAATGCCACATAGATGTTACCTTCTAAATGATGAAGTATCATGAAAAATTATCTCCAGAAACTGAAGATATATTTGGCCTTGTTAGGAATTACCTTTGTTTCTCAGACACTAATAGTCCACATGTTTATACATGCAGAATAAAAAAAGTTCTAGAGGAAAGAAAATAAAAAGAAACAGACCCCGAAGTCAGATGACCGAGGATTTGAAATTTTGACTGCATTCTGCTCATCATTCTCTCGTCTCAACATTCTGAAATTTTCTTCAGTTGAACCCAAAATCCATGTCAGCACCTCCAAATATCCTGCCCTGGCAACCTACAGCATGGTAGAACTGTTATGGAGTAACAGAAAAACAAAAGTACCATTGATGTTCCATAGGCTTAAAATTGAAATAAAGAATCTTAATAGCCATTGTAGTAACTTGTTAAGGAGCTATCACTTTGTTTGTATAATTACATGCTTTTTCTAGAGCATATTCACATGCTCTTTATAAGAGGATATTCACATGCTTTTGAGGACTGCAATCATCCTGGATCCAGAAGTTAACAATTCTCTGCTTCTTGCTAGCATGCCAACAGATGGAATGACATGAAATGTACAAGCTTTGCCAAATAAATCCTTGTGAAGTACAGAACTTCAAGTGTGCAACTTGTAATTTGGAATGCGACATGCAACTGAGAATCAATTATATTTGCAATGCCACAAACCAACCATAAAATGGAACCAGCTAGAGCAGGGAAAAGTGATTTGAAATCTATTTAGTACCTCATCTCTGATTAGCTTAGAGAAAAGGTTCAGTGGCTGGCGTCTTCCTTCAGACATGAATGTGGGCTTCGACATTGGGATGCTATTATATCCATATGCAATTGCAACATCCTTTAACCAAAAGTTAAAAGAGTAAACACGATTCAGTGAGAATAAACAGAAATATTTTTAGATGAACGTAAAAATACCATTTTCTTACCTCCATCACGTCACGGGAATGAAGAATGTCACTTCTAGTTGGAGGAACTGATACCTTTATAAAGTTACCATTAGGTGGTAATTTTTCAGCTTGGAGTTGCATTTTGTTCAACAATGTCACAACCTGTTATTCATAAAAACATAAGCGTAAGAAAAGTAATAAAAAATGTTTTTTTAGGAGAAGAAGAGAAGTAATAATTGCTCAAAATAGAGTAGAAAAAGAAAGCTTCGTTATGATTGTAATTATCTTTCCTTGATAATTCTTTTTAAGTATGAAAAAAGATGATTAGATGTTAATCATCCAAAGTTTTCTCGATAGTAAACGTGATCAAAATCAGTGGAAGATTATATACATGAATAGAAACCAAAATATTATTTTTGTTTAGAAAGTCATAGAACAAGTCATCATATGAACATGGGCATGCTTGTGACTGAATGATGAAGAGAGGTTATAACAACAATCTGTACAACTTTGCGAATAGGTGGATACAATTAAAGAAAAGGTGGAAATCAGAAATAGAAATATACAAGACACTTAAAGATATAAAAAAAAAATTTATGCAAACCAAAGTTAAATACCTCAGAAGCAGTTAGTGAGATACCAATTGGTCCAGTAATATCAGATAAAGGAATTTCCATGTTGGTAATTGAAAGATCAGGATAAATGTAACTCTTGCCATCAGAATACACCACCTCAACTGGCTCAATCTCAAATTTTTTTTCGCAATATTCTGAGAATGTTGTTACCTATGAAAGCACATTGAAAAGCATAAGTAGTCAAATTTACTACCTCCTATTCAATGAAATATGCATTAAATTAATGCTTACCACTGTGTTTAAAACAATTTTTGCCTTTGTCAAATCAGTAGCTGTACATTCAATGAAAACATTTTTCGTCTTCAGGGTTATTGCAGAATGTGCACCATTAATAATGGGAGGTAGGGACAAAACTCTTCTGTATAACACATATCAATGAGAACATAATTGCATGAGAAACAGGTGTTTGAGGAAAAGGGATAGTTTTTAAAGCTATAACTATTTAAAATTTTGCTACAACCAAAGGTAGAAATATTAATAACTGTGAGAAGTTTAATGAAAGATCCAAGAAAAAGATTGATTTGAAAAAGTTATTTCTGCTAGGCCAACAATGAAAAGACACTATAGCAGACACACCATCAAATGAAGAAAATAAAACAGCGTAAAGAACTATGACGCTAGATCACTACAACCCAAAAAAATTGAATAGGTTTCTTACCTTTTGCTATCATATATAACAGGGTATACAGGGGAGTTCTCGATGATGTGTAGAAATTTCTTTAGCTTCATGTCTGACTGTCATAATGGTTAAGGCAAACAATTTGTTAGCCATATTGTAAACTACAATCCACAACTAAAGGCATGCCACTCTTAAAGGTTGAAGGATGGAAATTGTATGGCATTAACATCTCATATATATTGATGCTTACTCTGTAGTATTCCAATAGTTTATCTGCCCTGAATCTTTCCGTCTGAAAAAAAATTCAAACACAGTAGAAAAGTCATCAAAACTTTGTATTGATGGGTCTTAACAAGGGCATATATTGTATATTTTTTTGAGGGGATGCATATATTGTATATTGAATCACAATAGAAGCTTGACTACCTGTTTTAGAGGCACAAATTCAATCTTCTCCGGACTCAAAGCCTGGAAAATAATGTGGTAGATAAAAATAATGTGTCAATATTATAGTACGGGATTGAGATAAATCTTCATGATTGATTAAACATCATGCATGAAAAAAAAAATAACATAAGAAAACATTTGATAAGTGAAACCATTCAAGAAAACAAACCCGCCCTGATTTCCCATTCAGCTACCATACCTTTTGGAATAAAACATCTAACAGAGCAAAATATCTTGATATGTATACTACAAAACAGCCCCCACGGATTTCTTTTCCCTCTAAGGATAACTCCTAGTTCATTCTTGTGTATATGTTCATAAACCTCAAACTTAAATGCAAAGGTGTGAGGAACCATTCCCAACATCTCAACATGGCTGAGGGTCTTACATCCCATTCAGTAGTGTAAAACTATAATTCAGTGTTTGCAGACTTAACCTCCTTTGGTGGTGCACAGGAGTAGGAAACAACAGTCTTATGTAGCAATCCCATTAAGGAATTAATCAATAGAGAGCATAAGTTCTGCTGAATTAAATCTCTTAAACAATCTTTTTTCTTCATTTGTTTTCTCACGTTTCTGAATTAGACATGCATTGCAAAGAGAGCATAAGTTCTAAACAGCAAGACTTTTATTGTCATTAAAGGATATACTGAAAACAACCATAAGCCATTCAACTGCAGCATAACTCAAGTTTAACAACTTTATTTCTTATCAATATTTTTGGCATTAAATTACAGGATCTTTTTTAATTGCGCTATATGGTACAACATTATAGACTTTTAACCACGAAGAGTACCAAGCAGAAAAAATTTTGTAACCTGCATGTTCCTATACCAAGCAACTATTTCAATGTCCCACAAAGAAAACATGCAGCCAGATTTAGATGATTAACAATTTATCACAAAATCGAGAATTGTAGTTTTATTATGCAAAAAATTACAGAGTTAAGAGGATCTAGACATCATTTTTTTAGAACAAGATCTAGTCATCATTTAATGTGTTTATGCACTCAAACAAAGCATATTTAGCACACACAGTACTGTACCTCATATGAGAATGGACCCTCGATAGTGTCCAAATCATGTGTTCCAATGGCCACCAAAGTTCTTTTCCTGATACCAAAAGAAGAGGAAGCATGCTCAGGGACTAATAAAAGCTAAAGATATACCTAGAAGGAACATGATAACTTATGACGACATGTGTCTTGATCCATACCTACAAATATTCTGATGGAGCTTATCTTGCAGGTCAATGAAGCTGTTGTATCGTGCTTCGTCAAAAGTCACACCTCTTAGGACAGCACAAACAACATATGGTCGAATTTGTGAAGTCTATCAACAAGGAAATCTATTCAGTAGCCTAAATTTAATGGGATAATCAGAAAATTGATGACGCGTAAACTATCAAAGACACATCACGGATAAACTTAGACCATATGTCAGCAAAAGAACATTAAATGAAAAAAGAAACTTCAGGACTCACTTCCAGTTTGACATTCATTCTGTGCATAGAGTGTGGAGGAATGTTGGATAGTGTGTACACAGGATTCTCTTCTTTTCCTGTAAAAACACGAAGAGCTCGTGCAAGGCCTTCAAGGCAGAGGAGATCATATCTGCAAAGACGTTCAAAGCAGGAAGCAAGAATGTTGAAGAAATCAGTCTGATTCAAGCATAATGCAGTCTTATTCATTCTTTCGCTTCCACTATTTTTTGCATATAATGGCATCATGAGAAATGTATAATGGAAACCAATCAAAGTTGTTAAATTAATCAAAATCTATTGAAGACTTTTGCAGATTTTCGCTCCCAACATGTATCAAAGCAAGAAATGACGACTCTTGTACTTTCTAACGAGCACTTGTTTTAGCATTCCCTAGTAGCATTACAACTCGAAGCACAGACAAAGACAGAACAATTTTCCCCACTGGAGGTTAAATGTAAATCTTGGTAAGACAGAACGCCCATGAATCATCAATCTATTCTATTGGGAACGTGGCATTTTCACTATGGAGACGTGAAAAATAAGAAAAATCCGAACTTAACTCTGAAGAATTGCCACAGGAACATAAGCAAACATCTCAAGTTCAATTCACACACTAGGCATTATGAGAAAGAGTTGAAGTTCTCTTTCTTTTTTTTACATTCACCTGTTGGCTGCAACTTCGATCTTGTAAATGACCTCCTCGTCCTCATCCGCGGCACCATCTTCTTCGAGATGTTTCTCCTTCCTGATAATTGCTTTCTCCGTTGTCTAAATCCCCAATAGACGAAATATGAATTACAATTAACATCTACTGACTTGAAAAGGAAGAGAAAAGGAAATCAACGGAATATATCTTTTCACATACAACGTCGTCGAGCTCGATGCCGAAATCGAAGCAGAGTGCTTCGAACTCCTCCTGGGCTGCGAAGTTGGAGAAGAAACGGTTCAAGAACGGAATACAGGAGGAGGAGCGCATATTCAAGGGAGAAAGGAGAAGAGCGTACTGTAGGTTTGGCCGAGGGCGGCAAAGAGGCGGTCGCGGCCGACGCTGACGGTCGGCATGGCGGGCGAACACTTGGGGCAGAAGAGGCGGCGGCGGCGGGGCGCTGTCGAGCGGCGATAGGAGAACGAAGCCAAAAAAACGGAATGCGCGACCGGCTGGGAAGTGGAAAGAAAACCTACGCACGCTTTGACTCACGTGTGAAGCTGGTGGAGTCTTGGGACTTCAATGTCAATAGTTGCTTTTAGCTGGTCATTCTAATTTCTAAGGTTACTTAATTTTAATCTAAATTTGTTATTTCAATCTCAAATTTGAGATTCGTTATATAAAATCATATTAGAATCCAGATCTAAATCATAAAATGGATAAGTTCACAAATGATTTTTTTTCAATTTTGCCTTCAAATTATTTTGTATTTTTCATCAAGTGCAACATAGTTTTTTTAGAGACATACTTATAATTAAAGTAAATTTTTTATGTATATCAGTACTTTTTGTCAATTTACATTAAATTATAGTTGTGTATACATGTATCCATATGTTTGCTGCAAGTATATAATCTAACAAGTACATATTTATTTTAAAAAATATAGAATTTCATATATTGATTTTAAAAAATTACACCAAATACCCTCCAACTTTAAGGTTTGCTCGGCGATATCCTACAATTTCACTTTATAACACAAATGTCATTTATCTTTTAACGTGTTTCACCCGATGCCCTCTTTACCTGAGATAGTCGATTTTTCGGTTTTTAGTCGACGTGACGTCCATGTGGCCATCTCCTCTCTCCTCCACGCAAATAGTCGTCTGACGTGGCATGCTCAAACATGGCACATAAAATTACACCAATGCCCTCCAACTTTAAAGTTGGCTCAGCAATATCCTCCAACTTTACTTTGTAATATAAATGTCTTTTATCTTTTAACACGTTTCACCCAATGCCTTCTTTACTTGGGACAGTTGGTTTTCCAATTTTTCGTCAATGTGACGTCCACGTGGCCACTCATCTCTCCTCCATGCAAATAGTCGTCCAACGTGACACCACATATTAAACCATCTTTCTTACCGTAAGTTGACACACTCACTATTAAATTATTTCCTTATTTCCATCTTTGTCATCGTTCGCGTGAAACCTCCTTCGTCGCTTCATCGATCGCTCTCCTTCGTCGTTCGCCTCCTTCATCGTTCACCTTTCGTGTTCGTCGGCCACCATCTTTGCTCAAATTGGTGTAATTTTATGTGCATTTAATAAGCAAACTTTAAAGTTGAAGGACATTTGATGTAATTTTATGTGTCACGTAGGAGCATGCCACGTCGGACGACTATTTGCATGGAGGAGATATGAGATGGCCACGTGGACATCACGTCGATGAAAAATTGGAAAATCGACTGTCCCATCTAAAGAGGGCATCGGGTGAAACGTGTTAAAAGATAAATGACGTTTGTGTTACAAAGTAAAGTTGGAGGGTATCGATGAATCAACCTTAAAGTTGGAGAGCATTGGTGTAATTTTATGTGCCACGTCAGACTGCATGGAGGAAAGAGGAGATGGCCACGTGGACGCCACGTCGACGAAAAATCGGAAAACTGACTATCTCAAGTAAAGATGGCATCGGGTGAAACGCGTTAAAAGATGAAGGACATTTGTGTTATAAAGTGAAGTTAGAGTGTATCGCTGAGCAAACCTTAAAGTTGGAAGGCATTTGGTGTAACTTACCCCCAATATTGCATAAATATGTTAATGTCACTTTATACCATGTCCACCTTAAATTTCATGATTTTATGGGAGTTAAAAGGAAATTGATATGAAAATAGGAAGTGACGCCATTAAAATTTTGAATTATACTAACAAAAATTGACATAGAGTGAATAGCATACATAAAAGTTTTGAGTTCGAATTTTTATGAATGTATAAAATTTTCATTGAAAACCTCACTTGTGGTAGCCATATGTGCTTTCAATGAGTGTGTTTCTCATAACGTGCTGTGATTGCAAAAATGACCACCGATAATAAAAAAATTGAATTTTTATTTTTTAAATATCATTTTATCTTAATGTTTTTTTAATTGAGAGTATTAATAACTTTATTCGGTAGAAATAGATTTTTTAGAAATAAGTGATATGGAGAAATAAGAGCCATCGGTCCCATTAAAGTTTGAGTAAAATCAATCTCAACTGCATATGAAGAATGTTAATATAGGAATCATAATAAGTTAATATAAAAATGATTTAGCTAACACTATTTAAATCCTTTAAAAGTAGTGTTGTTTGTTTCAAAATCACTTTGAAAATTTTCTTTTCAATAAATAAAGATGTGAATTAGGAAGAATTGGTCGCTGAAATATTAATCGAAGATTGAATATTGATATACCTCATAACAATATGTTTTTGTTACCACAAAATGTATTGGTTGTTGTGGACATTTGATCGGAATGATATTTGGAATGGGTACACTTAACGATATGAATCACTTCACTAGAAGGCTTGTTCAAAATCACAACACATTTTATAGACAAAAGGCAAAGATCCATTAATATTTTCAAGCATAATTCCATAATGTGAACTTTTCTCAAAAGCTAATGGAGAAAATTGTATACAATGTGCATGCATGGACTCTCACTTTGTATGAAGTGTAGCGTCTAATGAATGCTTAGATTAAATGTATATATTTTAATCCTAAATTAGTCATTCTTTATGGAGCTTTGTTTGTCGTCCTATGGAACCATACTTCTTATGTTATTTCTCCATCCCGTAATGTTCTATTCTCATGGTATTTTGTATGATGCAAAGAAAATGAAGATCCCCATAGATTAATTAAACCTCTTGATTGCTACTTGCTCCCATGGTTGAATTCTTGTATACTCGTGATGTTCAGTTTGATGGCCATAACTGGGACATGGTGAGTTTTTGACAATCACAAAGATTTGAATCCACCTCTTGTTTGCCCTTTAACAATTTATACCAAGAGTGATTTGTTCCTTAGATCCCTTATATAGTCTTCGTAAAAGATTTATATAGTCTTCATAAAAGATTGCATGTGGCACTTATAGATATGTTAATTGATATTTAATGGAGAACCCAAATTTTATTTTCTTAGTAGGATCATTGATGCTGCATTATACTATTGGAAAATTTCAGTTCATGTGTGTCACATACACATCCTATCGAAAACAAAGCAAACTTCTTTGAATTCCTTCTAGACTGGGAAGTTGGAGAAGGAATAATTCAAGAACGAAACATAATAGGAAGATCAGGATGAAGAAGTGGAGGAGAAGAGCATATTTAAGGAAGAAAAAATTGATTGAGGACAACAAAAAGGCGATTACATTGACATTCACAATTTCCATGGTTGGAAAAGTGCTCAGGGTGGAAGAGGAGGATGTGTGGCACTGTCGAGCAGTGATGAGAGAACGAAGACAAGAAAACGGAGAGTGCGAGCGGCCATGGATTAGAAATCTTGTGACTAAATTTGTAAATATTTTCTTATAGTTTGTGTTTAAGTGGAATATTATAAAAGAAATTGTTAGGAATATTTTTTTGTCACTCTTATGAAATTGAGTTGTAGAGAGGTTATCATATTTGCGGATAATCTTAAAGTCAAAGTAGAGATGTAGGAGTTTGATCGAATTTCATCAACAAATATTGAGTTTGTCTTCTTTTTTACTTTCGTTCTCTTATTTGCACTACATTGGTGTTTTATATTTCCCTTAATCAGAGTATATTTTGTACTTTTTTTAATATCAGTTTACCCTCCATTTCTCTTGATGTCAAGTGATGCCTTCCAACTTTGACATTTACTCAGTGATGCCCTCTAACTTCACATTGTACACGAATGCCCTCCATCTTTTAACTCGTTTCACTCGATGCCCTCCTTACCTATAATCGATGGTCTCCCGGTCACAAAGCTAACGTTGCGCTAATATAATGTATCTCTCCTCCCCGTATGGATATTATAATGATGTGGCAATATTTAAAAATAATAAAAAATGCCACGTCAGGCTATGCGTCGGAGCCACCGCCGAAGATGGAGCGACCCACCCCCTGCGCCACGCGAGCATAGGGAAGGAGGGGGCGACCCCCAGCTCCGCCGCTTCCGGGGGTCGGGCCCCAGCTCCGGTTCGACCCCAACTCCGGTTCCGACGTGCAGCCTGACGTGGCATTTTTTATTTTTTTATTATTTTTTAATATTACCACATCATTATAATATTCATTTGGAGAGGAGAGATACATTATATCAGCGTCACATCAGCTATGTGATCGAGAGACTGCCGATTATAGGTAAGGAGGGCATCAGGTGAAACAAGTTAAACGATGGAGGGCATTCGTGTTACAAAATAAAGTTAGAAGGCATCACTGAGCAATCGTCAAAGTTAGAGGGCATTGTTGGATCTAAGTTTTAGTGATATATAAAATTATATTTTGATGATACAAACCTCAAAAGATTAAAGTTAAAATACTGAAAAAGTTTAAAGAAAAATGGATAACTTTATGCACTACACTTTGATTAAATAATTAACTATGATCCTATTAGATTTAATCATAAATATAAAATTTGTAGAGAATTCTATTAGCTTTCCATAGAATAAAAAATCATCTCATTTGAATATCTGTGCAAAAAGTTATGCTTAAAATAGTGCAAGGCAGTCAACTATCGGCTGGAAAATAGGTCGATTGGTCAGGAAAACAGGTCGACCGGTCCAGAATATTGGTCGATCGGTCCGGAACACAGGTCGACCGATCAGTGTAGAAAATGTCCAATTTCAACTAGCAGAATGTCGAAATTGTACCGGTCGAGGTATCGATCGACCGGTCCAAAACACAGGTCGACCGGATAGTGCAGAATTTGTCAACGATCACATTTTTCATAAAGAAAGTGTACCGGTCAACCGTTCCATATGTGCGGTCGACTGACCTCTGAGTCAAATGAATAGTAACGGTCAAATTTGAAGGAGAAAATTATGAAATAATTTTTGAATCACTTTTTCACTTGCAGAAGTCTATAAAAGGAGTGTCAAAGCCAAAAGGAAGTGTATTCATCCAAGCATTGAAACAAAACTTTAAGAAATCAAAAGAAAATCACTTCTCTTGAAGTTATCATTTAGAGTTTTCTTTCTTTCTCTCTTCCACTTTTGTGAGTATAGAATTGTAAAAGAGAGAAATATTTTTTTTCAAAAAAAATAGAGAGAGCTCCTGTGTAAAAGATGTTCTAAATATTACCTCTTGAACGAGAGAAAAAAATTAGCTTCATAGGAGGAAAGATTGTCTTCCTCTCGAAGCGGAGAAAATGTGGTTGATGTAAAGGGCTTTCTTCCTTGCCCCATTTGAAATAAAGGAAGGGATTAGTGGAATCTCTGGCGATTTCGAAGTCGAGAAGTCGGAGCGGGGACGTAGGCCAAACTGTAGCTGAACCTCGTCAACAACCACCATGTCTTTGCGTTTGGTTTTCTCTCTCTCCCCCGTTTATATTATGCTTGTGCTCTGAATTGCTTTGTTTTAAAAAGGTTTTAAAGAATCAGTTTTGTACTTCCGCGATAATTTTTGTGAAATCGACATTTTCGATTGAATATCAATTCACTCCCTCTTGGTGCCCTTTGGGATCCTACAGGCATTTGGTGTAATTTTTCTAACAAGTTTTAAATCTATAGTGATGTGTCAATAATTAGTTTCAACATAACTAATTATTAAATTTTTCGAAATTTATGGGAAGTTATTTTTTACGTACTAACTCTTTATGATGCAATATTTTACATATTTCTAATATGAAAAAAGGGGGAAATAATTTTTTTCAAAAAAGGCATGATTAAGGGGGAGTTACATATGATTTCCTATATGCTTCATATATAAATTATTCTTTTTGATGAAACAAAAGGGGGAGAAATATATGAGAAATATGATATGAATATCACTATATATGAAGAGTTCCTTACAATTTATACTTATGTGAATATCTTTCATTGTAAGGAAAGTTGAGTGTTAGGAGGAGTAAAATTGATTTTACAACTTATTTTATAACTTTTTCGCAACTTATACATTTTTCATATTTCTCGATTTGTCTTCATAAAAAAGGTGAGATTGTTGGATCTAAGTTCTAGTGATATATAAAATTATATTTTGATGATACAAACCTCGAAAGATTAAAGTTAAAATACTAAAAAAGTCTAAAAAAATGGATAACTTTATGCACTACATTTTGATTAAATAATTAACTATGATCCTATTAGATTTTGGATTAATCATAAATATCAAATTGTAGAAAATTTTGTTAGCTTTCCATAGAATAAAAAATCATCTCATTTGGATATCTATACAAAAAGTTATGCTTCAAATAGTGCAGGGCAATCGAGCTACCGACTGGAAAATAGGTCGACTGATCCAAAATATCGGTCGATCGGTCCGGAACACAGGTCGACCGGTCAGTGCAAAAAATGCCCAATTTTAATCAGCAGAATGTTGAGACTGTACCGGTCGAGGTACCCATCGACCGGTCTAAAATACAGGTCGATCGGACAGTACAGAATTCGCCAACGATCATATTTTTCATAAAAAGAGTGTACCGGTCAACCGGTCCATATGTGCAGTCGACCGGTCTCCGAGTCAAATGAATAATAACGGTCAAATTTGAAGGAGAAAATTATGAAATAATTTTTGGATCACTTTCTCACTTGCAAAAGTCTATAAAAGGAGTGTCAAAGGCAAAAGGAAGTGCACTCATCCAAGCATTAAAGCAAAACTTTAAGAAATCAAAAGAAGATCACTTCTCTTGAAGTTATCATTTAGAATTTTCTTTCTTTCTCTCTTTCACTCTTGAGAGCATAGAATTGTAAAAGAGAGAAACATTTTAGTTCAGAAAAAATAAAAAGAGCTCATGTGTAAAAGATGTTCTAAATCTTACCTCTTGAGCGAGAGAAAAAAAGATTAGCTTCATAGGAGGAAAGGTTGTCTTGCCTTTCGAGCAGAGAAAATGTGGTTGATGTAAAGGTATTTCTTCTTTGCTCCATTTGGAACAAAGGAAGGAATTAGAGGAATCTTCGACGATCTCGAAGTTAAGAAGTCGGAGCAGGGACGTAAGTCAAGGTGTGGCCGAACCTCGTCAACAACCACCATGTCTTTGCATTTGATTTTCTCTCTTTCCCCTCGTTTATATTATGCTTGTGCTCTGAATTGCTTTGTTTTAAAAATGTTTTAAAGAATCGATTTTGTGCTTCTGCGATAATTTTCGTGAAATCGACATTTTCAATTGAACATCAATTCACCCCCCCTCTTTGTGCCCTTTGGGATCTTACATGCATTTGGTGTAATTTTTTCAACAAGTTTTAGATATATAATGATGTGTCAATAATTAGTTTCAACATAACTAATTATTAAATTTTTCGAGAGAATGATGTTTTATCAAGCAACTCTCAAATAGATGTGATGATATGGAAACAAAATAAAAAATTAAAAAATGTACTAGGCGAACAAGTATAAAATGCAAAAAAATGTTGTTGATTCTATAACAAATAACATAATTGTTTAACACCAAAAGTTGATAAAAAACGACATTGGTATTTCAACAACATTGTCATTTGATTAACCTCGTACAATTAGGATATGTGGATCCTAAAAACTAACATTTTACACAATTATGAATTAAAAAAACCTAATTTTATGTTTATATCTTATTGTAAAAGAATAAATCTTTTAAGAATGAAACACATTATTACAACAAAAATGTTGTTACAATCAAAATATCAAAATTTCCCTTTTATAAATTATAAGAAAGCAAATAAAGAAGAAGCATTCGCATTAGTGATCTTGAGTCGGTCCATTGTCCCCAATTGCATAATTTCAATTTCATTAACTTGTATTTTAAAGTAGGGGCGAACCCACATAGAGCATGGGGGCCTAATTTTTCTAAAATTTTATTAAGATTATATATTGATATATACTTTTTAGGGTAATTGGCCCCCTTATATATATATATATATTATAATCAAACGTAATATATATTTTGCTCAGGTGATCATTGTGTACTCTAACTTCTCATTCTTGGATGAACACTATACCTCCCATTTTTTAAGGTCACAAACAATAATACTACATTAACTTTTATCAAAACAAAAGAATGCTAAGTAATTTCTGCACTACTTTATTATTGTTTTATATTTCTCTTAATCAAAGTATATTTTGTATTTTTTTGAAATATAAATTTACTCTCCCTTTCTCTTGGTGTCAAGTGATCCAACAAGTTTTGGGTCTATGGTGATGTGTAAATAAATAGTTTCAACATAACAAAGATGACACATATTTAAATTATAATATAAATTTTTCGAGAGAATGAATCTAATTATTAATGTGTTATCAAGCATCTTTCACATAGATGGGATGATATGGAAACAAAATTAAAAATTAAAAAATGTACTAGTGGAATAAATATAAAATGCAAAAAAAAAGAAATGTTGATTCTATAATAAATAACATAAGTGTTTAACACCAAAAGTTGATAAAGGACGACCTTCGATTATCCTCCTAAACTGGGATACGTGGATCCTAAAAACTAACATTTTACACAATTATGAATTCAAGAAAAATCCTAAAATGTTTCTTGTTTATACCTTACAATAAAAGAATGAATCTTTTAAGAATGGAACACATTATTACAACAAAAATGTTGTTACAATCGAAAGATCATTTTTTCCTTTTATAAATTATAAGAAAGCAAATAAAGAAGGAGCATTCACATTAGTGATCTTGATGTAGTCGGCACATTGTCCTTAATTGCATAATTTCAATTTCATTAACTTGTATTTCAAAGTAGGGGCGAACCCACATAGAGCTTGGGGGGGGGGGGGGGGCTAATTTTTCTAAAATTTTATTAAGATTATATATTGATATATAAGTTTTAGGGTAATTGGACCCCTTAATATATATATATATATATATAGTATCATAATCAAACGTAATATATATTTTTCTCAGGTGGACATTGTGTGTTCTAACTTCTCATGCTTGGATGCACACTATACCTCTCATTTTTTAAGGTGACAAATAATAATATTACATCATCTTTTATCAAAACAAAAGAATGCTAAGTAATTTTTCTTTAAATATATTGAAGTAAGATCACATCACATCATTCAAATTAGATTAGTTAATTTGGTATAGAAAGTTTGTGGTGCTTATCTAATATCGAGCTAGTATATAACAAGTGTAACAACAAAAGAAATGAAATATTTTTAGTAGCTTTCATTATGTTTTATGTTCAATTATTTGTTGCTATTCTTTCTACGTGTTCAAACGTCATGGTTAGATGAATGTTACATCTTTATATAGAAATAATTATTTTCTTATCTTATTTTTCTTTTTGTTTCTATTGAAAAAGGTTGTCTCGAACTAAGATTCAGTACAACATTAAATTACATAACTTTGAACTGACTTGTAGCATGCCCCATTACCTTCTTGTAAAGATGTAATGTTCTCTTTGCTGCAATATTTTTTTTTTCAATATCTATAATCAAATTGATTATGCCTTATTTTTAGGGTTGAATTTGTATGGATAACATCGGATTCCTTATAGTCTTGGTTTAACTTTCACTTGTTTCTTATAGATGTAAACTTTCAGCATACCTTGATTTAGCCCCATGAATGATATGACTTTCGTTATGTTTAATTTGTGGCACCTATAAACAAAAATGTTTAGGTATAACATCGGAACAAAATGATTAGCTGACTTAAGTTAGTTGATTATTGTAAAATTAATTTCTTGATTTGTCTTACCTAAATCTAACGGACTAACTATGGTGTCTGACTTTAGTTAGGGTGTATGCCATTTTTTTAATAATAAATTATAAATAATTCTAAATAATAAATTATCGAATACGACAAATCTAAGTATAAAAGTAAAAAATAATTACCTTTCATCATATATAAATGATTTATATTAACAAAATTATATCCTATACTTTTATCGTTTAATTTGTTTTTCTCTTTTATTTTTCTTCCATCTAATTTTCTTAATTTTGTTGTCATATTAAATAATATATATCATATCATGTAACATGACATTAGAGTATATGTGTGAGAGAATGGAGAGAGAGAGGTTAATTTACTTAAAAAGTTATTTTTTCCTCTTCATTTCACTATTTTGATTTCGTGAGAAGTGAAATGTTTGGAGGGCGCTACTTCACTCCATCCATTATAATTAGTGTAAAAATATTATACAATATAATTTAGATAATCCAATCACCCATCCTCCATGCTTCTCTTTCAAAATCTTCAATCAAAATGAATGGACCTAAGAAATTAATTAGGGTTAGGATAGAGTGGTAAGCAATTTTTCATTGTTTAAGTAAAATGTTGAATTTGATTTGTTGTAAACAAAAAAAAAATCAAAGCATCACTCGCCATGGTAAGGCGTACGTTCCGAGACAATTATTGCATAATCTATTTTGATAGTGAAATGAGAAGTCAATATGTAGTAAGCCCACATAACCTGTTAGTACCGAGTTTGTTGGAATATCGATGCAACTTCCTAGATATTGAGGTGACAATCGAAAAAAAATATAGGAGAACGAAGAAAGAAAAGAAAATGAAAGATCATAATCATTTATGTCATCACAATCTATAATTGTCGAAGAACAGAATTTCACTATTTCTGTGGTGAAAAAAATGTGATCACAACTTTTTAAGTTAAAATATGAGGGTAGAACGGTTACTAATACAATTAATTATAAAATATAAAGTATTAAAAATCTCAAAAAGTATATATGTGGTCATTTTAATTGAACAATCATACGTAGTGTCTTACCAATTGGCATTATTCTGAATTTTATATGTTTCCAATAATAATTAATACACATGTATAATGAATTTGCATTAATGAGATAGTCATTACATCAAATAATTTAAGGGATTTGTGATAGATGGAACCTTTTGGAAAATAAGTTTAGGTTATATTTTATAATAGGTGTCCTAGTTTTTGTTAGAACATTTTATAGTTATACTTTGAATTAAATGATCATCATGTATAAGTTGAATGTCTATATAAATTCTTCCCGAGTTATAACTATAGGCCATTTAAAGTACTGTAATCTTCTACATTTTTAATCCAATGATATTTTGTCATTGTCCAAACTGATAATTCAATTAAAAGTGAATTTTGCAATTTTTTTCTTCTTCTTAGCTACATGAGTTTGGAGTTCATGTGAGGAGGAACTAAAAGGAGTTTTAGGCATTGAGAGTGAAAAAAGGACAAAGAGTTGGGCTGAGGCCATTGGTAAGTATCTTGTACCTCAACTTATTTTAGGCCTTGCTTGGTTTGACTCATTTAATAAATAAGTTAAACCTTAATTTAGAAATTGACTTTTTAATCTAAATAGACTTAGCATATTTAATTAAATCTTCCTTGTTGGCTTATAAACAACTTATATAACAAATGTATATTATAATTATAATTTAAACTATATCATCAAATATATATTAATTATATTTCACTTTAAAAATGTATTTTTAATGAATAATCTATTCAGCTAGTTTAAGCTTCTTAAATAAAAAAACAAGGCAAGCAAAATTTAATCATATGACTTATTACACGTGTAACATCCCAAAATTTTAACCAATTTTAATAAAATTAAAAGTATTTATTTAATTGAGAAAATAAATGATTTATTGAGCTAGTTATAGTTTAAAAATATAAAACATTGTTAGATAAGAAATAAGAAAAGAAAAGGAATATTTTTTAGGAGAGAAAAGAAGAAAATATTTTATAGGAGAAAAAAGAAGAAAATTAAGTTGTAGTTGAAATAGAATCGAAGTCATATTAAGATTAGGAATATAAATTTGGATTTGAAATTAACCATAAGTTTAAACAATATAAGACTCCTATAAAAATATACTGAGGATCTAGAAGCTTAAAATATTAGGAGATAAAATAATAATTTATTTTTTCATATAATGTTAAAAGATGAGAATAACAATTAATTACTTAATTAAAAAATGATAAAATTAAAGGGATAAGAAAGTTATAAGTGAGATAAAATATAAATATAAATATAAGAGTATTAGATATGAAGATTTAAGTGAGATTTGGAATAAGACCCCTAATGATGCTTCAATTATAGGTTTTTAAAAAAGTCACAAAAAAATTATTTAATCATTTTTCACTTTGATTCATTACTATTAACATCATATATGCATTTGTATTATCTTAAGTACTAAAACATTATTGTTTCTATATTTTTTTGTGTCACACCCAACTCCTTGACTAAATTTTAATCTTAATTATTGTAATTCTTAATCTTATTTAATTATTTTAAAAATAAATTTGGCAAAAGCTCTTTCCTCATTTAATGATGTCACTTATTAATACAAATAATAAATACACGTGGATTTATCAAATTTTAATCAAAATATATAAAACATATCATTTACATGTCATCATTCCTATTTTACACGCTACCCAACATATGATACTCTAAATAGTTAAGTGTCATATTACCTCACAAATTATTTCTAATTACCATTTACTGCAACACTTATGTTTATATAATATATACATCCTTTCAAAAACAAAAGTGAAAGGAAAATAAAAGTGTTCCAGCGATGCGACCTCTTCTATGCATCAAAAGTAAATTTCGAGTCGACTCAACTCGAGAACTTAGAATTATTTAAAAAATTCAACAAAGATAATGTGGGCAACAAACGTTTGCTCAGTAAGTGAAATAAAAGTACAACATAAGAGAATAATACAAGTGCATATAACATTTAAATAATAAAATTCTTCATATGAGAAAATATTTAAAGCATAACTCATATAACATAAGTTGTCAAATCATATAAACTTTTACACAAATAAAAGTATTCAAAGATATCATTATATTCATAGTTAAACTCCACACATATGGAGTTGCACATATTCATCATGGGTCAATATGTATCTCTCCATGATCATGTGTCTTGTAGTTAAGCAGAGCTTCATAATCATGAGTCTTAAATATGCAGAGTATATCATGAGTCAATACGCATCCCTCAATGATTGTATGTCATACGATTAAGCTGAGCTTCACAATCACGAGTCTCGAATACATAAAGCGTATCATGGGTAATATATATTCTTTCATGATTGTGTGTCATACAGTTAAGCATAGCTTAACAATCACGAGTTTCAGATACGCAGAGCATATAATGAGTCAATATGTGCACGCAGAGCAACCTCTAAAGGGTAAAGACACTGATATACGCTCCACTTCATGTATATCGAATGCAATCTCAGAGGCCTTTTCAACTAGCATGATCAATGAACACATGAAGTTTAACAATATCCAAAATACACGTATCATAATTAGATATCAATATCAAGTAAAACTTATTTAACTTCATAAGCATTATTCCCTCAAAATATTTCATGTAAAAATTTACTACCTTTTATATGAAATTTTCGAAACATATCATAAATATATTTCATAACTCAAGATATGTTCTAATAATACTAATAATAACAATCTTTGCTTGAAACAACATAATAAATAAAAAAGTAACATATATAAATTTTCTATGTTGTAAATTTATCCACTCACCTTGTACTTTATGTTTTCAAGGAGGTTTATTAGATTTTTCTCTTTTCACTTGTAGCTTGATGTTTTCCTACAAGTAATAATTCCTTTTTACTTTCCAATCACTAATAAAATAATATACAATGCATGCTCATGATGCATGAATGTTTATGCACTTTAATATATATATAATATTTTTAATACCAATTTATAACTTTAAATATTTATATTCATAGACTATTTCACACTTGAGACTTTTCAATCATCCAAAGCTTAAGTAGGTACTATATCAGTATTTCCGATTGGATGTCTGCCAATAAATAATTCATAATTTCTTAACTACATAGGAAAATCTTATGATTATGGATAAATTAGAAATTAAACTTATTAAGATTTTCAACCCTCAAATATCATTAATAATTCCAGCAAGTCATAAAATCCAAGACAATCTGACTTAAGGTTTGTGTTTTGATAGACTGTATTACTGAAAGATTAATTTATATGTTTCTAAATTCTTTTCTATGTAATGAAATCATAATTTTCTTGAAAACTAGACTTCTCATAAAAGTAGAGAATTTAACTCTTTATATATCCTTATAACAAAAATAGTCAATTCGGGTCTTGATCTGTCAATATCCTGGAACCTGACAGAAGAATCACTATGAAATGAAAAATTCATTTATCCACATCCACACATCCAAATTGGATTATTCCACTTATCAGTGCAATCTAATTAAACATATCCAAATTTCAAACCTAATCCATTTTATACTAATCATGCCCTAATCAACAAGACGAACTTATCTCTCACTCAAGACAGAATGAGCGATCCATGAAGCTTGGTTAATAACTTATTCTATAAAAGTGATTTTGAGGTGATTCAAGAGGCCATGGAAGACTAACATAAAAGGATGAATCATGTAAAATTTCAAAATTTATTAATAAGTAACTAGGAAACTATGATCAAATGAAATTAAATGTCTGTGTGGGAACTGAAATCCTACCTTAGCTAAGCGACCTTAGCGAATTTCCTCAAATGGTCTGCTAGGGATTTTCTTCTGCATTTTTTTTGGATCTCCGAAGATAATAATATGTAGTATATATATATTGTTTTTAGATTTTTCTCACATCATATGGCAGTTTAAAAAAAATAAGGTAGTGAGTTGTCTACTTCAGTTGCTTGAAATCCTATTTGTTGAAATAAAAATCCAATCATATTATTCTATTAAAAAATAGTGTTCAACCTCTGATTAACCTTAGTTAATCATAGTTAAACATGTTTATTGTAATATTTTCAAATATTACAATTTATCCCTAATACTCATATATAATTAATTTATAAGGCTTATCAATAATATTATTATCATTATGTTTTAATCCAAATGCTAATTATTATATATAAACATGACTATATAAGAATTTAAACTAACTTAATATGCTAATTAAAATTATGATTATATAAAATTGATATTTGTGGAGCATGTCTGTAACATTTTGTGTCTGAATTCCATAGGTAAATAAACTCGCTAAGTTAGGTGGATATATGTCAACGTCTCAATGTTTGTGATAATACAATTGTACATTGGGCTCGGCTATTAAGCATTTTGATTATTATTTAATGTAATAGTTATTTGGAAATTTATTAAAGGACTAGTAGAAAAGGCAAATTGTTTAGCTTCCACACTCTAATTAATAAACTTGATTACGTGTTATTTGACATCATTAAATTGACGGATCAAAGTTGAAAAAGTGAAGCCATGTTCATTCCTCAAGTGGCCAATTAAAGTACGATTCCTCAAAAAAAAAAAATAAAAAAATCAAGTTCGATTCATCTATCAATCCGTTCTCATCCATTGGTTTGACTTGGGTATTAGGATTAAAAAGAGAAATTGTTGGAAGTATCATCTATGTTGACTTATGTCTCCTTTTAAAGTTCTGTCTGGTAATTAATATGGTGATTAATGAATAATGATTTAATTAGATGATAATGATTTGACTAAGAAATAATAATTTAATTGGAGGATAACGATTACTGGATGACCGTTTAATTTAATAAAATCTATTTGGTACATGCTGTGGTTGAATTAACATATATATATATATATATATATATATATATATATTACTTATTCTTATATGCATCTAATGTTCATATTAATTAATCCGGTTCTTCGGAAGAAGAAACAAACTTCTCCCTTCTTCACTGATGTGAATGTTACTTTATTTTTGAATTATAATATTTCTAAATGCTATTTTACTATAACTATTGATTATTTTAAACTAAAATATTAGGAGTCTTATTTATAATGATAAGTAAAATTAAAGATGTGAAAAATAAAAAAAAAATGGTATATGATCTAATAGCACATTAAAAATAAAAAGTTAAACAGCTGTAGTCTATATTCTAAATGCTAGTGAAAATAGCCTATAAAATTTTGTTCACTAACGGCTAGGTTTTATGTTTAAAAAAAAATTATCAAATAATTAATTAGGGTTTGGACTAAAATTCTATTTTTTAGACATATAACATAGTTCCTAAGGGGCCGAGTACAATTAATAATTTCACTTTTTTATAAAAATCATATTAATTCATTTAACATAATATTAAAAAAATTTCGATGTTGTAAATTGTAAGTTCAAATTTTGGGCGCCCAACAGGTCATGATGGGCTTTCTTAGGCCCAGTCACTTACATAACAGATCGCCTACTTGTGTTCTGTTGGGCTTATTTTACGGTCTGAAGCAGCTTAAAAGATTATTTCTGATACCAAAAATTCATTAATTTTTTAAAAGAATGAGAAAATTTAAATTATCTTTGATGTAGGCTTCTCATTTCTATCTCAAATGTGTAACTTCCTAACACCACACCTAACTCCAATGCTTAACAAATCAAGATTTCTATTATTACCGAATGTTATCCAAACAGCTGTAATATAAAAAAAAAGTTTTATTGATTTCGTTAATATCGGAGATAAGACGTATGACATAATTCACTGGATTCCGTTCTAGTAATCGAGGATTCTCGTAACTTGTGACATTGTTCCTTTTGTAGATTGCACGCTCGTTCCGCAATTGGATTTAGTAAAATTAGATTGCCTTCACATATATCATATATGATGATAATGGTGCAAGATTCTTTTTTTTTATTGCCTCTAAATGTGCTTCATTGCTAATATTAATTACTCGCGAGAAGAGCTGTCGGTCAAAGAAGACATCTTTGGAGATATAGTAATGAATGCCCCATGAAGGATAATATTCATAATGTGATTGCTATGCATGTTGCATAGTTTGGGACATATATATGTACAATCCAATAAGGTTGGCAATTAGATGCTTCCCCCATGTTTCCACTTAATAGTGTTTTGCCAAATCCACCTAACTCTGTCTTCCAGGTCCCATCTCTCAAGCGTGTAGATTCAACTCAAACTCTGCCCCCCTCTTGTTGTCTTCCTAGTTAAAATAAATGAACTACTAAGTCGTCCACATGATCTGTGCAAAAAAGAAGACTTGTTTCATAAGACCTTTTATGCGTCGCCATTCAGATACGAGAGACAGTGGCCACACAAAAGTAGCCTTGCCTTCCACTGCAACAACAGCAACAGATCTGGTTCGTCTTACTAGAATGACAGCATTGCATGCATGACAACAAATTTCAAATTGGATCTCAACATGACTACCTAAATGTCTAGATTCTTTCACATGTTCTTCTTTTATCACGAGATGGTTTCAATTAAAGGTCCTCCTCTCCATGTGAGCAGAGCGACCAAAAGCTTTTGGATGATGACCAAGATGACTATTATTTACCTCACGCAATTCACACCTCTGTCTCGTGCATTCTCTCTTCTTTTTCACTTCCGAACTCATGACAAACGTTCCTTCTCTTTCTTCAAAAGTTGAAGTACAGAATTCAGAAATGATCCTCTAGTGGCTTCTCCATATTCCCCATCCAAGCTACAAGAGAACTAAATGTGTTTCTATGTACAGGAATGGACGGAAAAGTAATAACATCTTTTAAGACATCTATGATCTATTTTGACCAACTTAATAATGCAAGAGGTGACCTGTCGAACCAGACTGATGTGATCTTAGTCCATCTTTATGGTTGAAAAGGCTACGACTCTTGCTCCTCACATTGCATGCATGGATGTGGCAAAATTGTTAGGCCAAGAGGTGAAAGTTCTTTGTTGGGAAATAAAAGTTTGCAGATTGCGACCATTCCAACATTAATGGCAAACGAGATCAAGGTCGGGATCGGTCGCTGTCCGCCGAAAAAGTTGAACCGATTTGAAGCTGAATGCTCTCAGGCAAGGGACCTGGATGTTGCACAAGCAAATGAAACGGGACCACCCCTAACACTCCGAGCAAATTTAGTGGACGTCCAATAATGTGATGTATGACAAAACACAAATCGGTGATGAACATTTCGTCAATGACCAGGAGCTCCTGCTCTCTTGCTTTGATTCGTCCATGACTGATTACTTTTCATCCTTCATCGCTGAATACGATAAAAGCAATGACACATTTCTTTTTCCAATTTGGTTAAAAGCAGAGTACTGATTGTTTTCATG
Source organism: Pontederia crassipes (assembly GCA_030549335.1). Classification (NCBI taxonomy): domain Eukaryota; kingdom Viridiplantae; phylum Streptophyta; class Magnoliopsida; order Commelinales; family Pontederiaceae; genus Pontederia; species Pontederia crassipes. The sequence goes on along the minus strand of CM060183.1, from coordinate 28,320,512 downwards.
TCTGAACTCTTGTTCATCGTTCGTGGCCATCTGCAATGAGCATTCGTTTAGTCCTCGTCGCTAAAGTGAAGGGAAACGATACAGATATACTACTCGAGCTATTCGCAGTGTGTGAGGCTAAACATCAATTCACATGCATTGTTACAATATCATGATGAAGGGCGCCCCAATGCTAAGACACCAGCTCATGCTGTCCTGTTCTTTTGCATACATCACTAGCTCGCATTGCTGTTTGTTATTTAGGCAGTGAAGAGATGGATCAAATTGTCATGAGGAGCTTTATTTGCTCGAAGTTATGGGGGGCTTTAATTGCGGGTTGGCGTCGGATCCATGTGCCACCTGATTGGCCAACAGAGAGAAGGCAATGTGCCATTACTGATGGCACGGCCACCTCTTGCTTCTGGTTTCGTAGATGCCAGTTTTGAATGCCTGACTCACTAGTTGACCTGAGGATCTGAAAGAGGACCCTCCCACCCTCCTTTCAGATTCAATAATGAACACCCCCGTGGGCCTTTGTGATGTGAATTCTCATGAGTCGTTAGATCTCAGAAGGGAAGCTTTCTTCTTCTTCTTCATCTTCTATCCATCCGTGTTGGTGGCATTTTACTTTCTATCTCCGAAAGACATGGTGACATTTTTCATCCTTTGGATGCGAACTGCATAATCAAGTGATCTTTTCCTGGTGGCTGATGACCGCGAACAATGACCTTGTAATCGATTGCGACGGTGATCGTATTGTCGATCCAATTATTTCACTGTCGTCATCTTTTTTATCCTTTGCAACTCCTCTTTGGAATGCTTCTCTTATTATCACTGTATCCGTATATGTTTTTGTCCCGGACACTCGGTTTCTTCGATAGATTTGTCTGGTTGTCTCCCACTTGCACTAATGGCCATCAAGTTGTTCTCACGCGGCTAAGAGGTTTGTCTAAGTATGCGAGTTCCACCAGTTACCATAACAACATTCATGGTAGCATCCATTCAAAAATCTGTATCTACAACCATTGCTGGCTCTGTGTGCAGTGCAGATGCTGCAATAAAAACTCCGATAACAGTTGCAGGGAAGGGATGGAGATACCCAAAGTAAAGCTCGTATAGTGAAAAGTTCTTTTGAGGCAAAAAAAAAAAACTATTAATTTATTATGAAGTAATCATAAAAAGATCAGCACAAGTTGTGACACTTGTACTGAAAGTTGACATCAGCATGATAATTTCCTACACATCAGTGCATTATTTTTCTGGCGAACAGCTTCATCATCATGCATGCTCCATTATTCCAGTCCCCCTCTGACTGCCTTCCAACTGGTAGCTTCGTTCTCTTCCAGCCCTTATCCATAGTATCTCAAATCCAACAAGGTCCATGTGAAGGTGAGCAGTCTGCACCATTCCCATGGAAAAAAGCTTATAATATCCAAAGAGGCATACACAAGAATTACAATATAGTTCTTCTCCTCGGTCTCTTTAGCTGTACACTTGCTCTTGGATATGAGTTTTGATTCTTCAGGCCCTCCTCTACTTGGTCTCCATGCATGTTTAGAATCTAACGCCTTGTTCTTCTCATTGGCCCTCCTCCTGGCAACACAAAAGCCATTCTCCCATGAATTGTTTTTAGGAAAAAAATAATCAAACTGACAGCCACAGCACAAGGTTGCAGTGTGGCCTGCACATATGCCCCTGGCCCATGCTCCCATTCGCAGTCATATGCTTATGTTTCCCTTCCATGCCACCCTCCAAAAGATTCCTCTTCTCCCATATTAACAAACTTGCCAAGGTACTGCACTGCATCTTTCTAACACATGACCCCCTATCAGTCTTAGAAAATGGATGCCCAACTGATCCAATAGTTTAACTGGCCATAGGACCAGTTAGTTTAATAGTATATTGTGCAAATGTAGCTTTTGGATGATTACTGATTGCAAACACTTTTCCACACAGATTCAAGGTTGATCATGCGAAATTACCTTTTTTTTTCTTACCCTCTTTTTTTTATGTATTTGTTTATTATCACAGTGCAATTCATCTTTCAGCCGAACAAATAATATTACAAAACCTTAGGCTAAGTAGTGTTCTTTCTTTCCCTTGAGTCTTAACTTTCTTGGCGTTGCACTGCTCACATTTTTTCTTTTAACCGCATTCACTGGCCATGAAAACGGTGCATGTAATTAGCATAGAGAATATGCAGCAGCTTGCACTTCCAAGTGATATATAAGCCATCGGTTATAAATTAATAGATTTCAATCTCAGATTTATTAATATTTTTAAAAATTCGATTTACATTTTCTTGTATTAAATCTCTCCGTGTAACATAATATTCTGCTATGCAATTGAAAGTAGGGATTTTTGTTTTCTAATAGTATGCTAAATCCTATCAAATGAGTGGATCGTCACCTAAATAAGAATTTTACTCGATATGTTCGCCAATCATGAGTGGTTGGTTTGAGCATCAAATTATCATGCCATGCAAATGTAGAGTCCTAGATTGGGTATATATCAAACTGCGTACACGGGTATTTTACAGTAGTCGTAGTAGAACGTTAATCTTAATAGTCCTTCACATGACATCAGAAAAATAAATAAGGTTGATGGATCACGCAATGATGCAATGCACTTGATGACAAATTAAGGAGATCAAGGGCAGTTGGAAAGAGATTAATTACGCTACACAAAAGAAAAATTAAGGGGGGCACCTGAGACCTACATGAGGCTATAAGGTCCCCTATAACCCTGTTCCCAGTGGCAGCTAAACGTTAGAGCACAAAAACTGAGAGAGAGAGTGAGAGAGAGATAGGGCGCCTTGGCACGCGAGCGAAACGCATCGGAGTGAGTAGCCAATATGATTCAAAACCCGCAATTTCCCGCTGCTCAATATGATTCAAAACGCCAAAATCTGTACGATATTATAATGTGGAGAAAAATGAGAGAGGAGAGATGTGAGTTTTTGTACCGGTGGATGGAATAAGAGGACTAAACTAATGAAGGGGCACTCCTCTCCTGGCGTCACCATCCCATCCCCTTCATTATTATTCTACTAGCACCGTGGATTTCCTATATTTTAAGCAGAGAGAGAGAGAGAGAATGAATGTGATCAGAGGAGGAGAAAACAGAGGGGGTGGGTGGGTGACAGAACATGGGAGCCTACGCAAAGGTTGGATTGGAAACGGTGCGCTTGGCCGCGCTCAAGTGTGTGTATCCACATTCACGTCACCAGCTCATAGGGAGTAGCGAAGGTGGTCAGTAGCACCACCTTTTAGCCTTATTTCTTTTCTAATAATTATGTACTTGTAATAATTTTCTATCTGAGCCTCGATCATTAAATTCGCAATTAATGCTCACCCTTTAATTATTTTGTTATTTATTTTCTTTGAAAGGACACTTTGGTGAGATTTAGATCTCAATGTCACTTTATCTTTCTTTTTTTTTTCTTCTCCTATATCAGTGAAAGGTAAACCTTGTCTTCCACATTGTTGGATTTCTCTAAACTTGCATCCATAAATCAACGTTGTTCGTTAATTATTCCTAACATTCTTCTACAGTCTCTGAAAGGTACATACAACTGCTATGTGATAAAAAAATGCATCAAAGTTAATGCAATCATTCAAGAACTTGTTGTCAGATAAATTTAGAGACTGATATTCGTGAATTTATAATTAGTTAACAGTTATATGCAGGATAGAGTAAATATCATTTTATAATACTAACTTTGCTATCATCCTTCTCTGATCTAGTTTTAGAGAAAATATTAAACAAAATTGCACCGTTAATTCTGAATATTAATTGTACATTATGAGATTCAATTTAATCATATATCTTTTCATTTAAACAAACTTAAAACTAAAAAACATATAACTCATAGTTGATTGTTTTAATTGACAAGTGAATCGAATATTATATGAGAGATATATTATGTGGTACCAAAATTTGAAGAACATATTGTACCAAGATAATTGTTTTAAAAATCTAGTGTCCCGAAATTCGACCCAGCCATGTGGCACGATCTTCTCCCGTGCGTTATTTTTCTGTCTCTTTCTTTGACTCTTTTGTTAACAAGAAGAAGACTTATCAATATGAAATAACATATCAATAAAGAAAATGCAGAAGCAAAAGAGATAAAATAAGTCAAATTGTCTCGATCTGAAGCATAGTGCGACAGCAAAAAAGTACATCCCATAATTTCAGTCTGAAGTAGTAAGGATAAAAGTATGAGTACTAAACATAAAAACATCTGCGATCGACCATAACCTGATAAGACCCATCCAGATAGATATACTAAATAAAAATACGATTCATACTAGACATTACCATAACCATATGCGAACGTCACCAAAAGCGAAGTCTCCGTGCACACACCATCACGTCATGAGCAAACATCATATACTTGGGGGAATCACACAGAGGAGCAAGCTCAACCGTTAGCATAAAGCTAAGTGTGAGTTCGTAAAAATAATAGATCAGTTCTATCAAAATAAGCATAAAGAGATCATATAATAAAATGTAAAAGTAGATCATATAACAGAGAATAATCATAACATGATTCATGTTTTTTTTTCCTTTCTTTCTTTTGTTTATTCATTCTTTCATTATTTAATTCTTTCATTCGTTCTTTCTTTCTTTCTTTGAAAGAGTTCTTCATTTCTTTAGGAAATACCATTACCGACACTCATGGTGTAACTATCTAGATTAGGCCGATGGGTGATCAGTGCCACGATCAACCCCATCGGGTTGAGATAATCTCGCGTAAGGCGAAAACATCCGTAAAGAGAGAGACTCCCATCTAAATAGGACAATGGTAACTCGTGAGTAAGTGCTTCACTCAAGGCTGGCTTAATTTCTCCCATCATAGTGGACCTCTCTTTTGATCCGAATATCGATCAATATCGTAGGGATCTCTCTTTCAATCCAAAGATCAATCAAGGTCGTATGGAGCAAAGCTCCGAATCATCTTTAAGTCATTTTTTTCTTTAACCAATGGACATAAGCTTAAAAATTAGAGAGTTCAATTCGGGTCGAATTCCTTTATTCACATACCGGAGTCTGAAAGTCAAATGGTCATCCGTCGTTAGTTCTTTTCAACGGTCGTCCGGAGAGGGAGCGGACGACCATTTATCATTTCATCATAAAAGTTCATCATTGTTCTTCATGTGATTCATAAGAGTCATCATCATTCATCGTTCATGTGAGAATCATAATCAATATGGCATTACATTCTTTTGTTTCCATTTAATCATAAGAAAGTAAACATGGTTCTGGTGAGCATAATTAACTTCATGGAAAGATCAAATATCAATTACGTAAACATGGGTTCGTAAATTGCGAGATTAACATTCTATTGGTCGGGACACGGACCGAGTACAAGAACTCGGGCAGAGTATAGTGGAACTCGGGCCGAGTTCCTGACAGAATTAAACTCAAAAATTTCAAGTTAGAACCCGGGTCGGGTCAGGGTCATATCCGAGCCGAGTTGGATGCACGATCGTGTCTGAAAAGTCGATCCGCCTAATCATCTTCTCCGGTCGATACCCAGGTCAGGTCAGATAGAGCCATGGCCGAGTTGCTAGTGCGAATAGAGCTCATATCGAGCATTAATGGCAGATCCGGGTCGAGTTGGGAAGAACTCGATCCCGAGTTGGTCTGAATCGGGCCAGGTTATGAGCAACCCGGGCCGAGTTTTTACTACACAGAAAATTGTGCGAGACACATGTTTCTATTATTTCATTTCTTTCACTAATTTTAGAAATCATACATCGATATCATGAGTTCATAATGTAAACTAAGATTTCATAACATCGTCTACCTCATATAAAAGAAATCTACACATGCAGTTGTCTAGACAATTCGAAATTTACGAGCAAAACTATTAAATAACTTCATACGGTTCGTAGAATGATTCAAGCACTTCAGAAAATCATATACTATGTTTCCTAGACATGTTTTCATCTCACAAGTTCGAATTTGGCATGCATAACATTCTGATAGGTTTCTCATGGTTCGCAGAAAAGAGTCTAGCACTTTTGTTGTTCATACGATATGATTTATAGGCATTCGAGTAGAGATTTACATATAGCAAAAATCTTTAAGAAACATGCTTCGATTTCATCCAGAGACTTAACCTATGAGATGGATCCCGAACTACACACATCTTAGCTTACGATTGTGGTTCACCTTGCGAGTACGTGCTCAAGACGCATGCTGTCGTCCGCTGCGTTGTCTACGCCGGAAAGTCTCGATGGAGCGCCTTCGCCTTTTGCTGTTGTCCGTGTGCATCATCGGAGGAAGAATAGAGAGTGAGTGAGAGAGGGACGAGAGGAAAAATGTGAGGAGAGAAGGGGAGCTGGAGCATGTCCTTGGCCTCCTCCATCTTGTGAACCGCCAGCCATTGAAGAGGGGAGAGGAAGGAGAAATAGAGCAGAGCTCTCTCCCCCTTCGTTTCCTCTTTCTCCGTCCCTTCCTTTTCTATTTTTTTATATGTGAGGCATTACAAAAAACATATGCATGCAAAATATAACATATTTTAGTTAATTTTTCTTATAATTTGATTATGATATGTATCATTTTTTGTCATTTTAATTGTGAAATTTAATTTAATTGTCTATTATTTAATATTTTTCTTATCATCTGGTTGAAGAAGAATATCTCATTTGATCATCAAACTAGGATTTTCCTCCACATTAACCCAAATCATTTCATCATCAGGGCAAAATTTTTCTACTTCAAAGGAAAATTGTGGGCTTTATTCTCCAGGAAATAAAATTCTAACAATTGCGTGCATGAAATGAAACCTTCTAAATGCCGATTGCATGGCTGAAACCCATTTAATAACAATTGAAGTATGGCATATTCAAATTTTATCTCCCGCGAGTCGATTGATCTTGGTGCAGTCGTGTCATTAACTCATTACCTAATTTAATCAAAGTCGAAACAAACTTTATCGCAAGGATAATTAAACTGAATCGATTGATATACTAACTGTAATCAACTTCTTGAATCTGGCCAAAGCAAGAGACAATGTTTAGCAGTTGGAACGAGATGGAAATAAAGTTTCGTTTCAAACAGTTTTATCAAATAATATGACGTATCACGAAACTGAAACAGACACTCAAGGTGGGAACCAAGCGTAACATACTTGGGTTCCCATCTTTCGAAGCAAGACATTGTAGGAGCCTGTATATTTTTTTTTTTGGAAACACAACATTTTTTACGTGACTTTTCTCTCTTTTTTTTAAACTTTTGTCCTCTATTATTTGTTGTCTCTTATTCCTTACACAAAATAATTATTTATTAAATATAACATTTGTATTATAAAATTGATTAATATAATATGATTTCTAATATGTCATTTATGGTAATTTCTTTTAGTCTGACAAATATAATTTATTATAAATATTATTTTATTACTTTTAATAATATATTTTTTAAAAGTAAAAAAATATTTATACTCTATACTTATTATCTAAATATTTTATATTTACAATTATTATATTTCATTTAAACATCCACTAAAATTAATATTTTAAATCAACATTTTTCACGAGTATATTACATCAAATACTATCAAACTTTGATCATTATTACAGCGCTACTCTTTAACTTTACTTTTTAACAACACTACCCTCCATCTTTTAATTTATTTCACCAAATACATTTTTCATCGATTATAGGTTGTTACCCGGTCGTGCTGCTGACGTGGCACTAAAGCGACATCTTCTCTTTTTTCCACATAAATATTTTTTATTGACGTGGTAAAATAAAATAATAATAATTTAAAAATTAAAAAAATGGAGGAGGAGGGAGGGGGGTGTGGCCCCTCCTCTATACCATGACAGTCGTCAGAGGGGGGCGAGGCCCCTACTCTTCCGACGCTCTCGCCCCCCCTCTTCGGCGATTGTGGGAGGGCGATTGGGACGCCCCCCTTCTCTACGACCTCGTGCCGTAGGTCGCGGAGGGGGGGGGGGCATCGGCGCAAGGAACAAGGGCGACGATGGCCCTCCAACGCGGGGAAATAGGGGGGCCGTCGCCATCGGCGTGGGGAACGAGGAGGGTGACGGCCCTCCGGCGCGGGGAAATAGGGGGCCGTCCCCCCTCTTTCCCTATGACTGCTAGTGAATTTAATTTAGCTACAACTTTTGACACATAAAAAATATCTTCAATTCATAATTAAAAATAGCCTTATATAAAATTAAGTTTAAGCATTGTAAGTTAATTTATTAGTAATTAATATGGAAAATAGATGTGCTAATTAATTTATAACATCAATGATGTTTGTACTTAGAGTCACTGGCTCTTATAATATGTAAAAATAAAAATGTTGACCAACTTTTCTAAAAACTTAAGATATCAAGAAGAATAATATTATCAATTTTATAATATTATCAGTAGTGTTTCTTATATTTTATTTCCTTTTGATATTGCAAATTTATGATATCATGAAAAAGTTGTCATTTCATAATTAGGCTATTGTACTTTTTATTTCTGATGACAATTAAGAGCTAATTACATCTTATTTTTTGTTAGGAAATATAACAATATTTCATTAAATCTTTTAACACAGATAACTTATTAGGATGTTATTGTTAGGGTCGTTGAGGTGTAGTGGTGAGGTGTAGAGGTGGCAAAAATTTCCTACTAATGCAAATCCCCACGAAAAATTTCCTACTAATGCAAATCCCCACGAATATACGTCTTATTCGTGAAGAAGGGCGAAAGTGTTTGTGAAGTTACTTCGGGGATTGAGACACAAATACATGCTCCGACTCTGATGACTTTAGAAATCAATTTCAAATTATTTAGATTTAATAACAATTGAATTTTTTAGAAATTATTGTATGTAATTCCTAATGATGTGTAATGAAATATGTTGTATTTATAGTTAATTTTTTTTACATAACTTAATATATAAATTTGTTATTTAATCATTTTTAGAAAGTTTACTTTAGTATTTTTTTATACATATTAAATGTGATGAGTGTTGGAGGCCATAATGAAGAATTAAAGTTATGTGGGGATCAAGAGTAAAGATAGAATTAAGGTTTGTTTGTTTAGCTGATACAAAATAGCTTGATAAGTTGAAGTATTAGTAAGTAGTTTAATAGTTAAAGTTATTTTTTAAAATAACTAGTTATTAATAAAAAGATTATAAGTTATTATTTTAGTCAAATGACAAAAAAAGTTTTTAATATTATAATAGAAGAAGTATGTGTAGAAAAGTTAAGTATATTCTAAAAGTAAAACAACACATTTCTTTGATCAAATTGACTAACTTTTTTTTTCACCAAATAAGCTGAGATTCTCAATTTATTTTTTCTGACTTACAAGTAGGTAAAATAAATACTTATCAAATTTTTATTTTAGAGAAAGAAAATTTTAAAGCTCTTTATAAATCATTTTGACTAACTTATAAGTTTAACCAAATCCCCGATAATTATGTGGATGCCACTTAGCCAGAGACAACAGGGGCTCTATCTGCTGGGGAGAGTGCCTAAAATTATGAAAGACAATGATTTTGAAAGATAATATTCTATATAAACTATTTTTACTCTTTATTATATATAATGTTATATTTAATGAATAATATAATTATATCATGTAATTCTTTATCACATAATTTATTTTTCTCTTTTATATATTGTTTCATATATTTCCTTTTTTTATCATATTATTTATTTTTTCTTATAACTATTTTATTCATCTATATGAAAAATCAAATTTAAAATGAATATAAATAAACATTATCATATCGATGTAATATTAATATGGAAAAGAGTTTTTTTTTTAAATAAAGAGATAGATATAACTTTTAAATAAATATAAATTATTGAGAGTGAAGGGACTAATTTGATGTAAAATTATTCGTTCATTTCCATTTGATAAATTTAGTAAAATAAAAATATAATGTTAAAAAAATATTCTTTTCATCTTTTCTCTCATATTTAATATTAAAATATTATCATGAGAGACAACTCTTTCCAGTCCTTCTAAAAATATTGAGGGTGTGTTTGGTCCATTCAATCTTTTTTAAATTACTAGGAATCTTGATAGAAATGTAGAATTATAATGTTTGGTTAGGTGTCATTTAGTCTAAATATAATTAGGAATGTGATATTCCAATAGCAATGACATTCCTTCAAATGGTTGGAATCCCATGACGAAATTCTACATCGATGAAAACTTTTTTTTACTAATTTGACAAAAAAATTGTCACATGGGCACCAAGGTGTGGAGGAAGTTCTGGCGTGAGAAAAAGTTCTGACATTTCACTAGAACTTTTCATCGCGAACTAATGCTTTGACCAAAATCAAAATTCCCATGGGACCCAGGAGAACTTTGGCTGGCAGAATTTGTGAAAGTTCTGCCTGCAAGTTCTAAATCAAACACTACCCTAAGGAGCACATCTCGAGCCATCACGTCATATCGCAGTCTTCCTCTTCATCGTACGCCGTCGCTTCGACAGTCTGCGAGCTTCATTGTCGGTGATGGATTCAGGGAGGCAGAGTCGACGTAGAATTACGCTGCTTCTTGAAGCTCCATAAACCTTCTTGCGGTGAGTTTGCATAGTGTGGTGGTGGTGGTGGTGATGATGGTGGTGGTGGTGGTTGGAGGGAAGGGAGGGAGGGGACTTACATTGGAGGGAAGAGACACTTGGATGACTTTGAAATATTAACTCAAAACACACATTGGAATCTAACTTGTGATTCACATCTTTAAACAGGGTGACTCTTTGGTTTATAACTTTTCAAGGATCCAAAATTCTGATATTAAAAGTATCGCTCGTCGATCAATTAGCAATGCAGTTTTACACGAGAGAATTATCTTTTATTAAAAAAAGATCAGTTAGCACTGCTAGGGTTGATATAAACCAAACAAATGATCTGATCACAAGGCAACAATTCTTTTAGCTTGTGTACTCTAACCGGAGGGCAGACCGCCGGACCGGTGCGAGCTTTTGGGTTCGTGGGCTGCGGTGGTCAGAGCGCACGTTAGGGGGGGAGGGGCGCGGCATGTGTGCATGTGGGGATCAGCAAAAGGCCATGGCAAAAGCCATGCATGCTTTTTGAAGCCTTTCATGTGTGAGAGATGAAAAGAAGAAATGACAAGACTGGTGAAAGGAATTGGAGAGAGGAGAGAGGAGAGAGGAGAGAGGAGAGAGGAGAGAGAAAGAGAGATTTTGTTTATAAAACGCTCTATTTGAAAAGTAGCCAAGCCACATGCAAAGGGGGAAAAGTGGAGATTGGGGCCTTTTTTTTTTTCTTGAGACAAGGGAAGGTGGGTTGTATGCCATTGCCAGCCCCCTCCTCTTCATCCTAGAAATGGGCCATATATGATGACGGAGTTGTTCGGGATATTAAGATTATGGCGCTTGGTTCATGTTACGCTCTGTGAAAGCGGAGGGAGAAGAGGGATATTATAATACATATCGAGTGAAGCAGAGGGGAGGGATAGAGAGTTAGGGGTGTCAATTTCTCTCCCGCATTTCACCGAAGAACTCCAGGGCATCGCCGGAGAAATCTGAAGGAGATGGCGCCGGTCGGCGCTGACGTGGGGCTCGTCGACGGGCAGCAGCTCGAGCGGCAGATGGGTTGCATGGCCGGGTTCTTCCAGATGTTCGACCGCGGCCAGGTCCTCTCTGCGAAGAGGCTTTATTCTACTCGGCGGCTCACGTCGTCTCTGGTGCGTGCTCCTGTTTTCTTTTACTTCTTCTGTTGTTTGTTTGCCTATGAGTTTTGAACGATTGGAATGTTGATAGGGATCGACGTCGCCATCGGAGAGGTCCGATGCTTCCTCGCTTTCCGTGTTAAAGGAGAACCATCCGTCTCCGCCTTCGGAGCCGGCCTTTTCGCCGGAGATGCAGCCGCAGGACGATGCGCCGCCGAGGCCGTCGCTGCCGTTGCCCTTGCCGGTATTCGACTTCAAGGACGGTATGAGGACCTCGTGGAAGATTCGCGAAGGCCCCCGCCTCTCCCTCGACAGCCGGGCGGTGCTCGACGGCAAGGGCAAGCTCCGGCCGCGTGACATCCGCACCTCAGTCCCGGTCAACCAATCCAGTGCACCAGAATCCGCGGAGAGCGAAAGACAACGGCGGTCACCCAGTGTCGTCGCGCGATTAATGGGACTCGAGGTACTGCCGGGCCACGGCGGCGCCGCGGCAGAAGCAAACCGCTGTGAGCTCCGGCGATCGGCCTCCGAGTCCCGTGTGCCCAGGGATCCGTCCTACTACCGGTTCGTGGACACATCCACGTTCGAGAAGCCGTCGCCGCCGGAACCCACTCCCATCTCCGCCGAGGAGTTCTTCAAAAGGGTCAATGTGACCAATTTTAGGGTCACGACGGACGCAAAGAAATCTGACCTTCCTCCGCAGCGTGCCGCAGTCCACCCACCGCTCCAAAGGAAGAGCTTCTTCGATGCCCAGGATTTCTTCCCGGAGCCCAAACGATCCGGGTCCCTTTACGGCGAGATCGAGAAGCGGCTTCGGAAACGAGGAATTGATGAGCCGGCTAGGGACTTGGAGACATTGAAGCATATATTAGAGGCGCTCCAGCTCAAAGGTCTTCTTCACTCTAATCATTCCGGTCAGGCCGCCGGTCGCCGCAACATCATTTATGACGACGATAGTCGGATGTCCGGTGAGTCTCCTATCGTCCTCATGAGACCCGCACCCCGACCACCTCGGCGGCCCTTGAGCGAGTCGCCTCCTCCATCATCCATATCCGTCGCCAGGCGCCGTAGTCCCAACGCGTCACCGGATAGCTTTTCTCCGGCCCGGAGAGAGCCCAGGTCGGTTGGCCCTACCAATGAGCGGCGGAGTCGCCCGGCAAGATCGCCGGAGAACCCGAGCTCGCCGGCGAGGAGAAGGGCTATGAACACCCCGGAATTACGAAAGGTCCCCACAGCGCAACATAGGACCAATGCTGCCAGTTCTCCAAAGGCAAGTCCCAAGAGGGTGAACCCTCCCGCCGCCGTTAAATCACCAAGAATCCGGCGGCAGCTAACACATGATGCCTCTCCCATGGAGGACGACGCCTCCACCACCATCTCAGAGAGCAGCCACAGTGCTTCCTCTCAGGTAGATTTCGAGGTAAAATTTTCTCATTCCATATTTGTCTGGTCATTTTTTGTCTGTACACTACAACTCTTCCTAAGATTGAAGTTCTTCACGTTTCATGCAGAGATCAACGGCGGTCGAGTACCGGAGCGGAAGGAGTCTACTGGAGAGATGCGACAAGTTGCTGGACAGCATAGCGGCGTTCACGGCGTCCGAAAAGGTTACGGCGGCCGTGGAGCAGCAACCAAGTCCGGTGTCGGTGCTTGATTCGTCGAACTATCTCGGAGGCGGCGAGGAGAGTTCGCCGTCGCCGGTGACCAAGCGATCCATTGATTTCAAAGGTAATTCAATCCAATTCAGTCCAAACCCACATTTGGGTCGTGTTCAAACCCGACAGCCGTCTTCGGACCCATGCCCCCGCGTTGGTTTCGCTTTCCTGCCTTTACCCCCATCCTCGTGCGCCAGCTGTGGACAAGCTGGCGGTTGCGGCGTATCATAGCCCTAAGGGCGTACGTATCATTTGGGTGGGAGAAGTAAAAAACTTTAGTTTTTGTAGTAGAAAGCATCGCTTTCTTTTCGGCAAGCAGTAATGGTTCAAATGTTGTTTAACTTTAAAATATGGCGGATGAGCGTGATATAGACCATGTTTTCATGATCCAATTCTCTATTTTTGATGCATTTTTTATGTCGTTTTTGCAGACCGTCATGATCAATTGTTGGGCGACTGGGAGGAGGAACACTGGAACCAGTCAACGCCGACGACTGGTTCGAATAACGGAGATGAATTGCTCGAAGCTGACGATGTGGATGGCGACGTGGACTACGGCTATGTCTCGGAAGTCGTCCGCTTCTCGCATCGCAACACCGACACCCCGCCTGGCGACGTCTACGCCGCACTCGAGAAGCGCCGCGGCGCCTGTGATGCTTCGAAGTCATCGCGGCTCCACCGCCGTCTCGTCTTCGACGCCGTCGTCGAGATCCTCCACCGGAAGCACCAAGTGTCACCGTGGGAGGCCTTCTGGCGTGCCCGGACCCTCCTCTTCGACCCTGCGGGGGAAGGCGGAGGCCTCCTCTGCCACGTGTGGGGTGAGCTCCGCCGCATCCGCAAGCAGGTTGACGCCGACGACCTCAACGACGTGACGTGCGGCGCCATCCGGAAGGATATGGAAGGGGACGAGCGCGTCGACGGGGGTTGGGGTGCTCACCCCAACGCCGTGGAGATGTCGGATGCCGTCCTCCACATCGAGAGGCAAATCTTCAAGGACCTCATCGCCGACACTATCAAGGACCTCGCAGATGCCTCCTCTCTCAAATCCTCCCGCCCTTCCGCTTCCCGCCGAAAGCTCGTGTTTTAAAAGAAACAAAAAAGGAATAAATGCCAAGTCTCCTTTTGCCACCATTTTTTCCCTTGATATTTTGTCCTTTCAATATGTATGGCGTTAGAGAAAGCCTGAACGCTCGGATCGAATTTGGAAGGCGAGGATGTAACAAAAGAAAAGGAAGTAAGAATTTACACTGGTGGTTGTCTTTGAACCTTGTTTTCTTTTTTAACGGTTTGATGTTATGTGGCTTGGTCGTTAGTGGACCTCGGGGAATATTGTATGTTCCTGGAGATAGAAATGACCCCCTTCCCTCTCCCAGACAACATGGGGCAGGGGCCACCGGGGGCTGCTGAGTTGAGAGGGGGATGGCGATGGAGAGAGCCCACCCATGGATGTTGATCTTGTTCACATGTTGCAGGCATGGGACGGTTTCTGAACTAAATGAATTGAGTTCGATGGTCCACAACTGTTTCAACTAGTTATCGGGTTGAATTTTGGAATAAGGAGATCTCTGAAATTTTGCAGGTTTTGGTGCCGTTTGAAGGTTGCCATCTTGCCTTGGGCTGACCCCGCCAGCGACCTTTGTGAAACTGGCACTGGCCCTGCTACTGCTGCTGCAGCTCCTGCTCCTGCTCATCCTGCTGATGCAGGCTTTGGGTCCTCAGTCCTCTCCGGCCAATGATTCCTATGTTTGGTCGTTCTTTTGACCAAGGAGGGGGAGTTGGAATCAGCAAACGGTCCAAGTTATCTGTGGTAATTAATTTGACAATGGTGTCTGATGGGTCTGTTAAATTGTTGCCCTCCATGAATTGGTGGTAATGCTGGTGGCAGATCATTTGCCTATTGGATACCTTTTTAGTTTTTACAATACGATAACTAAGGAAGTTAGGGTGCATGTCGGTGAAAGTTGGGAGGGAACTATTTGGGAGGAGAGATTATCGTGGTTGGTGAGGCAAGATAAGCACCAGTGTCCTCTTCTTTTTTTTTTTTTTAAAGAAAGCAATATTGTCTGATTAAGAAAGTACCCGAATTGCTATTTTGACTACATCCATAGTTCACATTGCTATTTAATTATAGGGTAATTGAACAGAGTGAATCAAATTGTCATGGGGAGCACCTTGTTTTTAATGGCTTGAAGTTATGAAGAGCTTTAATTGTATGTTGGCGTAGAATCCATGTGCTACCTGATTGGCCAGCAGATATAAGGCAATGGCCCATTACTGATGGTTCTTGTGTACCACAATGTATTTTAGACGGATTAGTTGACCTGAGGACCTGAAACAGCCCTTTCAATTCAATAATGACCACCCCAGTGGCCTTAGTAATGTGAATTCTCATGGACTCATGTCCAGAAGGGCTTTACTGTTTTGACAGGCAATTTGGTTGGCCAAGATCACTTTCTATCCTTCTATGTTAGTGATATTTTGCTTTTTTTCTACTTGTTCTCTGCAAGACGGTTCCGGTGCCGGTTTCCTACTTGTAATTTGTTCATGCCAGTTACCTCAGGCATGCCATCCTTTGGATGAGAACTCCATACTTATAGTCAAGGGATTCTGGTAGACTGCAAACAAAGAAATATGTTGAATCATATTTGACATGACATCAACACTGATAGTTGGAAAAGTTCTGCGATTGAATTGTAATCTCCAATCAGCTCGCTGTTTATCGGATGCAGCTCTTCCATCTTCACAAGCCAAATACTTTTAATCATTACTGCATCAGCTATTGTTGCTGTCCCAAGCAGTTTCTTTGATGATTTTGCCGTCCACTTGCTTTTTTGTCATCAAGTTGGGTAAAATTAGGATTGAGCTTGTCTAACAGCAACAATAACATAAGGCTTTTTAATTCACATTTTTTCAAATTTTATCTTACATTAGCATCCATTCAAGTATTAGGTATATAACCGTTGCTGGCTCTGCATAAACTTCAATGAAATCTGATGCATTGCAGTAGAAGATAAAGATTCCTACACTACGGAATTTCTTTTCAGTAAAAGATGTACATATATATTATTGTTAGGAAGAAATCATAAAAAATCAGCACAAGTTGTGACACTTGTTCTGAAAGTTGACATCACCACGATAATAACAAGCACATCAGTGCAATTATTACTCTGGCGAACAGCTTCGATCTTGTATGCTCCATTATTCTATCCCTCTGTCTGTCTCCCAGTTGGGAGTTTTGTTCTCCTCCATCTCTTATCCGCAATATCTCGAATCTAACAAAGTGCGTGTGAAGGTGAGCAGTATACATCACTCCCACATAAAAATTAACAAATACACCAAATAAGTATGTAATACATTATATTGATTAACAAAATAAGAACTCTCAACGATGGAACCATCAAAATAATTAGTTTTAATAAATCTTGATTCTTTATACCCTAATGTCTTGTTCTTCTCATCGACTCATTGGCTCTCCTCGCAACACAGAAGCCCCTCCTATTAGCAGTCATATATTATATTTATCAAACTGTCAGCTACAGCAGAAGGTTGCAGTGTGGCCAGTGCAATGCCCCTGGCCCATGCTCCCATTAGCAGTCATATGCTTATGTTTCCCTTCCATGCCACTCTCCAAAATATTCCAGTTTTATCATATTAACAAACTTATTTATGTTACTGCATCTTTCTGACACATGGCCCTCATTGATCTTAGAACTAAGAATGGGATGCCCAACTGATCCATCATTTGACGGGTCATAAGATCAGATTAATCAATCATATATGTGCGCATATGGCTTTTTGACTTGTTTCACTTGTTTGCACTTTACTTTTTCAGGTTCGTTTTTAGGATGCATCTGCCATATCGCACAAGAAACAAGCTTGCACATACATGTTTAATTGTTATGGCCTCAAATAAAATTTCAGATTTCTGGGCCTAGGCACCCGTTCCATGATCGAGAAAGGAGTCCTTATTATTGAGAAATGTTTAAATTTCAACCCGAATTTATATGTTTGTTTCTTGAGTTTTTTCCTCTTACATCCTCTTAATTATGAATTTTTTTATGTCTACTCACGATTTTCAAAATTTTCTAGCTCTCCAAATTATGCCATTTTTTTCGATTAGATTCATTCATCAACCTCTGTTAACTTTTCTATTAATTTTTATTATTTTGATTTATGAAATAACCAAATTGCCCTTGTACAATTCATATAACTGAGCTCCTCACGTCATTTGGACCACCACGCATAGCTTGTTCACTCCCCCCACCTGCGCCATCTCCTGTAGCAGTGCCGGCGAGTGCTTGGCCAAGGCATGCAACACCTGGACGCCCTTCTCGCTTGCCAGCGACGACTTCGCCGCGTGCCGCCCGCCCTTCTGCGCACCCAAGAGGACATCCATCGCCGCGAGAGCCAGCTCGCAAGCTCTCCTCTCGGGCTCCTCGAGCAGCAGCTCCATCAGAGTTTGCACGGCCCCGGCAGCCACCGCCTTGATCCAATTCCCCCCTCCTCATAGAGATATCGTCACGAAGGACTTCAACGTGGCCTTCGTGGCTTGCGTCGAGACGTGATCACCACGCAGCGTAAGGACGACCTCCTTGAGGATCCCTTCGTCGAGGTTGACCAACCTCGTCGGCGCCATGATCTTGAACAGATCCTTGAGGACCAGCATCACATACGCTTGATCGCCGTAAGGGAAAAAAGGGGAGCTCACTTATCTGAATTGCACGAGAGTAATTTGATTATTCCATAAATCAAAATAACAAAAATTAAGATGAAAGTCTTGACAGATGGATTTTGATGGGAAAATTCGAGAACAGGAAGAGAAGATCGCAGAGAAATTGCAAAAAAATAAATGAGGCACACGAATTATCCAGGTTCACCCTTGAGATTAGGACTATATTCTGCAAAGATGTTCCACTATATCGTTCAGGTTTACAGTCGCTACGCAGATTATATATGAAAATAAGCTATAAATAAGCCTCTCCTAAACGAGTTCAAAACCCGACTAAAATAGAGAAAAAACCTAATCCGAACCACACGGGTCGACTAAACAGAAACCCAAAATTCGTCTAGGTTTCGGGGGCGCTGCCCCCGAACCCCCGCCCGCGTTGTCGGGGGGCGGTGCCCCCCGAACCCTCTCTTTTATTCGCATGCCAACAGTACAGACAATTGGGTAATACATTCTCCTAAGCTCACGTGGATGAACCCCGTGTGAGAAATAAGAGGTCCTGAAGTATTCACCAACTCCAACAGATTTAAGTGAAAAAAATGACATAATTTAAGAAAAGTTTGCGAAAAATTCGAAAATCGTGAGTAGACGCGAAAAAAGTTAGGAGAGATCAGAGGGAAAAGTTTATAGAAATGTTTGTCAAATTTCTTTCTCTTTTGTTTAGGAGTAATTTATTCCATTAGACCTTTCCTTTCACTCTGTTTGCTTGGTATCATCCTAAAAGAGTTTCAACTTTTAAAAATCCACCGCAGCACGTGAATGAGCAAGTCTTTTCCACTGTTTTGCGGATAGAATTTAATCGTGTGCTCGCTATAAACTCAACATTCGCACATGGATCACAATTAACTCCACCATCATCCCAACTAAAATCTAACTTTCGCCCGGTTCTTTCTCCCACCACCAGGAATACTTTTTCTCTCTGAACCAAGGTTGTAAGACCCGGACCGGACGTCGACCCGGATAGATCTCCGGGTCAGGTTAGACCGGTCGAACCGGTTAACCCGGACGGTCGAACCGAATATTAATAAAATAATATAAAAAGATAAACTATAATACTTATATATTCTTATCAATAATTAATATATTTCTATATCAAAGTACATATGGTTAAATCATTTTAATTAAAGTTAAGAAATCAAATGTGATATATTTAACTATTGATATGAGTTTTATGTTATTTTAATGTATTCAATTATAATTTACAAATTCATATTTTTCAAATTCAGCTATTAATATTTACTTAAACTAGAAAGATTATTGTAGTTTCTATTTTTTAATTTAATTAGGTAACTAATTTTTTCATATTTAATATTTGACATTTAAAAATATTATAAATTTTCTTATTAAAAAAATAATTTGATAAATGAGTGATGATAACTATTGTATAATATAAAATAACTTAGTATTCAAATGAATAAACATGGCATAGTGGAATGTACACATTAAGTTGTTTAAGAGGTCATGGGTTCAAAACTTAGTGGGCTCACATTTTTCCAATTTTTCTAATATTTGAACCGGCCGGTTGCCCTAAAACCGGCGGTTCAGCGGTTTTATCCGGTTTTGACCGGTCTTGACCGGTTCAAAACGGTTCAAATGCTAGTCCGGTTTTAGGATCGAACCAAACCCGTCTCAAGTGACGGTCGACGGTTGGACCGATCGGACCGGCCGGTCCGGTCTGGTCCAAACAACCATGCTCTGAACACCAAGCAAATCCACGGCGAAGTGATTAGAGTTCAAGTATTTGGTGATACAAACCTTATTCAAGTTTCTGTGGACCACTTTTTGTAATTAAAAAAAAAACTTATTCAAGTTTCTTGTAGGATACAAATGGCCTTCTCTTATATCCGAAAACAAAAATTCCTTCTAAGCATACCTCGCATAAAGAAATCTCATAGTTACTTAATATTTCTTTCCAAATAAATAATTACAACGAATTGTTACGATTATTCAATAAACAAATTGATATAATTATTCTAAAATTTTAAACGTTGACATTTCCGGGGAAAAAGGGAAAAAAAAAACAACGCCAGTCACAGTGGACAGGGACGGAGCTACAGTGTAGCTAGGGGGGCCTTTGGCCCCTCCCAACCTTTTTTAATAACTAATTATTAGTATATAAATTATATAAAGTTTGTTAATTAATGCATAGTTTGCCCCCCCTAAACTTCTGCACATAACACATATTAATGAATATTAGAAATTTTTTTATACATATATAAAATATTTTCTCAATTTTACTGGTTTTTATTCTTATTTTTTTGTGTTTATTAGCCTATCTTTTTTTATTTATGAAATAAAAATTATAAAATTATGGTCTATGCCCCCCCCCCCCCCCCCCCCCCCCCCCCCCCCCCCCCAACCTCAGTCCCTCACAATGGAGATGCTTTGTTGAATCTGTGAAATAGGAAAACCATAACAGTAATAAAATATGGTATGCAAAATTATGAAAAGTTCTAATTAATGCGTTTATAGAAGAAGGCTACCAGGTTAGATTAGTGCGTACAAACCGCATTGGTGCGACATGAGAGATCCTTGGTCGCATCAAAAGTAAAATAAAAGTTCTCTTGATCACAACATATGATGCATGATGCTTGTATATTTAATTATTTTTTTAAATTCTTTCAATTAAAAATTATCCATATTTATGTACGGATGAAGATAGTTCGGTTGGATAAGTTTTTGTAATATAAAAAATCAATTGTTGTTTGGATCGACGGTTATGAAGGGGTGTGGTGGAATATGAGTGAATGAAATTAGTTACACCATGTGTGGTTATATTTTTTGTTTAAGTTAAGAGAGATTGGATGAAATAGTTAAGCTCTTCAAACTCCACATTTTTCATTACACCAAATTGATGGAAAGGAATAAATTATTTTAGACCAAATTAATCTCTTTCTCTTTTTTATTATCAAATTAAATTATTTCTCTTCTTAACAAATTAAACCACCTCTCTCTGTCATTGACTCTCTCTCTTTCACACACATTCATTGATATATTATCTTTTTTCTAATATGAATACATGTTTATCTATCATTTTTTATTAAATATAAAATTTTATTCAAAATAAATATAAATATACTATTTAAAAATAATTTAATACTAATATAATATATTCAAACGGATCGAACGTAAAACTCGAATTCGGTCCCGACCTGACTCGACCCGTTTGTGTGTCAAAGAAATGAGACTCGCTCTTGACCCAATTATGCATCGGGTGACCAGGTCGTCCCGCTCGCCCCTAATTAACGATTATAAATACTTTAAATATATAATGAAGGATAAAAATAACTTTTATACAAATAAAACTTTCTTTATCCCACCACACATCTTATATAATTTATTATCCAAACATGGACTTTCTAATGACACATCACGCCACCCCACCCCATCACTCATCATCCCATCTCATCCCATCCCTCTATTAGTTATTTGCCAAACAAGAATTGACATGGATAATTTTTTCGAGACCTTATTTTTATATAATTATATTTTAGAAATATATAATAAATAGAAAATAATATAACATATTTATTTTTAGAACCGAATACAAAATGTGCTACTAAAGTTTTAAAATAGGTTATATGGAGGTGTAAATTAAAAAAAAAGAGTTTACATGTGTAGATTAATCAACATTTAACAGTAGATAATCATTTAATATATAAGTATATTTTATAAATATATAATAAATAAAAAATATTATAACATATTCAGTTTTAGAATTGAATATAAAATATACTACTAAAGTTTTAAAATAGGATATATGAAGGTGGAAATCCAAAAAGAGTTTACATGTGTAGATTGATAAACATTTATCGATAAATGATCATTTGAATTATTTGATGACATGACATAAAAAAACTAAATTTATATCAACTTTTTATACTCATATTCACCATTAGAATTTAATCCAACAATTAAATTATACATGCAAATCAATAGTAAAATTGAAGACTTATGAATTAATTATATAAATAAAAAATAAATAAAAATGAGTTCTGTGAATGTCTAGGGGTCTTAATTTTAACGGATGGATTTCAATATATAAAAAAGCATCCTTACAATTTTTTGAGTCTAGTAGATTTTACTTTTATGTTATCTTATTTTTAAGTCAACTACAAATTGTGACATAACATCACAAGACTGCATTAGAATCATGACCGGGTTGACATTATACTTGGTCTCCATTGTTTCCAAATATCATGATAGCTTGAATTGAGATTTAACTCCACGTGAATTTAAGCATCAAAACTAACTCTAAACCCTAAAACATTGTGCAGGGATGATATAATCGGATAAAATGCGTGTGCAACACATTCAACGCATCACACCTTCAAACGCATTGATCGAAACCATATGATCGTGGATCTACAACTTGTGGACAAACATCTTATGATCCTCAATCAAATCTTATGATTTTCGATTTTATGACCCATCTCTGATCTTATATAAGATCCCGAAACCTTGTTCATGATACAACTTTGGACGAGTTAGGTTATATTCAATTTTAGGTTTGGACCAAAATTTGTTTGGATTTGATTGGGTGGTCAAATCATCCAACTATTTTTTCTTTTTTATTTTGTTTATATATTTAATTTAAATATATTTTGTATTCATTTTGAAAACAAAAATCTCTCATATATCTAAAATAATATTTTCACATTTAAAATTTTAAATTTATTGTAAACTATACTAGGGCAACCATAATTTGTTATGTCCAACTTCACTTTTAAGATGCTGAATTACTAAATATTTAAATTAAAATGAAACTTTGTTCTTTAAAGAATTAATCTAATTATTTTTTTTTCATTTTTTAGCTTAAAATATATCCATATATCAAATGCAACTTAACTACATTTACAAATTATACATGGGTTAAAATTGTAAAACACAAAACTTCATTATTTCATAACATAATCTCTCTCACAAATTTTCTCAAAATCGTCAAAATATAATATATTATGAAAAGAATATAAAAATGTTAAATAATAATGAAAATTGACAATATAACATATAATTTGGGATAATACAAAAATATAACAAGGAAGAAAAAAAACTTAAAGAAACATAAGCATAAAAAAGGGAAACAAAAAGGCAAAGCTAACAACATCTAATAACTTAACTAGATATAAAATATAAACTATTAAAAATCATATTGATTAGTACTTTTTAAGTAAAAAAATGTTATTAGTTAATTAGAAGGACGAGTTAACTAAAAAATAATAAAAAAACCATTTAATATAATATTAATAATATAAGAGTTGAAAAAGAAGTTAAAATGAGGAAGCATGTAAAAAGAAAAAAAGTTAAAAAAAAATCAAAGAAGATAAATTTGTATAGAAAAAAAAGTTAGAAACTGATGCATAGAAAAGGAAAAAAATTTGGGAAGAAGAATGAAGACATTGAAATGAAAAAGAAACAAATCATAGGATAAGCATTCCCAATTGGAACTTCTAGATCCTACAAAAACTATACATCAGAAAATGTGAACTTTGTTGATAAGTGACCACTATGGTCGGATGCACGAGACACATGAGTAGAATGTGAACGTAAGATCACGTTAATCAAGGAAGGTGTTAATGATAATTTTGAATTGATTGGAATTGGCAAACTATGATGTTGTTGGTGGGATCAAGAATGAACAAACACCAATGGAATGTCCATATAAGTCACTTGACGTGATTGGAACAATCACAACACTGGGAGTTCCCTAGAGTACATCTCGCTTCTATTTTTTCTTCATTTGTACTAGAGCAAAGCATTGGCAAACTTATTTTCAGATATATCTTGTGCATCATTCTCACCATTACTAATATCGAGTTTGAAAGAAGCTAAGTCCTTACTAATAATGACGTTGAGTCTTAAGAAGACTAAGTTCTCACCATTCATAATGTCGAATATTCAGGAAAAACCTAGGTATTAGGTTTTAAAAAAGGATGACACTATGACCTAACTAGACATTCAATGTTGTCATTTGATTTGACAATTAAATAATATAATAAATTATCTTATGAAAAAGATGAAAGATGAATATGATGAAAATATTTTCATATGATATGATGAAAACATAGTGGCATGGGCATAAGTATGAAGATGTAAGGTGTTATGCATTATCAAGAATGCAATTAATATATGCTGGTTGGTATGCAGTGACTTATGTTTAAGAAGTTAAAGACAAACAAAATAAATTTACAATATGTCTTAATAAAAATATTTTATATGACATGCAAAGTCAACTTGCCATGAATGATTAGATAACATACCATATAAGGTGCATAAAGTAACTCATTTAATGCATACTTATTCCTGTGATATAATTATACATGTCATGCCATGTAGAAGGTCATAGCATGTGAGTGATTTACATATATTAATAGGGAGCTTCTTCAATGTACCATATGGATTTATATAAGTGAATAGATTTAGAAGTGGCAGTGATATTGTTCATGGCAAAAGATTGAAATGCCATGGTTGGACCGCGAAGCCCATGTTATCTTATATTCTTATGTTTTCTATTATGTCGTTGAAGTCTCTTGTCGAATCTATGTCTTGTATGGTATATGAGCCTTTTTAAGTTGCAACCTTTATGCAAACTTATTTATAATTATGTGTCATGTTCAAACCTTTATTCGGTCGGTCGTGGGCTACATGATAATGTTATGACATTATATTTTAAAGTATTTTGCTATGACACTTAGATTTTATTATCTATTTTTTTATGTTTCTGTTGTCATTATAAATGTTATTACATTTATTTGAATGTCAAAGCCAAAGTGTCATGTAGCATCTAGGGTTTGACTTAATAGTTGGATTTAATTTGGGAGCATTACTACTTCATTCTCAATGCATCATGCATAGAGAGAAAAAAAAGAGACATCACGTCAAGAAGTAGGAGAGAGGGGGTGCTTGATGGAATCCTACATGGAAATGATGAGAGATCAAGAATATGTGGCATTGCCATAAGAGAAAAATGAACGAAGAGGAACACATCTTGGGCTAGGTTTGGCAATTTGAAAATTTTGATTGGTCCTATCAAACCATGTGATGTCAAAGGAAATTAAAGTTGGAACGAGGGGCATAGAACCAAGGTCATGTGACATTATTTTCGGGAGTATAGTTTAGAATCTTTAACTAATCAATCACTTTTGGACTTTTCTTTTATAAATTAGTTGGTTCCAATTAATTTCACTAAACAACATTTCATTGACATATTTGGAGGAATTAGAGGTGGAAACTAGGATTTCATGATCATGGATTGGTTGGTTCCACAATAGGATAAACCCATTGGCCATGAATTTTCTTTTTTCTTCATTTTTTTGACATTATTTTTTTCCTCACCCACACACGCTCTCTCTCTATCCCCCTCTCACTCATTCTCAATATAATTTTATTTTATTCTTTGTTATCTTATTAATTATTATGAATTGTGTTTCTTATTTTGTAATTAATCCAATCATATAATGATTTTTTATTAACTCTAATCTATTAATAAAAATATAAACTTATTCGGTTGGTATAATAAACGCTAATCTCATTGAAAAAGTATTCATTATTAACCGAGTATTTAGTTATGTATTATACATAATTTGATAAACAAAACACTAGTATTTTATAATTAGAGATAAGATTATTTTGATATTATTTATTATCCTATAATTCTAAAAATATCTTATCATATTTTAAATATGTTCTCTTATTAAAATCATTTATATCAAACTTTGTTTTAATTTATATTTTATCTTTGTAATTATGGTATTTTGTCAAAATGCATAATGAATTTGATTTTCAAATCAACTTTTAATTTTGACTATATTTAATCCATCCAAACATATCCAAAATTAATTTGTTGATTCAACTAAAAACTCGAAAGAATATGATTTCATGGCTCTTTAGTCAATTAAACCACACCCGTTTAATTAAAAATATCAGATGGCCAATGTTGTGTGATGATTAATGGATGCATACCATATATATGCCATTGAAGAACTTGATAATTTAGTGAAGAAAAATTGTAGAAAAATTATCCTATGTATCAATAAAAAAACATACACTTCATCATTAAAAAAGAATGCCTATGTTTGAAATATGTGAAATCCAAATCTTTTAGGTTGTTTGGTTAGAGGTATCTTTTAAGGAATAATAAATTTTATTCTGGAGAATATAATATTCTGATAATATTCTTATTCTACTTCTTGTTTGGCTGAAAATAATAACTTATATATTTTATAATAAATATATTTTATTATAAATAGTTACATTTATTATTGTTATTATTATAAAAATTATAATATAATAATGTATAGTTAAATAATAAAAATTTAAAAATAAATAATGGAAAAAATGGAAAAGCAGTAGAATATGTGTATTATGTTGTTTTAGCAGAATACATATATTTTGTTGGAGGGGTTAAAAATGGTGGTTTCACACTCTTCAAGGCGGGTTCGCAAAAAATGAAGTTTGATCAAGTTATTCTTATTCTGCTCGTATTTTAGTCATATTCTCAAGATTATTAAGATATTCTGGCCTATAACCCAAAATCAAACGGCCCTTAACATAATGGAAAAATCCCTCATTGAAAATAAAATGAATATTAACTAGTCACCATAGTATATGAAGTGGTAGGATAAATATTTCAATCTACTATCACTTGATTAGTTTGTATCGTCCCGAGTCGCATATTTGATCATGAAGGATGAAACTTTCAACGAAAATATTATGTATACAATATGTTAGACTTCATTAAGCAAGAACAAGGTGCTTGCCACTTGACCTCATCCCCTATTGGTATTAACTATATTAGTTTTGATAGGAAAGCAACCTCAATGAATGGTTGTGATTAAGATAAAAAACTTAGAAATTTCACAATTAATGCATACGTTATTTGATTCCATACATTATAAATTGTTGAAGGGTTAGAGTTTCCAAATACAAATGATAGTTGTGTGTGAAAATAGAAATGGAGAAAGATATACAAGTACCGAGGAGAATCATCTTTGTAAAACTATATATCTAATGACATTTTGTAACAGTTTCTCTCTATATTAATTGTAACTTTTCGATATTTTTTTCTTTACTTGCCCAAAAGATTTTTTCAACAGCATTAGTCAATTTTGTTTTCTTTACTTTGACCAGTCAACATATTGGCTTATAATAGCGGGAAACTAAAATACAATAACCTTTATCATATACGAAAGCTCTTTATACATTAATTCAATGACCTATGGATCAAGGCCCCATATCTATACAATAAGAGATCCTATATCCTTGTGAATATCACTCGTCAGATGAGCCACCAACCATTTTACCATCGTTATCATCTCATCCCGCGTAGATCCAAGTAATGGGGCAAAGTCCAATAAGAAATCTTAGTGCACAGATCACTCATAATAATAATTATATGAACCATGTATTACAATTCATTATAACTATCAATTTTATGAACAATCAATAATCTATAAGCAATGGTATAAACGATAAATAATTTATATAACCATTATCAATTAAAAATAAGTAATTGATCAATTATAATAATTATATTTACCATCAAATTAATGATAATAAATCAATATCAATCGCTTCTGTTATCGATTATTGTTAATTAATAATTCAATTGGCCAAGTTTGACAATTATCAATGATCTATCTATCATGCACAAAGATCATAATTTATTATCCATCAGTCATGAAGGGGAAATCAATAGTCCATTAACCACTAAGGAAAAAATAATTATCGATCAACCATGAAGGCGCAATTCAATTATCCGTTGATGCATAAAATTCTTGTATAATTATTAGGCCAATTTATTCTAACTTTAGGAGTACTTTATGTTTTAAAGTGGAAAATTATTGTAAATATAGAGAAATTCCCTGGAGATTTATTACTACCTAAGCTTGATTAAATTCATGACAGATAATGAAAATGCATTAGAATTTGGACGAAAAAGTCGTGGAAAACAACTTTAAGCATCTGTCACGGCCGTGCTGATGGATGTCATGCTCGTGCGCGGAAGATGCCGATCATGCGAAGCCTATCATTCTGTCACGGCTGTGCAGATGATGCATTACGGTCGTGCCAACTTTGAACGAAGAATGATGTTCTATCACGGCCGTGCGAAAAATGATCACGGTCGTGCGAATTGAAGACTGAGAACTGATGTTCTGTCACGGTCGTGCAGGAGATCGTCATGCCCGTGCTGCACACAAAGGAAATTCATGTTCTGTCACGGTCGTGCCACCTGAATATCACGACCGTGACGGCGATAATTTTGGCCATTTTTATCCATGTTTTTTATAAGATTTCGGGTTGTTGAGCTATGCTATCGGGAAAACTATATAAGAAGACCCCAACCCAACTGGAAAAACATTTTTGAAGGGCAGAATTCAGAGGTTGAATGCTTGATGAAGGGGATCCAGAGGCTACAACGAAGTTCTGCTGAAAACTCGAGAGAGGACGGTAGAATTATGAGTTGTTCTTTTTGTTCTCTATCCTTTTTCTGAAACATTATTTAGATTGATGTACTCTAGTTTTTTGGAGTAATTCTTTAGGATTTTCTTAATTGAACTCTAATCTTTATGAATTCTTCGTACAATTAGTTGATGGATTAATAGCATGTTTGATGATTTTATTAATTGTTGCCTGATATTTATTCCTTTGAATCTTTTTATTATCTGAAAAAAGTTTTTAGATTTTTTAGAGTTTTTTTTTCTAATTTTTCTCTTACATGCCACTATTGGAAAAATCGCAAGAGACCCAATTGTGTTGTTGTTAAGGTGATTTGAGAAATCCCTTAACTTTATATTCCAGTTGAGCGCATTTTGAGATCTAATAAATTAGATTAAAAACCACAAGGGTTAATATCTTTTGTTGATTTCAAAATAGGATTTAAAGTATGAAATATTGGTTAAATCAATTTGGGAATTTTACTTTATTAATTCATCATCTTTTGTCTAGAATCCGTACATGAGTAGTAGTATAATTAAGATAAATCATATTCATCAATTCTATACTTTTAAACCCCATTGATCATAACTCTATATTTATATTATTTACTTTTTATTTTTTACAAAGCACAGAGTGATTATCATTTCTCAATTTACAAGTAAGAGAAGTTATTAATTATTTCTTGTCATCGTGGGAACGATAAATTTATACTCATCATTTTATTACTTGAACGATATGTGCGCTTGCTAGTGTTTCTAAGTTCGCATCATCCGTCAACTAGGTTCGTTGTAATACATTTATTAGTCCATTATCCATCAACCATATAAGTTGTAATACAATCATCAATATCATAAATGTTGCCATACGATTGTCAATTAGTCAATTATGTTTACTTCAACCAGAAAGGGTGCAATATAATCATCAATACTACAAAGATCACAATATGCTTGTCAATCAAACAATTATCTATTATTTAACCACTAGGGTTGCAATACAATTGTCAATAACGGTCACAATTCTATTTAATTTTTGAAGTTATCATACGAACTATAAATTCATGTTGAGAGGTGTCATTTATTAAGAGAACATCATGTCGGTGTGGTCAATCAACCATAAAAGTTGCAACACGCAAAACATGATGATCCACATTTTTTGTCTTTTTATCTTGTTTACATGTCTATATTTATCAATTATTCATTTGAGCAGCTTTGCAACTTGGGTACGATCATGAGAATATATTAACCACACCATATAAATTAGATTTCAATCAATAAATCAATACATATATTATCAATAATCGATTTTCCATTGATTCCATTATTCCAGTATCAATTTTTAATAAATAATATGTGATAAAATTTCATCATGTCCATAATTCAATCTTCTTGATAAGCTAATTATCGATAGTCAATTAACTATCAATCTATATAATAATTTATGATAAATTATTATGATATCAATAATTCATCTTAACAGTCAACCAATAATCAATGGTCAATTATAATACTATTATATTAAGAAATTATCAAAGTAATAATTATCATAACTAATGATAAACATTAATCCATTAATATCATTGTCCCTATCTAAACCTCGGTCGAGTGGGGTGAAACTCACGTCGGGTTTTTCTCGAATTCAATACAATTTTAACTCTTGAACCCGAGTCGGGTCAGGCTTAGATAGGGAAAATGATATTGATGGATTATTGCTTATTGTTAGTTATGATAATTTTTAATATAGTAGTATCATAATTGATCATTAATTATCGATTGTTGATTGATTGTTAAGATTGAATTATTGTTATGATAATAATATATCATAAATTGTTGGTATATTGATTGTTAATTGACTATCGATAATAACTTATTGATAATAATTTTTGAATATAGATATTTTAATCAAATTCCATCAATCTATTGTAGTCATAACCCGGGCCGCGCTGCACACAAACCCGGGGCTGATTAACTCCAATTCCACCATGTCAATTCTTATCGCCAGAATTCAGAATAGGTAGTTCGAAAATCGTCCGAATTCGATCACCATCGATGTGTCGCGATCGGGTTGCCAGAACCCGGATCGTGTCTCTCAATAGCTTGGGCCGAGTTTATACAAACTCGGCTTGATCGCTTCCTATTCACACCCGAGTTCCATTGAATCCAGATCGGGTTGGACGAAACTCGGGCTGAGTTCTGTCGTCAATGAGCAATGACGGTTCCAACACCAATTTTTGGTCATCCCATTAATGTCATAATCTATGCAATTTAATAAACTATCAATCCATGCTATAGTTCAATTACAAAAATCGTCAAAATAAGAATCCAGCTACGTACCTTAAGTTGGCTGAAAAGTTCCTGCTATTCGTTGGCTATACAAAGACCAAACTTTGACTGACGATTCCTCTTTATTGATGTCCAAACTCGGGATGGATTAACTCCAATTGCACCATATCAATTCTTATCGTCAGAATTCGGAATGGGTAGTTCGAAAACCGTCCGAATTCAATCACCATCGACGTGTCGCGATCGTGTTGTAGAACTCGGATCACGCCTCTCAATACCTTGGGCCGAGTTTATACAAACTTGACTTGGTCGCTTCCTATTCACACTCGAGTTCCATTGAATCCAGGTCAGGCTGGACGGAATCCGGGCCAACTTTTGTCATCACTAAGCAATGATGATTCCACCACCAATTTTTGGCTGTCCCATTAATGTCATAATCTATGCAATTTCATAAACTATTAATCCATGCTATAGTTCAATTAAAAAAATCGTTAATATAAGGATCCTGCTATGCACCTTAAGTTGGCTGAAAAGTTCCTGCAATTCGCTGGCTACAAGGCCAAACTTTGATGTCCAAAAATTCTTGAGTACCATTTGGATTTTATTCTCCTATGTCAATCTTTGAAATAGTATATCCGTCACGTTCTCAAGTGTCTCAATTTGTGAAAAAAATCAAAGAGAAAGAGAGTCCTCTCATGCAAAAAATTTTATGGAGACAAATGATTATTTCTAACCATCATTTTGGTCTTATTTATAATTTTTAATTAGGGTTTTTTAATTCTCATTGGGCATTGGGCTAATTGTCAATAAATCGCGACCATTCATCATCAATCAGCCTATGTTAAATAATCAGATTTAATTAAATTTGAATTTAATTAATTTATTCTATAACTATGCTTATGGAAATCATCCATACTTAATCAATTTGCAAATTACGTAACCCTTATTGAACCTTTGGGTGTTACACTAATCATCTAGAACAGCCTGTCACAAAGATAAATCACATAGTATATTTTAATAAATGTAAACAATAAGAGTGCCATTAATATTTTTCAAACTTTTGGCACAAATAAAAGATTTGTGTCATTTAGTTTACGCTTTTAATTATATTTAGTGGACAAAGAATAATCCATTTGATTAACTTTGTTCAATATATATCAGTTCCAAACTATTGAGTAGATGGAACACAATGACATTTGTGTTATTATTATTATTTTTAATGTCAAATAGTAAAAGCTTTCAGAGAAGACCATTAGATGCGTCAGTAAGAAAAGTAGATCAAATAATCTGGAGTCCGATTAAAAGAGGGAGAGGGAGGTCAAGGCGGACACTTGGCGAACTAATAGAGCAAGATCTATTGGTGAATAATATACCGAAAGGTTTGGTTACTAATAGAGCGGAATGACGTCGTATGATTCATGTAGCCGACCTCACCTAGTGGAATAAGGCTTTGTTGTTATTGTTGTTGTCAAATAGTAAAAGCTATATGTATAATTATGACTTTTTGCCCCTGTTTGGGTGGGAGGAAAAGAAGGGATGATTTTTTTACTTAGTTTGGATGAGGGAGAAAAAATCTTCTCCATCTTTTTTTTATATCCAGAATCTAATATTTAGGATTATTAATATTTAACTAATTAAAAAATGAAATAAAAAAATGTTTTTCTCATGATGGCTCTAGAAGAGGGGAATTTAAAAAAACAACTGACGAAAAGCCTTAATTACCCTCAAATGCATAAACTTTCATTATAATAATTATTATATAACATTAACACTTAAAAAGTGTCTCCTCCATTTTCCTTCGTCCATTAAATTTTTTTCCACATTCTGTTCTCTCCTTTTTTTCTTATTCTCCTTCCTTCCCTTTATAAGATCTTATTCAAACAAAGCCTAGAAGAAATTTAGGAATAAAAATATATTTCTACATAATATAAAGATTTAAGTAAGTTGGATTACTTTCCTATTTTCTTATATTTCTTTACAAATATAAGAAATGAAAATGACTAATATTAAATCCTGATGATCCCAAGTTATTGTAATTATTTCTGCCATGTGACAATAAATACAGCCCTTTTTTTGGGTATCAATTTTACTGTGCCGGGTAGAAAACAGAGTTTAGTTTTACCATCTTGGGGGACGAGAGACGAAAAAACGGTCATCCTCCTTGGAGTCAGCAACGTTGGCACCTCTGCAGCAACGCAACCATGAGAGAGAGAGAGAGAGAGAGAGAGAGAGAGAGAGAGAGAGAGAGAGAGATCCTTCCTCCGAGGCATTGGTGTGATCGGAGCAGCATCAAATTATAACGGAGGCATTACTTTCTAGGTTCCGTTGGGACGAGACCAATCGCTCCCTGAGCTGAATGTACCCAATGCAATGCAGTGCAGTGCAGCAGCATCTCTCTCTCTCACACACACCAAAGCTCTGACACAAGTATCTACTCGGGTGGCTCCTCCTCATGCTTACCAATTACGTGTCCCTTCCCCTCACATAAATATATGAATCCAGCCATTGTTTGTTTTTGGTTGGTACATACTCAGGCCATTAAATTCTTTCTTGGAGTTCAGTAAAATTTTTTGACGTTTACAGCGGCCGGGTAAAAAGAGAGAGTTGTTTTGATCTTGTTCTTATGTTGCAGATATGGTGGGAGGGTTTCAGAAACGAAATGAATGAGTCGGGGGTCCATGGAGAGAGTGGAGTGAGAAGGATGCCATCTTGCACTGGGAGCAGGCAGAGCTGCCCACACCAGTGACGGGCTTCTGCTGCTGCTGCTGCTGCTGCAGGCTTTGAGTCCTTAGGCGAGTGACTTTGATTAGGAACTCGGAATCAGTAAATGGCAGAAGTTTGGAAAAGGAAAGTGAAAGTTATCTTCTAGTGGACCTCCTCTGTTTCTGGTAATTAAACGACAATTGTGAGAAGATATAGCCAAGGAATTAGTCTGATGGCTTTGTTAAAAGTGTTGTCCTTGATTGGAAGAACAAAACGAATGAAGCCTTAAGTTCCAAGACTGCAACAGAAACATTAGGCCATAGAAACCAAATGCGTACTTTGTCTCTGCATCAAACCTGTATTAAACCAACAAGTAACAACAAATTAATGAGTTCATATGAAGCTAACAATTGGATCGTAAGATGCTGTACAGCATTTTTTGTTCCAAAAAAACAGGACATGGATGACTTGATTATTTCCACATTCTAAATCAAACATGACTTTAGCAACAGTAGGTTCCGACAATAAGCACCATATTTTTCATTTACGCAAGTCTTGGAATTTGATTCTTTGCATGTATAAAGATATGAAAGCTGCTTCGTTGATTGCAGTCAACTCTAGCCATATGGTAAAACTTGAAAACAGACTTTATTATCAGAGTTTAAAACTATCAATCCATTTGAGTCAATCTTAAATAACATCTACATAGCAAGGAGAAAACCCAACCTGTAGAGTTGGATAGACTATTTGGGTGGAGAGTAATTGTGGACGAAGCCTACAAAAGCCCATGACCTTTGCCAATCCATTTATCCAAAATCTTCACACTAATATACAAACTCCGATAAATTTATGATTCAGATTTTAGAAACAAAGAAGTTGATACGCTTGTGTATTAGGATTTGGATGTTCTTCCTTCAAACACAATGGATTTAGTGTGATAAAAATATAAAATTATTGATCTTGCTCTTTTTGGTTAAACACTTATTAAAAATATTTTTTTCTCTAATTATTCACGTGGTGGATTGGATTAGACTCAACCTAAAGTCATTGATTTTATTCTTCTTAACGACTTAAACTTTCGCAAGATCAAAATTATCAAACATTGTAGATACTCGATTGATTATTGTTTTCAATATAATGTCGTTGTTTGAATTCTTTGCAGATATGTGAAGTCCGCAGGAAACTATGTGCACGCTGCACGCAAACATATTATATAGGAGTTTGATTGAAGTATGTTTCGGCAAAAAGAACCTAATGATAGCCATTTTACTAGTGCTAACAAGTTCGTCTCATTTGGTTGGAGCTCCTTTTTCCATCTCTACTACATATTGTTTATATATTTTTAGTTTGTGTACTGTAATAATTCGTAATTTTAATTAAATAGTAATCCTTTTATTTTTTATCATCCCATGTTTAAATATAATATTTGCATCTAAATAAACTCACACGACAAGTTTAATTCTAATGTATTTTTAATTTTAACATGTTACATTTATATGTTTTTATTATCTATGTTAATATTGTTATTTAGTTTATAATATTTTTTTTAAAACTTTGATACAATAAATTCTAAGGATACCACTTAATATGATCCTTTTCTGTTTTAATTTTTCACTTCATGTACCAAATATTTTATAATATTTTTCTTACACATTACATAAAAATATATTATAAAAAGAGATCATGTATAAAAGAGTAGAATCGATATAAAATATAACATAATTTTACTAATACTCATTAATCGATATTAAAATTATATTAAATTTTTATACGAAGAAAATATTTATTTATCATATTTTATTGCTATTTTTTGTGTGCACCCATTGATTACAATTTCTGACTCTGCCATTGTACATGGTGTACTGATAGGTAGGGCTGAAAATAAGCCGAGCCGTTCGTGAGTAACTCGTGGTTCGATCTATTTTTGACCTAGCTCGACTCGACCTATTATCAAAATAAACCAGGTTGAAATATGAAATAAAGCTTATTTTCTTAAAAAGATTTAGCTTCTTAATAATTGGCTTAGCTTTATAGCTTATCAGGCAAAGATTTATTAATATATTATATATTATATATATAATTTTTAATCCTTCGTCTTTTTAAATTTTTAATTTTGAGTTCAATATTATTATTTTTGTTATATGTTTAAAAAAATATTAGTGGTGTCTTTTTTATTTAGTTCATATCTATTATTTCTTTAATAAATATGATTTATTATATGTAATCTAGTATATTATAAAAAAATATTTAACTTAACATACTAATAAGTTAGGCTAGACATTAAAAGTTAATCAAATAAGTCAAGCTAAATTTATATTTATGACTTGTTACAGGTTATATGCCAGACTTAAATACTTTTATTTTGCAACATGTTTGGTCTATTTAAGTGGAAGCCTAACTCGATCTAACTCGTGTCTAGTATCGTCAAGCTTCCTTCTAGTTATAGTTGCCGAATGATAATACAGAGTTTTCCATTTATTCCCACCTTAAAAGCTTGAAACATGGGGGGGGGGGGGGGGGGGGGGGGGGGCAACTTTCTTCCAGATTTCAAATATTCATGTTTTCTTGTCAGCTGGAACAATTCACGCCTTTTTCTTGTTTGGCTATGCCTGCAAACATTCCAAGCAGCAACTGCTAGTCAAGTTCAGATTCAGCAGATGCTTACGACCTCCTAAATATTATGTTCTTATTACATAGTTTGAGGTAGCAAGGTTGCTTCAGTGCTGGGTCATCTGCAGGTGGTTTCTCGCCGAAGATCATTTCGCAACTCATGTCTTCAAAATCTGAAACATATATCTAGCTAAGTGATGGAAGATATACACTCTAATCAAGCCAAGGCAATTGGGGAAACTCAATTATAAATAAATCATCGAGAAAGTATAGGTGAAAAAATTATTGTCCACGAACATGTGACAGAACATCAGAATTTACATCAGAGTTATGCTTTTCTTTCGACAACAAACATAAAACTAAATTAAAGTATAATTACAAAGAATGCAATTATTATTTGTGCATATGACCAAGTAGGTTCCATCAAGCGTTGTGCATGGGGCGACTCACTTCACGATGCCCAATACTCTTAAGTTGAGTTTGGAATCATGTCATTCTTGTTTGCCTATATCTGTTAACAACCTTAGAAATGTTCCATAGTAGAAGGAAAAAAGTTAAATCAAGCAACTGATATGGTTGTCCACAATTTTGCATGATCAATTTGCTCGTCTCGACCATGCTTCCGAGGATTATTTAGGATTAATTGTAGTAACTTGAGCTCAAAGTTCCATTTGCAGCAATTATCGATAATAAATGGAGGAGTCTAGATAGTTTACTTGGAACCATGTTGACAGGAATACCAAGCGAGTCCTGAATGAAGCTTTGACAAGGGATCTTGCACAGGTTTGTACACATCCCTATGCACCTGGTGCTCTCCAAGAACCTAGAAACAGAAGTTAAATCATCCCTCATCTCTCATCTGCATCATAAGAGGGAGCACTTTAACTATATTTCCAGCAAGGACAGAATGATACCTGCATCTGGGGATGTATACTACATTATGCTCTGTTTTCCCCTGGCCGGCCTCTGATGTCCTAACCTTGACATATTAACATTAACAATCGTGAATTCGATAATCGAGTTATTCTTTTTCAACTAACATAATACATTTAAGCATACGGATTTTTATATGCATTTTACAATTCAATATGCAATTAACTCTTGTGATATTTTTAAGAGAACAATTTAATAGTTCTTGCAAATAATTCAGGGGTTTGATTACTTATGCGTAGCTCAATGTAGTTAGTTGATGCAGTTTTTGTGTATAACTGCAGTTACAATGGCATCTGAAACATGGATAAATTGAGTTGTACATATGATCCGACGATGTGGTGCAACAAGAAAAGCTTTTACCTCACAGGGCCCAACAAGCCACGAAAAAAATACCGTAGTGAAGGCTGCGAACAGTTCCCTTGCAAATCTTGATGGTGGCAGTAAAAACTTTATCTTGTGTGTCAGAAATGATAGAAGTCTTGTCAGAAATGATAGGACTAGAACAACTAAAACTTTACATCTTCCTAATTGCAGGTCCAATGGTTTCACAAGCAAACTAGTTAGATTGAATGAAGTTACCAGAAAAAAAACATTGCTCTTAGCATGCTTATCTAATTAAAACTATCTAAAATTTCATCAAATCTTGTCAATTATTTATTGCATTCTTGTAGAAAATGGTCATTGATCTAACATGTGAGTGTATGAGAACCTTTCATAAATTCATAATGTTCAACAATCATTAGAACCAGAAAACAAATTAACAGAAGACAGAAGAATTTTATCTTATCATTGTGATGAAGACTACAGGGAAATAAACTTGCCATGATTAATAAGTGCGAGGGAAAGGCCTTCTTGAGAGATTGGATCACGACATCTTGCTGTTCGTTGCCATTGAAGTTTTTGGAGACCATCATTGCTGCCTCAACCAAGCTCTCGTACCCTTCTTTGTTGTTACTCATCCCTGAAATACATATGTATATAGAAACAATTCATGTCCCTATACAACAAGCATTTCATCGTTTGCACCGACAAGTGTAAGCCAACAATAAGATTGGTCAACTCCTGTGTATAGAAATTTTTATTAATTTACTAAATAATTGATATTGGCATCATGAGAAAAAAATTCAATGGTCCAATTTGTGTGCTACATATTGCACAACACAAATGCACTGCACATTTCCCTTCCCCAAAGGGAAAAAGCAATGTGCTAACAAAGTTTTCTATACATGAGAGTGGTCCGATCTTATTTATTGGTTTCACATATAGAAATTTATTTTTTGTTACAATTTTAACAGTAATGATAAAATAAAAATGAAATATTCAACTTTTTACATCATCGGATGAAATCCAATGGTTTATATGAAAAAATATTTATATAAGATTTGAATGTTATTTTTCTATGCGACATATTGTGCTACACACAAATGAGAGCATGCATGCAGTTTCCAAAATATCCTACAGATTGCCTTTTCTTATTGCCTAACCAAATCTGATCAGTGCCAACAGAGAACATGTAGATATTAAGTTCCATGACCAACCATTTGTGGATTGTATGCTCCTTGAGAGATGGGTGATGGCAAGATGATCAAACCAATTGTCTTGATACACAGTTCTTTCCATCTCTTTCTTCAGCTTCACAGTTGTGGCGGCGAAAGATTGTTTTGGTTTTCCATCCATGTTAGCTCGAAATGACTTTTGTTGCATTGATCTCCGACTTGATGGACAGAGAGCAGCAAGGGTTCCAAGACGGAGGAGAGTGTTGGCCTCCATGAGAAGAGGTATTGTAATGCTCCTAGATGCACCACCCAAACGTTGTCAAATGAGCATACAACACACGTCCAGGACATCTATTTACAAGACACATGAGCAACTATATATAAAATGTCAAATTCCAACATTTTGACAGATTTGTCACACAATAATTTCATAGTTTATAACTTCATCTACAGACATCAAGCATTATGTCATTTCATAATTTATAACTTATATAAGTTTCACAATACTTGAGCTTCTGGTTCATTTTCAGAGAAATCCAGCAATGAACTTAAACTTGTTCTGTTTTAGCAATTGGCAACTATGAAATGAAAGAACTCTTCTCTTTCTCCACAAACATCCAATTCAGGCCGTTTCATATCAAAGTGCAGTCACACCTATACATAGTCCTTAAAGATCATATCTTAATTTGATATGCACCATTTTTGGTGCATTTTATATGTCAGCCACAACATAATGTGATCATAACTGTTCATACCCATCTCTGATTGAAATGAATTCAAATTGCACTCAAGGTAGACTTCAAACTCTTTGGACTCATATATTATTCATAATATTTAGACCTCAAAAACATGCCCTACATCTCTATAAAGTATGTGTAACTTGTATGAGCATAATGGTAGGTTACTTCTTGGATCATAACCTTTTGTATACATCTCCAGAGATGAATCTAATTTCTGCATAAACTAGGCTTCAAAAGTTATCATCCATACACTTTCCATCATGTTTTGAGAGACCCATTAAAACCTACGTGAAATCCTTTTGGAACACAAACCATATAATGTGGACAGAAAACAACATTTCCTTTATCAAATCAAAGCCTCGTAAGCATGTTCCTTTCGCTCTTTCTCAGCAATGATAATCCGTTATTAGTTCATTCATCAACTTATAAAAGAAGGAACTTAGGTATCCCTTTACACACCTTTCTCTGAGCATTCCTCTCCTATGTTGGCACCTCCTTGTCTTCTCTTCTCTTCTTTCCTTCTCCAAGATTCACTTGCTCCTGCTAGATTGCTTCTGGTGTAGAGGAAACAGGAGGGTGCATTTTCTAATTTTGGATTATAATAGTGAGGAGTTCAGAGACTGGGCAGGGAGAATCTGAGTGACATGTAGTGCTTTTCTTAGGCTTAGTGGGACCTTTGCATTAACACCTGGTGGCTTTTGAAGCTTAGGGTGCTCGAGTGGGTTGGAAGGTTTCTTACTGGTGCAAAGTGGCGTTTGGGTCCCATTGCAGCGTTGGTGTGTTACAGCCAGTGCATGCTCTGTTGATATGAAAGCACTCGTGGTGTAGGTTGTATACAAAGTGGAGATAGGCAAAAGAGATTTGAACGTTGTGCATTATTCTGATGACGGAGACGATTGATGAGGAACAGGGCAGAGCAGACGAAATCGTTATGGAGAAAGTTAGAAGCCGCAATTTGTAAAGGAGATTACAGTTAGCACAACAAGATGAAGAATAACTATATATATAACTGTCGTAATGTATACGTATCGTTTAATTAGATTTATATATATGTGTATAGGATTTAATACGGTCCTCCCCCTTACATCCTCTCATTCCGTCCACGTTCGTCGGATGGAGATTTGACGGACATTTTTTTTGTTTGTTCAAGGATAAATAATTATTTTTTTTTGTTCATTTTTTTTTCGTCGGAACGAGTTTGATTTTTGTTATGCCCTCGTCATCTCCTCTACGGGGAAGGACCCATGTATATATGTATATAACTTGTTATGATTTTCGGATTTTTTAGAAAGTGAAAATATGTTATCATAAAAGTTTTCTATATATGGTAAAATATTTTATGATCCTAAAAATAAAAGAAAATTAAATATTTAAAGTAAAACTAATTTTAATTATTAATTGATAAAAAAATATTTGTAACAATAGAAATTAAAGAATATTAAATTAAAAAGCAAAATTAATTGACGAAAAGTTGGATTCTTTTGATTAAACAAAGAAACATATTATATTTTCTGAAACTTCCTTATATACTGATATTTAAATGTCTAAAAAATATATAATTTACTACGAATTTTGGAATTTTTCAGAAACTAAAAATTATTCTATAATAAAAGCTTGTTATATAAGATAATAAAAATAAAAGAAGTTTAAATTTAAATAAAATTTTAATTTGATTAGAACTAGAATTCTTTTGATTAAATAAAGTGTTGGACCTTACGCCCAAATGGGCCTTGCATCATGGCCCATATGCAGTTATAAGAACTGCATATAGGAGTTTAATTAACTTCTCCTTCCGAAGTTAAGTTTACTATTATAAATAGGTGGAGAGGCTAAAGGTTTTTTAAAAGATAAGATAATTTTCATTTACTTAAGTGACTCTCAAGGAGTCAGTATACAAAAGTTGAACGATGTCAGGAGGTGGACATTCGTCCTGAATCACAATTGTTTTCACGCGTCAAAATAGCAACAGAATCAGCGATACAATTTGTTTGCGATAACAATGTTTAACTTGAACAATTTGAATACGAGCCATTGTGCTCCAGATGTCCATAATCATGCCTTTCATGCGCCAAGAGTATGTAATTTGTCGATTAATAATCCGAGTGAGAACCTGATACACACATTTACGATTGCGCGTTCAGCACAAACCTGAAGCCCAAGCAGCATAGCCCATGCCTCAATCTCGAGAGCAGAGGCAGCTGGACGTGTCGCAGCCCCTGCAAAAAGAAAAGTCCAGAGTCAGTCCTAAAAAGCAAGAGAGAGAAGCCTCAAGGACATGGGTGAAACGCCGCAAGCACCTTCGGCCAAACGGTCCCAGCGGTTGCATGCTGAGATCTAAAGTGTATATTATTGCGAAGATCCCAAATACAATGAAGGCATAAAGCGATAAATGAGATTAAGATTCCCCTAGACTGTTGATCCAGACTTGCACCATCGTTGATCCATCTTCCCAGCTCCCAAGTAATCATATTTACAAAGGAGATGCTTAGTTCAGCTTGTAACTTATCCCAGATTTGATGTGCCAATGTACAATGAAAAAACAGATGTGAAATACTTTCAGGGGCCAAACCACAAAGCATGCAGGTAACCATTGGATTAAACCTCATAATCATGTTTGTTACGAAAAGGGGGAGAGAAGGATCGCACGAAATACAGAAGAACGCGAAGAGAAAAAAATGGTGGCGGCTCTTTGTTATGAAATAACGATGATCAAAAGGATGGGTCTCTGTCTAGACCCCTAGGGAGTTTATATAGGCACTCCCTTTAACAGATGATAGGAATTACATACGACTGAGACTCTAAATAAATTTTCTGAAAATAAGACACCTATCTCGTAATAAGGAAATAAATCAAATCCGAATCACATACAGAATACCTTTAAAAAATTTTCGCTCAGGGGGCTCCGTAGGAAAATTCTGCTGAAGCGCCTGACTATGTAGAGGGACCAACTGGGTTCAGATTCAAAGCATTATTAACAATGTCCATAGTGGGAAGCCGGGCGTGTAGGAGCTTCCAGAAAAAGTGCACACCTTCGGAAGTACTGGGATACACTAGACCAAGGTTGCCCTCCAGCCAGGAGCGTGGTGGGCACATTACAGCATAAGGAACTATAAACTGATTTGGCAGTAGCTGTTCCACGGGAATTCTTCTCCCGTACCCATGCATCTTCATAGACAGCATCAGAGGAAATATAAATTCGTGCAATTCTTTCATATAAAACCTTGCCAAAAAAGAGTGGTAAGAGAGACATGTTCCATTTGTTACCAGATAATAGATGCGCAACATGAAGATGTTGCATGGGGATGTCCATGTTCACATAAGTAGGCATCTAGATTAGTTGAATACAAAAAATTCAAGGGTCATAAAGAAGGGAGGTATGAATGCAAATACCAAACCCCGTTCTAATAAAAGGAATGATTTGGTGAATTAGCCTCCAAGTCATGGAAGTGTTTGTTAAGGAGGGGCACATATCCCAGGTGTGTAAGGGACCATACTTGCTGATAAGAAGCTACACCCAAGATTGGTTCTCATGATTCAGGATGCTTTGGACGCGCTTTGTGATAAGTGATGTATCCATATTACGAATACACTAGTTTATCAAATGAATCCCTCCTTTGTCCCCCTTAGAATCAATGTTATAAGACCCGGCCCGACCATCGACCCGGATTGATCAACGAGTCAGGTCAGACCGGTTGGACCTGGTCGAATCGGATGGTCGGACCGGATAATATAAATTAATAAAGAATAAAATAAGTTAAAGAGATTGTTATAATAATGTTAATATAATAAGTTAAAGAATATATCTCATTTCACTAAAAACCATAAAATATAATATAATAAAGTAAAATAAAATAATTTAGATTAAATGATATAATAAAGTAACATAAATTAAGTCATCAACATAAATAAAGAATCTTGTGAGATAATTATTATATGTGATTAGAGGAGATTGAAATATAAATTTCAAATATATATATATATATAAAATATGTCTAAATATTTTAATAATATTTTTTATGTTTCAAATTTTTCTTATTTTATAAATTGACCCGGCCGGTCGGTCAAACCCGCCGGGTCGGCCGGTTGAATTCGAATTTTGACCAGGTCAAAGCGGGTCAAACTTTTGCCCGAGTTTCAATCGATCCACGGGCCGTTTTGTGCCCCGGACACCGGTCTGACCGGGTCTGACAACACTACTTAGAACCCTAGAGAAAATTACGAGACAAACACTCAAGCAACACAATAAGTCCACTCAAGATATGAATAGAAGACAAGGCATGAATGGGCA
The DNA here is from genome assembly GCA_030549335.1 of Pontederia crassipes. NCBI lineage: Eukaryota > Viridiplantae > Streptophyta > Magnoliopsida > Commelinales > Pontederiaceae > Pontederia > Pontederia crassipes. The sequence continues at coordinate 28,276,999 of CM060183.1, read as the reverse complement.
TGGACGCTAGAACAAATTTTATCAAGGTAACCCGTCCAGCCATCGATAAGAGCCTACTCCCCCATCCCGAAAGTTTGGAAGAAGCACGGTCAACAAGGTATTGGTGAGAAGACTTAAGAACACACTTGTCAAAAATAGATACCCAATGTAGACAAAAGGAAAAGTCCCTATTTTAAAACACAGCCCGGAGAGGATAAGATGGTTCCTACGGGCATTAATACTCCTAGGAATGTATACTTCAAATTTGGCAGGGTTGGCTTTTAAATTTGTGAGATAAAATAAGAGCCGCAATAAATCATGTATGTGCTTATAATTCTTACCAATTGCAGCCACACAAATCAAGAGATCATCCACATATAGTAAATGGCTAAGGCTAAAAGATCCATGGACAAAAGGAGTTATGATTCTATTATTTACCTGTTTATTTATTAAAGAAGAAAACACTTGAACTGTGATAACAAATAAATAAGGGGAGAGCGGGTCCCCCTGGTGGAGGCCCCGGTGGCTCTTGAATTGGCTAAAAATGTAACAATTTGTGACACAGGAGAAGGTTGGGAACTTGACACATGTTAGGATAAACTGCGGGGGGAAATTCATAAGCTTGTTGGTTCGATAGCATGCCAAGAAACCTAGTCAAATGCCTTCTCAAGATCTGCCTTTATGAGAATGTGTTTTTTTCTACCACGATTTATGTAATGGGCTAATTCCTGAGCTATGAAGATACAATCATGAATACTCCTACCCTTGATGAAGGCTGATTGTGAGTGGTCTATGATCTCCGAGAGAGTTCTTTTGAGCCGATTTGCCAATAATTTGGATAGTATACGATATAATATACAACATAGAGAAATATGACGAAAATCCCTAATATAACGGGGATGTGAAGATTTTGGTATGAAAATAATATTTGTATTCCCCCACCAAAAGGGAAAAGAGCTAGTGTAGAAGAAATTCAAGATAGATTCAATGATCTTGGATCCCAAAATGTCTCAATTATGTCGATAAAATTCAGTGGTGTATCCGTAAGGCCTAGGAGCTTTACCGGCAGCCATGCTCTAAAGACAGGTCTTGATCTCAACCGCAGTTGGAGGAGTGATTAACATTGACATCATAGTTGGATTAACTAGTGGGAGCCGTGGCCAGCTATCAGCAGGTATTGGAGGATATGATTCAGGTGCCCAAATAATTTGATAATGGTTTACAAAAGTTTTGGAGATCTCACTCTCACTATGATGCTCAATACCAGCATCATCATTAATGGACACGATCTGATTGTTTCTCTGCCTGATTAGGGTGTCTATGAAAATATTTTGTATTTTGGTCCCCCTTTCTAAACCAGTTTATCCTACTCTTACTCCACCATTTAAGACCAATCTGCCTAAGAATAGCTGCATGACGGTGATAAGCAGCCCTAAGGGTATCTAGCTCATGAGTAGAAAGACCCACAGTCTCGTCCCGGGCCTCAAGAATCTTAATTTGGTTAAGTATATTTTCAGTAATATTCTCTAATCTACCTAGCTCAGTTTTATTCCATTTTAAGGTATCCTTCTTAATGTCATTGAGGGCATATTGGATCGTACGACCCTTCATACTAGGCAGAGATACCAACATAAGCCCAAGAAAATTTGATAGAAAATGTTGGTTAACCAAAAGCCTATCTAACTTGCAATGAATTCTAGCTTGTCCTCTACGGTTATTATACCATGTGTATTTGGCATTTGAGATAGGTATGTCAATTAAGCCTTGAGAGTCGATAAAAGAACCTAAAGTTCTAATAGAGCGAGTATAGACAAAAGAAGCACCCCCCCTCAATTTTTCTTCAGGTGACAAAGGACAGTTAAAATCCCCATAATCATCCATGGCACATGAGTTAAGCCTAAATTATTAAGATCATTCCACAAGACATTTTTCAAAACAGGCGCATTACTAGCATAGATGCAAGATAACAAAAATGAAAAACTATTATAGGTCACTACAACATGTAGGACCTGTTGAGCACAACTAATTTGTGTAACCTGTGTAGCGCCATTGCGACAAGCGAGAATAATACGGCCAGCCGCATCCGTACCTGCAAGGAAACATCCCTGCCATTGGCGGCCAAGCCGCATGATAACAATATAAGATCTAGATTGATAAGTAAGATTCTACCAAAATAAGAATGTCTGATTGCTGAGCCTTGATAATGTCGATCTCGGACACGAGAGTGAAATGCCCCACGAAAGTCCTATGCAATCACTTTCATTTGATATTTGAGGTATCCTGCACCACCCCAAAAACAAGTAAGTCAGGGTCTTGATTTTTAAGAGAAGACTTACCTTTTCTTGCTACTTTGTTCCCTGGATTGATCCGCAGTTTGGGTGGTGCTGCGGTGTCCTTCTGCTTTTCACGCTTCTTCTTCGGCGACTGAGTTAGCTTTGCCAGTTGGAGTTCGAGGTTTGATAGCTCTTCTTCGGATATGTCAACTTGGTCTCTAGTTTCCTCCTCGTTTGCACAAGGCTTCGCTTGGAACAGGTTTAATACTGCCCTTGCCATGTCCTTATGCCCTTCTGACCGTGACCTAGCAGGATGGACGGATTGCACAGAGGATGGCTTATATACTCGATAGGGCCCTGGCATGCAAGGGTGGAAGATCCGTGCCTGGCAGGTAGTGTTGGGTGAGGGTTCACTGTCATCGCTAATGAGGGGTTATAGGGGAGGGGGATAGAAGAGGGGAGGGGGATAGAAGAGGGGCACAATGCGCTGCGGCGGCAGCTAGGGATTTCTGGTGAGGTGAAACTTTGTCCGTGGTGGTTAAGGTGAAGATTGGGGAATGGTGTTCGATGGGTGATATCCCATCCACTTCGTACTTTATGAATAGTTCGACGAATGAGAGGTATTTGAATTGTGGAATACGTGGCTTCTTTCTTTACGCGATTAAAGTCTCGACTATGAGTTTGAAGCAACGTAGAAAAGAGACGATCCATTCTTTCACTGCGAGGTATTCCGATAATACCCTTTATTTATTTATATACCAATTCCTTCAATTAGTATCAGAGATGAAATGAATTTTTCGTTTATTTTTTGGACTATATAATTTTTACGCCTTCGATTATAGGACCATAATCGAAAAATAAATAATTTTCGTTATCATTTTTAGCACAAAATTCAACCCAAATTTTTATACACTCATTTTAATTATTTTTCCAAAATCTTAAAAAATGAACTGTTAAAAAAAAAGGTGTGCTACAGTGCGCGCGGCCCAGCGGCCCGCTTTGTGGCACTACGTAGGCGCAGCGCAACGCACGAGCGGGCAACAACCCGCTGCGCGACACCGCAGGCGAAAGGAGCGCGCGGGCCACGGCCTGTTGCGCGTCACGCGCATACGCACGCGGCGCGGCGAGGCGCTCCCGCGCAAACGCCCGCGGTCGCGGGCGAGTGCCGCAGCGCGTCACGAGAGTGCGCTATGCGGGCGTGAGCGCGCGGGCTGAGACCCATTGCGCGCATGCGTGCACGAAGAACGAGCGCGGCGTCGCTTCGTCTCACCCCGCGCGCGGGCCGTAACCCACTGCGCGGCGCGGCATGCGCGCGGGCCAGTGACCCATTCGCTATTTGGGCTGGAACAGAGTTTTTTTTTAAATATTAGGTTTAGAAAACTCGGGGAAATAGTTAAAAAATTGAAAAAAATATATTTTTGGACTCAGAAAATTCTAATCTTTTTTCTGAAAAATGTGTGATATATATATTTGACATAATTTTATGCATTTTTGTTATGATACATTTCTATGTGATTATTATGTCATGATAAATATATATGAAAAATTAGATTATTTCTAATTTATGCACATTATTGAGTTAGAAAATTATGAATAATTTTCTGAAAATTCCAGAATGTTTAAGATGCATATGTTGTATTCGTGCATAAGGAATTTTACATATTATATCATGTTACTATGTGGAATTAATAGTAATTCATATTCTTAAAAATTATCATGTCACATTTAATTCTAAGATGAGCACTATGTACTTAGTTAGTTTTAATACAAAATAATTAGATTATGATTGATTATAAAAAAATTTGTATTTTGAATAATTATGTGGTGAATTAATATAAAATGGAAATTATTTTATAAAAGAATTGGTCATGTCATGTTAATAAGGAAATTTTTAGAATAAATTTTCTGAAAATTGTATGACATGTTTTATGCATATTAGTGGTATTATGCATATTTATTGGTACATGAATAGTCATATTATTTTGTCATGCATAATATATGATTATGAATTTAATTAAAATTCATTCATATATGTTATTACATGATATATTTTTTTAAGTGTAGTACGTCACACTTAAATTGAATTTCCATATGAATTAGATATCCATGCACATAATTATGTTGTATTTACTTAAAGTGTATTTAAGTGTGACATTTATGTAAATTGACATGATAATTGAAATATGCACATTATTAGTTCATTATGTGATTTACAATTGTGACATTCACAAGAGTATCTGCATAGTTAGAAGCAACAAGAATTCCTACAATTGCAACAGAGATCTATGTGAGTGGCCGCTTACCACACTAGGTTCATTCTGCTAGAGAGATACAGTGGCATAACACTAAATGTAAGACAACAAGCTGACTGACCACTTCATCGATGACATGACTCTAGGTTTGAGGACAAAGATGATTGTTAGTGATTGCATGGATCTAGATGTTGCTGTCAGCATAGCGACATGCTTTGAGAGGGACTACCAGGATAGGCGATAGGATAGCACTATGTTCCCTTGAATAGCACCGACCATGAGGGATGATTGTCGCCCAACTAAGGCACTAGAGTGACATGAATTGTGAACAATGTGCGAGGCCTTACCCCTCACGCAATGCTCCTCCACCTCAATAGTATCAGCAAGGGCTTCCACCACATTCGAGGCCTGGCCAACAACAACAACCTCAATAACACTAGCATCAAGGTTAAATAAATTGTAAAACTCAACATAAAAAAGTAATGCTCAAAATAACGAATTGGATTTACAACCTCAGCCGACATTGCAACGCCAACAGCCTCATAGTGGAGGTGCTTATGATTTCTGCGAACTGCATCATGCAGGAGAGTGCCGCAAAAAGACTATGAGTACATATGTGATTGCTCGAATTGTGAAAGGCAGTCAGAACCGACGAGGCACAGGAGGCGACAATGCATTAATCCAGGGGCCGAGTTTATGCATGCAAAATGATACAAAATATAGTGACAATGATGTCATTAGAGGTACTCTCCCCTTGGATTACCTGCTACATTCTTGTTTGATTTGAGTGCTAAACACTCGTTTATCTCTGTTAGCTGAGATGATACTTTGAAACTCATGCAGAGTAATATGAGTTGTAGCATGAACGTGACTATACCAATGAGCACATTAATGTACTAGTGATAGTGGAAAGCATGGATTTTTTTTTGCAAATATTATAGTCATACCCATGATGGACTATGATGTCATTTTTGGTATATATGAATTGATTATCACGACACATCATTGTTGTGCAAGAAGAAGCAATTGAGCATTGGTGTACAAGATGAGCCACAAGTGAAAGTCAGGGTGTCTCTTTTGGAGAGCGCAAGGTGTTTGTCTCGGCGATGTGGGCCCATAAAATTTTTCGGAAGGGGTGCATAGGCTATTTAGACAGTGTGGTCATCATGAAAATCATCCGAAGGATCTTCATCAGATCGGCATCATTTGAGATTTTTTCGATGTCTTTCTTGAGGACATCTCTAGATTACCACCACATAGGAAGATTGACTTTCGCATCGAGCTACTTCCAGGGACAGCTCCAATTTTTAAGACATCATATCGCAGAGATTCACAAGGTCGAGAAGCAAATTCAGGAGTTGCTATATAAAGTCTTTATCAGACCTAGTGTTTCATCTTGGGGTGAAAAAAAGGATGGCTCGACTCTGATTATGCATCGACTATAGGATGCTCGACAAGGCTACAATGACAATCTCTTCAACCAGCTCTCTAAAGTGACAGTCTTCTCCAAGATAGACTTGCAAAGCGGTTGTCACCAACTTAGAGTAGCTGGAAGTGATGTACAGAAACTACTTTTCAGTCTAGGTATGGCCACAATGAGTTTCTCGTTATGTATTTTGGACTGACGAACACCTCGACGACTTTCATGGATCTTATGAACATGGTGTTCTGGCCTTACCTCGATCAATTTATCATAGTCTTTGCCGATGACATTTGATTTGCCCATCGACTCCAAAGGAACATGAACAACATCTCATAATTGTGTTAGAGACACTCAGGCAGCGTGAGTTATATGCCAAGTTATCAAATGCGAGTTCTGGCCGAGCAATATCATGTTCCTCAGACACATTGTCTCAAGCCAAGGCATCGCAGTAGATTCGACTAAAATCGAGGCAGTGAAAAATTGATCGCAACCAAAGAACATCACTGAAATTCGTAACTTTTCGGGACTTGTTGATTACTACCATCGCTTCATTAGAGATTTCTCTAAGATTGTCATGCCACTCACAAATCTAACAAGTCTCAGAAGTGCGAGGAGAGTTTTCAAGAGTTAAAAACTCGGTTAATGATGACACCAATACTCACCATTCTTTTTGGCAACAGTGGGTTTGATGTGCACAGTGATGCATGCGACACTGGATTTGGCTGTGAAATAATGCAATATGACAAGGTAGTCACATATGCTTCATGATAGTCAAAGAAGGCTGAGGTGAACTACTCTACTCATGATTTAGAGCTGGCAGCAGTGGTCTTCCCTTAAAGCTCAAGAGGCATTATTTGTATGGCGAGTCATTTGAGGTCTTCACAAATCATAAGAGCCTAAAGCATATTTTTTATCAGCGTGACCTAAACATGAGACAACACAAATGGCTCGAGCTGTTGAAGGACTATGAGTTCACTATTAATTACCACCCCGATAAGGCGAACACCGCGATAGAAGCATTGAGCTGCAAATGGGAAGGCTCACTAACTTTCATGAGGTTGCGAGAACACAAGATGATAGAAGAATTTAGCAGTTGGCATTCCATACTTGGTAGAAATGGATCACTATGGTGATGCACAAGCTCCAACCTAGTTTGGAGTAACAGGATGATAGCTGCCCAGCCAACAGATGACGAGTACCCACATCTGATCAAGAGATGCTAGCATGAAATTGTTGACTTCAAATTAAGTTGTCGCCGATGGTGGAATCAGATATAGGGGCCAGTTATGGGTCCCTAATGATGCAGTTCTCAAGCGTGAAGTTCTATATGAGTGCCACAAGTCAGAATTCACTATATATCCTGGCAGCACTAGATGTATAAAGATGTTCAACAGCTTCTAGTAAAACGATATGAAGAGATAGATAGCAGATTATGTCTCAAAGTGCTTAGTGTGCCAACATATGAAGATTGAGCATCGAAGGCCTTACGGATCACTTAAGTCACTCGAGAACGGAAGTGAGAAAAGATTACTATGAACTTTGTGTCCAATCTGCCTAGGACACAAAAGGGCCACGACGCCATTTGGGTGATTGTTGGCTGACTAACGAAGTTGGCTCACTTCCTATTAAGTGGAAGCAATTAGTGGAAAGCCTTCTGGACTTATATGTGCATGAAATTATCCGGCTCCATGGGGATCCTTGTATCCATAGTTTTGGATCGATACCCTCGCTTTACATTCAGATTCTGGAGGGATTTATAGAGAGCTTTTGGTTCACTTCTCAATTGTAGAACTATGTTCCACCCGCTCAATCAGAGCGGACTATGCAGACATTGGAGGATATGTTGAGAGTTTGTGTACTGAACTGACATGGTAATTGGGGCAAGCATTTACCTTTAATTGAGTTTTCATATAATAACAACTACTATTCGAATATTGGCATGGCTCTATTTGAGGCATTAATGGGAGACCATGTCACTCACCGACACATTGGAATGAAGTTGGTGGAAGAAAAGTCATGAAAAAAGAGAGGGTTAAAGAAGTCCAAAAATATGCAAAGAAGGCAGAAGTGATCTACACATGAATGACAAAAAAGTTATGCAGACAAAATCAGTCGCGTGTTGAAGTGTTATGGGGTTTAGAAAGAGAGGGAAGCTAAGTCCCCGTTACGTGGGTCCATTTGAGATACTAAAGCTCATTGACTGCATGCCGACTGGCATTAGGCATGTGCACAATGTCTTTTGTGTTTCTATGCTTAGAAAGTATAAGCATGACGATGCCATCATCATCAAATTTGAGGAGTCAAAATTAAAAGAAGATCTAACATATAAGGAATACTCAGTGGCAATTTTAGAGTATAAGATGCACGATGATAAAGAAATAAGGATGTACAGATGGTGAAAGTATCATGGAGCCACCATTGAGATGCGGACGCCACATGGGAACTTGAGTAAAAAATGGGACAAGAGTTTTTGACAATTTTTGGTAAGCCTTTACTTCATCTTTAAATTCGAGGACGAATTTTATTTTAAGTGGCTTATAATGTAACATCTGACGAAACAAAATCAAGTGGACATCCGGTCCACTAATCTTCTAGGGCTAATGCAATAGGGTTTTAATTACCATTTATTCTAATATCATTTCATTCCCTTTTCCTCTCCACTGTTCTTCTTCTCCTATGTGTCGGCATGACCATTTTGTTGATTTTTCTCGCTGCAATGGATCTTCAGGATATCAAGGCCATGACCTTATTGCTACTGCACGTCGTGGACAAGGCTAGAAAGACACTGGGAGAGAAATAAGAAAAGAACAAGGTGAAACGAAAGACCATTGATCTTTCCCCTATTTTTCCTGTTCTCATTTTCAGATCATTTTTTCCTCATTCCTTCTTTAATCCACACCACCAACAGGTGGACGAGTTGATCCCCATGATGTTGGCCAATCCAAGATAGGAGAAGAAATGAGGGCTTGATCATGAAGAGGACAACACCTGAAATGGGACATACAACACTATCAGGTAGGTGACATGTTTGGATCAACCACTACAAGAAAAGCCCGATTTCTGATGGTTTGTTTTCGACGGGAAGAAATCCGTCTGAAATACCGATGAATTTTTCAGCGGATCTAATAATCCATCGAAATTATCGTCGGATATTTTTCGACGGTTCTAGCCGTCTGAACTTTCGACGGTTCAAAATTTGTCGAAACTTTCCGTCGAAAATTTCGATGATCGTAACCGTCGACGATGTTAAAACCGGCTGATAAGTTTCCATGCTAGTTTTTCGACGGTTCAGACTGTCGAAAGTTTCGATGATTCACCTATCCGTCGAAACTTCCAACTGTCTTAGCCGTCGAAATATTTTAACATTGGTCGGGTATTATTATTTTATTTTTCATCGAAAACTGGCTATATAAATACCCGATCCCACTGTCACTTTCTTCATTTCCCTCTCTTCTGCACTCGAATGCCCGTGCACATTTCGTCCGGCGACGACCTCCAGCAACCTTCCCGGCATCCGCGCTCCACCAAACGCGTGCCACCTTGATCGTTGGCCGCCGGCGCTTGTGTCTGCCACCTCATTGCGTTCCCTCGCCGCTTGAAGCTCTTGTCCGCCGCCAGCTCACCGCCGCGTCTACAATCTCCGGCGCAAGTAGGCTCCGATCCCTGCCCTCCGTGCTCTCTCCGCCCTCACAAATTCGGCCGCCCTCCGCGCATGGCGGCCAGATCCTTTTCCATCCAACTTTTTGTGGCTTGCAAATTGCAACACTCGCTATGATGGCAGTTGTTGTTTCAGTCGTGTCATAATAGGTGGAGCAAGTTTCTACTGCTCTAGCTATATATATGTTTACACTCCTGCTATTTTCTTAAGAGTTCTTTCCTTGGAGGAAAGCAGGAACTAATTAAGGCCACTCTCAAAAAAAGAAAGCTGGCCTTTGAGGCCATGCATTATTACCACGATTTTGTTTGGATTTTTTCATGCATGAAGAGGCAAGTCTTTGTTACCGTCTGCAGGACAAGGGTCGACATTTAACTCAGAGACTTGAAAAATTATAAGTCAAACTAGATGAGCAGACAGAGACATCTATACTTATAATGAATGAGGTAAGCTTAAAAAGATGTTTATGATGCCAGCTATTGCTGTACTTCAAATTTCAGATTCGTGAACGTTTTCATCGTTCTGGTTTCTTTATATATTTTTTTCCATTTTCAACTATCTTGTCATTTTCTGGAGAATCTCTTTGCATTAGAAGAACTTAACAATTGGCCGTCCTTGTAATTAACCTTAATTTATCTACAAGTGTGCCGTCTAACTTCATTGGATCCATGCTTTTGACATATCCTAAGAAATAATGCGACATTCGACTGATAATATTATATATATTGTATTTTGTTAGGGGTGTTTTCTTTCTTCTGTGTATTACAATCATCTTGAAACTTAAAAAAATGACAAATGTTCTCATTTCTTTATTATACTTTATTTGACTTCCATCTTAATATTTCCAACAGTTTCACTTTCTCATTTTTTTATTTATTTAGGTATCTTTTTTATTCATTTATGACTCCAAAATAAATGGATTAAAAAAAGTGGGGCTCACCCTCCTCCTTGTGAAGAAGAGTTTTTGTTAGCTCTTTTAAAGACATGATACATTGTGTTGTAGGAACTGAATTCAAATCCAAAATGATCTTATCGGCTCCATAATTCAGCTGTTGTAGTTGTTGAATTCAAATTCTTCCTCTAGTTTTTGTACACATTCCCTTAGTTTTTTTGAAGAAGGTACTAACTTTCTCAATTCTTTTTGTGTTGTGCAGTGATGTTCGAATTGTCTTGCGAAAAGCTCTTCAGATCCAACGAGAAAGGCGAGACATCTCTTCGTCGTGACCAAGACTTCTCTTTGCTTTGCTTACCATTTTTATGCTTCTAAAACATTAAAATATTTGTAATGGTGTTGGAGAATTATGTGTTGTGTTTGGAATGGTGTTTGGATATTATGGGTTGTGTTTGGATATTATGTTTGGATAGTGTTGTGTTTGGACAATTATGTGATGGTTATATGTTCTCTTTGCTTTGTTACATATTATGATCCAAATGGATCCAAATATTGTGTTATATTATCTATTCAGGCAGCCAATTTCAGCATTTTTTTAATTTTTTTTTCTGATGGTTAGAACCGTCGAAAATAGCTGAAAATTAATTATCGACAAGGGATTTTTTCGATACTTATCGACGATTCTAACCATCCGTGCAAGCTTATAGACGGTCTCAATCGTCGCTAAGCATCGACGGTTTTAACCGTCTGAAGTTAACGACGGTTTGAGCCGTCGAAAATCAGTTGTGGAGTCGACGGGTCAAATCGTCGATATGAGTTTTCGACAGTTTAAACCGTCGATAGTATCAACGGTTCAAACCGTCGACACATATCGACGACTTGAACCTTCGACAATATCGTTGGTTCAAGCCGTCGATACATATGGACGGCTCACACCGTCTTAAATCTTCAACGTTCGACGGCCGCGCCCACCAGCTGGACCGTCGAAGATATCAACGATTCAAAAATAACCGTCATAAATAGTTTGCGACGCCTCGTTTTTGCATGGATGCTATCCGTCGAAAAAAATCGTCGAAAAATATCATTTCTGACAGTTCTGGCCAAATTACAGACGATTTTGGCCGTCTATAATAGCCTATTTTCTTGTAGTGAACCTTGGATGTTTAAACTGATTTTAGACAGCATGCTAAGCTTGGAATTTCCAAGTCTATTTTTTTATGATCTATCACTGGCCACACTCGAAATTATTTGTTTAGGTGTTACTCCTCTTACACAATGCATAATCATCCTCACAGTGTTCCAGGAACTGTACATCAAAACATTGATATGAATTCTCGCTGATATGATGTTCATGAGCATTGAATTGATGTCTTCAATCATATTATACTGTTATGGATTAATACTTTTAAACATCGTGTTGTAGTGTTTTATCATGGCTAAGATGATCTAGTTTAAAAGAAAAGCTGAGGAGTATGATAAGTTAACCATGTCCTTCCTCGCATTCTCATGATTGTGCTCTAAATGTTTGTTGTAATGTCCAAGGAACAACTTGGGTACGACAACAACATATAATTCTAGCTTTAGCATCATTCTTATTATTAGAAAAATAAACTATCATAGGACCAAATGTTATGGCTTGTTTTGGTGGACAAATAAACTATCATAGGACCAAATGTTATGGCTTGTTTTGGTGGTTTTCACGCCATGCTATGTTGTTATCCATGTCAATACCATGCTGAAATATGACTAATTAGTAGTGTTCACATCCTTGTGGTGGTGTTACTATGCTTAAATGAATGTTAGAAATGAAGGAGATTACCTCTTTAAGAGGTTTATTCATACACTAAGCTCTATCTACTCTTGTGAGGTACCAATAGACTACAAAGAACTATGATACAATTCTGGCAAGACTAAATAGTTATTGTTATACATGTGTTAGTAAACCTCTAAGGTACCAATAGATTACAAAGAACTATGATACAATTCTGGCAAGACTAAATAGTTATTGTTATACATGTGTTAGTAAAACTCTAAGAGGTTTATTGGTTGCTATCTTGTTGTCCACCAGTAGCAAAAAAGGAATGTAATGCCTTACTTTCTAAGACTTTATTGTACGTCATGTTAATTAGTGGTTGCTAGTTCATTGGGTACGTATTAGTGGCTGTTAGTTCATTGGGTACGTATTTGTTCAATGATCTATGCTTAAGATTTCCAAGTTGAGTGCTGCTAGTTTTATAAGATTAAGATATATAGTGACCTAATTGAGATTCTGTTGATCTTAGTTTAATGCGTTGAGAGTCCATACGATGAAGTGTATGCTTTATCAAATAAAGATTATGACTGAAGCATTTCATGTGTTTTTCTTTTGGTGAAGGAACACTTTATCTTCTGGTCAACTTTTAGTACGATTCATATTATTTATTGCTTGATGTGTGGAATGTTATTATTAGGTAAGATTAGTAGGATGTGAAAGCCAACAAACCTCTATTGTTAATCCATCCGAAAGATCATCGTGAATTAACATCCACAAGATCACCATAAAGAAGAAAAGTCATTATTTTTTTTATCGGAAACGATAGTGCTAGATGTTCGTTCTCTCATCGGGCATCTGAAACTTCCCCTATCATTGGATCTTTTCATTTTCATACTATGATTGAAGTACAAGTAATCCTAGCTAAATTATTTTTACCTAATTGATTTGAAGATGAAACTTACTTATTCAAAGTCCCATTATTTTTACCTAAATTATTCACATTGCATAGTATTGATCCAAAGTCCCAATTGGATGAAGACGAGAACTTAAATAAATAAAGATAAAACTTAGGGTGTCCATGATATGGATTGACGGGAGATAGTATTGCTCATCGCATGGTTAGGGCTTATGTTAAGTTGTGTCCTCGTTACTCGATTGCTCTCCATCATGTAACAAAAGAGGATCTCATCCAAGGATGGTGCATCCTCCAACCCCCAAAAGAGGGGTCTTTGTTACTATAGATATTCATGAAGTACATGACATCTCATTGCATTGAAAATGTTAAAAAATGCCATTACATAGAAAGATTAATGATTCAGAAGTTGAAAGCAACTTCCTACTCTGCATAGTTACCTTAGTGAGGCAAAGCATTGATTTTCGTCTTTCACGTACAATATCCTTTCTTTATTGTCATTTCCCCTGATCGATGCACTCCAAGCATAATTGCTATTTTTATATTATGTTCATGTTTACCTAATGTTGATTTAATTATTCTATTGGTTTTTTATTCTCCTAGTGACATGCAAAGCTCATGATGTCATTTTTTTCTGCATTGATCATGTAGGTAAAGAAGTTTTCGAAGGATGAGCTAGAGTGACATAGTTTACTAATGATGTAGGATCGAGCTTTGGGTTCATTGAGCCAATTGATTTCTTCTTACCTTTTCGCATACAGTTTAGTCCACAGTAAGAACGAAGTATTCAATTTGTTCAAGAGATCAAGTTGATCGAATTATTTGAGATCTCAAGATCTTGCCTGTCCCCCTTTTTGAAGGAGGGACATCGTGTCCCCTATGTTTCTATCCATTGGATTAAAAATTTATAGATCCTATTTTATTCATTTCCATTTAAAGACTTTAAATCTGATTCATAGATTCTTAATCTAATAAATAAGAAGAAGGGAGACACCGTGTCCCTTATTTAAAGAAGGAATACACCCATTAAGCCCTAATGATAATGTGCGCATAGGGTGGTGTATCACAATGTCTTTTGTTTCAAGCATTATAACATCATAAGACTCTTTACCTACTCTTTACCTTCCGCATTTGATCGAAGTACTATTAACTTAAGTTTTCATTGAATATTTTGTTTTATTATCAAAGTTTTTCGCATTTATTTTATCTAATCAAGAAATTAGTGTCAAGAAAATAAATTGTCGCCATGTAGGAAGTCCCATTTGGAGTGTTACATCTCATATCAAGAGAGCCACTGATTTTGTCCATCATCTTGCCTCACCTCTTGGTCGTCCTTCATCGAATGCAACCTGATGACCGCCTTGTCTCCTCACTCGACCCTCCTATTTTGGAAGTTCTGGCTCTCACGTTCACATAATGAAGATGCACTATGCCAGTCGTCAGGGAAAGGAGCAAGTAGATTCGAGCATCCTCACAACACCGAACTAATGAGATCTCCTAATTTACTTCTTTTTTTTCTCATGCTTTCGTTTGTTCGATCTTCTGCTGAAACAATTTTTGTTGCCAGTAATAGAATCAATTGTCGTTCATTTTTTTCTTCTTCTTTTTATTGAGCCCTAAAAGGATCATCAATTTTAATGCTTATCGATTCTAATTTAATTTATAATATATATGCAGGCTGAGATGTGCAAATTGTGTTGTTTCATCACTTGTTAGTTTGTAGTGCTCGTCTTCTTCTTGAGTTAGTTTTGTTCTCGTTTTGACTTGGCATGCTATGTTTTACGATCGTTTGTTGAGTTGTAAGTGGTTGATAAATGGAAAGCAATTGTCAATCTTTGTGTCAAGCTCGCATAGCATGGGACATAAGCAATAGGAGGAGAGACAAAGACAATGTAACAAGATGCCAGGACGACTGCTAGGTGAGATCAGCGCCCAAGAGGCCAACATGCAAGGAAGAGGCCAACGAGATGGGGTGCCAATAGCGCCT
Source organism: Pontederia crassipes (assembly GCA_030549335.1). Taxonomy (NCBI): domain Eukaryota; kingdom Viridiplantae; phylum Streptophyta; class Magnoliopsida; order Commelinales; family Pontederiaceae; genus Pontederia; species Pontederia crassipes. The sequence goes on along the minus strand of CM060183.1, from coordinate 28,261,872 downwards.
TCGCGCGAGAGGGCAACACATCGATGAAACTTGGAGAGACGTGAGGATTGTGCTGGGTAGTTTAGAGGTGAGGTCGATGAAGAGGGGAAGCCTGCATCGTTCTTCATACAAGAGGAGATGTCGAGGATTGAGCTTTGGAGGTGAGGAGATGAAGAGCTGAGAGAATGTGGAGTGGAAAATCAGGGCTTTTATTATGAATTAAATTTTTAGACTTTTTTAAAATAGAATAGTAATTCCTCTCAAGTTATAGTTCTTATTGAATAATTTAATTGATAGATTATTTTGAAGTTTGTTTGGATGTAGTGAAATAATGACGAAGAATGAAGTAATTGATGTGATAGAAAAAATTAAATGCTATGAATTATTTTTAATGAATATTTGAATTAAAAATAATTATTATAAATATAAAGTATAATTTTATTAAATAATAAAAATAAAAGTATAAATATATTTTTTATATTTAAATAATAAATAATAAAGTATAAATAAAAATTTTTAATGGTTTTTTGTTAAAAATATATTATTTAAATGTAAAAAAATCAAATTTTACTAAATTATGTTAATAAAATATTAAATTTTTTTAATGAAACAATAAGTAATTAATAATAGTATATTAAACCTTTATTATAAATATTTTATATCTATTAAATAGTTTATTTTATAAAAAATGTGAAAGAGAGAGAAAATAAGAAATGAAAATGGAAATAGAAAAAAAATGACTATCACGTCAGCGAAAAAAAAGGAACTATGGCTACAGTCTTTCGATTCTATAAAAAATGTAAATCGAAGTATTTAAAATCAGGGACACGTGATCCTAATTTCACTTTTAATTTCAGCATGATTTCCAACCAAACTGAATCTTAAAATCATCGAACCGACTAGAACTCATCTATCCATTGGGTTCAAAGCATGTGAACCATGCCTCCATCTCATCAGTTTGTTATATTTCTTCCGATGATCTATATGTATGGAGCAAATGTTGCTCCCCTTATCCTCTTCATAATATGTGTTTGTAATACTTTAATGTCTGATAAATATTTTACAAGAAAAAATAGTTATATGCAGTAATATATTTATAATCTTAAAAGTAAACTATGTCCTCTTCATAATATGTGTTTGCACTTTAATGTCTGATAAATATTTTATAAGAAAAAATAGTTATATACGGTAATAGTATTTATAATATTAAAAGTAAACTATGTTTAGGATTCTTTGTTTGAAAAAAAAAGATTTATAAGGATAAAAGTAAAGGAAGATTAAGTTTAAAGACAAATTTAATTTGATTGTAAGTAAATCCTTTTGATTAAACAAAATAAATGTACTATTTTTTAAAGTTTATTATTCAATGAGATTTACATCTAAAAAATTTACTATATATAGCTTATCATGATATTCGGAATGTTAAAAATATGTTGTAATAAAAGTTTGTTATATATGGTAATAATATTTTTATAATTAGAAAATTAAAGAAGATTAAATATACAACGTGAAATTAATTTGATAAGAAATAGAATTTTTTGTTTGATTAAAATTGATATAAGGATAAAAATAAAAGAAGATTATTTTTAAATTAAAGTAATTTATTATTTTATTATAAAAGTAAGAATAACATTGATCATATCAGTTTAAATCTTGATTGTCGGAGCCGTGGAAAAGTAAATTAATATAATATCTTATTATAAAAGTAAAAGTAGTGTTAATAATATTATTTATTAAACTAATTTCCGAAGGAATTCAAATTTATTATTTATTTGAGACGGCTCTTATGCGGTCGCTCCCTTTCGATCTCTTTTGTACGCAACTCCGGCGAATCCAATCACGATCACTTTCTCCGCCCCGATCTCCTTCGATCTTCTCCTCCGGCGACCACATCTTGTCGGTAAGTTATTTCCTCCGATCTTCTTTCCCATCCTCCTCCGACGGCCGGATCCTCCGGCGACGCGCCTTCCACTTACGGCGGCGACGGCGCTGCTCCCGGCTGGGGGTGGATCCACCCACTTGTTGGGCGGAACCGGACATAAACGGACGGGTCCGCCTCACATGGGGCGGATCTAGCCATATACGGTCGGATCCGCCCCACACCACCCCCTGGCGGGGCGCCGCTTCCGCCGCCCCTACCGGAAGGTGGCAGCGCCGCGCCGCCCCCTGCCGGAGGCAGATCTGCCCTCCTTCAGGGTTGGCGGTGTTGCCGGATTTTTTGTTTAATCATTTGTTAAATTAATTATTTTAACGTTTTATTTTTATTTAAGTGCTAGATATAATTGATTTATTTGAATTGTTAATATAGGTTTTTCTGTAACCTCATATCGGTAAATAACTGTTAGATAATAGTGTTTAATTGTTAATATTAGAATTTTTATGTATTTTTTGCTTATTGAATTGTAGATTTATTTAACATGTTTAGAATTTATAGTTAGCACGTTTATTTTTGGAATTGCTTATGTATTTATTTATTTATTATTATAACACATATAAGTATGTGGTTCGTCATGTCTCTGAAGAGAAATATTCGCTATGATCAAGAGCCATCACTGTTTCGAATACTTATTGTGAAGCCATCCTCTTGGTTATAGGTTTGTACTGTATTGACCTTCTTGATATGCATCTAATTAATTAAGAGGAATGTTCGTATGATAGAAAATATTTGTAATCCTAATTATGTTTGTGCTAATTAGTGATAATTAATTATTTTAGTCACATAGAATCAATTAAGTGTGACATAATCATACACATTTATTTTTTAATGCAATAATTAAATTAATAAATGATTACTAACTGGTGATTATTGCAAATTATCAATTGAAGCTGGTTGCATGTATCAAATAAAATAATCAATAGAAGGTGCCAAAATAATATTTTTTTAGATTTAATGCGTACATGGTAGTAAATAATTAATGATAGTTGTATTAATATTATTTATTCTCATAATATTGTCATGTATGTTTTATTTACTTCAATTCAAACACAAATTAGTATACAAATAATTTATCTGTTAGATTATGTATATAAATGTTTCTTATGTTAGCACATTCATTTAAATTTTATTTTACTCCAGTAGGTGTTTTATGAATCATTAATGTTTTCAATCTATGTTTACAGTATAATTGATATTTTGTAGTTATTATAATATTTGTTGTCTTCGATAATTATGGACTTTTGGGCAGTGCTGGGCTGTGCTCAGGCTGGTGAAACTGTTTTTAACTGTGCTCTGCTGATTTTTTTCCTGTCATGCCTGTTCGGGCCAAGAGCCCAATGATCGTAATGATTCTTTCTCCAAGGGTTCTTGGAGTTTGACAATCATAATCAAACCAAAATCCAAGCCAAATTTGGTAGATTTGATAAACACTGCTTGAATCCGATGTTGAAACTTCTTTGCTTAGAATTTCAGACAGGAGCCCGGGGTTCAGATTCCGTTGCCCTTCTCTGACTCTCATTTTTATTCGAACTTTATCCAGAACACTATCATAACAAATCAAATAATTTGAAGAGTCTATAATTTTCTTTGCCAATCCAAGCTTAAGATCTACAATGGAAAATATTAAAATTTGTCTGAATTTGGATGATGTCCAATTAAATTAGGTTTATCAATTGAGCATCTTTTTTACATAAACTTTTAAAGATATGAGCAATAAAATATTTTCAAATTTAGTTTTCATTATTTATGAATATTTGATTTGACTTCTTTTACCAAGCTTTTGCAACCAAAAAAAGAAGATTGGATTCCATTCTCCCGCCGCCATATCAAATTTATCCACGTGTCACATGGTCATGCCACATTGGAGAAGATGCCAAAGATAATAAAAAACAATTTAAAATATTTACTTTTCCTTCTCTCTCTTCCTTTTCTTTGAGTTGGCTATGTTTTGCATCATATTAATAAGGGTTTTATTTGTTGCTTCCTCGATAATTTCTCTATCCCAATTCCAACAACAAGAAAGAGAAGACCTCCGCTAAATTGACCATTTCAAGCTTGTCTTGAAGTTGTTGATTGGTTGACCTCCTTGCCTTCAGGTGAGTTCGGATTGGCCTCATATAAGAGACTCTCTGCAGGAAGCTTTCCAATATGTAATCCCTTATGCATTGATAATTTCTTTCTTTGACTCACGAATCAATTGGGACAATTATGGTTTCAAGGATTTCATCTTTATTTCCTTTTTACGGATCACATAGGGCCCATTTGGATGACCTTTCTTCCATTGGAATGAGCCCAATCCATTGTTTAAAACTCTGAGATGGGAAAATTTTCGTTTTTGTTGTTTGGGTGATGAAATAATGGATTATATCCCTCAGTAACAAGGTTTCATCCGGCGGAAAAAAATTTAGTCTGATCTCCGTTTTATTTCTTTCTTTCTCGCGCACTTCTTGACGAAGCTGAGTCGCACAGTTCTCCACAGTTTGAGTCGCACAGCCAAATTAGAACTCTATGCGGAATTGTATCTCTAATTTTATTCACAGTTCCACATCCCCTTCTCTGCGGCCTCCGACACGGCCCTCCCTTGCAGAGGGTTGCCGTGTCCGACATCCTCGTCAACCAGCTCGCTGGGATTTTTGGGGCGGGATCGCCACGGTGACATGGACATCCGGCGGGAGAACAAGCGAAACATGGCAACGGGCAGTGTGAGAGTGGGAGAGGGAGTGGCTGAGCGCATCCAGGAGCGTTGTGCTGGAGTTCCTGGGCTCAGAGTGATCCTCCATGGGGCTCGAAGAGATGACAGAAGATTAACTTAATATGCATGTTGGTGAGAAGGCTGGCTCAGAAGAAGCCATGATTTTAGGCTAAGAACTTTGGATTGATGTGCTAATGAATGGAGGAGAGGAACAGAGGAGTGTGTGGTTTCAGCCTCATCAATGGTGTTTCCATTTCTTGGAAAAAAAAATTGGTGTTTCCATTTCATGGTGCCTAAAAGATAAAAAGGAAATGTTTATGTCTTAGGAGGTGGTATACATCCAAACAGTTGGAATGAATTTAATTCCATGGAATAAAAACTAAGGAAGTCACTTTTTAAAAAGTGACTTCCCTAGGAAAATTTTCAATCTTTGGATTATTTTTCATTTTGCCAAACACATCCTAAAGAAAAAAGAATCCTGTCTTCATGTCAATTTTTTATTCAGGTGTGTGCTTTGGTGTTAAATTGCTCATGTGTGCTGATTCGTGCGTGGATTTTGGGCTAAGCATTTAGGAGAGAGCACAAGAGAAGATGGGGGCATTTGTGTCGAGGTTCTGGTTCATGCTGTTCCCGGCGAAGGAGTATAAGATCGTGGTCGTCGGGTTAGACAATGCAGGGAAGACGACGACCCTGTACAAGTTGCACCTCGGGGAGGTGGTGAACACAAATCCCACTATCGGGAGCAACGTGGAGGAAGTCGTGTACAAGAACATTCGCTTTGAGGTCAGTGGCATGCAGACTTATTATCTTGTGGATTTTGTGCAATCTTTTGGCTATGCAAGGTTTGACATCTTGGCTGGATAAGTGTTGGTCTTTTTCTGAATTGGGTTTCATAAGCTCTTGCTATAGGTTGAGAAACTCTACGTATGGTATTGATCTACTAATGGTTGTTAAAATGATTGATGTCAATAAACGAACCTTTGTCAATATTAAACTCTTCCAATGTACTTAATTCGTTATGTGTATAAGCTTGTGGAAGCAATTCCTGATTCCAATCATTAACAAGTGAACATGTAGCTGATAATCATTGTGACATAGTTGTGCAATGATGCCCTAAGTTTTTCCTAGGCACCAGTCAAGGCAAAATCTTGTTCTTTTACTTTATATAGTTTGAGTTTCTGGAGTTGCAGTGGATAGGATAACCATAAAGTATAGAATGGATGTTCTGTATAAAAAAGAACTGTGGAATAAGAATCCATGGGAATTTCTGGGTTGAGAATGTTTGGAGTGTTCTTCCTCTCGAAATAATTATGTTTGGAGTCTTTTAATGGAAAATCCAAGACTTGTATCTTTTTTATGCTTATTAGAACTTGAAATATGGAAATAGTAGGGTTTTTTAAATAGCTAGTACTGTCTTTATGAAACATTCGAGAGTTTTTGGTTTGAATTTATGTATCCTGTTATTCCGGGATGTTCTGAGGATGATATCAGTAGGTTGCTACCCCTTATCAATAGGTTTCTCAAGACTCAAGAGGTTGTAGTAGGAGCTAATTTACATGAATGTTGAAGAATAAGGTATATATTTGGATTTATGCATAGGCGTTTGGAGCAAATGCGGTAAAGTATTTTTAATTTCTTTAAACTCCGCCTATATTTTATAGCCGGTCTCAAGCCCGGATAAAGGAGGAGGGTTGTGTTAGGCCCCGACAGCCAGCATAAAATCCTGTCGAATCTTATGAACATAGATCAACGAATGCGGAATGACATCGTATGATCCATGTAGCCGACCCCACCTAGTGGGATAAGACTTTGTTGTTGTTGTTATACTAAATGAACATCAAAGTTCTAGAAGAGGGAGATAATAACAAACAAATCAACAACATAGGAAAGGAAAAAAAAGTAGCAATTATGACATGGTGCATTCATTATTGAATTCATTTGTTCACATATTTTACCATATACCTTTGTTCATCCTCACAACACAAGTGATTGTATTTGTTAAACTAGGTTGGTTGAAGCTTTAAGGCACTGTTATAGTTTTCTTCTTTCAAAGAAAAAAATCTCTTTAATTGTGAAGTTTAATACCTAATAGTCTAGCCACATGGCTAATGGATGTGCTATTGTTGGGCTCTTGACTGAATTGGCAATTCCTTGCCTATTATTTGAAGATGGAATAATCTTATTTTGTCATAATGCATCTTGGGAATCGTCTTCTCTTCATAATTGCTGCTGCATATTAGCTCAAGTGATATTGACTCAAGCAAGTGCTAGAAAGGGGAGAATGATCTAGCAATTAATAAAAAATTATCTTGATTAACAATCAAAATCAATGTTTCTTGATCACTTTTATTGTCAAAGTTATTCTAATTTTGATGTCAGTGCTACCAAACCATCTTTGAGGTTTCAAGTACCTAGTCTTCTAATCAATCATGCATTTGTTCTCAAGCAGTGGCAGATCTTTCTAACTGCAAATTTGGTGTTTGATTAGGAATGATATTTAATAGTGGACTCCCTTTACTGGTGCAAAAGCTAATTACGGATATGGCAAAATCTGTTTACCTTCTAATTTGTTTTCCACTCAGAAGAATCTTTACTGCTGTTAGATAATTATAGGAAATACCAAAAATTAATTGGTTCAACTCCTAGAGATTTGAACTGGAAAGAAAAGGTCTCATAAATCTAACCTCGAAAGTGTCACTGTAGGGAGCTGTACTTTTCAAGTTTTAACTCTTCAAACCCTTGTGTTGTGGAAACAATAATGTGTTCAAAACAATCCAACTTGACACGAGATAACTATAAGCGATTTCTCCGAAATCTAGATAATCCAAAAGATGGAAGAAAGGAGGAGGCTAGCATTTAGCTTTCTCATAGTGTTGCTGTCAGGTCCGTTGTAACATCTAGCTGTTGCTTAGTTGAAGATGAAGTAATAACTATCCATCCAACAAGTTCTTTTGCATATCGTTAAAATAGTTTTATTCGATATATCTTTGATCATTCTGTCAACATTTCGGATATGTTTAGAATGCTTCTTTTTCACTGAGCGATTATTTAGTACTACAGGATAAAAAGGTGGTCCTAACACTGGTAAATTTTATGCATGAAACAGGTATGGGATCTTGGAGGGCAAGAAAGACTGAGAAGCTCATGGGCGACATACTTTCGAGGAACTCATGCTGTCATTGTCGTCATTGATAGCACCGATCGAGCCAGAATATCTATTATGAAGGACGAGCTTTTCCGGCTACTCCAGCATGGAGACCTTGAGCATACGGTGGTGCTCGTCTTTGCCAATAAACAAGACTTGAAGGATGCCATGTCGCCCGCTGAGATTACGGACGCCTTATCTCTCCATAGCATCAAGAACCACGACTGGCATATACAGGCATGTAGTGCCCTCACAGGGGAAGGTTTATACGATGGCTTGGGCTGGATAGCACAGCGAGTTAAGCCAACGAACACCTAATGTAATGCATTCAGGTCACTCACTTTTGTATCCTCTCCAACCTGAATTTGTTGGGGATTCTCTTGTGAAGTTATATATATATTTTTCTCTAGTACATTACGCCTCTTGTGCTTGTTAACAAATGAAATGGAAATAACATATTTATTTTTCCCCATCAGTGTTTCCTTCGGTTCCTCGTGTTGTTGCAATCTCTCATAACTCTTCTAAAGTATTCAAATGTTTATTTCAAAAAAAGTGTAGACTGATTTCATTAACTTACAGTATTTAGGGCATATTCTTCATCGTTTTTAGATAATTATTATTTCTATTTTTTCTTTGGAATGGCGTCGTATGATCCATGTAGCCGACCCCACCTAGTGGGATAAGGCTTTGTTGTTGTTGTTGTTGTTATTATTTCTAATTTTTCTTTATACTGGCACATCTCATATTTTCTTATTATTTTACATTTTTATATTTTTATCAAATTATATGAAATCTAAAATTTTATTTTCCGTTGATTAATTCTTTTCTTCATTTTATGAAACTTGTTTTAAAAATGAGTATATCTGAAAAGATTTCAATTAGCATGATTGCATTGTCCAATCACACCTTCTGAATTTTTTAAACTAAACTGTATAATTGAATTAAAATGATCTTAATTTGAAAATCTAAAGTTATAATTGCACGTATAATAACAAATTACACGTTAGTATGTATTATTTTAAAAAGCTAATAAAATTAATAATTATTAGTTATAAAAGATTATCTATATTGTATTAATGGTGTGTGACATTATTAACGATTTCATAAGCGGATAGTAAGCTTTAATTAATAGATAGTAGATGATAATTAACGGTTAGGGATTCATTTAACATATGAATAAGTGTTTGTCAATTTAGCGGTTCTTCCTTGCTTAAGCAATGTTTCGAATTCGTATGCATAAAATTCTTGTTGGGCACCATCTCCCACTTTAAGTTACGTGGGGACAATCTAATCAAATTAGTTGATCTTGATGATGGGCCGACTTTCAACATATGAACATTGCGCTTTTTAGCACCACGCGAGTTGAACTATCGGTAGACTCGGTGTTGCTTCCCGGACACCGAGTATTGACTATTCATAAAAAAATAAGTGTTTGTCAACTTACCGGCATAATTAATTAATGAATATAAAAAAACATAATTGAATATATAATATAAATTATTCAATTCAAAACACTATACACATTTTATTATCATACAATAAATAAAATATTTATATCTCATTTAAATAAAATAAAATCTCACAACTAATTTTTTTTATTAAAATATATAGAAATCTATATTGACAATAAATTTTACATATTGCATACATCATACAAAAATATTAATTATTAAATTAATTTTTGTTCATTGTTAATAAACAAATAAGTTGTAATTAATTAAGCATGACGATAGGAAGAAATATAGTTAAATGCCGATAAAATAAAAATGAAAAAAATAAGATAAGTTGAGAAAGAAATGTATTGGCTTCTTATTTGTCACTTAAAATCTCTGGAGTTTTCCTTCTCCTCGAGAGCTTTCTTTTTAATTTGTCGTCACTTTTAATTAGTGTTTTTCATTAGGCTTACGGCCAGCATATCATTTCAAGATCCAAAGTTAGCCAAGTTGTTCACAACAGACAAAAAAAATAAGAAAAAAGAAACAACAAGAAACAAAGACCAAAAAATCTTTTGAAGTTTTATGTGATCATGAGAAGTGCTCGAAAATATTGGAGAGATGAGTTCTCACCTGTATTGGCCTCTATACATTGAGGTTCCGGGAGCTGATATAAGGAAAGGAGATCATAAACAATGTTCTTCCTCTTAGCAACTCGGGCTGTACCTAGGCATATGGAGGAAGTTTCAACTCAATCGATCGGAGATCATTTTTCTATTGAAGATCTATTGATTAATGCCAAAGTATGGCCTGATGTTATATATATATATATATATATATATATATATATTGTTAATTGCAATGCATGAAGCAGGTATGGAATCTTTGGAGGAGAAGAAAGACTGAGAAGCTCATGGGCGACATAGTTTCAAGGAACTCATGTTGTTATTGTGGTGAAAGATAGCACTGATCGAGAGAGGACATCTATTATGAAAGATGAACTCATGTTTTTTTTTTCTCCAGCACATTACGCCTCTTGTGCTCGTTAACGGTTAACAAATGAAATGAAGATAAAATTATTTTATTTTCCCAACATAAAATATTTATTTATTTTTCTTGAAAGAGTGAACCACAATTCCATGCTCGTCGGTATTGAAACGGACTCTCATCAGTGCTACTAAGACCAAGAGTGGTGATTGAACGAAAACCATGTATTCATTTACGTACGCTTTTCACTTTTTCGTCGCTTTTGGCATTCTGCCATCTGTTGAGTTGGAGGTCTCCTGGCCACGCCATGAAAAGGCACGCCACTATTGGATCGGATAACAGTCCAACGTATGAAAAATCGTATAATTATATGAAAATATAATTATATTATAATTATTATCATATAATTATAATATATGATAATATAATTATATGAAAAATTGTATCAAGACAGTTCTAACTTCCATATCAATGAATGAATGACTACTCTTTTGTTTTTTTTTAAAAAATATATGATAATAAATCCAAACATAAGCCTGGCAGCAACACATGGTAGCATGTAGATTTCTCCAGAGCTTTTGGGAAGTTAAAAACAAAAGTACAGAAAAAATCGGAAAGATATGAAGAAAAAACATATAAATCCTACAATTTTTTTTGGGGTGAAATAAATACTACAATTTCAGCCACGAGAAAAGTGGGAAACAATATAGAAAAAAAAAATAAATTTATAAATGCACCACGGGAATGACAATGACTATTTAATTTATGTATTTATTTATGGGTTCATTTACTAATTCGAAACTTAAACCGAGTCAGGGCTCGGAGACCTCTCGGTCTTCCGCTCTACTCAAGTAACTCAACACTTCTCCCGTTCCAACGATGGCTGCACACTTTTGCCCCTGCTTGCGTTCTGACCTGCGCGGCTCCCTCCTCCCACCGCCGCGGAGCAGCGTCAGGACCCGGCGTTCATTCTTCATCCGCGCTTCGTCCTCTCCGTCCTCCAATGGCGACTCTTACCTTGATATGTGGAGGAAGGCCGTGGACCGAGAGCGCCGGTCCCAAGAGTTCCGCAGGATCAGCGAGCGCCGTGGCGACGGGGGCCGAGAGGAGGCGCCGTCGCTGGACGCGAAGACGGAACGCTTCAACGAGCTTCTCCGGGTTCCCAAAGAGGAGAGGGACCGAATCCAAAGGCTCCAAGTGATCGACCGCGCCTCTGCGGCGATCGCGGCCGCCCGCGCCCTCATCAAGGAGTCCCCTCCTCCGTCCAAGAAGCCGCTGGCCGTTGCCGTTGGCTCTGTATCGGAGGACCTGGTGCCGTCGGAAGTGAAGGGCGTGACCGAAGTTGCTTCTTCGCAGCAGGGTATGCGTGTGAATACTAGATGCTCTATCTTATGCTTAAGAAAAGAAGTTTGTGGGATTTTTGTTGTTTAGAAGTAGTCGTTTAGCTGGAACTAGTCTGGAGATAATGGAGTAACGTGAGAAACGTGGATAATAGACTATAGCTAGATTTGTACATGCAAGAACAAGAAAGTATTGGAACTTATGCCGTGTGGTTGCTTCCGCAGAAGAAACAATTCATGAGTCCTAATACCCTGAGTTTTTTTCTTTTGGGCGGTGTGATCTTTTTTCTTTTTAGAAATTTCATCTTCTTTCTGGTGTTACCGGGTGATTTCCTAACTTGAATTGATAGTTCTGAATGGGTATTGCATGATTTGATCAGATCATAGTGAATCTGAGTATGAAATTTTTGCGAGCTCTTTCAGAAAATTTACATGTATGTTTATGCACCTGTTGCAAACTTCCATTTCTGCATTGATGATCCTTATCTTATGCACCGTTACCATACTTTATTTCTTATAGTTTCCTATTATCACATTTATTATTATAGATACTCCAAATTCCAGGATGCTAATGTGAACTTCGAATTTTTTACCTGAAAGAATGTCAATTCAAAACAACACCTACATCTTGTTACTGCTATGAGATGCTTGCTTATCGCACTGATTTTTCCTATCATTTCAGCATTCATCATTGTTTAAATTGTTTATCATTATCCGAAGAACATGCTTCAATACAGTGATTAACTTTTTTTACCACAGACTGGGCTTTCACTTTCGACTCCTTATACATTATTTTTTGCCAGGACCCCAGCCTTTTTATCAATTGAATTCTTATGGAGGGGGTTCTCCCGGTCCAGATTTTTGGTCGTGGTCTCCACCATCAGATAGCGGGGAAAAAACAATTGCGAACGAAAATAACCTTTTTCCAGCGCCAATGCCAAAACCAAGTTTAGATGTATACCCATCAATGCAGTTGATGGAAAAGGAAAGGTCTACAGAATTTCTAGCAATTCCCTTAGAGAGCTCTTTGTTTGAAGACAACCATGGCCCTCCTCTTCCGCCCTTGCAGTCAGTTGTGGAGGACAAAGTGAAAAGAAAGTCCACTTCAGATTTGCTTACTGCAGCAGAGCAAAATAAACTTGATGAACAATTTCTAAGGCATGCAATGGAAGCTGCTGAAGTACTAGATAAGATTGAAGAAGCATCAGCACATGGAGTGAACCCAGACGGTTCAAAGTGGTGGAGAGAGACAGGTACTGAACAAAGACCAAATGGGATTGTTTGCAGATGGACATTGACTCGTGGAGTTAGTTCAGATGAAACTGTTGAATGGGAAGATAAGTTCTGGGAGGCTGCTGATCAGTTCGACTATAAAGAACTTGGTTCAGAGAAATCTGGACGTGATGCATATGGCAATGTTTGGCGAGAGCATTGGAGTGAATCAATGTGGCAGGTACAATTTGGTTCATTCAACAAACTGAAAATATGGCTTAGTTTTCTTTTATGTTCGAAATTTGATGTTTTGAAACTTATGCCTTTTGCTTGGTCTCTGAAAACTATTAGTTCACATTTAAATAAAAACTATTAATTACTTTAATTATTTGTTTTGAAAATGGTATCTGACCATGATTCAAAGACTGTTGAAACTAAAATAACATATTCAAGTCCACTGAATTCCTTTCTGGTTGTAGATTTTCATAATTATGAATCAAACTCAGATGCCAACATTCACTGTAAAAGTATATTAATCTTTTGATATAAGGATGTTGATTTAATATATGATTTCAACTATGCCAGGACCTCAGAAGTGGGTTACTACATATGGAGAAAACTGCAGATAAGTGGGGGAAAAATGAGAATGGAAATGAATGGCAAGAACAATGGTTTGAACATTATGATGCTTCTGGTCAAGCTGAAAAATGGGCCCATAAATGGTGCTCCATTGACCCATCAACGCCATTGGATGCTGGTCATGCTCATGTATGGCATGAAAGGTATGAATACTTTGTGGATCCCAATGGCATTACCTATGGTCAGCTCATTGCATCCATAGCTGTCTTTGAAGATCCCCTTTCTTATAACTTTTTTTGGTGATTCTTTAGCTATATCTATTGAGAATTTCTCATTTTATGCTTGAATCATCTTTCCAACCATCTGAAAGACATAGATGTTAGACAAAAAAGGCTTTATATAATGATGCGGTTTGTGAACCATATTGGATGTTAGTGAAATATGTTTGAAATGAATCACGATGGGCCAGATCTTTTAAGTTTATATGTATCTAAATGCAAAATTTTCTACCTGATGAATTCTCCTCTTTTGTTTTGGGAAGAGGGTATATCTTTTTTGTATTATATTTGTGTCCTCATCTTTACTTTTGCAATAAGCTACTCTCATGATGTTCTATATATGTGTATATACATTACAAACTTTTGTGATTTTTAATGTCAGACTGGTTTTAATTTATTTATTTTTAGTTTTAAATGATTTTTTGTCCTTTCATATGAAGCCAATATTTGCAGGCAATATACATCATTGACAAACAAGCTTTCCTATGATTCTGTCAAATAAGTTTCTTCTCCTAATATTATACTATCTGCAGGTGGGGAGAAAAGTACGATGGAAAAGGCGGTAGCATGAAATATACTGATAAATGGGCAGAGCGATCTGAAGGTGATGGCTGGTCAAAATGGGGAGATAAATGGGATGAACATTTCGATTCATATGGTCATGGAGTGAAGCAGGGCGAGACTTGGTGGGAAGGAAAGCACGGTGATCGTTGGAACCGGACGTGGGGGGAGCAGCACAATGGTACAGGGTGGGTGCACAAGTATGGCAAGAGCAGCAGCGGGGAGCACTGGGACACTCATGTGCAGCTGGAAACATGGTATGAGAGGCATCCTCACTTTGGCTTTCAGCATTGCTTTCAAAACTCCGTGCAGCTACGAGCAGTTCGCAAACCACTGAACACACTGTAGTTAGAAGTATATTGAACTCTCACCTGTTTCCATACTAGAGGTCAGATGTGACTCGCCAATTTATGATGTTTCTTCCTGTTCCTTTTGTGGGTTGTGTAAATGATAAATATGGTTAGTATGTTTCCATTTAAGAAATCATATTATTGAGAATCTACATCACTCTATGATGACGACGCCTCTCTTTATGTGAGTTGTTCTTGGTGTTTCCCTTTCTAAAGCAATCCACTTACAACATGCTTCAGAGTTCAGACTTCAGACCAAGAGTAGGAAATCAAATGACAGCATAAATTGTGTGTTCGAATTATTATCAGAAGTTGAGGTCCTTTATTAATTAATGAACTACCATTTTTTTTTATAATAAATGTCACTCGCGTAATATTTATTTAGAATTGAGTTTTGCAGATCAAGCAATTGCCACAATCACAGTTCAAAGCACCAGAAGAGAGAATTTCAGTATTATTAACATTTGCTAAGATGTATTGGACGACACTTTATCACTTAAAATGAAATTGTCATTGTATAAACAATGGTAACAATGATCACAATTTAAAAAATAAAGTGACAACTTTTTTTTAATAAGTATTTGTGAATTTAAACTTCTGACCAAATCATCAGACCTTATAAAAAAATCAACTTTCTTTTGTAAAAAGAATTTGATATCAAAAGAAAGCGATTCACATGACCCATATATAGGTATGTAATGAAAACCTTTCTTTTAGTTGTTTTTAATACTTCCGAAATTTGGCTCCTCTATTTTCTTTTCTATCCCTATCATTTTCTCTTTGCCTCCCTTACTTTCTTGTGTCTTTCATTATCAATTATTTTCTTTTTTTCCTAATAATTATTTATTTTCATTTTTTTCACTTTTTGTACCATTTTTACAAAGTAAGCGTACTATGAATATTTTTAACCCATTTTTTTTTCGATCAGTTTGAAGCTTAGCGTGAAAGGACGATGATGACACATTTATTAGTTTGGAGATCATGATCTTTACAGTAGATTTTATGTTATGAACAACTTCCATTTTTCCTTTATGTTAACGAAAGGTGCATCTCAAATTATCTGGGAATATACCCACAAAATATTCGCAGGTCCACGTTGGATCGCTATACATATATTTGTTTCCACTTTCCATCCTAACGCGTTTTTTTACTATCAAATCCTTAAAAAAGACTAAACATCTTTCTTGGTAAGTTGGATGGAAGAAACAAATGAAATTACCTGAGTGTGAGAGAGAGAGAGAGAGAGAGAGAGAGAGAGAGAGAGATGGTCATAGTGATGATGAGCCGCCGCGCCAACCAACCGACCAACCGCAAAAGTCGAGTCGACTGGCATTAAAGTCTTTTGCTTGTTAGGGTGTATCTCTTAGCTCAATCTGCGAAAGTACATTACTACATTAGATTCCACTTTGGCCGTGCAATATAAAGTACGTTAGATTCTACTTGTGTCTTGTGCTTCCCCCCTCCGCTGCTTAGTCCTGAGTCTCTCGCATGGCCACGGAACCCAGCGGAGCTGCCCAACCATCCATGCTCTTAGAAGCCTTCTGCTTTTTTGATAAGGACGGAGATGGTTTGTTTACTTGCGCTGTTTTTGTTTTGCGATTCTAAGTTGTTTTGGTTTGATCTGCTTAACTTCATTTCTTTTGATTGGTCAAACTTGATGATGGCGGCCATGATTCTGCTGTTTAGTTTGGAACTTGATGTTTACCTCTCAGCATGATTAAATGCTGGATTCTGTATTGTCAGTGCATAACTTAAATCACATGCAATAAGGAGTCTTGTAGTTGGTGCTGTTGTATCTAAGATGTATGATAACATTGAAGTATATAGTTGGGTCTGTTGTTTATGTTAATGTTATTATTGTTTGTTCTGAAATGATAACCAGGACGCATCACGCTGGAGGAAATTAAAACTGTTATTGGAAACTCGGGACAGGAAATCGCAGATGAAGAGTTGAAGGACATGATCAGGGAGGTTGATGCCAACGGAAATGGAACCATAGAATTTGATGAATTCTCGAACATTATGGCTTGGAAAGTGATGGTAAAGATTCAAGACTCATTTGTCTTAATTGAACTATCGATTGTACATACACTTTCTTTTCTATATATCGAGTGATTGCAGAAACTCTGATGTAGCTATCTGTTTATGACAATGTTTCATTTAAATTAGATGTATAGTTTTTGCATTTGAGTTCGTCTTGGTCTGTAGGAAAGTGATATTGAAGAGATAAGAGAAACCTTCAAGTATTTGGACAAAGATCAGAATGGCTTTATCACAGCATCAGAGGTAAATTTACCTAGAAATCTTGTATTCCATATCTGTGGCACAACTCATCTAGGTCCTGTACCAGTGTCATGATAAAGTCGAAGTAGCCATAAAAATAAAATTTTCAAATTGTAACATCTTGAGATTCGGTTGCTCAAAAGCCTGGCTCAACGATATTTGACTTGACCTTTTTTATATATATTTAATAAGTCAATATGCTGATTTATGTAACGGAAGACTTAAATATAATAGTTTTTATATATGAAAAGGATATTTATATAATTTTCAATAACATGTGAGTTATGGGCAGTGTTTTTAAATTAGATCGGACCGATCGGTTCGATTGGTTCAATAGCGAACCGGTCACCAACTCGATTTGGTTTGTTAAAAAAATTGCTTTTATAAAAAATCGGATTGACTCGATTAAATTCGAGTTGAATCGAAAAATTGGTTCAATATGATTTTTTTCAAAAATATTAAAAACTACATAAAATAGAAAAAATTGAAAAAAAAGAAAAGTTGATTTTGATAAGAATGTTCGACAATATGAAATGGAGAAATAATTAATAAAATATATTTTAGGAGATATAAAAATAACAAATTTATTATAAAATTGAAATTATCATAAATAATGATATTGAAAACATAAAAAATATCTTATTCTTATTTAATTAATTTAAAATTATAATTAGTATGATTTAATTTTATTATTTTTTTATCTTTTATATTTTTATTTGTAGTATATTTTAAGGGGTAATAAAAATAATATTATTTTATTAAAAATCTGATTCAACCCGCATCGAATTCAATTAAACCGATCAAACCTTGGCCCAAATGGCTAACTAGTTCGATCACCGGTCCGATTTAAAAAACATTGGTTATGAGTCTACACCTATACAATATTTGAATCTTCGCTATTCATTATCCTTCACGGATCATATATAGAGAAATAATTCATGAGTATAAAAATACTTAGTACGTAAAATTTAAAAGATAATCAATAGGTTTAACTAAAAATAAGATGATTCATAAAAGGTCAATAGAATAGACAATACAATAATCAATATAACAATTTAGCAATAGTAGATCAGGTAATAATCAACAAACCAATCAATTATAAATAGTCTGATAAATAAATAATTAATACCTTTTAATTAATCATTATCATTTCTATAATCGATGGTCATTGTTTAATATCAATTCTCAATTCAATTTAATAGTAATTTTCAATTCAATATCAATTTCATTCAATGATCAATTTAATTAGAGTTTGATTCAATTTTGATTTTATTCAATTCAATAAGAAGCGCTCAACCAATAAGATAAAAATCAAGCTACTTTCATATATGCCAGTGAGATATTATCGCCGCGGTAAGCTAATCAATAATAATAATTTAATAAATTTGCATATTGAGATGAGTGGCCATACGTAGATAGTTACGATTTTGAATAGAGATTGACGTATCAATTCCTTAGTTGTACTATTTGTCTCATTCAATTCAATTAACAATCAGAGCAGGGCTTTGAGGCAATCAGTAGACATAACGATCCAATATCTTTTGACTTTTATCTTATTTATTTAAGGCATCTATCTTTTCCATTTTTAATTAGGTTTGACAAGACCTCATTCAAAAGATACATAGGTCATTAATACAATCAACAATATGATCAATAATATAATTAAGAACAACCAATAATAATACATAAAAATATATTAGATTAATGTAATAGGATCAAATAAATAATATCAATTATTTAATAATAATTAAAATCAATAATTATGATAAAGCAAATTTTTTAATCAAAATAATGAACCTTTTGTACCATTTATTACTCATGTTCTTGAGACGCAGCCATTAGTTGCGCCTTGGCACGTCCGACTTAATTAACCTTATGGAAACTTGCAACCCTTTTCTTGGCACGTCCGACTTAATTAACCTTATGGCGCTAAATTCGACAGATTGCACAATTAATCGCGCCATGAAATTCACACATCGCGACCACAAATGTGTATCCCCCTAGTATTTTTTGTCGTGATTACTAAAATTGTTGAGTTATTTATCGTGGTCTATCTTATCGAAATGCCACACCTGATATTAGTGATAGCCAAAAGTCGCACCCTATCCTAGACTGGTTGCCTCGCGCTCTTCACTCACACCTTGCCCTTCATCAGTTGAGAGCTTGCAACGCTTGCTTGATTCTCATGCCTTGCCATCTCACATGATGACATGCTTGTCACACCTTCTATGTCCATCGTGGTGGCTTAGGAGGAAAGAGAAGGAGAGATGTGAAAGAGAAAGTAAGAGAGGACAATGTTTGTGGGATGGGGAGGCGGCCGACCCCTTCGGTGATATTTATCGGATGTCAACCCCAATTTAATTCTATATACAATTCTTTAAAAAATACTTTAATCTATTAACATCAATTAAGTTAAACTTTAATCTAGTAAATTAAATTTTGGTTTAACTTATTAATTTAATCCAATTTAGATTCCCACTATAGCTATTATTTTAAATTCATAATTTATATTTAATTAAATATGTTTTTTTGTAATAAATTAAATAATTAATAATCAATGCCTATTAATTTTTGGATTAAATATTCAATTTATTAAAATATTTTTAGGTTCAAAGATTTTAATTTCATCATAATTGGAAATTCTTTATCTATTAAACTTATATTTTAATTCCAATTCAAATTAAAATTCCTAATTTCAATATAATTATAAGTCCTACTCCCAATAGGATTTTTCTTCCCTTCTTTTTTTTACATACTTGTAATCATTCACAAATTCTCCTTTGAATTCATTAAAATTTCAATTAACTTGTCAAATTAGTTAATTATCCTTTATCGAATCCTAGGACGTCATAGAAATATATCATAGAAATTAAAATTTTGATGATCAAAGTAATGGCTAATATATTATTATTAAACTGTAATTGAAACGTAATTTAAGAATCTTCTAGGAAAGTCTAAAAATTCATCTTTTGTTCTTTGTTGCTCAGGAAGTTGAATGCTCTCATTCATATACTCAAACATTATTGGTTCAAATTTTTATATGTTAACATTATATATTTGCTTTGTGTATCAACGGAGGATACATGATCTCGAAATTGGATGCTCCCATCATGTTAAATAGCACTTTCCTCTTCATTTTTTTTGTTTGTGTTAAGCAATCCGTGGTCTAAATGCTTCATCTCTTTAACTCATTGTTTCAATGTGTTTTTTTTTGTTTCAATTTAATATGATTTTTAAAGATGTTTTACTAGGTGTTTCATCTATTGATTTATCTATCAACTTATAAATTACTTTCGGTTCATGTAGTTGATGCACGTAATGATGTCCCTTGGGGAGAACATGACATATGAGGATATCATGCATATGATTAGTGAAGTTGACACAGATGGTGATGGTCAAGTAAATTTCGATGAATTTGCTCGTGTGATGTCAACGATTGTATGTGACAGTTATTGGTATTAATTAAGATTTGTTGTATTAAATGGATTCCATCTTGGACGATACGGTGTGGTTTATCTTTTTCTTGTCTACAATGTTTATAATTACTAGTGTTTGTTGTCAACAAAAAAGACATCTCATCTTTGTTGATGTTAACTATTGTCATGTTTATTAATGAATAATTCATTGCTATATAGCCACTAAATGAACAAATGTATTAGAAAAAAACTCAAGAAATTAACTAGTTCTCAATTTGCAGTCCTATAGAACTACTCTAATCCAAAAATAATAATAATATCTTTATTGCATGCATAAGAATCACAATTAACATACTCGATCTTGAACAAATTAAACTGTTTTGTGACCTATTTCTTATTTACTAAAATATAGAACTATTTTTTAGGCTTGACATTTGGAATAACGTTTCATTTCAGCATTCTTTCCAATAAAAGTTGCTTCTCCAAGTAGTAGAGTTTAGCATTTTGTAAACTAAAAAACTAGTATATAGCATATTGTATTAATATTAGTTATGAATCTAAAAAGGCATGTTTACATTTCTTATGCAAGAGTTGTTGTTTCCAATCCTAGAGGTGGACTAAAAATTGAGGTGGTTGGAGTTGGTAGTTGATTATAAATTTTAATTATATCAAAACTTTATTATGTTAGTTTTCATTTCACTAGGAGTTTAGTTTACTTAAAAGAGATGGTTGTCTTTCAATTTTCTGTAAGAATTTTGCACAACAACATTCAGAAAGTTACCCCTAATTCCTAAATAAATTTTGAGTTGAATTTATTTTGCTGCGCCAATTTCTTAGTGACTTGGGCATAAATTTTCTTGTTAACCAATGACACTTATGTGTACCATCATTTGATATTATAATTAGTAAGCTATAATACACTAGATCTAATGTTATCATCAAGTTTTAACTTTGATAAGTAAACATTTTGGCAATAGTGTAATGAATTAAATGTCTAACAAATATTTGGCTAAAATGATATAATTTTGAGCATTATTATAGTATAAGTTTTTTTTTCATATCAAACTTTCTTACGTAACATTATCAATTGAAGCACTCTTACATTGTTCCATGCTAACATTACTTAAAGTTCGCTCTGCTCATGTGCTAAGATCTTTAACTTATTCAAATGAAAATACATGATAACAATGCAAAAGTTGAAAGGCTAGAATCCTCCAAAGATATATAAGAAATAATTATATTGTTATACAAAAGCATAATCTTTAAGGGTTTTGTCTTACATGGCCTCCATAATTTGTTATTTTTTTATTCAATTTATGTTTTCTTCTTTGAACAAGAATCCATAAAAGATTCTAAAGTTAATAATGCAACAGACTCTATTATAATGATGATAAAATAACTTGATGGCATCCATGTACAATCTTCATCGTGAATGTACAAGCAATCAATATTATCATCGCATGCTTGTACGAATCGTTGTTTAATGGAGATTCATCTCCCATCAATTATATGTAAAAGTTAAGTTAAAAAGGGTATCTCATAATTCAACCAATATGGCAATGTTTTATAATTATACATCAATGAACAATCAGTAAACAACAAAAAATAATTATTTAGGATAATTGTATTATTTTATTTAATGCTCATTTTATGTATCAATAGAGACTTTGAACATCAATTGTATTGTAACTTTAATACCCAATCAACAATTATTTCAATATGTTCCGGATATATTTCTTTTTCAATTGAACTTAATCCTTTCATTTTTTGTCATTACAAAATAATTAAATATTCAATCTTTAATGAATCATTTTATTCATTGAGTTACTTTAAGTTACATTAGTTACTGGACAATCTAAGTCGTATTTGCACCCAATTGACACCATAATGGCATGTCGAGATTACTTGCATACAAATCCAATTCAATTAATGCAATGAATATGAAGAGAGCTAACTAAACCTTCAATATGAAGTTGCTTTTCATTCTATGGACTTGATATGCAATTCTATAGTTACATATGAACACATCATTCATGTCCTAACCATACCAAACAAGATCATAATAGCATATACAGAAATAAAAGAGCAATAAGACATGTTCTTAGTATACTTTACATTAGCCAACCAACAATACATGTAATAATTTTATGTTTAATATCAATATCACAAGAATATATCTTTGATTTGACTAAAAAAGAATCAGAATGCATATTTTGTAATCAATACTATCAGCCAATGGACTAATATTTGACCGATACAAATTATCAATATTAACTAATACAATCATATTGACCAATATAGTTTAGTAATTCTATCCAAGATGGATTGTCTATATTGACCGATATGACTTCCTTGGTCAATACAAGCTAGTTGGATTTAAAACTTCATAAGAATTTTAATCTTGTCGTACCATTCAATATGGTCATACTGGGCCTCTCAATTATTTCTCCTTTCTTTCATTGTAGCTCGGGTTTGACCTAAAAGCAAACCCTTCCAACACATTCTAAGAAATTATGATTCCTCGATGGTTCACCATATTTGTATACTTCAAATCCTAAGTGTTCCTAAAATTTGTTCCTTCTCACATCTCATTTCATGAAAATAATTTGTCTATCATATGAACTAAGTTTCTATCAAGCTAGAGATATAATATAATATGAGAATAATCCAATAATACTATATATCCTATAGAAAGAAGATTCAAAGCTCATGAATTGAAAAGAGATCGAGTCCACCCATAATATATTTAAGAATTTTAGAGTTAAATTCTTTTCTATAATACTTTTCTTCATCTCTTTTTCTTTGTATATAAACGTCTAGTTGTTCGTGCCAAAGAAATTATTACCCTCTTTTAACTCTTCTTCTTCTTCTCCACCTAGTGGATTTGCTTGTGGGGTGTGATGGAAGGAGTTTAGGTCTAAAGATGTTTTAGTCTCTCAGTGGGAGAGAAATGTTATGGAAAATGAGATTTCAAGGTTTTTATATCCCACTTATGTTGGAATTAGAGGAAAATATCTATGGATCTGTTTGGAAGCACAACATAACAATTTTTTTAATCTCACTTTGACCTCATTTTTTATTCTCATTGAGAACAATGATGTTAGGAAATTCTCTAAGAAATTATAAACCTCATTTTTTTATCATCATTACATGTGGGACTCACAAGGTGAAAAAAGTAGTGTTTAGATGAAATTAAGAGAACAAAACCTTTCTTCTCACTGTATCACATGGTTGTCAGGATCCCGATCCGGATACTAAAATTTTACCATCTTATGATCCTCTAGACAGAAAATGATCTCGATCCTACTCAGATGATCTTAAACGTATGATCTATACTGAATCTTATGATCGATAGCATCTTACGATTCTAACGATCCTACGATATTAGTATAAATTTATTTATTCGAATAAAAAATAAAAGTAAACATAAAGGTTTATGAGAAAATTAGATTTAACTATTTTATTTATATATATTATATATGTTAGTCTCACTTTCATAGATTTTAATATCTTCTAATAATTTAATGTTATGAATCTAATACTATATTATGTTACATCAAAATTAATTTTTATTATTGCACGTATACTAAGAATTATATTGCACTTTAATATATACTATATTTCATTAAGATCATATATTATATATTATTATCATTTTAGTGTTTTCTAAGAATATATCATATTATCTTTCAAATGATATTAAAAAATATCTATTACACTTGACAAATATGAATAAAATATTAATGATCAATGTTTAATTAACTTATATATAAACATAATATTTATGAATAAATATAATACTTTATTCTTTCATATTAAAAAATATATTTTATTCATGAAATAGAATCTTATCCTCGATTCAATCCTACAATACTCGAAACTTTTTACGATCCTACCTAAAATGTTATCCTAACGACCTTGCCGTAGCCTCATACCAAATAAGGCCTATAGAATTAAGTATGTTTTCCAAAGGATATAAAGGAGCACGTGGGTTTCAAATGAGTATCTCCTATATTTGTGCTTTCTCTTTCCTTCCTAAGAAATTGGCATGTCCTCCGAAATATAAATATGATATATCTTTTTTTTAATAATTTTAAAATATCTAATAAGTTAATTTAATTTAACATGATATCAATAATTATGAATTTAAATTCGGTCAAAAATTTTCTAAAACAAAACTTCCAATTGAACTCCATAAAAATTGCTAAATTAGCTTTTCTACCGAAAATTACTAATAAGATCACATTTAGCTCGTCAGATCAATCATGAATGCGGTTGATGCTACAAGTATTGCACGATTGGCATAAATAATGGAATAATGCTTTCCCTCTATAAATAATTAGGTTTGATTTAAAATGTGCCTTGATGACAAAAGAGACATTACGGTACTCTGCGTCTTTTTAACATAATTTACTTTTATTGAGACAATAATTGTAGTTCTGCCGAAAAAAAAAACTTATAATTGTATTGCAAAATAAGTGTACCGAGAAAAGAAAACGGTATCCTATTGATATTAGTGTCAACCTCATACTGTCCATGTAGATGGGGGCAATCAATAAAATACAAATGAAATAATAACATACGGCAGTATACAAGAATTACCTTTTATTAAACTCAGGAATTTAATATAAATAAATAATTAGAAATAAAAAATAATATATTTATATTAAATTTTAATTTATTTTTTATTTAATTACTCGAGCCATCGTTGTTATTGGGATTTGATTACAAAAGAGAATATTAGAATAGAGGGACACATCATACATGACTAAAGTGGGCGATTCAGGGCACATTTTGATGTTCTAAAACAATCAGGAGTTTTTAAGGCCACTTCTTTTGGGTGGTCATGCTTGGAACGGATGCTTGGAAGAGTGGTTAATTAACTCATCGATTAATTGATTGAATAAATTGAAAAAAATAATCATTGTCCGGATCGAAAAAAACTGATTAATAAAAAAATTCAATTCGAATCGGTGAATTCATCGTTTTAACTGAAAAAATTATCATTATAAAATTCACAAAAATTGAAAATATATTAAAGTAAAAATTAAATATGCATTCAAAATAAAAAGTAAAGACTAAATTTCAACATGATAATAAAATACAAATCATTCAATAGCTAGGGTACAAATCCCATTAAATAAAAAAATATAAATTCATATACACAACAAGTTTTTACAAAAAAAAATTTAAAAATATATACAAAAATAATCATCTGTTAATTCAATTTTTAATCAAAATTTTTATTAATTAAAATTAATCATAACTGATCAATTGATTTCAACTAACATTTTTTATCCATTGATCAAACTGAAATTAAATTAAATAATTTGCTTCGATTAATCGGTTAAAAGTTTGGTCAACCAAATGGTGTATCGGACAATCGTGCTCCGCCCTAAAGGATGCTATAAAAATCAAGTCAAACATTAATGTAAATAATTATTTGTGCTTTATCAAAAGAAACTACCACAATCACAATTTTTCTTCTTCTTTCCTCATTGCTCCTCTCTCCAATTATTTTTTTCTCTACATCTTTCATTACTTTTCTAAATTTCTTATTTATTATATTTTTTCCTCTCCTTCATTCATTATTTCTTATTATCTGTTTATTCTTTTTTTTTATTTTGCACTACCCATTTCATTCGTTCCCTATCTTCTCCCTTTATTCTATCCGTTAACCAATTTCTCCTTTATTCCCTTTCCCATCCTCTCTTTTATTACCTTCCTTAAATTTCGTCTCATTTATTATACAGAAATACATTCATTCTCCCTCTTCTTTATATTATTTTATGTTTTTATTCTTTCCTGATTCTACCATCCTATCAGTATTATTTTCCTCTTTTTTCCTCTTTATTTCCTTTTTAAGTTTTTTCTCCTTTCATTATTTTCTATTTTTCTTTTTTCTTTCCATTCTTGTATTTCTATTAGAAAATCCAAAATCAACATTTACGGTAGTGTTATCGCAACCGGACCAATTAGAGCGGTTGAATAATCAATTAGATATCCTCATATCCCCAGATTTGATTATATTGAATCTCACCTCAAATTCGGAACTAAAATTAGACCATTTTGAATCAGTCAATATCGACAAGAATCGGACAAAAACATATAAAACGAACCAAAGGACAAAACTAATTAAGATGAACCTGGGAACTTAAAATAATATATTTTTACCAACAAAGGTTAAACATTTTGGCACATATTTTTTTCCCATTTTATAATAGATGTTTTATTATCACTGTCACTAAGGGCCGTTTGAATATATGATAAAGTTGAGGAGAATAAAGTACAAGAATATTGTATTCTAAAAAAAGTAAAAATATTCTTATTTCATCTATAATTTGATTTACAGAGAATAAAATTTTAAAGTATAATATTTTGTATTTAAAATATTTTATAATACATATGTGGTGTTCAATATCATAATAATAAAAAATATTTATATAATAATATATGATTGATTTTCTTTTAAAAATAAAATACGGTAGAAAATTTTTAAAAAAGAAGAATAAAGTGTATTATTCTATTTATTTATTCTATTTTACGAGAATAAAATGGCGGTTTTATATTTTTCAACGTGGTTTCGTGCTTATCAAGATTTGACCAGGATAGTCCTATTCTGTGTTCCGTTTGGCTATATTATCGAAATATGAGGATATTCTGTCATTTATTCTGTAACCAAACGGCCTCAATATGGGATATCTATTTGTACAATTTTTTTATCCATTAAATTTTCCTTATTTTGTAATTTATCAATATTAAACTATATATATATTCTTTTCATTCTCACTTTCAACATTTTAAGAAAAAAAATACAATGCATAAATCTTATTGCAACAAATGTTGTAATTGTGATGTCATTTTTTTACATAAAATATTTAAATTAAAATTTAATTAAATATTAAAATAAGTTTATAAGTTATTAAATCAATATGTATTAATTTTTAAAGTTTAATTTATTATCTCATTTTATTTAGTTAATGATTTTATTTGACATATTTTTCAAATTATAATATTGTATTATTTATTACATTCGATCAGTTCGTCTCGTGCATATCAACTTTTTTTTTTTCATTGCCATCTCAGTGTCCGAAAAATGAAAGTTATATCAATTATCAACTTAAAGTGCATACTTGTCCAAAATGAATACTGGGTCCACTTCTCGCTCACCCCATTTTTTTTTTAGATTCAAATATGGTTAAAAAAGTTGCTGAACTATCATTCTCGTATTTGGATTAAGCCAAGCCGACCTGGCATCGGATTTGTGATTAATTGGACTCATCAGTCGGTTCGATTTGGATTAACATGCATTATCATGTGTTTTCCTTTCCTGTTGTCACTCGTACCATTCCAACCAATTTCAAGAGAGATTCGAAAGAGATGTTTGGATACAAAAGTTTAATAATTATAAAATATTGCAATTGTTAAGAAAGATGTTTAAAATATTATAAAATTAATATTTAATAATTATTAATTCAAAAGTTTTTTTTTGTAAAACATAACAGGAATTGCAACACGAAGAAGGTCTCGACTGAATGAAATCGGAATCTGCCTAGAAAACGGGATCTCGAGTGACGTCATCCTCCTCGCGACCGTGACGTATCCGTTGGAAGAGAGGATGATATGTCCGATCTATTTTTTTTTTTAAATACGACTGCAAAAAGTAGCTGCTTTCCTCGTCTAAAAAAAACAGATTTTTTGTATTTCTTCAACGATACAGTTGCAGTATATAATATAATACAATATAATTTAATTTAATTTAATTATGATTAAAAAGGCTTCAAAACAGGTTCCGAGAGTGACCTGATTTATGCAGGCGGTCGCATTTAATTAAATAAATACTACAACATCTTTCATTCTTTTGTTATAATATAATAAGACACAAAGGTTTTCTCTTAAAAAATAATTTATTATTGGGTGACATGAAATTAAAAAGGTTTCAGACACGTAATTCCTACGGAATCTATCTGTTGTTGAGCGGGACGCGGGCGCCGGGCGCATGTTGAGTTCACAAAGCGTCTCCGCGTCGCCGAATATATTTGAACCTTCTTGTTGTCCTTCTGAAAAATATGTTTCACTTTCTGTGATCCTTCTCAATGTGCATTACATAAAGAACGGAGAGACGGGAGGAGGAACCCATCATGCATGCAGAAGCAAGAACAGCAGTAAATTGTACGCAGCGAAACCATCGACGTCCTCACCTCTTTCTCATTTCCGAAAGCTTCCGATTCCCCGCGTCCCCTTCCTTCCACCATGGAGTACACCAGATCTCTCCTCAAAACCCGCCAACGCCTCCCGCGGCCCCTCACGCGCTGGCGCGTGGCCTTCGCCATGATCCGCTCCTGCCGCGCCATGTACGCCCTCGCCCACAAGCAGATCGCCGGCATGCTCCGGCAACCCTCCTACGTGGCCCTCGACGTCAACCTTTACGAGGACGGGCAATCGCTGCTGTCTGATGGCGTCGACCGCGACGCCATCCGGTCCCTCGTGAAGGAGAAGCGGCTCGTGGAGCTGCAGCACCTGGGCGGTCGCAAGGGCATCGTCGCGGCACTGTCTTCGGACTCCGAGGCCGGCGTCCCCGACGGCGAGGACGATCTCCGGAGACGCAGGGACGCATTCGGTTCCAACACATACCCCAAGCCGAAGCCCAGGGGCTTCTTCTCGTTCCTCTACGAGGCGCTCACCGACTTCTTCTTGCTGATCCTGTTCGCCTGCGCCGTGTTCTCGCTCGTCTTCGGAATAAAGGAGCACGGACTCAAGGAAGGCTGGTACGACGGCGCGAGCATCTTTCTCGCCATATTTTTGGTGGCCATCGTATCTTCCGTCAGCAACTATCGGCAGATGAAGCGCTTCGACAAGCTCTCAGCCGAGAGCGACAACATCAATGTCAGTGTCGTTAGGAACGGGCGGCGCCGGGATGTGTCCATCTTCGATGTCGTAGTCGGCGACGTCGTCCACCTAAAAATCGGCGATCAAGTTCCCGCCGACGGGGTCTTCCTTGATGGCCACTCCCTCCAGATTGACGAATCCAGCATGACCGGCGAGAGCCATCCGGTGGACGTCGACGGAGAGAACCCGTTCCTCACATCCGGAGTAAAGGTCATAGACGGGTACGCCTCCATGCTCGTCACCGCCGTCGGCATGGACACGACGTGGGGGGAGATGATGAGCACCATAAGCCGCGAGAACACGGAGCCCACGCCGTTGCAGGAGCGACTGGAGAAGCTAACATCGAGCATTGGTAAGCTCGGCGTCCTTGTTGCTGTCCTCGTCTTCTCTGTGCTCACAGTCCGATTCTTCACCGGCAACACCAAGGACGAAAACGGTAAGCCCCAATTCGACAAGAACAATGTGAAGACCGACAAGATCCTTAGCGGCCTCGTGGACATCTTCCAGCAAGCCGTGACCATCATCGTGGTGGCCATCCCCGAAGGGCTGCCGTTGGCCGTGACGCTGACGCTAGCATTCTCCATGAAGAGGATGATGAAGGACAATGCATTGGTTCGGAGGCTCTCTGCCTGCGAGACAATGGGCGCCGTGACCACCATCTGCACCGACAAAACCGGCACGCTGACCCTCAATCAAATGAGGGTAACGAAGCTCTGCATCGCTGCAGAGGATGTTCCCATCGGCGAAGAGAGTGCCTCCTTGATCGACGCAAGAACTCTCGACTTGTTTCGACAAGCAGTCGGTATCAACACCACCGGCAGTGTCTACAGGTCGGAGTCGTCCTCTGCGATGGAGATAACAGGCAGCCCAACGGAGAAGGCTCTTCTTCATTGGGCGGTGCATGATCTTGGCATGAACACTGACGAGCTGAAGAGAAGCTGCAATATAATCCACGTCGAGGCTTTCAATTCCGAAAAGAAGCGCAGCGGAGTTCTGCTCCGAGAGAAAGGCAACGGCAGGATGGTCGCGCACTGGAAAGGCGCTGCAGAGATGATATTGGCTCGATGCTCCCATTACTTGGAGAGAAACGGCACTGTTCGCGACTTGGACGCTGAGCGGACTGCGAATTTTGAGAAAGTTATCAAGGATATGGCTGCTTCAAGCCTACGCTGTATCGCCTTTGCCTACAAAGACACCAAACCAGAGGATGCTCGAGCAATTCAAGGTGAGACGCCTGCAATTGATGACAGTGCACTAACTTTGCTAGGACTTGTTGGCATAAAAGACCCGTGCAGACCTGAGGTGCGAGCAGCTATCGACGCCAGCAGACGGGCGGGTGTAGCTGTAAAGATGATTACAGGAGACAACGTGTTCACGGCAAGGGCCATTGCCATGGAATGTGGAATAATTACAGAGAACGACAGCGATGGCCTCGTCGTCGAAGGACAAGAGTTCAGAAACTATTCGCCGGAGGAACGCATGGAGAAGGTCGAACGAATTCGAGTGATGGCGCGGTCCTCGCCGTTCGACAAGTTGCTGATGGTGCAGAGCTTGAAGCAGAAAGGTCACGTGGTGGCGGTCACCGGAGACGGCACGAACGACGCGCCTGCGCTGAAGGAAGCCGACATCGGGCTCTCGATGGGCATCCAGGGCACCGAGGTAGCCAAGGAGAGCTCCGACATTGTGATCCTGAACGACAACTTTGACACGGTCGTGACTGTGACGAGATGGGGGAGGTGCGTCTACAGCAACATCCAAAAGTTCATCCAGTTCCAGCTCACCGTAAACATCGCCGCACTGGTCATAAACGTCGTGTCGGCCATAGGAAGTGGCACCGTTCCCTTGACCACTGTGCAGCTCCTCTGGGTGAACCTGATCATGGACACCATGGGCGCTCTTGCCTTGGCCACCGACAAGCCGTCCACGGAGCTGATGAAGAAGCCCCCAGTCGGCCGGACCGAGCCGCTGATCAGCAACGTCATGTGGAGGAACCTGACGGCGCAGGCTCTGTTCCAGGTCGCAGTTCTGCTGGTATTCCAGTTCAGAGGGCAGTCCATGCTCGGGGTGAGTCAGAGCGAGAACAACACATTGATCTTTAACATTTTCGTCCTGTGCCAAGTCTTCAACGAGTTCAACGCGAGGAAGCTGGAGAAGAAGAACGTGTTCGAGGGCATCCACACGAACAAGATGTTCCTGGGGATCATTGCGGTGACTCTAATCTTGCAGGTGGTGATGGTGGAGTTGCTGAGGAAGTTTGCAGACACAGTGAGGTTGGACTGGGGACAGTGGGGACTTTGCATTGGCATTGCAGCAATGTCATGGCCTATTGGGTGGCTCGTCAAGTGCATACCAGTTTCAGACACTCCATTCTCAGAGCTTCTAACCTTCAGTAGCAGAAAGATTAGTAGGAAGTGACTCGTGTAGATTTATTTCACCGAATTTGCCAATTCTTTGCATATAGATTTGCTTGATAAATTTTATACGATTTTTTCCTTTTTATATATATTCAAGAAATAAAAAAAAAATTATCATTTGAAAACATGGCATAAAACTTCTTTTGGGTAGGAGAGTTCAAGTTGGACGAGCCTATGGATTAAAGATCGGTTTATTATTCAACTCAACTAATTAATTAAATAGTGGCAAGTGAAATTTTAATCTTACTTAAGGAAGGAACTATTTATTATTCCACTTCAATTTCTCTTAGCTGGACTAAACACGGAATCAAATACCCTTTATTGTGTTGACAATTAAGTTTCATAAAGTAAACACTAAAGACTACTTTTCAGCTAAAAAGAAAATTTAGAGTAGGGTGGCAACGCATGGATCGGTTGGGAGTTCATTTCTTGATCCCTAGGCTTTTGCACCTTTTTTTTTTCCTTCTCTCCAATGCTTCTTTTCCCATTCTCTGATAAGATTTCTGATGTAAAATTCAGGGGATAATCACACACACTTTCTCTGCTCTTATAAATACCTACCACGATGCCATTTTTTTCGATAATTACCACACAGACTAATTTGTGGTCAATGTTCAAAAGTCTGCATTCCAATTCTGTCGGTTAAATTAATTCCTGGACCAAAATTTCGGACATGTTTATAAGATTGATAGCGATAGCGGTCGGTTAATCTTTCTAAAATAATCATTTTATATGGGTAATTCTTTTAGGACTGTATTTTCTTAGAGATTTTATATTTATAGTAAGGGATTGATAGTATTAAGCTATATTTTTTATAGATTGACAACTGTTGCATGTTATATATTTTAGTACTAGTATTTATGACCTATATACTTTTTAACCATATAATCACATGAATTTTTTTATTGGTACAATTAAAAAGGTTTCAAAAGTCTCTATTCATAAAACAAAATATGACCAAATTCCAACCAAATAGAAATAAAAGAAAAAAATGTAATCAAACTAGAAAGTAAGAAAGTAATCAAACTAATCTATTTCTATTGATATTAAGAAGTAAGATTGTATCATTTTCCTCTCTTAAAAATAGTGTTATGTTCGAGGTTATGTAGAAACATGTTTCCAAGTTTGAACTCTAATATTGTACTTTTTTCCTGAATCTTGGGAGGCTCATCACACTACCTTTGTTATTTATTTATTGGTCTTTATTTTCATTGTTCAATACTCGTGATATTTGCTAAAATCATTCTTAAATTCGACTAAAGCGATTGACTAATGTTAAAATCTCCGAAGCAAATAAATCTTAAGATATCATAAAAATTATCTAGATATTGGATATATTTATTAATGATATGAATTAATAATAAAATATATAATGAGTTAATAATAGTGGTTTATTGGTAGTAGTTAGCAGGGATGATACCAATGTTGTGATAGCAATGGGTAATGTAAATTTGTAGTGAATGTTGCAAATGATAGCGGAAGATCAAAATAATTAAGTTATTGGTACAACTAAAAACTCAGAAGAGATATGATAGTTGTCCAATAAGATCGAACATTTCTAACAAAGATAGAGCTGGGTGCCTGCCTGCAGATTCACGCGCTGCAAGTATTGAAATATTTATTAATTAGTATATACGTTAACACAAGTGTTATCTTGATTTGATGGTAGCATGAGTTTGGAATGTGAACGAGGTTGAATATCATTGCCCATCTTATTAATAGACTTTTTTTTTCTATTTACTTTTTTTTTTAGCTTTAGTGCACACACTCACTTTGTTTCTTATTCTCATACATACGATTAAAAATGTTCTAAAAATTTCTATTTATAAATAAAATTAAAACAAATTCTAATTAAAGTAGAATAAAAGAAAAATAATTTATAATCAAACTAGAAAGTAAGAAACTAATCTTAATTAAATAATAAACTATTCTATAATATTAGAAGTAGGATTCTATCAATTTTATTCTTTGATTAAATTTATGTATAGTATGATATAAATGTAATAACACATTTCTAAGATATATAATAAAAATAAAACTTTAATGGGATAAAGGAATATACAACTCTCTTTTCAATTATAATCTACAGCTTTGCATCTGAGTCGCCCAAATATTGAACAATACATTCCTAGAGGAACAAAAATGATTCTTCAATGTCCTCATCATCGTCAGTGAAGCTTCTAAAACGGGCATGGGATATCTTCCAACGTGTTGGCCTCTATCATCCTCGCATCTCCACGAATGACTGAGTGTTGTGCAACACAGTCGAGCAAGTTCTCACAATGAAGGGAGAGTTAAATGCATCTGTTAGGGCACATTGTTGTGAGTGGCCTCCTCCATGAGAATGTGGATGCAAAGCTATGGATGGCGGAACAATGGTGACTTGTAAATAGGAGGAACATTTGTTGGTACTGATGTTGGACGAAGGAAGAAGCTGAAGTAAGTGCTTTTCGATGGCTTGAACAAATATCTACATCCATTCTGATTTTAGTTCATGTATTCAAACTTTGGAACAGGAAAACAATAGAAAGCATCTCACAAGGCTTCTATTCGCCCCCCCTAGGTAAAAAAAACAGAGTAAATTGCTTCATTTTCTCAACTTTAAACTATTTTGACTCACATAATGAAAATTGAAAGGTCTTAAAAGT
This sequence comes from Pontederia crassipes, assembly GCA_030549335.1. Classification (NCBI taxonomy): domain Eukaryota; kingdom Viridiplantae; phylum Streptophyta; class Magnoliopsida; order Commelinales; family Pontederiaceae; genus Pontederia; species Pontederia crassipes. The sequence continues at coordinate 28,227,730 of CM060183.1, read as the reverse complement.
TAAAAATTTGTGGATTGAAGAGAAACAAAAGAAAAAAAAACAAAGTGATTCTTTTAAAGCAAAAGTGAAGAACGGGTGAGAGAGAAGGAAGAAAGACAATGAAATTTTAGATTAGAAGTCTTGGTTTGCTCATCTATACCATGTGAATTTTGTTTATGTTCCTGCATTTCTCTTATCTTTCATGGCAATTTCCTTCTTCCTTAACACAAACAAATCATTGGAGAATCTTGTTTATGCCTCTATATTTCTCTCAAGGTTTATTTGATCATTGAAAGTGAAAGAAGGATAACTGATGGAAAGAGAAAAGAGCAGAATCAATTCTTTTTATTTGTTTGAATCTAAGCCCGTGTTTAGATTAAGGAGAAAGATACTAGGAAGGGAAGGGAAGAGGAAAATAAGTTTACCCAATTTGAATGAAAGAAAATGAAGAGAAATGGGATAGAAGCTTCCCCTCAATTTTTCTTATCAGCTCACTTTTTTCCAATCCAACTTCGAGGGTAAAGGAGGTGAAAGAGATATTAAAAAATTAATATGTGAAATGACTAGATTGACCTCTAAATATAATCTTACGAAAGAAATATAATTATCATATAATATTAATACTTCAATTTTTTTTCTCTCCTTTCATCTCAATCCAAATAAGGTTAAAATTTTACTCCCCATTTTCTTTTCCTCCCATCTTTGATTTTCCCTTCCCTCTTATTCACCTCCATTCCCTTTAATGAGGTTGTATTCAAACAAAGCCTAAGTTGGAGAAAAATAGAAAAAGAAATTCTCTTTTTTTTCTTCATTATATTTCAATATTTCATTTTTTTCAACATCAAATTGAAATAGAAAGGAGGAGAAAAATATATTTAACACGTATTTTCATCTATAATCACATACATAAATATATATGAATATTATAAAAAAATAAAATCATCTAAATACAATTATCATTTAATATTCATTCATTTTTCTTCTTTTTAATTATACCAATCAAACGAGAATAATTATTTATCTTCATTTTTTTCATTCTCTTCCCATAAATTTTCATTCCATTCGTTATCTTTCCTTCCTCTTAAAGAATTTTGAACCAAACATATGGCAATTTCCTTCTTCCTTAACATAAATAAATCAGCAATCTGGATACTGGTCCAAACTTATTGATTTTAAAAATCAATGAAAAAAAACTTAAGAAAAAACTAGTGAAACAAAAAAGGTACGGAAGAGGTGAGAGAATAAAGATAAGGCGGAGACCCGCGGGCCGCGTCAGTTGTCACATAAAAGAAACGCAAAATAGAGAAACTGGTCGTAGGTGGGCTGTGATTACCAAACTATATAATTAATAAGCAACTCAACACGTTTTGTTTGAACCAAAATAAACAATAAGAAACTCGAGAGAAATGATGCAGATATTGCGTGCTCAGTAGTCTGTCCGGCAACTGCTGCACTGCAACTTCTCTTATTTTTGTCTTTTTTTTTTGTTACATGTATTTGAGCAATCTCGACAAGGAAGAGCCCGGTCAACTGAACAACTCCAGTCATTTTCTCTCTCCTTTATTTTTTTAAGATAAAAAATCAAATTTATCATTCATATTTTTATTGGGCTCACCTTCACAATGTGATGGGCCATTTCAACAAGCACACAAATCCAGCCTGGTCTTGTAAATTTAGGATCGACAAATCAGCCCAACTTGAGGTCATGTCAAACTAGGAAAAGAAACTGAAGCCTCATTAAATATTAGGGCCCAGTATGCAATATGTTCCTTCTTTGTTTTCCTGTTTCTAGTTTCTACATTCTTGACATGTTTCCTCTCTCTCTCTCTCTCTCTCTCTCTCTCTCTCTCTCTCTCTCTCTCTCTCTCTGAGCAAACGGAATGACCACAGTTACCAATGTTATGGCAGTTGGAATTATCTGCTGTTTTGGTTCTTTGCTGCCCTGTCATCTGGGATTCAGAAGAGGGGTACCGGGGCCATCAGCGAGATGGAACAACTCGATCAAACCTCTCTGTTCTCACCCTCACACTCTCTTTCACATATACGCATGCGTACAAACAACACTGCTAGCACACAGCTGCGGGCCCATGAGTCAATGCTGACCCACTATTGGTCATGGTCAGGGTCAGAGTCAGAGTCAGAGTGCCCCTCTCTCACACACGCACACAGTTGAACCGTAGCGCACTCATATAATCACATACGGTCTCGCGCGCCCACAGGAAGAGGAGAGAGAGAGAGGGAGATGCAAGTCCAAAATGGGGTCAGAGGGCAGAGAATCCTGACGTTGACCGGTACCCATCGGTTCATGCCCTTTAGCTGCGGCGAGTAACGACACGTCCTCGTTAGAGATCTTACAAGAAATCTTACAAGGAACTCAACAAGACATGATACAAGAAAGGAGCACAGTGTACAGAAAGGGAAGAGGAAAGACGCAGGCGGAGGGAAGAGAGAAGAAAGAGTCTCAAATACTCCGCCAATCCACTCGTGCTGACCTATCATCACGTCACCCTTGTGCCAAGTCGTGCGTCCTATCGAGGGTACGGCCAGCACAGGTCTCTGACACGTCCATGCATGATCCCGTGGCCTTCGGGAAGTTGACGTCAAGGTCTCACTGCCGCCTTCAGTAATCAACAGCAGAGCTGCCACAAGGGTCTGAGAGAGAGAGAGAGAGAGAGAGAAGAGAGAGAGAGAGAGAGAGAGAGTCATCTTTTAGCTAATAACAGAAAAAAAAAGTGAACAGAGCTTACATTTTTCATCTGTATCACTGTATGTGTTGATATTGTGAGCTTGACTGTGACTTATCGGTAGAACTGTAATTCTTTCAGCTGAGACGGGGAAAAGATCTATCTGCTGAATATTAGTTATTGAGAGTACAAATTAAAAAAGGTTTAAAGATTGTTAAAGTCAAAACTTGAAGAAATGATGATCTCGAGCAACCGTGAACTATTAAATTTCACAATTCTTAATTTAAGAAGTATTATCGTTTTTAAAAGAGTTTTATTCTGTATTCTAGGAATCGACTTTCAAACGTTTATTCTCTATAACATTTTCCTATATAGGTTTAATATATTTTGAAATTTTGATAGTAAATTAGCATGGACGTGACATCTGTTGCGTTGTTGATCCATTATTCTGCCACAAGTCATGGCTTAGAAGTCTGGAAGATGTGATGATGAAGACATGATGGGAAGAAGGGAACAAGATCAAGGCACGGGGTGGTGGGATTTTAGTGCATCATGTGCATGTATTGTATGTATGCGTTGCATGCCTTTGACGTGTTCCCTTGGGTTGTTCAACCTCAAAACTCAAACAGGAACAGGAGGACTGGGGGAGAGTGACTTGGGCGGTTCAAATTCCCTGACGTCCCTCGTCACTGGGGAATGCAACACGGCAGAGCTCACATGCCAAATCAGTACATGCAATCGAGAGAGAGAAAGAGACTATTGATTGCTAGGCAGAGAGAGAGAGAGAGAGAGACTATTGATTGCTAGCAGAAAGATGGCAAAGGATCACTTCCGTCATTGCTTACATCGAAGTTGTCAATACGTACGTACGTCAAACTCCATTCTCATGTGACCTCTCTCCCCATTGTATACGGATCGTATCTACATAGGGATGGTAGCATGATTCGTACATTTCGACGATTCCAGTGTAGCATGTAGATAACAAATCGTTGGCTTATGGCAAAAAAGGTGAGTATAATCATCACTAACCTACTCATACATGTATATACATCTTTATAAAAATATTCAAATGACATAAATCTACAGTTCCTTTTTTCATTTTTAAATTACTTATTTATGATATACTCACATAAATTAATAATACATATTATTCTATTTATCTTTTTTTTAAATGAGAACTTGATTATATTAAGTTAAAAGGTCATAACGGTCATTGTACAAGAACATATGTAGATCCCGCGGGGGATTTGCATCCCAAAAAATATCATAAGAAATAGATCTAGTTAGTTTTGCGAGATGATCAGTGACACGGTTACAAATTTTAGGGCAATGTATACATTTCATATGTTCAAAAAGTGCCAATAAGTGATGAATCTCCTTCATAATTGTTCAAATACGTCACGATATTCTATTTATCTAGTTATTGGATGAAGTAAAGTGTCACAAATAGTATAGAGATTTAGGATTTTCTCTTTATTTAGGAATAAAATAACAAACTAATATAAATAAACTTTAAAAGCTATAACGTGGGCTCAGAATAAAAGATAAGATTCTCAACTATTTTGATCCTGAGATAGCTAGTCCCTTGATAATATTTGTCATATAGAACATTAAGCCTCTATTTCGCAAACACTAAAAAAAGATCTATCGAATAGTGACTCCGGCATGTGACACTGAAGTGACACAAAATAATGTTTAAACAAAATGCCCACATTTTAGCGTCACCACGATGCCACGTAAATGAGAGGCCGATATTGATAGCGTCGTCATGACGCCAACATAAAAAACTACGCTAGTAGCATCAATTATCGGTGCTCGTGAAACGCTAAAAGTTGCGTTGTGAAAAGATATTTAGCATCATTATGTAGATGCCAAGGCAATGCTTAAATTAGCAAAGCCCTTTTGATGCCAATGTGACACGAAAGCTATCTTTACCATCAATTCCTTGTTATCATATGTGGCCTTAAGTTGACTCCAATTCATCGCTAAAGCATAACACTATTTAATTCAGGTGCCCAAGTGATGTTAAATTGTGATGTCATATTAACTCTATTGTAACGATGATTTCATATCATACCCAGCCGATATGGCGTCGCAATTATGACACTAAGGCGGCCATAAGACATTACGACACTAATGGGTGCTAATTACGATATGTTTTGCCCCCCTATGCCTCTATTCCTCCCTTTCCTCCCCATACAATTACAATGCATCTAATAACTTCACAAAAATATTAATAACATAACAAACAATTATCACAACAAAAATTACAAAAATGTTACAAAACGTTTCTATCATACATTATTATCGTCATCGATGTCATTCCTGACATTTGACAATGACGTTCTTGGTCCTTAACCTTGTGGGATCTAGGTCTGCGATTGGATGACGCAATGTATTGTCTACAAGATTAGAACTAGATGCTAAGAAAATTGCTTCGAAATAAGTCTTATAAATAAGTCTTATGATGTTATTCAATCAAATCAAGTGTGGCGGATGAACTCGAAGTAGATGGGCCAACTATATATCCTCTATTGTTCCTAAAAATATGAGCGGATATTCCTAAGCCTCTCATGTATCATCCTCGTGTCGTGTCAGTCACATCCTTCCAAATAGTAACATCCTCTACAAAATAAAAAAAAGTTATATAATCATATAAAGTATTATATAACATAAAAAAATATGAATCATGTTGGTGTCACTATTTCAACCCAACAGAGTCATTATTTTAACTCTATTAGCGTCGAATTAGTATCACATTTCTTGAGTCACTAATACGCGACGTTATTCGATAATTTTCTTGAAGTGAAAGTTCTGTGGTTCAATCATATAATAGTGGTTTGACTACATGATAGAGATTTGATTAAAGAAAAGCTATCAATTGATAGCGGATAAATATTTTTTTATAAATTCATTAAATATTTTTGGGTAAATATAGTAGTTAAATTAATGTATTGTACACAATGACAAAAAATGCACATAAGATATAATTTACGATTGTTCTTATACAAACCACATTTATAAAAATTAATTTATAATATCTTATTCTAAATAGTAATATTTTGAAAAACAATAATATAAAAATTTGATTATAAAAATAAAAAAACTTATTTAGAGTGTAAGTAAAATTAAAGATGTTGATATATTAAAATTTAAAATAATACACTATATATAATAATTAAATAAACTTTTATTTTAAAAGGATGCAGATATAATAGGATAAAAATATGAAATCTCTACCTCTATACCCTATAAGATAGTGGGAAAAGCTTATAGCACTTTGTGTTTTAACCAATAAACGTTATTAAAAAATTAGTACCAAACACTTATATTTAACGATATTGGCTACTCATATTTTAGTTTTTGTACTAGGCGGATGGTGCCTAAATCTTACACTTATTCTAAATATAACTACTGGTACTCTGCAATACATAAAAGGTACCAAAATTTTATTTTATTTTTTGGGTTTCAAAATATGTTATTTAGTCTTATATTTTTCTAATAACTATTTGGTGTCTCAAAAATGTGGCATAAAATCTAGTTTTCTTATAGACTACCCATATTTAGCTATATATAAGATAATATACAAATATAATGTTATATTTTCCTAGTTATATAAAATAATTATTTCAACATTTTTCATATCGTACTTCAATTATTGATAAAATGTGTATTATTAATTGATTAAATTCTTTTCTTTTGATTATTTAATATTTTATTTCACTGATTGAATGGGGTTTGATTAACTTTACATAAAGGAAAATTCTTAAATATTATATAAATATTTCTGGCCTTGTCATATATTTTTACTTGTTTTAATTTTGTTTTACCTCCATGTTTTTAACAAAAAGATGAGATATCTCATATTTCTTTACTAGCTAACAATTGGAAATTTTTGTGTTTACGTGAAAAACTTGTTGGCATAAAAAAATGACGGTTGATATGAGTATAGTTTACTTTATTTATTGCTATCATTCATATGAACAATAATTCTAAAAAATATTGTAATTTGTTGCACAAGTCTTGATGGTATATATATATATATATATATATATATAGGGTTTAATGTTAGTATTCCCTACATTTTCTTCTTCCCTATCTTTTACACCATCAAATTTATATCCAACAGTTCATGATTGAATCTCTCAAATAATTTTCAACGAATATACATTGAACAACTTTGAATTGTTAGATGATAATTTCATTATTGAGATAAAATTTAACAAACTAACTTTGAATTCAAAGAAAATTATATCTCAATCGCATAATTATCGATATACGAAATGAAAATACGTGGTTGCATAACAAGTTCATTTTTTAGTATACATCCAAATTTTTTGGATGCAGACTACCACGATCACATAATGCGTTGCCTTCACCTTATAATTATTATATTTAAAAATCAATGTGTCATTATTTAATCTACTAAGACGCGACTAATGTTTTTAGATGCATCTTACAACTACTTGCATAAATGAGCACATCCCTTCATCGGGCCAGAAGATTTTAAAATGTGTGAAGACAGTTTGGATTCAACAACTTTAATTGTTGTTATTTAATCAATTGATTAGACCAAAATATTTTTATTTAATGTTTGAAAGAAAAATATAATGATGTGAATTTAAATAGTTGATTAAATGGATAAATTTTAATGGATGTTTGAATAAAAAGTTAGAAATAAATAAATAATTTATTTATATAATATAGAAAATATTATAATGCAAAATATTATAATTAATAATAAATAATAATATAAAATTTTTAATGAATACTATTAATAGTAAATATTAATTAATAAATATTTTTCTATATTATGATACTAATTAAAGTTCAATAAATAATTATGATAATATTTGATATTTATTTAAATAATTTATTTTATAAGTTGTATAACAATTTATTAATAAATAAATAATTATATATATTTAAAAAATAATTGATAGCAAAAAAATATATCGTTCTTGCTTCCAGAAATCCCTCAAAATTGCCTCAAAACAATAATTATTATTTGTTGTTAGGACACATGCTATAAAAGAGACAGATATAATTCGGAGTTACAAAGTTTTAAGCACACTAATTTTTTTTCATCCTTTTTTTTATTACAAAGGGAGGTAAACCTAAAGTAAAAAAAAAGATCGAAAATAAAAGAGCATGTGTATCAATTTTTTTTTCATTCTTTTTAAACTATATATAACCTATATAGTATACATCAAATATTTAAAGTTTCTTGAACAATTGTTTGTTTTATTTGAACATGAGGATTTACAATATATTCTTAGATAACATATTTTACAACCATTAGAATATATTTATTTAATTTATTAATCTCTACCATTTTTAATGTAACTTTTAAGAAATATTTATGTTTAGTTGAATGTACATAATATGTTTATTGTTCAAATATTGTTTATTTGTTTACTTTGATGATGTCAACAATATTTATTCTTTTAAAGATTTATATTATAACTCTTTTATTTTATTTAAAACTATTTTTTGTGTGAATCGCTGGTAAATCATAAATGTATGGTTTGATATGTTGGCCAGTTGGACATTTGATATTTTGGCCTCATGTTTTTTGGTATGTCTAATGTACAATTATTTTATTTGTATACTTTTTTCCTTAATCCTCCATTCACTCTATTACATCATTCAAAATATTTGAATACTTTTCTATTTTTCATTATCTAAAATATTTAAAATAACATTTTAAAAGTAAAAAATCTTTATGTTTAGTTGGGCTGTAATATTTTCATTTGTTAAAATATTTTTCATTTTGATCATTTCATGAAATATTATTCATATTAAAACTATATTTATTTATTTAAAACAACTTTTTCCTTTGAATCCTCGAGAAATGTACAGTTTGATGCATTAAAGCCATGTTTGGCTAATTTTGAGTTGTTCTTAGAATAAGGATTCAATATTCCTACCTTATTTTTATTCTCACTTTTTTTCCTTGTTTTTGATTTGGTTGGCAGAAGAACATCTAAATACCTTTTATTATAAAAGGTTTGGTTGACATAAAAATCTAACCCAGAATTGCTCATAAAATGTTTGTTATTTTATTCCTATCTTTTAATTTTTAATTGTTAGTTTAGGTGAGAACACAATGTTTGTGTCAACTTCAAACCCGAGAACAAATAATCATGAGATCCAAATATTTACCGACGTTTGATTGTTAACCCAAGTTAGAAAGCTTATTCTTATAAGTATCTATCCATCTTATACTCAGTACTTTGTTCTCAAATTTTGATGTGATGGCACTATTTGTTTGCACAACTTTTGAAATAGCCTTTTTTTTAAAAGAAAAGGTTTTGCTTAGTATCTTCATAACTTTAACAATATCAAATATTTATATGTTGAAATATCCATATTAAAAGTATTTTATTATGTAAAGGCAATATTTACTGTGAATTGTTGGACTGTCAAGAAATTTATGGGTTGATTCATTGGCATCCTCTCCATTTAAAGTACTTAATTCTTTGACCTAAAATTTGGAAGTCACCGATGTGAGATTTCTTGTTTATGCTTTTTTTCCTATTATTTTGTTTGACTTATTATTTGCAATCGTATTTAAAATTACTTTAATTTTATCCTCATTTTTAAGTGTAATGATGCGACCAATGTGGCAGTATCTTATTTGTCCATTTTTTTCTTTACTCATTATTATCCTAGTATGTTGATTCGATTTAATTGTCTCTTTTTTTTTCAAAAGCGATTGCTGGTTTAGTTGGATATAATATGTTTATTTGTGTTAAGCATTTGTTTTTTTTTTGATATTTTTTGTTAAATAAAATTATATATATTAAATTTGTGATCGCATAAGGTGATATATGACTTTTGAATTAAACACGAGTGTATTATATATGGTTATGACAGTGTTTGGATTGGAATTTACGGAGAGAACTTTCGCAAATTATGTCAAACACTAACGAAAGTTCACGTGGCTACGAGCGAGTTTAAAAGAAAAAAAAGCCTTACGTCGCTGAACAAAAAAACAAAATTTCTGTCCAGCACTAGAACTTTGTCCAAACAAAAGAAGGAACAAAAACATCTCGCCGACAAAATTTCGAGAACTTATTGAAACTTTCGATCTTCAATCCAAACACAGCGGTATGAGTCAACAATTTTTCAAGGGTGCTCTTAATGTCACTCCTCTAACTCTTAATGCCACTCCACCTTTCCCATTTTACCCTCTTACTTTCATTAATATTCCTTCACTTTACTTCTCTCATAATGCCTTTTCATCTTTCACTTTTCAACAAACTTATTTATATTAATTAGAAAAGTTTAGTGCTTTTATTTTTTTTATGATAAAAATATAATACTTATATAATATGAGATATGATACACACATATAAATTTAATTAATATGTAAAACTAAAATTGCAACAAATATGTAAAGTATTAGAAAATATATATGAAACAAAATGGAAATAAAAAATAGTGTAAATGAAAATAAAGTACTACAGACAAAACTAAAAGAATTATATAAAAATAATTTGTATATTCTGATTATTTAATAAGTTTGTCATTTTTCCAATTTTTAGAACTCATTTATATTATATTTTTCCAAACTAATTTATATGTGTATTACAATATTAAATTAAATTAATATGTGTTCCCTTTATATTATATGATATTGTTATATTTAAGAATTTGGGTGAGACAAAACGTAAGAAGGAAAAAACATAAAAGGGGTTATATTATATAAGTATTATATATTTATCATAAAAAATATATAATTAGAGTATTAAAAAATAAAAAATAAAAAATAAGGTAAGAAGAATTTGTTATATTATATAAGTATTATATATTTATCATAAAAAAAATAAAAGAACTAATATGAAAAAGAGAAAAAGTGGAGAAAGAAAAGATAATTAGAATATTAATTAATTTAAACAAGTTGAGTAAAAAGTGAAAGATGAAAAGACACAATGAAAGAAGTGAAGGGAGGAAATATTAATGAAAGTAAGATGATAAAATGAAAAATGTGGAGTGACATTAAGAGTTGGAGGAGTGACGTTAAGGACTCTTTTTCAAATTTGATGACATTTTTGGATTGCAAAATTTTCCCTCGTCGTTAGCTGCGTCCCCTTTCCCAGATGGCAATAAATTATTCGTGTTCATGTTGTTGGAGGAGCACAAATAAATTAACACAAGTCATCACAGCCAGCGATCGCGCACATGAGCGCGTCAGCGGCCTCTTGCTTCGGGCGCAGCGACGTGGCGTGGGTCCGACCTGGTTGGCTTCAGGTGGTAGGATGCGACCCAACGCTGCCTCGTTCTAGTGAACGCAAACATTTTAGACCCACCCATTAAACGCACAAGAACGAACAAGGCCAAATATAGTAACACGCCTTTTGGCATTTGGAGGCCTCTGCATTATTTTTTAGTTTGAAGAAATGGAATAATTAATTGTCGATCATGTTGGACAATGTTTTTTTGTGCTGGCCGGATCTATGGGAGATTTTCGATGTCTAAGGTTACTAACATTTGATTAATCCGAAGTCGAAAAAATAAAATAATAAAGATTAATTTCTTGACCAAGAAATGATTTCAAGACTTAAACATAAAATTACTAGCACTAGCAAACACTTGAGACTCAGCTCTACTTACAACAGCCACTATTAATTATGTTGTACAATGTCTCGGAATAAAACGTAAGAACAGGGTTTAAGATAAAATTAAAAATTATTGGATTTGTCAGAAATTATGTTGTGGATATGCATAACCTATGTGTAATCTTTTCATTCTTCATTCTTAAAAATGATTAAGAAACAGTACAATCGGCTCCCGCATAGCTTGTAGGAATGTAGAAATTATTTTTTTTCTTAAAGTCGCTACTCGCTACCCACTTCATCTTCAAGATATATCCTATTTCAAATTTGCTGACTCATTAAAAAATATTAAAATTTTGGGTAAAAATATATCACAATCGAATTTGGGGCTATGAATTTAGACCTTTTTTGGCACTTTGTAAGTCCACCTCCCAGTACCTCACCTTGCTGTCATCATTCGACCAGCAATCATCGGAACTGAGCCGCTATGTTAGTTAGGCGCTTCAGTAACGGGGCAACAAAATCGCATGTTTTATACGAGATTCTTGCTATATAAATTTTCATATGGAGGTCTCGCTAGACGATTTTAAAATTTTATTTTTTATTTTATATTGAAATTCTCTATATAAACTTTGAATTATTTCATATTCATTTAATCATTAATATTTTATAATAAAAAGAGCTCTCACCGTATGAGGATGTAGCCAAATTAAAAGTAAATCATGTAAACCTCGAGTGTTCATCTGTGTTTGTATAATATCTTTCTTTTTTGTAACGTAAGTTTTTTGAGGTAAAGTTCTTTTGCAGCCCTTTGATTCTCTATGTTTTCTTTTAGATAGTATAAGGATGTAGCTCCATTACTTGTGCTCTGTTTATGAAACAGACATAACATGAGATCATCAGTCCTACTATTGTGTAATCAACTCCTTGATCTCTTTTTTTTTCTCGGATCTCTTGGTCTTTTTCTTTTTTTTTATCATCACACTTTTTTTTTATTTTTTTAATGGGTGTCTAATTCTTCCTAAAGTCTAGAACAATGATATCACCAAAACCAAATATAAATAGCTCCAGCCAAATACAACCATGTCGTGTCAGAAATCATATGCGCAAAATTACACACACACTTCCAAAACGTCTTAGACGGTCAGAGCATAATTGGTGTATTATTATATGAATCAGATTCCCTATTTTTGCCAAAAGAGGATCCCCAGGAGAGAGCAACAAAAGGACGGACATCAACGAACCACAAGACAAATGAGAGAGAGAGAGAGAGTCTGGGGCCAAATGCCAAGACACGAGCAAAGCCATAGGGGAAAAGGGCCACAAACGTAGAGCAAAATGATGAAGCGTAGGCATCCAATTTGCAGAACTAACCACAGCCCTCTTTTATCCTCATGTACGTCCCGGGGAGCGACAGGAGGAGATCCTGTGCACAAATGATCGAAAGCGCAACAAAAAAATAAAATAAAACCTGTGTCATGTGTACAGAGGAACAAAGACAACAGAAAGATATATCCTAATTCCTAACAGGGTCCCCATTTCTGCTCCCTCTCTAACCAGCGTCCAAACGTTTCCGGACCAGTGTTGTTGTTGTTGCTGCTGCTGCTGCTGCTTCAAGGTGCTGGCAGCCTCTTCAGAAGGCTCTTCCAGCTCTCCGATATGTCGGCGGCAGCCCTCACGGCGTCGACGCCGGCGCCGAGGAGCCCCTTGCCTGTGAACCCCACGCAGTACAGGCCGTTCTCTCCTTTCCAGCTGTTGGGAAATGGAGTCTTGGGCTTGCCCTCCATGGAGAAGAAGTTGCAGTCCTGCAAAAGATGTACGCATCAAAGCCTGTTGACAAGGACGTCGGCACTGGAGAATCTATCGTAATAACTAGTTGTCCTTGCATCACAAAGCATTCGTGAATAGGACAATATACGCCATGATGCACAACGGAACAAGGAGCCGAAGCCCTGGTTACAAGCAGGCTTCACACTTCTGAAGGTGGGGAGAAAAAGGAACTCGCCTTGAGCCAGAACGGGACGTTGCTTCTATACCCAGTCGCGAAGACCACCGAGTCGAAAGCCATCTCTTTCCCGTCAACAAATTTGGCTCCATTGCTTGTTAGGGACTCCACTTCTGGTACTATCTGCCATTCCCAACAGGAGCAGGTGATGCATGTATAATTAACAACTGAAGCAGTTCAGAGAGAGAGAGAGAGGAGAGAGAGAGAATTGTAGTACGTATTAACAGTGTTGCAATAAATTATTCTCTTTTCAGGAAAAGTGACCATCCAATAATGGTTTTTAACTTTCAAGTTGTTATTCCTATGCTGCATTAAAGATGACAAGGTAAAACTCGTATTTTACGGCACACTAAAAGTGAGTTGATAGGTCACAGAAACTAACATAAAATAAACAAAAAGAATGTCCAGAAAAATATAGGCACGCAGCTTGCTGCAATCTTTTGAGACATCCGAGTGGGATTTGGGTACAGGAAGATATTGTAAAAAAATAGCCTGAGATGGGATGCCATCAATCAAAACCAAAAAGAAAAGAGAGACCTACGCCACAACTAAAGAAAGATGACTTCATTCTTTGTACGAAGGAATATGGCCTCAATTGATTCAGCAATGACGCATCTTAGTTCAAGTTGGTGGAAGGGAAGACAGAAAACTTTATACCTTTCTTTTCTTTCTAAATAAAAATTATATACCTTGATCCTTCCTGACTTGATCAGGGAGAGAGCTCCAACATCCAGAACAGGGGTTTTGCCAGTTGCCTGCTTGAGCTCAAGAGGTCCCATTTTCGGCCTCTTGAGTCCATATTTATCAGTGTCCCCAATGATCATCTTGGCCATAATTACTAGAAACCTGTCCACCAGCTTGATTGGCAACCATTTCAGCAAATTCATGGCCACCCCAAACGTAGACATTCCAAGCATTTCCCTTGGTAACACATGCACCTAATTATGAAATAGACACATCACAGAGAAACAATGAGCAAAAGCAAACGTGAAAGCCAAAAGGAATATATATATATATATATATATATATATATATATATATATACATATATTCTAGTCTTCAAAAAAGACATGATATGATTCTATGTTCCTGTATTTTATTATGATTCTAGACGCCATTTTCCTATTATCATAATAAAGAATAAAATTTTATAAAGGACATATAATTGAGAGATGATATTAATTGTGTTACCCCGCTCCTGACGGACATGAAGGGCATTGCACCATGCTCGCACAAATCCACGCAAGTTTCCATCCCTGAGTTGCCACAGCCCACCACCAAGACCCTCTTCCCCTTGAACTCCGCGCCGCTCCTGTACTCGCTCGAGTGCATCGTCCTGCCCGGGAACGCCTCCATCCCCTTGAGCTCCGGCAGCACCGGCTCACCGTTCTCCCCCGTCGCGACCACGAGCCACGGGGATACGTACTCCACCACCTCCGACTCCGTCGCGGACGCGCTCAGCTCTGACGACGAGAGAGAGCTGCTCGACTCGGAGTCGCTCGACGACTCCAGCGAGTTGGATTGCGCGGCGGCCTCGGGGGAGTGGCGGTGCAGAGCCGTTACCCGCCAGAGGGACGCAGCCGGGTCGAAGCGAGCGGAGGTGACGGTGCAGTCAAAGAGGGGCTGCAGCGCGAAGCGCTCGGCGTAGGAGTGCAGGTAGTGCAGGAATTGGTCTCTGGTTGGGTAGGTGGGGAAATACTCGGGGAACGGGAGGTGGGGGAGTTGGCAGAAGTCCTTCGGCAGGTGGAGGCACAAGCGGTCGTAGGTGCGGTTGCGCCAGAGGTCCGCGATGCCGTCCGACCTCTCGAGCACGAGAGCGTGAACGGAGAGAAGGCGAAGGGTCGCAGCGACCGCGAGGCCCGAGGGGCCGCCGCCGACTATAATCGGACCGTGCACAATGCATAACCTTTGAGCCGGTCCATTCTGGTGATCATTCGTGGCCATGGAAGTGTGTGGGCAGAGCATGTTCTCGCTCATGGCTTCTCTATTCCTGTTAGCTTGCTCTAAGTAGTACCGAGTACAACACTCTCGCGCAGGTTGTGCTCTTTGAATGGAAGTTTTCCCTCCTCAAGGAATCCCGAAAAGGCAAAACCTGAGCCTCCTCAGTTCTATAGACACTAAACACCACCAGTACAAGTGCAATGTACTACATACAACTAAAAGCTCTCTCTCTCTAGTTCGTTCGCTCGCTCGCTCGCTCTCGGTGAGGACTCTATGCAGCACAGTGAATACAAACTTTCTCTAGTACCAGATGCAATGCAATGAAGGTGGTTGGGCTGTGCGTTCGTGTGCGTACAAGTGTTTATCTCCTTTTGCAAGAACAGTGGACTAGTGACCACCTAAGGCTATTTTTGCCTGACCTTATTGCTTTACCTCACATGAACCTGCACAATGAACTAACCCTAGAACAGCAGTTAAAATAAAGGTTTGTATGGAAGGACCTATGGCCATTTTGGTGTTATATATAGCACAGACGAGAGCCCTTTCCAGCATATAGAGGTGAGGGCGGTGGACGGAAAAGACAGTGCACGATGTACAGGACTATTTCTGTATGTTGGGTCAGTGGAAACCAGTTTTTTTTTCAGAAACTTGACTATCTATTAAAAATAGTGAAAACGTCTTGATACATCAGTTGAAAGAGTCCCGGTGAAGGGGCGCTTTCCTAAAGAATATCATTTAGTGTGGAACGACCTAAGTTGGCGAGGTGATCAGCACGTTAATTAGCCTCTCTAAAGACATGCTTAAGGTTCCATGCATCAAAAAGTTCAAGGTTACACGAATTTCTGAAACAAGACTTTTAATACGCCAAGGGAATTTGTCAGGGTTGGAAATGATATGCACTAATGAAGTTGAATCAGACTCAATGCAGATCCTAGGATAACCGCGCTGATTTGCCATCTTGATGCCACTGAGGAGACCCCAAGTTTCGAGTTCCATGATTGACTCAGCATCCCGCCTGAAGGCCCCTGTAAAAAGAAAAGCACCAGATGAAGATCGAAGCAAGTATCCAGCACCTCCCGACCTCTCTCCTGCTATAAGAGATTCGTCTGAGTTTAATTTGACCCAACCGGAAGTCGGGGGCACTCACTGGACCCGAATAGGGCCGCTGGGGGAAAGCGCCCCAGGACTATGGATTCTAGCATGTTCATTATACTCTGCGACCGCCTTCTCCCAAACCGCTGAAATGGTTGAATGCTTGCCTCTGAAATGGATATCATTTCTTAAACCCCACATATTCCAAAGACAAAATGAGAAGAGAGACACTAATTTTATCGTTGAACTGCTAATCAGCTTAGAGCCCTCCTGCAACCAGGAGCCATCACTCTAGCTAGCCATCAAGTCGAAAGTAAAATTAAGTCTGGATTGAAATAATGACCAGAGACTAAGTGCAATTGGGCAAGAAAAAAATAAATGAGAAGCAGTCTCAGTATCACGATCGCACAATAGGCAAGAGTTAACGGAGAGATTAAATCTAGCAACAACATCCATAGTAGGCAAGCGGTTGTGGGCCAATTTCCAAAGAAACAGATGGATTTTTGGGGGCATCGGAATTTTCCAAACTTGATGGCAAGCAAACCTTCCAATTCCAGACGGTGGCAAGGTTTGTCTGCAGAGATAGCTATAGACAGAAGCTGCATTAGCAAAGCCATGGGAATCACTTTCTCATATCCACATGTCATCATCGGCGTTAGCAGATAAAAATATAGAGCGAATACGAGAAGCCAACATGTCACTAAAAAACTCATGAAGTAAGGCATCATTCTTTGAGAAGGAAAAAGGATGATTAACCAACTGTTAACCATCCAGCCCACTTCAATTAAAACATCTAGAAAAGGATACAAAATTCTCTCCAAAAGAACAGACAGCTGGTCCCGGAGAAACAAAATACCAGCAATACAAGAATGAGAGAAAGATGAAAAAAATCACAGCCAACTACCAATCTAACCAAAGAGGCGCCAATCTCTGGTCAAAGTCCTGATGTGCGAGATAATATTTTCAGCATAACTCAAGCCACCTTGAAACACTACAATATTCCTTTGTAACCAAATCGCCCACAATGTCGCACAAATTATTTTCACCTCCCTTCTGGATCTGTTTCTAATAGGATCATTTTGTAGTCCACTTCTTCTAAATGATACCCAGAAGACATCCTACGACGTTGTCAAGATGTTGGAAATGTTCAGCCTGGTCCATACTTCACGAGATCTCCTACACTGGAAAAACAGGTCTTCGATATTTTCGTCCACAAATGTTGCATAAAGAGGGGGATCCCACCAGACCAGCCAGGTATTGAGCTGTGAGAATACGGCCTCTTCTAAGTTGCCATAAGAAAATCTTGATCTTTAAAGGGACCCTCTGTCAGCCAGATCCTCCGACAATCACCAGGAAATTTTCATCACTACTATGAGACTGTCCCAGCAGGATACCATAGGCAGATTTGACCTTAAAATTACCATTGGTCCAGTTCCATCCATCCTCCACAGAGTTAGTAGGCTGAATCGTAGACGACGTAGAGATTACAGTCAGAAGTTCAAGAAATTCATATAAGCTCTCTGATCCGATCCGAAAGGGTGGAGGAAAAGCATGGAGACCAGCAGCCCCGTATCAAGTCTATCGGGTAGCACCAGACATCAGCAATGGTGCTCTCCTTGTCATGAGTGATCGGAAACAACCTATGAAATCTCAAAGCCAAGGATCCTAATTGCAGCCAGTTATCTTTCCAAAATAGAAACTCTTCCCCCAGACCAATCTGTGGTTTGACATGTGGTCTTGTCCTGTAAGATCAAAGAGATGCCTCTCCAAAAGGATGACTGAATTGGCAAGAAGATCTAGCAGCTGCTGGACATAGGACAAGATTATTACTCCAACAGAAATGTGGTCATTTGCAGAAGTTCAACCTTCTATTGTGTTTTAAGATTATTGTGTTAACCACATTTTAATAAACTTAGTTATGTAAAATATTGTTGAACTTCTGGTCCGTAACTAGTTGGAGTAATATCCTAAACTTTAGATAAACTATCTATTTCCGATACTAATTAACCTAAATATCCAAGTTGTCATTTTAGTCATTTCGTGGTACACAGAGAAAATTGTACGCCACATTCCTTTTTGTTTAGAGACTGAGGGGGAGGGTTGTGGTGGGGGTTAGTAGCCTTTTGTGGGCACCCACACCCCATGATTTACTTGCCCCCTTTTGCCTTTGTTTCCTGTATGCACTTGAACATTTCAGTTATACAGTGTTAATACAAAGTGGATCACTTCCCAAAATCAATAGTCATGCTTCTCTCTTAAAAAAATACCTGTTTCTGCACAACTTTTTCAAGACATGGTTGTTGTCTGTAATTTCAATTAACTTGGTTGACTCTGGCAAAAAAAAACATGGTTTACTGCAAAATTGTTTTCTCAGTGATGATAAGTAACACTAGGGGGCTGTTTGTTTCGAGAATAAAAATATCGACATATTCCGAGAATACACACAAACATGAGTTAGAATAGGAATATTTTGATCAAACATCGAAAAGTGGAAAACCACCTCAAAACTCGTGAAACTGCCATTTTTAACCTTACGATAAGAATACCTATATTCTTTTGAAACATCAGAATATCTCTATTATCATCTTTTCAACTTTTTTTAACCGTATTTTATTTTTTATAATTTAAGGATCAAATTATTGACATTCATAGAGCAGAGAGATTCTATTTTATTCATATTAATAAAAGTGGGTGACCAAGAGAGAGGGATGCAAGAAATCCATGGGTCGAATAAAATACTGGTAGAACAACCATTGCCAATTAACTTCAACATACCACCTCTAATATTTAATAAAGAATCACGGATGATCTTCCAACTCCAAGCAGCCGGCTGGCTACTAATAGAATGTTGCCAGGGGTGAATGATGCCATATTTGTTCTTAACCAAAGAGCCCCAGTGGGATGGAACATCATTTAGTAAATTTAGTATTATTTTGGCAAGTAGGGATGGACCAATTAGAGAAAGTTTTCTGAAACCTAGACCACCCAGGGATTTAGGAAACTGCAATGTATTCCAATTAATAAGATGAAGACCTTTGCCACTTTCACCAGAATGCCAAAAGAAAGAACGAGAAGATTTTCCAGGAAGCGGAGCAGCCCGGGAGAGACATGAGTAGATCTTAAAGTATAGACAGGCATGGAGTTAATGACAGAAGATATCAAAGTAGCCTTACCTGCTTGATTGAGAAGCCTACCATTCCATGTATTGATTTTGTTAGCAATCTTATCAGTGAGAGCTGTCTGAGTGCTAATAGGAAGGTACTTGTAAGAAATTGGCACTCCTAGGTAACTGAAAGGATAGCTACCCAACTTGATTCCTAAAGTACCACTAATTAAATCTCTACGTTTCCTATTAAGCTTTACAAGGAGGAATACTTCAAATTTTGTGGGATTTACTCTCTGGCCAGTAAGCAGATTATATAGTTTTAATATCTCTGATATCCTTTTGCAATTGGTTTTAGTGGCTTTAATACAAATGATCAGATCATCAGCGTACATGAGATGACTAAGGGTAAAAGATCCCAGTGAGAAAGGAATAATAGAGCCAGAGTTGACATGTTGATTCATAATAGAAGATAGAACTTGCGAAACTATAATAAAGAGATAGGGGGATAAAGGGTCTCCCTGTTTAATACCTTTAAAACTTTTAAAGTATCTTGAAGTGATGCCATTAATAGAACAATTAAACATAGGGGACTGGATACAAGCAGTAATCCAATTAATGAACATTGCAGGGAATTTCATAAGAGTTAACACATTAATAACAGAGAGTCAATTAATCCTGTCAAAAGCTTTATCCAGGTCAGCCTTAATTAATAAGTGCTTATGCCTGCCATGGTTTAAAGAGTGAGTGATCTCCTGAACAAGTAAGATATTATCTTGTATAGTTCTTCCAGCAATAAAAACATATTGTGTCTGGTCAATAAGATCTGGTAATGTTGGCTTTAACCGATTAGCAATGATTTTAGCAATAAGACGATATAACACATTACACAAGGAGATAGGCCTAAAATCAATGATAAACTTGGGTTGCTTTAACTTGGGTATAAATATCAAAGTGGTCTTGACCCAATCCTCTGGTATTTTGCAAGTAGAAAAGAAATTCTTAACAGAAGTGATAATACCAGGACCAACAATGTCCCAATAAGACCTATAAAATTCTACGGTAAATCCATCAGGTCCTGGAGCCTTACCAGTGCCTAGGCTCCAGAGACAGTGTTTGATCTCCTGATCAGACATAGGGCCAACAAGCTTGTTCACCCAGGAGCAATGTAAGGATGGCAAATCAGGCCAATGATCAAGGGGAATAAGAGGCTGAGGCTCCCTTTTCCATAGGTCCTGATAATGGTTAAGAAATGCCTCACTAATTTGTCGATCATTAGTTATGTTATTACCCTCAGAGTCCTGTATAGAGAAAATTCTTTTGCTCATCTACCTAAGAGATGTAGAGAGTTGAAAGAAATGAGAGTTTCTGTCACCCTTCTGCAGCCAATTAACACGTGACTTACTCTACCATTTAATACTAATTTGTCTAAGATATGCACTGTGTTCTTGATAAGTAGCCCTGAGACGATTGAGTTCAGAATCAGAGAGACCAAGGCGGCTATCTTTGGCTTCTAATTGAAGAATGGTGTCCCTAGCGATCTCAGCCCTCAACTCCAATGAGCCAAGGCAATTCTTATTCCATAATAGAGTTTTCTTTTTTATGGCCTTAAGTGATGCCGAAATGTTGGCACTGGCCCACTCGGTCTGGACAATGTTCCTAGACTCTTTGTACTCAAGTCAAAAATGTTCATATTTAAAAGTCCTAGGTATGCGTCTGTATGAATTAGAATTAAAAAACAAGGGCGAGTGATCCGAAGCAGTTCTGGGGAGAGTGGAGATGTCTAAATTAGGAAAAGTCGTAAGCCAGTGATGGCTTACTAGGAAACGGTCTAGTCGGCATAAGATCCTTGCGGCTCCCAACCTATTATTACACCAAGTGAAATTATTGCCCATGAGAAGCAAGTCTGTAAGGCTGTGATTTGAAATCAGAGTGCGGAGAAGACGAGTTGACTTAGTAATTCTAAAAGGAGCCCCTCCCCTTTTGTTCTCGGGGGAGAGAATACAATTGAAGTCTCCCAAAATAGCCCAAGGCACATTACTACAGTGAATGTTGTTTAGCCCGATCCACAGGTTTTGTCGTAGGAGGGAAAGAGTACTAGCATACACAACTGAAAGGAGGAACGAGAAATCATTCATAGTAACAACTAAGTGAGCTACTTGGGGGTTAGCGTGGAGCGGAGTAACCTGGACAAGGTGCCGTTGCTAGGCGACGATGATCCCTCCCGCTGCTCCTGTACCTGGCTGCACGAACCCCTTCCATGCAGTCCCAAGACGACGGATGATGCGATTGGACTTGCCTTCATCAGTATGTGCTTCTACCAGAACAATTATGTTAGGGCGTTGATGCTTCATTATCTCCAGGAGCCGGTCCGTGACCTTGCTACGCGCGGCTCCCCGGCAGTTCCAAGACACGATCCTCATGGCGCAGTAGCACCATGTGCATCCTGCAAAGAAGAGGAACGTGAGGGATTGACCATAATGGATATTTTCTTTTTACCTGCTTGACTTGCTTTACTCTTGCTTGACTCCTTCATTTTGAGCATGGGAGGAGGGGTTAAAGATTTGGCTTGGAGGCGCTCTTTCTTCCTTTCCGTCCGAGTTGTTGGTACAATCTCTTGGTCTAGTAGTTCCTCATTAGTTGATTCAGCTTCTTCCTCAGCTTGAAGGTTGCTTTGTCCTGAGAATGCCATGAGGATCTCTTGGACCACAGCATCATGACGAGATAAATCCTCTCTCACTTTAAGATTAGTGGGGACAGATCGAGGTGCCGGAGGCCGAAGGTGGCTAGGGAAAACCTTAGGCGAAATCATAGCAGTGGTACGTGGAGGTAAGGAGGCCGGAGAACTAGGCTCACTGGTAGCTTTAAGCCGAATATTCTGGTAGACATGAGGAGAGACGTCCGATTGAGGAATGGTGTCTGAAAGGTGTGGGAAGGATTTGGGGGACAGAAGGTTTGACGAAGCAGCAACGACAGTAGGGTTTTGCAAAAGGAGGAGATGCGGATGGACAGGTGTCATCAAATCAGGTTGGCACTGCAGATCTGAATGGCCATTATCAGTCTGACAATCCCTCACGTGCCCCAAGTCACGTGCGAGATTGTTGAGAGCCCACTGATCCGACCATTGAATTAGTTCGAGATGCGGATCCTCGTCTGATTTATCAGGTAATTGCTCACCAGCTGTAACAGGAGCCTGAGCCTCAGTATGCACATCGTGACCTAGGTGTCTCGAATCCGACCGTTGTTGTACTTCACTCTGATCCAAGATGCCCGTTGCCGGTACTATGTTGAGGTCAGGGCATGCCATAGAGCCACCGCCTTTCTGGAGCGAAGACCGCCGACCGGTAGGTCGGGAACGGCTACGTCCCCGGTGCGGCAAGGCCAACCTAGTTGGTCGAGGATCAATCGACCTTGACTGCAACCAAGGACCATAAAGGAGAACCGCCTTCTGCTGGCCAGCCTCGCGTTGTGGACATTGTTCCATGCGATGGCCTGCAAGACCACATCGAAAGCAAAGAAGAGATATGTTTTCATACCGGACAAGCTGGAAATACTTACCACCACCTGGGGTCTTTACCCAAATCCCCTGCTTGAGTGGTCGGCCGAGATCGACTTCTACACAGACTCTGGCGAAACGTTCATGATCTCTGATGTGCGTACGCTCATCCAGCTTCAATGGGGTACCAAACTGACTGGCAATGCGTAGGATGACGACCGGCGAATCCAATTCAAAGGCTAGCTCAGGAATGTGGATCCAAACTGGCACCACAGACAGGCTTTCCACGCTTGGCCTGAAGAACGGACGAAGCACTGCAACGCATAAGATGCCCCCACGGTAACTCCACGGACCACCAGTGAGCACATATGAACGCTCCTCCATATCTGCAAAGTGAAAAATAAAATAAAAATTGCCCATATCAGTTATTTCTAGGGCCTGCTTGAGGTTCCACAACCCTAGTAGCTCATCCCGCAGTGAGTTCAAGGATACATTTCCACCATATATGCGACCAATGAGACAACACTCTCTTTCAGCAACTTTGGAGCCTATTGCGTCTGCAGGGATCTCAATCTCATCCGAGATCGATGCTTGGAGCTCACAAAGTTGGTGGGGAGACGTCATAGGCATGACAGGGCGTCTTCGACTTCTGACGACATTTGCCCAGGAGGGGCGGGACTCGTTCCTATGCAAGGATGCAGGCTTACTCGCGTTGGTGCTGGTAGCATTGTCAAGGTTAATGGAGTTGTCCGGTGGAGGAAGAGGAGGAGGTGGGGAAAGGGGGGTGGAGGAGGAGGAGGGGTCAGGGGGCCTCATGACTTCAATCGCCCACAGTTCCAGTGGAAACCAGCTGCTACCCACACGACATCTCTTTACAATAACTCCATCTTTCTCGTCTTCCTTGTTATATGCTTGATTAGTGTTCTCATTTATGTTGATAACATGGATCTAGGGGATGTTTCTCAGATCTAGATTGGCAACATTGTTCAATGTCAAACGCATGGGTAGTTGTATATGTATGAAGACGCTAGTGACATTTCAAGTGGAAGATGTATGCGTGGAGAGAGGCGGGATTTGGGACTTTGAGTCCACCATGCATGAACTCTCCATTGTCACAGTGGCAAAAAAAAAAGGGTATCCCATGCATGAACATTGTTTTCTGTGTTGGGCCTTTGTGTATGGTGTTTCGATGAGAAGCATGTGGTTTATCTGGTATGCATGATCCTATCACAGGATATCTTTCTTGTGCTTCGGAACAATTTGTTACGTGGACGTGAAAGTACACAGAGGAATGTGCTGTGCATGCTTTGGAGGAGGGATATCACGGGAACTCCACCGGCACTTAAAATTCATATGTGTGAGATCTCAAAATAGACAAGTTAGTGTATGCATGGGCTTCGTCATCTTGAGCTCGACTTCATCATCACTCTACACAAAGCCCACGTTGATTCGTGCATATAATCGGCTTATGCATGTGTCTTAACTTTCAATATATAAGCAATGTGAGAAAGAAATCGTACTAATCTTTGTGGGGTCATGGATAACACATTAAAACAATAAACATAGTTAGGAATTTGAGATCTATACAATTAAGAGGTCGAGCATGGATAACTGCAAAAATTAGAGGTTGACAACTGGACGTCCTGCACAACTAAACAAAGACCTTGTGCATCTAGCTACTATTAGATGCTCAGCTGGTCCATTAGGGGAGTTGTTGGCTCGGTGAGGTTCTCATCAGAAAAGTAAATAGGATTTACAAGTTTCCTTATGTCCTGTTCCGAAATCTAGCTAGTTTTCCACCACCACATATTTCTTGTTTTCACCGAAAGAAAAAGCATGTAGTGAGAAGTAGGTGATAGAGATGGTCCTCGTTCCATATTCAATTTATTTATTTTTATGAATTAGGTGATAAACCTCATTTATAATTTACAAAAGAATTCATGTATTATTCTGTATCCAAGTTCTAGGACTTGTAGGACAAATGTGATTCAAACTAAGTTTGCAGCGACTTTCTCTTGTTTACGAGTGCCAAAATTGGTTTAAATTAATCTTGGTTCGAGTTAATAGAATTGGAGACACTTCAAGGTAACACATTAACGCTGTAGAATTATCGAATGATAAATACTTCAAGGTCATCAACGATAAAGAATCATGTCAATGAGTTGAGTTTTGGCACAAAAATGTATCATCTTGCTCATGTAAAGTTAACCCAGCAAGATAAGCACAGACGAACACACTGTCGCACACATCAAAAAGAAAGAAAAAAAAGCTAGGTGAATACTGCACCAGTCAAGATGAACCACGCTGCAGATCAGGTTTCTCTTTACATACGGTAATGTTTACAGAGGCTAAGCTTTATTCTCAAAGCACCATACATACACTGCAAACCAAAAGCACCAACACATAAAGCACACCAAGTTCGCACGCATAAACAAACGATACATGAGATCATTGTACATTACGGAGAGATATTACAAAGATTAGCACAGTTGGTTATTTGCAATTCCAGGTCAACGCGTTGGAGTTAAAACTGGAACAGCTTCGAGGATCTTATTGGGTTCTGCTGGAGACAGACTGTCGTAGTAGTCAACTAGTACTTTCCACCCGCCAGGGCACATAAAGCCATCTGGTGGATTTTCTCTGTTCTGGGCCAGAGTCCGCATCTATTTTGCAGCAAGCATGGAAATGAAATCAACAACATTTCTAGAATTTTTATCAACCAACTTTTTCTGTCTCAAGAATAAGCTCAGGTTGGCATAATATAGTACCTTTGTTCCAGAAATGAAGAGGAAATCCTGAGGTCTCGATGGATCGAAGAAAGCCATTTTCTTCTGCATTTTATCATAAGCAGCAACCTAGCTCATTCGAAAATATTATAAAATATGCATCAATGTCTCATATAAGCAATATTGCAGAGACAAGAGAAAAGGACTGCCAAACAACTAAAGGTTTGATCTGGCAATGATAAGGAAAGAAGAAAATTTGTTGGAAAGTGAAAGATCTTGCAAGCTAAACTGTCAGAATCCTGGTGAATAAAAATATGAAAATTGAGTGATAAATACTTGAACCCTAGAAACCTTCATTGAACAACATAATTTTCATTACTATGATTTCTCCTCTTTCTTAAGAGGAAGCAATAGAAAACAACTCTGATCTGTGGGCTTACCTATAGGATCTCCAAAACAATTATGAATAAGAAAAAAATGAATGATAATGAAGTTCATCAGATGACATATTCAAGCCAATCATATCCCTCACAGCATGGTTTCACAATAAGATACAGTTTTGTGACCCTAATATGCACAATTATGTTGAATTTTTCAATTCTTTTTTAGGGAAATTTTCAATTCGTCAAGCTCTAAGGATAAAAGAAATACCTTGAATGGTAAGATGTTAAGCTTCTCAAGTCCTGGGGCCATACTTAGAACCTTCTTTCCATGATCAGCATCATAAAGATCCCTTTTCTCAATAGGGTGACTCATACCAGCAGGATCTCGACCCACAATATAGAAGTCAGCACCGGCATTTATACGAGCTTTTGCATGCCACTGCACTTCAGTTGGTCCAGCATAATGCATGGGTGATGGAAATATTGCAACAACTGTTGTCTCTGGGTCAAGGACACCATCCTCAAGAACCTGTCAAGGACACCATCATCATGAATTTCATGTTGGATAAATAAACACTGAATGATGTACAGACAATAGCAATATGAAATCACTGGAACATCATTTTACTACAAAAATTTTACTACAAAAAAACTAACAGAATGGACGTCATCAAAAGAGGTCAGGAAATCAAGAGTTGCTTATCATTACCTTCTCATGTTGTTTCATTCTCCAACTAAGAGGCACGTCATCCGCTTTTGTATATCCTCCCAAGGGATGAAGTAAAAGAATTGGGTTTTTGTAACCCATTTCTAGGAGGCGTCTCCTTGTGTCAGTCATCAGTAAAGCATGACCATTATGAACAGGATTACGAAGCTGAAACGCAAATACAGCATCAGCATTGCGCCTTGAAAATTCCTCACGGAGTTCGAAAGGTGAGAGTCGATACTGGTCAAGGCCATCATTGTACTTGATTGGTTCTATGACCTCGAGATCTCCACCAATTAACCAGTTTCCAGCATTGATAACAGTTTCCTCAACATATGGTAACCCAGGAGCAGTTGTACCCCATGTCCTTGCAATTCGTTCTTCTTTATTGTGTTTATAGATTTCTATGCTGCATGGATATATAAATAGTTTTACAATGAGATCTCTTAAGAGGTTCAGCTGTGATTTAAAGCTGGTGTCAAGAGTAGGACATATTGAAGCATGAGGGCACTGGAAACGATCCATTTTACTATGAAAACAAACATGCAAACAGTGGTTGACAATTGTGTGTAACTGTTTATCATTAATAATTAGGGAAGATCAGTACAAGAAAACATATCATGGATCCACCAGAGAATAGGGAAAAAATGATGTACAACATTGAGAAACAAATGAATGAAATTTAGAAATATGATCCAACATTTGTTAATATCTAGTAAATAAATTTTTGAGAAGTATCTAGTAAATAAATTGGCACCACATAAGCCTCAGTTTCAGGATGTTATCGCATCAACATCTCATATGAAAAATCTTCAAGCATGACTTTGTTAAGTCATTGGAAAGAAGAAAATTGAGATATATATATATATATATATATATATATATATATATATATATATATATATATATATGTATATATACAGAGAGAGAGAGAGAGAGAGAGATCTTTGGGTTCAACTTATCAAAAGAATATGCCAACAAAGGTTGATTGGTAATATTATCATGCATTATTATTTTTCATAAGGTCCATTATCTTTTACTAGAAAGATAGCATGTTGTTAATGATAGTTTAAAAAATCTTCATTAACTGAAAATACAGAATAATTTAGTAGCTAGAAAATAAGTAGCAGCAATGGCAGATATTGAAACAGCAACAAACTAATACTTCCAGAACTCGAAAGAAAAAATCATCCTATGTCAACATTATAGTCGAGCCAAATAATGCACAAAACTCTGATCCACTTGTTATGCATGTGATGTTCATATTGTAGGAAAACACATAGTGGATAAATTGAGATACCAGGATATAAATGAAAAAGGAAAGTTTAGGATAATATGTATAAGTGTCATTATCATTGGAAGCATAGTTTAACTAAGAAATGTTCTTGAAGTTAACCGGCAAGATGACATCTTGATGCACGATAGCTTCACAAGAACAACAAATATGACTAAAATATGACTGAAATCTAGATTCAGGTCTATTATTTCTGCTCACTGTAGAAATTCAGCTTGCTTATAGTTTTTGTTTCCTTGCTACAAGAAGAAATAAAAAGCAACGCTCTAATTGAAATTGGACAGAAGCTATTCAGAAAAACTTTTTGAGCTTCTTCGCATAACTTTGAGTCATCTTAAATTGTCGTAAGTGGCAACCCAGATTCCAATATTTTTTTGAGAAGATTATTACAAAGAACTATTGGATGAAGAAAAGTGAGATATGAATTTCAGAACTTAGCCTAATGACAAGAGCTTCATGTAGGATTCCTTTAAGAGAGTAAGATATCCCAATAAGGAGTTCAATCCAAGGAAGTGCAAGTGTGCAACCCTATTTGCTCAATATAGCTATCATTCACTTGGGGAATTGCTTGCCTATCATAGATCTTTCCATTTCCAAGAAAAGGTCTTGGCTCTCTTATATAATATAACAATATAAACTATTGTCCTAGTGAACATTGATGTATCCTGTAGTAAACATCAAACAGGACCCCGTAGTGATGGTCACCAAGCCATCAATGGCAGTAAATTTTTTTGAGTGTTCAAATTACTATTATCTCAATTACAAGTGATACTTAGGCCACAAAACAGTCAAAGATACAAGGTATCAGCCTTAAACATTAATGTTCTTTTAGTTCAGGATATGATCACATGACTTTTCCTGTTTCATACTATGAAGGAGTACAACACAAATAGGCAAGCAAATACACTCTTTTGGGTCGATGGACCACACACAAATTGAAAACATATTCTCACCCCTCATGTGAAGGCCCAACATCGTATAGGTTAATAAATTCTAAAGTAAAAGAAATATAAAATAGGCGACAACCTAAAAAATTGGAAAAAAATACATTTCATTTACCATAAAAGCCTTTATAAGTGCAAGCATCTAAAACTTTGAATGGTGAACCCATTATGAATGACTTCAGAAATGATGTTCAAACAAAATGTTTAGATTCCAACTTATCCAGCTATCATGGGCTTGAACTCAGAAGTTATAACTCTGCACCAGATAGTCTCACCATGACGTATGTTTTTGTCCCAGTACATGCTTAAGTCACTTCAAATAATCCAAGGCGACATTGTCAATAGCATTCAGCTTTTAACTAAGTGCAAAGCATAATTTCCAGAATTAGACAGCTAATTTCAAAATGTCACTAAGCACATATTGTATCATGGATCAGTAATCTACCAATTAGATCAGTAAACATATCAAAGTAAATAAAACAAAAAAAGGATGTGTGTTATTTGCATTCCACTTGTTCAGAATTCGAGAGGAGAATTAAAAGGGGGCAACTTGTTAACCATCCGTTGTCCCTCTCAAAAAAGTTAAAAGGGGCCAAGAAAAAGGATGCTCACTCGCTTAGCACAGCGATGGGCCTGTCTGCGGCGTCCACGAGCGCCACGCGGCGCCGGTCCCCGATGGCGCTCTTCTGCGCGTCGTCGATCGCGAGCACGATCGGCACCGACATGTTGACCGCCGACCCGTCCGCGAGACGGAGGCAGTTGAAATGAAGCGTTTGGAGGAACTCATCTTCGCGCATGAACCCGCGGAGGGGGCTCGCCCACCCTTCGCTGAGCACGTGCACCCACTCGAGGTCGATCCTCGAGAGCTTGATCCGGGGGCACGACCCCGCCGCCGCCTCCCTCCGCAGCGCCTCCCTCGCCGGCCCGGCCGGCGCCACCAGGTCCACCAGGCTGCCGCCGTCGGGCTCGATGAGGGCGCACGAGATCCCGCCGCGGATGCGACGGCCTGAGCTCCATCCCTTCGCAATGGAGGCGGGGGCGGGTGAAGCGGCGCCCGGGAAGCGCACGCGAGACGGGAGGCGAGCCTTGAGGGAATCGGAAAGCGGAAGGGATTGGAGCGAGGTCGGGGATTTGGAAAAGAAAATGGTGGAGGCCATGGATGCCATTGGGGAGAGAGAGAAAGCGCAAAACCCCACCTTTGATCGGTTCCTCCACCTGGTTTCAACTCTTCTTCATGCGTAGCACTCTCCAAACGCCAAACATTCGAATGGAGTCGTCGCCAAATGAGCAGCTTTTAGCTGGTTTATATAGTTTTTAACATGAAGGTGTAAAGGACGTATGTGCTCGGGATATTGGTCGGATTCAATGTCCACCATTAAAGGATTCTGTTTTGTTCGCATCCATGTTTCTTTTTATTTTTTATTTGGGTTGCCTCTTTTTTCTTTAAAAAAAATCTTTTTATCATGCAACAACTTTTTTTCCCATATAATAAAGTTTCAAAATAGAGAAAACGACACACCAAACATATCAGCGTGTCAAGACGCCATCATGATCATCTAACTATTCATCTGTATAATTTTGTGCAATTGGACTAATCTGAATCTTGTAAATTAAATACTTGAATCTAATAGTGATGTGCGACCATCTACCATAAAATGAATTGATAATGTTGTTAATTTTAGTATTTAGAAACTAAACAAATTTCCATTTTTTTTTTTCTTTTCATTTAAAAATTTCCCCATAGAATGTGTTTTTCCGTTATAGGTGAGTTTTTCGGCAAGTTTATGTTGTTAAATTTGAATCATGAAGTTAATGCTGATAACTAATTCTTTTTTTTCTAGGGTGCAAACACCATTTGATCAAATAAAATATGATTGGCACAGTTGAATGCTAATAGCTTTAATCTCTCATTCCTAAAGTCGCCACTATGATCAGTGTATATCTTTTCACTCGAGCTCGAACATTCAATTAATTGAGTGTTAATAGTCTCAGACATCAATGAATTCTTGACCATGATCGAAAAAATAAATATGGGCTCATTTCGCCTTTTGTTGAGCATGCAAAGTTAATTTATATTTATTGAAAGAAAATTTATACTAAATGCTTTCAAACTTTAAAATTTGTTCAGCAATATCCTTCAACTTCACTTTGTAACGTCAATACCCTTCATCTTTTAATTCATTTCACCCGATGTCATCTTTTTCGAATAAATGATCTTCCGATTTTTTATCCACGTGATCATTTTCTCTTTCCTCCACACAAATAGTCGTTCGATGTCGAAAGACATTTGATATAATTTTTCCATTTATTGGATAATGTCATTTTTTTTCCTTTTTTTATTGTTGTTGTCTTCTTGATGTGCCTTTAATTTTTGGGTATCGCGGGAAGTAAAGCATTAGTGGAATGTTGATGCATGCTTATCTGCTTTTGAGATTGGATTTATGGTCTCATTATTTTTAATTTTTTATGTGTTATCATTTGGGCTCGATTGGATTTGCTTTGTCTGATAATGTGGATTGTGGACACGGCCACAACCGCCATCGACTTAGTCGCACGAGTGGGGTCAGCTGTTGGTGGTCTCCGTGGCTCGATTCCCGCTCATGATTGGTCCAAGTAGCCTTGTGACGGGACCCGCGCCACTCTTTGGCTGCGTCGTGTCTGCTCCCACGAATGGCAAGTAGACACGTCGGAAGGTGGACGGCATTTGATTTTGTTGGCCATGACACTATTTTAGTATTATTTATCTCGGGGGGATAAACTACTCAAATCAAGCTTATCTTAACTAATAAATATCGTACTATAATTTCGTTTCAATAATGCAGAAGATATTGCTGTAGAATCCGATCAAGGATGACGATTTTTAATCTTAGTCAAAATGCATATGTAACAGGATTTTCGTCCATTATTGGATACAAAATATGAAATTTTTTTTTATTCTTTATTTATACTCAAACGATCTACTGTAATCAGGAACAATATTTTCATTAAAATGATAGTTTATCTAATTTGAGGATAATTAAAATCGAGAGAGACAAGCATTACTTTATATTCACAGTGTTGATAATGCCTTGAATCTAAAATTAGTTGTATTCATACAGGGATCTCGTTGCCCGATCAAAAAGCCTGTGAGAGGTTAAAGGGGATTCAGAGGATTTCCTCAAGGGGCGGAGCCTTCTGGATGAAAATTTCATAGGATATTTTATATGTGATTCATAATTTATTTATTTTTTATCACGAAATAAGTGTTCTATTTTGAAGGATTAATTCAGAGTTCCAATCGGAGTGTCTATATAAACTTTTTAGGAGTCCAAAAAAAAAATCTTAACTTGTAATTTTCTTATGTTTCTTTCATCTAATAAAATCTTGTTTCACCTTAAATTTTAATCGTGTAGAAATCCTATCACAAAGTTTTCATAAGATATAACTTATGTGAGATTTAATGCATCATGCACTTTTTTAATGTACTTATTCACATGAAATATGAGTCCTCTCATGACATTGGGGTAATGTAGGGATCATAGAATACGTACGGTGCATTAAAAAAAAATTAGATGCACATGTTTTAATATGTAACGATTCAATGTTCGTGATCATAATATCGACCAGTTGAATTAAATATAATGATACATTAATGAAAAGATAAAATAATACAAAAGGATGATAAAATAAAGTCATATGCATTAAATTAATAGGATAATTTCAAGTACAACACCAAAGAATTCAAAATTAGCACTTTATTACAACTTGAAGTCCAATATAAAAGACATCACATAAAATATAAAATATGACATATCCATGTGCTACAGCTACCGATGCATCGTCAGGTCACTCCACCCTAAGGTTTCAAAGGAAACTGTGTGAAAAATATAACAATGACCGTTTATCTTATATAAATAATATAAGAATAAAAAATAATTAACCTCCATTAATCAAATATGAATTTGAGAATTCTAATATCTATTTTTTTATCTTATTTATTCATGGCTAAGAAATATTGGCTAAGAAATCGTTTCACTGCCATTTATGGAAGTGCCAATCAGGACTGCAACAAAATCTTTGTTTAGGAATGTAAGAAAAATAAATAAATAAACCTAAAAAATAGAATATAAAGTTTTAAAAAAATTTAGATTAAAGGGATAATTAGAAACTATATTTTAAAATATATATTAATATTCTATTTTAAATACTTATAGTATATATCAATTTACTCACTAAACATAATATTTACCCCATATATATATAATCGATATAAATAATAATTAGTACTATAACAATACATCATATATGAATGGCGTTAATTTACGAAACAAAACACCTCTTGATATTATCAATCTTTTCTAACAAATTTTGAATGTAAAAAAAATATAGGGCTCAAGAAAATCATTCGAAAAAAAATGATACTTTTTTAATTTAAAAACACAACTGAAAAATATAATGATTTTTTAAAAGGAAAAAATCCACCGAACTCGCATCACTACAACTCATCTCTTTGTTTGCATTAATTCTATGCCCTTGGAAATTATGCTTGTGTTCAAATAAATAAAAATAAAACAATTAATAAAAATAGAAATATGGAACAATAATAAAATTAATAAGAGATTAAGTTGGATGCAACAACCATGCGATCTAGACCGTTAGATCGCGCTCTAACTCGATGGACGATTGAGATCAGGTCGCTGCTGAACCCTTTTTTTTCCCTGTTTTCTCCCGGTTCGGTCTGCTGCCCCCAAAACCCTTTTCCTCCGACTATGTTTTCCCCCTACCCCTTGACCGACGAGCTGCCACCACCCTTCCTCCCTTGCAGCCATCTCATACTGATCTGCCCTCCTTTTCACTTCGACGATCTGTCGCCCTTCTCCCTCTTCCGCTGCGTTCTGATGTCGCCACCACTGCTACGAACTGCTGCGCCGCCGCAACCACTCGCGATCACCCCCATCACGAACCCGACGAACCCCCCCCCCCCCCCCCCTCCGACGATCGAACCCCACTTACGATCTGCTGCTCGGCCGCCGCCGCTACGATTTTTTGATGCCGCCGCTGCGATTTTCCGCCGCCGCGATTTGCTACTGCCACCACCGCGATCTGTTGCTGCCACCGCCGCCGTCGCGATATGCCGCCGCCATGATTTGTTGCCGCTGCCGTCGCGATCTGACACCGCCGTGATCTGTTGACGCTGCCGCCGCCGTGATTGGTTGCCGCGATATGGTGTCGCCATCGCTGCCACCGTGTTCGGTTGCGCGATGTGGTGCTGCCGTCGCCGCAATCTGATGCCGCCGTCGCGATCTAGCCGCCGCTGTCGCCGCCACCTTGATCTGCTGACGCACATCCAGGCATGACCTCAGACGCGACTCCTTCGTGAGCTACTGTTGCTGCGCGACTCTGGTGACCCCAGGCGCTGCGGCTGCCTTCACCTCGCAACTTGTTGCAAGCTGCTGCTGCAGGCGAACTCCTGTGACGAAGTGACTCTGGTGGATGATGAAGTGATTCCGGTGGCTGACATTAGATTCAATTCAATGTTTTCATTTCAATGTTGTTTACAATGACTGGCATTAGGTTCAATGTTTTCATTTGGAAACTACAAACATTAGATTCAATGTTTCATTTTGAACTGCAAACATTGCAATGATGAGTTGTCATTTGTAAAATTGTAATCTGACTTATCAGAATGTTGTAGTTGAAAATATTTTATATTTTCAATTAATACTTGAGATGTGCTGTGAATGCTCTCATTTTTGTGTACCACCATGGCATCAACAGAACACAATGTTAAGTGCAATAAATAGAACTGTAAACGTCCATAGCAAAAGCTAGTAGAGATACCACTTCCACAAAGATGCATTCTCTTATTCAAAAGTATCTTAAAATGGTTCCTCCTGCTTCCGCTTTAAACTCCTTGCACAAAATTTCGTTTGAGATGAAACTTTGAATTTCTGATATGGTTATAACTCAAAAAGCTAATCTGAGAAGCAACTCATGTACATTTCGTTTTGAGTTATGAAGTAGATTACTCAAGCATAATATACAAATAATCTCACCATGAAAATCAAATGCAAAATTAATCCTGCACCATATTCTTATGGTTGAATTGCCCATAGAGCAACAAACAAGCTCTCATAGCCAGATTAGGCCATCCCATTTGTACACAAGATCCCATTTTTTTACACCATGAGACAAAATAAACAAGATCAAACGTGGTCTAAATTTAATGGCAGCCACATATATATGCACTCGCTGGTGTCGCGTGGGAGCAGTAGTAGCGCCGCAGGTCGTCAGAGTTGCGTGGGAGCAACAACACCGGAGGTTGCCCGAGTCGTGCAAGAAAAGGAGCAACAACAGCGCGGGAGTCACGCAAGTAATGGAGCAGTAGCGCCGGAGTTCAAGAGGGAGTGAGAGGGAGTAGCAGCGGCGCCAGAGTTCGAGAGGGAGCAATTGCGCTGAAGTTCGAGAGAAAGCAGCAACAGCATCGGAGGTCGCCGGAGATGCGCATGCGAGGGAGTAGCACCAGAGTTCGAGAGGGAGCGGCGGCGGCGCCGGAGGTCGGAGGAGCAGCAGCAATTCGCAAGGGGGTCGTTGGAGGTGCGAGGGATCATCAACGGCACCTTCGTTCCAGCGGCAGCGGCAGCGGCATCGGAGGTCGCCGGAGTCGCACAAGAGCAGCAACAGCTCGTGCATGTGTGTGGGTGGGGGCAGGGGCAGGGCGGGGGTGGGGGAGGTGGAAGATCGTAGCAGCGGCATCGTCGTTCGAGAGGGAGATCATCGCAGGAGCAGCAGCGGCGCCAGAGAGCTTTCGCTCGAGCGGGAATTTGATTTTGGGGATAGATGACTTGGGGCAAGGGATTTTAGGGGGATGGGGAGGTAGGACGAACCGGCAAAAAAATTAAAATGTCCGGTTCAAGAGCGCCTCCATCTCAGCCATTCATCAATAAAGAGGGCAATCCAAAGGTTGAGATTAAACGGTTGCAACTTACAACCGATTTTTTTGGTTGCACCTTATTTAATCTCAATGAATAATATTACATCAGCTCCTAATGGACTAGTCAAATTACGGCCCAAGAATATAAAGATTTGAGATTGAAAATGAACTTATAAGGCCTCTGAAAAAAGTTGCCCCTATAAGGCCTACAAAGGGGACTTCAAGGTCCAACTTATATCTGGGCCGTCTAGCATTCGAATGCATGATACTTTATTTCTTTTGTTCACGAGTCTTTCTGTTGCTTCACTTTTTTTATGTGAATCATAAGCTTCTCATGTTCAATAAAGAATCAGATGCAAATAATAAAAACTAATTCTTAAAATATAAAGAACGTGTTGTTTTTTCCATATAAAATACACTTATAACTAAAGAAAATTGTAAAGGAAAAAAATGATCAAATTATACTACCCAAGAAACACATTTGGACCACTTCTATGAAAAAGAATAGGACAAATGAAGTATCTCTAATGTTGCAATTCAAAATTTCTCTCTCCATTGTTAAGCATTTTCGTGCAAATATAAGTTTGAAGAAACATATGAAATCTCATAATTTTCTGCATATTTCATGTGCACATTGTAACGAAGAACACAAAAGGATCTCTCCCTCTGATCCCAGCATGCCCCCATCCGGTGTCAATGGATGCTACTACAGATTCCTTATCGGCAGCACCACTGCCTTGCCCATCTAGAATAATATGGTAGATTCTACTAATTAGTATTTTTTTGTCTAAATATCGTTATTTATCTTCTTTTATTTTTAGGTTATTTAGATTATATAAGTTATTATTATTTTTTATTTTTTAAAAAAATTAAGTATGTAAAATGCCTATAAATAAGCATAAATTGCTCTTTCGTTATTATTAAATTC
The DNA here is from genome assembly GCA_030549335.1 of Pontederia crassipes. NCBI lineage: Eukaryota > Viridiplantae > Streptophyta > Magnoliopsida > Commelinales > Pontederiaceae > Pontederia > Pontederia crassipes. The sequence continues at coordinate 28,190,975 of CM060183.1, read as the reverse complement.
AATTGACACTCAATTATTTTATGAATGAGTGTTATTTTCTTTCTTGGTAAATTTTGAGTATCGGTGAATTTTGAGCCTTGACAGATTTTGTATTTATCAAGATGGTACTTTAAATCGTCAACATCTTTCATGCTTCGAAAAGTTATAATTTTCTCCACTTTAAAATCCGGCTGTGTCACTTTGACCTCCTCACATGCTCACTCAAGTGCATCCTCCTCCATTGTGTTTAGAGGTGCACTTTAGAGCGTTCCTGAAATTTGGTACATTCTAAAGATACGCATTTGATGACGTTTCTATCATGTTATATTATTTGAGTACAAAGAAAGAAAGAAAAAAAAAGTAAGCATTAATGCTGTGTGCATATTAATTATGTTTTATATGATGCAGAAATAATATTGGTCATATAGGCTGGGTTCTGACTAAGATATATATAATATATATATCGCTCAATTTGCCTTTGTTATATCTTGATCTAAATCTATGCGATTGAACTATCTCAGTGACTGCACAGGAGAAAATGCAGTAGAGTGATACTTATTAACATGCACATAATGGTGCAAATTGCTATCGTCTCGAAAAAAAAATACAAATATCTATGTCGTCTTATTTTAATCATGCAAAGCTTCCTCCACTGAAACTTTGAACCAAGGTTGTAAGACCCGGACCGGACGTCGACCCGGATAGGTCTCCGGGTCAGGCTAGACCGATCGAACCGATTAACCCGGACGGTCAAATCGAATATTAATAAAATAATATAAAAAGATAAACTATAATACTTATATATTCTTATCAATAATTAATATATTTCTATATCAAAGTACATATGGTTAAATCATTTTAATTAAAGTTAAGAAATCAAATGTGACATATTTAACTATTGATATGAGTTTTATGTGATTTTAATGTATTCAATTATAATTTACAAATTCATATTTCTCAATTTCAACTATTAATATTTACTTAGACTAGAAAGATTATTGTAGTTTCTATTTTTTAATTTAATTAGGTAACTAATTTTTTCATATTTAATATTTGACATTTAAAAATATTATAAATTTTCTTATTAAAAAAATAATTTGATAAATGAGTGATGATAACTATTGTATAATATAAAATAACTTAATATTCAAATTAATAAACATAGCATAGTGGAATGTACACATTAAGTTGTTTAAGAGGTCATGAGTTCAAAACTTAGTGGGCTCACATTTTTCCAATTTTTTCTAATATTTGAACCGGCCGGTTGCCCTAAAACCGACGGTTCAGCGGTTTTATCCGGTTTTGACCGATTTTGACCGGTTCAAAATGGTTCAAATGTCAGTCCGGTTTTAGGATCGAACCAAACCTGTCTCAAGTGGCGTTCGACGGTTGGACCGGTCGGACCGGCCGGTCCGGTCCGGTCCAAATAACCATGCTTTGAACCACGTTAAAAGATTTAATTACTCGTGTTCATGACGAGCCATTTCGTACAAGAAAATTGGTACGAGGTATCAACAATTGCATATCTCCTTATATATACAATTGCATATTTTCTACAAGCTATATTGTTACACATCTTTTGAGTGTTGGTGATCATTTTGCTTCCATTTTCCTTATCGGGTGCACCTCATCCTCATCATATATAATTGGAGTGAACTTTATCTAAATCGATGAAACGAAGTGATCACATGGATTTTTACAAGTTCCTCTCGATCAGGAGGAGCTTTTGTGATTTCCAAAAGGAAAGATGCACCATTTTGATGTCAACGTAAAGGGAGCCATGGCTTGATCATGCCCGTTTGGGGCATTCTTAAGAACGAATCACACAACGCCTCACATCCATTAGGGCGAAAACAATATTCATGCACGAGTCCACTGAGCAATTGATGTCTTCACAGTTTCGAGAAATTTCTACGGGTTTATATAAAATTTTGTACCAGAAAGTTTTGTCATTTTGGAACGTGAAGGCAAATTGAAGAAAGACATAATATTATGTGCATCGACATGCATGCAGACTACCACTCCTGAGTGCTTGCATTGAGAGAGAGGTGAAAAATTCTCAAATGGAACATGTGGTGCATTAAGTCTATCTAGCTAGTTTTATTCCCACCATAAAGTTTTAATTTACTATCTATATACCTGCAGGCCATGAATCACTATAATAAAGATAATAATAAAAAAAGAACTCTATTGCTTTAATAATTAAAAGGATTCTACTGCTAGAGATCATGTAACGTATGTAACGACATGCTAATATAAGAATCCATGACAGCATGCCGAGAGCTAGAAAACAGACGAACACTGAGTGGTGTGCGGTGGACCAGAAACTTTCTGTAATTATCAATATCTCCTGCACATGTCCGAAATGTTTTTCTCAATACTCAAAAGCTTCAAAACGGTCACCAAAATGGAGCTTTTACATAGAAATTATCCATAAGTTAGCTTTCAGAGAACAAGAAAGAGAAAAGGATAAATGAGAGTTAATCAAAATGCAGAAATCAATGCAATCACCGTTAGTTTTCCAAGCCTAATTAGGTATGTGTTGATCATTAAAAGCTTAGACGACACTACAATCTGTATATATTTTGAAAGCTATAGAGTATAGACGTTTTGGCACATGGAGGTTGGGGATGCGAATCGATCGACTTTAAGAAGACCACAATTAAGTAATTAACCTCATATACCAAATTGTCTATTAATCAATTTGGAGGAACGGGTTCCAAAGACCATTTTTAAACAGGGAAATAAAAAAAATTACACTCAATTGTGTAGCATTTCCATGCAACGAGTTATTTTCTATTACCAAGATGTGCATGCCACAAATGTGCACTCGACAGTGGAAAAGTAAACATATGAGAACACTTCCGGCCATCAGACAAGGTGACACATAGAATCCAATAAGTTGAAGAGAGGAGAGATCGACATGACATCCTAACGAATTAATTCAAATGAAAAAAAATTGTAATACAAAAAAAGTGATGACATGGTGTAGGATCGTGGAAAGCTTTCATTCTCATATATAGTCGAAAATTACTCCACGGAGAAATATGAATCCTTCTGTCTTCCTTCTTACTTTCCCTTCTTAATTAATCTTTTATGCAGTTTCTTATATTCATGATCTCCCCTCATACGTACTTCGCACGAACATATTTTTAGAAATATGGAATACATGCACCGAGGCACGCCATTTATGGATGATATAAGAAGATCTAGTTAGCAATTAGTTCATCAGAGGGCAACGGAAACTATATGATCTTGGGAAAAGCTGAGATATAGCAAGTACTAACCGTGTTTTATCTCTTCACAGGCATATCTCCATGGATGACTAGAATATGTAACTACGGTTGCGGTTCTTTTTATGGTGCTCCCATCAGCAGATGAAACTGCCAGATGATCTGATGATAAACTCCTTGCCACACGATGAGTAAAGAGAGCAATGGAGACAACAGCTTTCATGTAGGCAAGGAAGGAGGCGATCGATCTCAGATCATGCTGGCAGCTTCAGCTGCTTTGAGTGCACCGGAGTACTGCTCTCATGAGACTTGCACTCAATGGAACAGTGACAAGGAGAAGGGAGAGGAATTAGCGATTGATATTTCTTGTGCTGGATAAGGAGGGGCTCTCATAGGAAAGGGAGAAATATATACGAGGAGAAAGGGAGGAAGATGAACTTGATTTGTGTTGTTGAGGTTGTGTTGTAACAGACAATATAACAAGGTTAATAGAGAGAGAGAGAGAGACCTTTGGGGACCATTTTGAAAACATTTATATATTTTTGTTTTTTGTTTTCTTTGTGTATAAGATTGCCAAGCACAGGACTGCAGAAGTAGATGTATAGCATCTAACCTAATAAGATCATGTGACCATCTCTCTCTCTCTCTCTCGTTAATGGTTACCTTTCTTTGCAGTTAAAAACTGATGCCCACTGTAGCTGTTGTCGGTGGTTAACTTGTAGTCGTTCAAGGCACAGCCAGAAGAATACTAATAGCAGTCTCCATCACCCCGTTGTTTTGTGTATCTAGCCTTTAAAGCCTAGCTGTATGTATATATATACTTATATATATTTAAGAGCTAGCTGCAGGATGGTTTAGGGGTACTGCTATCAGATGGAGCTTCTGGAAAATGTTATCAACATGAGTACGATGTGGATGTGCCATAAGCTGCACACTTAAACAATTTTTCAGAGGTTCAGATCGCGAAATTTCAACCATCTCTCAATCTCGTCTCTTTCTGAGTTCATGAGTCACCGAAAACTTGTTACAAGTAGAAGGTTACAGTAATGTTTTCCATGTGGATGTGTCCATATATATATCGACATTTCTGAAACCTGTTGGGAGTTTAATCAACATAAAAGTTACATATCCCTACAATTAGTGCTCTAAAGCCTGCTTGCTTTAGAAGTGTTTTTTTACTTCCGCATCTTCTGCATTAATTAGGCCGTGAAAAGTTTAAAGACACATGGATTTCATCATAACGACCATGTTACATACATTCAGGATCCACTTTATCATGAACTTTTGGACTAATCGACTTGCAACTTTGTTGTTAAACGCCAAGAGTAACCAATTGGACAAGGCGTCGTGCTTTTACTTGGGCAAGCATATGCTCTTTAGACAGTAAAATATAATGGATTCATTCACTCGAAAAGGCAGGTAATAATATATAGTTTATCATTTGCTTATAGATAATACCCGAGTGTGATAGCTCATGACATTTGCTCCCACCTGCTTAAGAGTATAGGAGAGTTTAGATAGAGTGATGATCAAGTTCAAGTGATCAGCATGTGATTTAGCGGGAAGCATTATAAGAAATATTAAGCTATGAAGGTGGTTGTCATGCATATAGATGCAGAGGCTAGGATTTTATGTATGTATATGAAATTTACAACTTCATGTAACATATCATATGGAGATTTATTAATCATCTTTTTCAACTTATATACGGCTCATTTCATAATTTGTAGGTTAAAACATTTTCTACGTTGAAATGAAAATTGCAATCCGATTTTTGTTATCACAGATCATAATTTGACGTGAAAATAGTGAAACATTTCTCTTTGAAGACTCCTTTAAAAAGTACGTGCTCGACCAGAACCAGGTAAAGAAGAAAAAAAGAAAGAGGTATTGTTTGAACAAGGGAGAAGGAATTTGTATTTTGCTTTCTAAAGATTGGCACTTTTCTTTTTCTCCTTTTTAAAGTTTACACCTTTAACTGATGCATTAGGTGAGCTTTCTCTTCTTACACCTTTAACTGATGAATTAGGACGAGGTCCTTGTGGTTTTGGTTCTCCTAATTATAAACAATTATTTTAAGTGACTTTTTAGGTGCACGCGAGCACTAGCCAGAATGTCATGGCCAAGGAGAAGAACTAAAATTATACCAAAAGGAGCCAATCAAGACCTGTTTTGATTTAAGGTGTGGGGGTGGTTTCTTGGAAGCCTAGAAAGTTGGCATAATTAATTTTGAAAGAAAATTAATAGAGATATTGAATATTTTTTTTTTATTCTTCTTATTATTTCATTGAGATTGCGTTAGTTACATATCAGTATGAGTTTAATGGACGTCCACCCAATTTTAATGGGGTGGGCGTTCCCCCCTAATTTGTCATCCGTTGGATGGCAGATCGATGGCCGCGTGAAGTGTGCACCAATTCAGGGAGTGGTTCATGTCTGAACCGTCGACCGCCTAGAGGCCATGCCTGTCGCCTGAACTGTTGACTGCCTGACTGCTTAACCACTCCAACCTCCCTCTCCGCTCCATCGTCGTCGCCGTCTACAGGCAATGGCGAAGGGTCGTCGTCAACCCTGGGTTTGTCATTCAAACCTCCTCCTGTCGGCGTCGGTCATGATAGCAAGCACGGTTCAGCGGCGCGGTTGTGATAGCAACAGAAGGCGGGGGAATGAGCGGTGAGCGGCGTCGACACTCGCGGGCAGCACGAGCAAGCAAGGTCAAGGGCAATTGGGCATGGTCGAGACGGATCGACGAGTGGGTGAAGTCAAGGGCGAGAGGCGAGTTCAAGGCGAGATGGAGGAGGGCGGTGATCGTGGGGGGTCTCGACAGCGAGATGGTAGCGATGACAGCGAGATGGCGATGATGGTAGGGGCCGAGCAAGGCGCTGAACCACCGCGCATGCTACTGAACCGAGCGCAAAATCGGCGCTGAACCGCGCTTACAAAGAGTGGGGTGCGCAACCATGGACGGCAAACCAGGGGGAGCGTCCACCCCATTATTAAAACCCCATTAAACCCTATCAGTATATATGTACATTATTTTTGTTTGTCTAATTTTAAGTGTAAGTTTATTGTATCTTTGTTCACACTATATTATTATTTGAACATAATTATTATGCGATCGAATTTAAGATGAAGAAGCAATTTAGGTCACAAAAATTTCATTTTTAATGAAGGGAAGGAGCAGCTTTCTCACCAGTTGGGCCAAAGGGTGGCTTGACGGCCTTAAAGTAAAGATGGGCCTGCATTGTTCCTAAGCCTTTTCTCATTCAGGCCCAATGTCTTGAATGCAAAATCGCGAAGTGAAACGTCAAAGCATTTTTTTTGTCTTTCTAAATAAAATTAAGTTCGAATTATGTACTTCCTTTTATTTTTGCTTGTACCAACTTGAAAAGTCTTTGAGATTTAAGAGGGAGTCAGTCGCTAAATAGCAATTATTTTTGCTAAGATAAATAGCAAATATTTCAAATATATTATGATAAATAAAAGAGAAAGTATAGATAGCATTTCAAAAATGTCTAAAGTTTTTCAATCGAGTCAAGTTTCTAGCTAAATTGGCAGCCGACACAAGGTACCTGAGGAATTAGCTCATGCACCATCTGAACTGAACATTTTTCAGATTTCTCATGGAGGCAAATATTGCATATATATAATTAACATGTCTCACAAAAATACTAAGAAAATATAGCATCATGATTAGGCTTGAGAGCACTGTTTCATTGCCTTAATCAGCAACATACGTCCCATACACATATGAATGCAGCAGATTTGTCTTCAAAATGTTGATGTGGTGCACTGATTATATCCTTGCTGTAAACATGAGGAGCTGAGAATAAAAGTGAGATGCTCGTCAGTGACAATGGTGACACAAAACCAGAAATAAAGACGGCAGTGTACTTACCTCCGGTTCACCTGAACAATTCTGTGGAGACTAATTCATGTACCTAATAGGGAACAAATGAAGCTGTCAAAGCATGACCTAGCTTGGATTTTGTTCACCATCTCTTACCTTGCCCTCTCCATTGCACTGCTCCGAATCCTTGCTCATACTTAAGATCTATGCATGCCAGATGGAGGAGTTCCAGTACTTCTTTTTCTCAGCAAAGTTCCAGTGAACTCACAGCTAGATCATGCTGGCAGCTTCATTCATTCCCTTAGGCACTTCCAAGTCGGAATTCAGAAGGCTTCGAACTGACATCATTGGAAGTGACAAAGGTGGGAAAACAATCGAGAAAGAAGTGGAGCTCTTGAAGTGCGAGGGAGCAAATCAAGGCACCAGAGAGCATAATGTGCAGTTACAGAAGGAGATGGAGTAAATCTTAGAAATTAGGAAACAAAAGCTTAATATCGATAATAAAATTAAGTAGAGTTCCTTATGTAGATATCACTGGACAAAATTGTCACATAAAGTACATAAGTTTAGAACTTTCGCCCAAAAAATAGCTACAAAATGTGGTTTTTTTCTGTATTACAATTATAGCTAGCCAGAAAAATGCTTGAAAGTGAACTTTTTTGAAGACTTTAGAAAACACCTGGATAACTAAAACGAGAGACGTTTATCAAGTTGACAACTTATTGTCATTGCACTAAACATAAGCTGACAGAAAAAAGTCATCAGAAAATTAACAACAGAAGAAGAAAAGGAGAGGAATCCGACTGCATTTAGCTAAACACAAAGAGGTCCTGAGCGAAGAAATGCATATGAACTCTAAAAAAGAAGATCCTGAAGGGACTCCACCAAAATGTTAATTTGGAGCAACACAGTTTTGTGATTTATAGAGGCAGAAGTAGATTGCAGAAATTAATTAGACATTTGAATGCAAGGTAGGTAAGACATAAAGAGGTAGAGAGGTCAGCTCTGGGTGATAGGCGGAAGTAGGGGGTGGCAGGGATGTGAGGAGCTAGAGACGAAGAAATGAAGACTTGGAACGAGAAAGATGGATCGTACCTCATGCGTTTATTGTGTTGAACAGCTAGAGATAGGCCACAGGTCCCAAAGCTTTATAATACAGATATATATATATACATCGAGGATAGAGAAAAAAAGGTAGACTATTTATTTATCATGCAGCAATCTGTGGAATCTTAACCATGCTTGTTTGAGTGTCTAGACATGGCATGCACTCCGTAGCAACATTAGCTGCTGCATAAGCCAACAAGTTGATGATTTAAAACAAAAGAAAGAGATGGTTGTGGCCTCATTGCTCCTCATTTGTCAAATTCCTAGCGGCTGCCGAAGAATCAACGCGCCCATATTTGCTAACGCCTGCAATTGGTGCAGAAGGAAGTGTTGACCAGCCTATAGTCAATGTTGATGAGCCTTAATTGTCGAGTTTCATGTAGTTTACCTTGAGTATTCTTTTCTGTAGAGTTTACTAGATGAGTTCTTTTTTTTATGTAACTTTGGACTTCATCATTTTCAAGAGACTCGAGGCTTTTGAAGTGTTTCCCAACATGTGAATTGATGACATAGAACTATAAAAAAGAAAGCTTTAGTGGCAACTTTGAAGCAAAGGAGCATACCATCTGTGTGGAGGAGCAATTTGTTTTGAAACAAAGAACAGTTCTTTCCACAATAACATTTTTTTTTCTCAAATTACTCGTGTGGTCCGGGTTTATAGCTCTTCAGTACAGAGGGGAAATCTCTTGTCCTCAGAAGAAAAAAACAAAGCACAGTCATTGGAGATATAAAAAATCTCAGTAAGATGATGCCAAAATATCCCCTGAAATAATCGTACCTTGGTGCTGAACTGTATCACACTCTGGTATATATGGTCCCTGAGCATGAATTTAATTCTGCCAGTGCGAGAACGGATGCAGGCACCATAAAAGTTTGTTTTTTTCTCGTTTGTAAAGAAGATCAAAATGATTATTAATCTTCCATAGGAGGTTTCCTTGAGCTCAATGTTGAAAGATGAGAAAAACTTTTAATTCTTCTGATTCTTGAATTGAATTGGATCGATCGTAGACTATTTGTAACCTTTAAATAAAAAAATACAAATTAAAACCCATAAAGAAGTAAGATGCCATATTACAGAGAGAAAAAAAAAATCCAAGCAAGCCTCAGAATCCCAGAAATGCACACATGTGAGGTCGATAGGATGTGGTCCTGTCCAACCCTCAGACTTGAATACATTACACGGAATCAGGCCAATAAGAAACAATGTATCCAGCTGCATCATGCAAGTCTTTCATAATAATACATCATAACATGTTCTCTCTCTTTTTGTTGTGTTTTTTTTTTTTTTTTGGTTACTTGCATATTGTCGAAAGGTTTGCTGGAAAGGGGTGGGGATCCAGGAGAGGATTGACATGTAGCTGCTATCACTGGTCCGATTGCATCGGGGAGGCTTTGGCGCCTTGTATCACGCCTTTTATCCAACTTACAGTGTCGGGAGGGGACAACAAATGCATGCAAGACTTCCTTGTGCAGGAGGGGCGAGTCTCCAATGCAAGTGTTGGATTCCTAGCACATCCCACAAGAAGTAGGCACATGCTTCTATTAAATTCTTGGTACTTAAAAAACACAATGAATAATATGTGGATGCCACAAAGGTAGTAAAAATCTATATCCATAAGGTCTTAAGATGAGATCGGAAATCATAAGATGTTATTTATATATTTAAAGAATTAATATATATATGTATTAATAAATCTATGATGTTTTATATCATAATTAATATTAACTTAACTACTACCCTATTAAAATTTTGGGATTATTTTTATAAATCACCTTTAAACTATCGCGATTTTTCATATCTAATTTCGAACTACGAAATTATTCTTTTTGTCCTTAAACTATCACGATTTTTTTAATTTAATCCTTCCATCGATTTCTATCAATTTTTCTATTGAAAAGGGGAGGGAGCTTTCGCTCTATGTCGTCGAACTTTCCTTCCTCCCTCTGCACACTTTTCTCTCGCTCCGTGTCGAACAATTTTCTCTCGCTCCGTATTGACGAAGGCGATTTATGAAAATAATCCTAAAATTTCATGCAAAAGTATATATACTTACGTAATCATAACTTGATATCAATCAAGATAAAAATGATAATAATACAATTAATATGAAGTACTATTATATAAATAACTTTTAATTTATTATTAAAATTATTTTATAAAAAAATATTTTTAAATTCTGCTATAACTAATTATTTTTCCTTAATTTTATTTCTTAAAAAATAGTAAAAGTTTACGATCTAGACCCTAAGAACATACAAAAAATAAATTCAAGTTTAAGATTCTATGTGAATAGGATCCAGAATGATCTTGAGAACCTTGTGCCACATGCCTGCAACTTGACAGAACCATCCTGCATAAAATCTTACACCATCAATTGATACTAAACAATAATTGTGAAATTTCATATCGTAAGTTAGCACTTCAACTTGAATCAAACTTCACAGTTTTTTTTTTCTGGCCTCTTCTTTTTGTTAACTTTGGAATGATACTAAGGGTGCTGCAGCTATCAGATGAGAAAGATGCTCGAATGCAGAAGCAACATAATGGAAAAAATTAGCTTGCGAATGAAAGGAGGTTATACGGCGTACATAGCAACATTATCAGAAGTCAGAGGTTATACGACGTCCATAATGTTTTACAACGGAACTTGGATTCGGACGGACCCTGGATGAACTTGGGAATGAAATGACAACTGTGTATTGAGCACAGTACAGTTACAGGTATAAATTAGCTTTGTTAATACATTTGAATGGAAAAAATTGAACTTATTCCTAAGCAGTTTCTGGGATCGCTGAAATTAGAAACCGTTACCTGGCGACTGAATTTGTTACATTTTACAAGCAAATAGGAACAGCATACATTTTCTTTGACAGGTTTGAAAGCACAAACATGTATAGGGGACTAAATAAATAGTTTGATTGATTTTAGTCCATATACCACTGGCCCACGGCTGATAACAAGTTACTCTCCGGAACTAGAAGCTACAAAATTTTGCTGGAGGAGGGTATTAGTCACTTCTTTGCATCACAAGTTGTGTTGAGCTTTGGCGAAACAGCACAAAGGCTATCATAGATATGGCTGGCAGAAGGGCGATCAACCGGGTTTCCTCTGGTGCACTTGTAAAAGAGATCTATTAAAAGCCTCAAAATCTCAGTATCAGCATTGTTAAAGCGTCCATGCTCAGAACCACCTAGTGATGCAAGCCTTTCCAGTTCTGGTGTCAGCCTTGGCCGTTGTTTCATCTATAAAATTTGTGTTCATTAGTCCCATAAAAAAGTGCTAATAAATTCAAATGTACAAAGATCAAGAGAGCAAAGATGCATAGTAAATGCAACTAAGAAATGTTACATCTAAAAAAACTGGCACAATAGATAAACATATGGATCTAAGAAGCTTTTGTAATGGTAGCATACACAGCTTATGTTCGTTCCCGATTGGTTTTGGACATGAACAGAGGTATAGAAAGTTGCAATTGATAGTTCGATCATTAGGCCAAAAATCTCAAACAAATTAATCAAAAACCACATGCTAAAAAAGCATACTCCAACTTGATTCCCCATGCCAATTCAATACAATATTAGGCACCACATCATCAGTTTGATCCACACATAGATGACCTTCCTTCACATAATCAGTTGTTTAGTAAAAGTCAAAGATGAGACACAACGTCAGTCATATTCACATAAATCGAATTTCATGGCAACCAAACAGAAAGTTCAAAAATCCTTGGAATTATTAAGTGCATGAATAAATAGCATCAGAAAGATAGATTCCACATAAAAGCCTAAGCATTTTGCTCGAGGCATTCAGATAAAAAATCAGGACTAAACTTACTTGTAGAAGCTCATATATATCATGTTCTGACTGCCCATGGAAAGGTACTTGAAGGGTTAGCAGCTCAAATAGAAGGCAACCATATGACCAAATATCCACCTCCTGCAGCACGAGTATTAGTTGTGAAGAATAATTAGCATTAGTTGGTTGCAATGACGAGCCACACATTTTATGGCAGTTTAAACTGTGACAACATAGGAAATTTCCAGCTGAAAAAAGTACATACACCTCTTTAAAATGAAGAAACACACTACGCAGACACAAGCAACAAGAAACCATGCACAAATCTCATACAACCTGAATCACCACAACAATTGCTTCTGAGACCATGTTGTTACCTCAAAAAAAAAAAAGGACCATGTGGTTATTTTTTTGAGAGCAAAGACCATGTGGTTATTCATAGCACATTCTGCCATTCGTGTCTCTTATTTATAAATATCATTTGAGAATGCAATAATGAACTTCAACACAAGATTATAGTTGCAAAGGACATTGTTACTTAACCTATAGAACAGTAAATGAATGATAGATAACCTATAGAACAGTACATGAATGATAGATAAATCTATTAAGAACAAGAGAAATTTTCTCAATAAAGCTGTTTCTTCTGCAACAATTTCTGATTCAAAAGAAAATGCAGGAGATGCCCTCTCAACATTTCTTACATTAAGAATCCAAAAGTTATATACATATGAGAGAAATTAAATTCTTTCATTTTCTAAGAACTATAGAAAACAGGAAGTTCTTCGAAAAACTTAGAACACTAGCTTGATCCACAATTTGGAATACAGACTCACCAGTCCATAGGGGTTCTTTTGGTGCATAGCCTGTACAACTTCTGGAGCCATCCACCGGGGAGTTCCAACACAAACATCAGGCGGATGTACCCCACGATGAGCTATGCAGCACGTGTGTGTGATACTATGCAAAGGAACTGATCTGTCAAAATCACAAAGCTTGACAATAGGTCTTCCATCACTCCTTTGGGAATCCAGATCGATTAGAACATTCTCACTTTTTATATCCCTGTGAATAATTTGTTTAGAATGCACTTCTTCTAATGCACAGGCAACATCTTTAGCTATAAAGAAAGCCATGTCAACCGGCACATGCTTCTCACCATTTTCTGATAACTTATCTATGTAATCCTGTATGAAAAAAGAGAGGTAAAAGACTACATATAATTGCTTATCCCTTCTCAAAAAAAATATATAATTGCTTATCGAATAATGAAACAGAAATTATTTTCAAGAACTTACCCTTACAGAACCTCCTTTTACATACTCCATGACTATAATAGACTTCAACAATTTATGCCCTTTTATTTTATCTGTTCCTTGAATCCACTTAGTGGAAAGCTGATGACCATAAATATCAACAATGCAGCTATGATTCCTCAAAGCACGCAAGAGTCTTACTTCCCCTAAAAATCTGTATTCGAATTCTCGAGTTTCGATATCCGATGCCACAGAGGTTTCCAAGTTGCGCATCTGCACAAAAGTTCTTAGCTTCGAGGTACATGGAACAAGAAATATTATGAATCAATAGTGCAGCACTGGTGATAAATTATGATACTAACCTTCAAGAAAACATCAACTGATCCAAATCTGGAATGAATGACCGAATTGGATGATTTATGTTCAAATTCTTCATAGGAAGTGGAAGGCCAAATACATCTAGGAATACTGGAATCCTTCTTGGTCAGGAGAGGAGTATTAAGATAGCTAAGAGGAATATACCTGCAATTATTGCAAAACTTCAGTAAGGAATCCCCATAGAATACATCACAAACTCAAGCTAAATACACATAATAATTGAGAGGCCATGTATATTCAATTTTCTAGACAAATTTCATAAGAACTTTTTATCTATTATGAAATGAATGTTTTGAGATTTCCATGCACATTAGACACTGTTCTGCTTCTATAATGTTGTGCATCGTACATGTTTGTACTGCTTATATAAGGTTACACATAGTACAGGTTTCTCTTGATTGTATACCATACTGAGAGCTGCATAGACAATGTGCATCATCATCTCTATCAGGCCATTCTTCTTTCTTTTGTTTATTTTGAAGGATGTCTAATAAGCTTGAGTAGTCATCCACTTTGTATTATTCTTGAGCACAAAAGTGCGAATACAAACATATACTCTGTGTCCTTGGATCAACACAATGGGAGTAAAATACTCTTGGAAAGTTGTCTCACACTTTGGTTCCTCCATATCAGGAGTCCAATATTCAATATGTATGGCAATGTGTTATTAAAATGAGGTCAACCTAATTGTATACTGCAACTGACAGAAAGAAATGAAAACAATATCAGGGCCACTAACAGCAATACTATACTCCTATATGAATAAAAGATTCATAAGAATCACTAAATCATCCTAAAGATAAATCTTAAACAAAAACATCTTATGATGAACTATTAAAGTACATTATATAGCTTTTTTAAGTACGACTAGTCCCATTGAATTACGAGTCTTAGAATTTCACTGTGTTTTTATTATGGTTCCTAATCATAGAACCATAGATTTTTATTTTATTTCAGTTTGTATTCTTTTTTCCATTTTTTAATTATAGTAGAATTCTAAATTTCTAGCCTTAGTATGATTCTAATTATTAGAACTCCATAAAAGATATGTTTAGGAGCATAATTATTCAATTAAATGATAAATCAACAATTTATCTTCTGAGTTCTCATTTATTTGCATAGATCAGTCTACTGCTGGTTATTTTTATAGGTTAATTGCTTTGGCCAATTTTTGTTTGCAGCACCGTATGTGTCAGTCCAAATTTAAGGTTTCTGGTTGCTACAACTATCAACAGAATTATTTTTGTTGTCCTGCATCATTTTAGGGACTATTTTTTTTAGGAGAAAAGGATGACTACCAGGTGTGTGCTCTCGAAGAGAGCGGGAAAAAAATGGAGAAGTATATCAGCAAACCAAAACTCCACTCCCGAAGCAAAAAGGACGTGTGGTGTACAATATGCTCTTTCTGACATCACTCCCCACAAAATATCACCCAGTTATGCTGAAGTCAGATGACCTAAGAACCGGTCAAAAAGGATGCCAGTGGCGCTCGTCATCTTTGTCTCTATCGAGCCAAAACTCAAAGAGACTGCCATAGGGGCGCGTTTTAAGGTATAGTTTACTCTAGCAAAGTCTTGAAATAAGTAGACGATTTTGTGAGTTCAAGGCATAAAAGAAAGTTCCACTCAATGTATATGCAAAGGATGTGTTGTATGTCCCATGCATTTTTTTCTTTGAGGTGTTGACCCACGCATTTGCTTTTAGTCGATATGTTGCCTAAAACTCACAACCTTAATGGTTCTTTCAATCACCTTAGGTAATACACTCAATTGAACCATTTTGTTTTATTGTACACCTTTTACCCCAATAACCTGAAGAGGCAAAACATTTTCTCAAAAGGTGAAAGGCAAAAATTGTAAATAAGAAGCAACCAAAAGAAATTTGAAAGATACATGCATTAAGCAACGCTGCCCCAAAAGCTAATTCACCTCACTTTGTAGAAACTTTGTAGAAACTTTAATCCAACAACATTTGGTTAAATGATTAAGGAAAGAGAGTTATAAAGGCCTGTAATCTTTTTTTACCAAAATACACATAACAAAGAAAGGTCCTAGGCAAATAATAATTTTCATGATCCTTAATGTAATGAGGTTATATATGTTGAACAGCTGTCCAACGAAACCAAGATTCAACTGCATCCATATAAAGCATGATTATAGAAGATGTGCTTAATTGTCCTAGTTTTTTTTTTCTTCTTTTCAGCTTTCTGAGGAAAATTTTTTTTGGCTTGGGATGAGAGAATGTGAATCTAATTCAGCATGCATATTTATTGCTGAATTACATGATCACAATGACAAGCAAAAAAATTAAGAACCACAAAGGATAGTGAAATCATATTATACTTTACACACAAAAGTCTACAAGGAACAAAAACAATTTTTTGAGAAGGAAGAATAAAAACAATGACATTAAAGCCCCAAGTTATGTCATGGTGATTCACCTGCAGTAATATTCTACATCTTTTTCTTCCCGTATGTCAGTTGGATAGCATGCATCAACAACCATTCGTTGCCACGAATTACCCCTCCTAACAAATATAGCATTCCAAGCATGCGGCATAAAATCTAGATACCCCCTCACAAGTTCACATGGAATTGGAGGATTTACTCGATCACAGAGATACTACAAGAAAAAGAAAATCTAATGAGGTATATGGAATGGAATATTTCAAATATACGGAATTGAATGAAAGAAAAAATATCAAAATCACCTTCATTAGCACAGCTCTGTGCCTACAAACACCAAAACGCAGAGTTCCAATGGGGACAACATTTGAATTGTGTGTTTCCTTGATCAACTTAAGGGACTTTTCACAAAGATCATTAAAATTAAGGTCACCTGTTTTGTTTTGCAACCCTGCAGACGTCTTGCTCTTCTCATTGATGTCGCCAGCAGAACATGTACACACAAAAGGCTGTTGCTTTCTCAAACCAAGAATTGCCCTTCTTGTCTTCATAATTGAAGTGCTTCTTTCACTCCCTCCAAAACAATCTGAAACAAAGAGAGCAAGAATTGACGCCCTATGCAAGTTGTCAACCACACCATCCTCCATTCCAGATAAGCTTGAACTTTTCATGTTAGACATGAGTAATTGTGCAGAAAAAACAATTGCATCCAATTCTTCATCTTTTTCTCTAAACAAACAAAAGACAGCAGGCAATGGTTATTTCCACATACGCAAGACTAGCAGAAAATCAGAAAACTTTGTATTATCTACCAGATGCGATTAAAAATTCACCTGTCCAAAAGAATAACTTCCCGTGAATCAAGGTGGAGGTTCTGTTCATAATCATTAAGTGACATAAAAGGTCGATCCCGTCCTGCGTCATAGAAACCATCTGGTAGGTGGTCATCAGTACTGCAGAATGATCGTATGCTATACTTGCAAGAAACATCTGAAAAGTCATCAACAGGCTTTTGGAATTTTCTTGGCTTAGGACTGTCAAGATCCTTATCAGAATGCCTCTTTGAATTTGATATGGACTTATATAACTCAGTAGATGAGCCTTCATCAGAAACATCTGATGTAGACACAGCATTAAACAAGTAACAATCTTCATTGGCAACTTGGAAAGCATTCTCACTGTCCAAGCTGGTAGACTCTGAAGTAATGCACGAACCATGATCTGCACAGCTTTCCTTGTGCAATCCAATTCTTTTGTTGTCACTGGGGCCATCTATACGCAATTTAACATCTGCGAGTAGGCATCCATTGTTTTGAACTGATATACCACCCAAATTAGTGATTTCTATTGTGGATTTATTCTGTAGTTTGTCTTTTTCAACAGCAGCTTGTGCTGCACAACTTTCTTCAACCATTTTAACAGTCATATATTCATATTTACCTTCACCCTTCCATTTCCTGCTATAGCTCAGGCGTTCTTGGCGAATTCTTTGCTGAATATGACTTCGGCGTTTCCAACCATTTCGTTTCATTCTTTTTGTTGCATGGCATTTAAATCCTATAACTTCATGATGCGAACACAAAGATGCACTGCGACAACCTGTCTTCAAGGGAAAAGGCCAAAGATCAACCCCTTCATAGGTAAAATTCTTAAAATGCAATTCTAAAAGCAGAAAATATGAGGGGGTGAAGCATTACCGTTGCATGAACGATTTAACTGGTTCCTGTAACCAGATGCACTGTGGACATCCACCATAACAAGTGATTTAGGAGCATCATCTTTGGAATTGTCTTCCACATTTCCTTCAAAATTGCAAGATATCCATGATGGAATTTGGCAAGGCCCACGTAACTTATTGTACTAAAGTAGCAAGAAAGGAAACAGGTGGGTCACACAACAAAAAGATTATCAATTTGATTTCAAGTGATGTACATAACTGAGAAAACAAAGTAGGGATGTATCAAATATGCTTTTTTTAAGAATGATATGTTAAAAATGCAAGAGAACTTCAGGTTCACTGTTCCAATGGATAGATGACTTTAACATTGAAGTAAATGACAAATATAATCAATAATACCTGAATGTTCAGACACTGGAGGGTAGACATAGAAGTGAGATTAAGTGACACCACTGAAGTAAGTTTATTATTTGACAAGTCCAAGGTCTCCAGGCTTCTCAAGAAAGAAATTCCTGGTGGAAGATCAACTAACTTATTGTTAGCAACTTTAAGCAGTCGTAGAGAAGATAGCTCAACTATATCGTTAGGCAAGTTCTTCAGCTTATTGAAAGATATATCAAGCTCCTCAAGTTTTGTAAGATTGCCAATTTCAGGTGGCAGGTATCTGAAAGCAAATACAGAAGAGAAGTCAGGAAGGAAGAACATGTATAAATACTTTTTACTGATGAAAATTTTCAGAAGAAAATATACAAAATGTCTTCCTCACTTATTTCGAATGATAAACGCATGACAATGGCTAAGAGAAGATTCCTTCATAACTTATAACTATGGACAAGTAAACATCTCGATCCTAAAGGATCTCAATGAATTTGAGGTACCATAAAATGTAGGTTAATCCAATCCAAGCCAATTTCCAAAATGATAAAGAAGCCCATTTTTTGTTTAATTGATATAAAGGATCTCAATGAATTTGAGGTACCATAAAATGTAGATTGAAGCCCTTTTACCTCTATCCCACACAAACAGAAAAGAAAAAAAAAATAGTACATGAACATCCAAAATGTCTTCCATCAAAAGTGCAAGATCTTCTGCCAATTTTTTTATGTTTTATGTGGCATATACGTCCTCCTTTTTGAGTAAAAAATATAAACATCCTCTTTATATGAAAGATAAAATGGCATAAATATCACCTTTTAAGTATCCTATTGGTCAGAAGATATGTGCATTTATCTGTGTATGGCAGGAGATGATTAACCTTGTAGTGCATAAAATACATTAAGGAGACAAGTAATAGTTAATTGATATAACGGTCCCATAGTTCCACCCCAGGCAGGTAATTCCGTTTTACGAACATGCATATTGACGACCATTAATAACTCAGAATCTTTAAAAATAATAATAATAACCCAGAACCACCGAAAGCATAATACATATGTGAATGTGAACATGACTATATGATCATCATTGATGTTTCATCACAATAACATAGGAAATAAAAAATCCTCCATGCTTAATTGAAAATGCCCTAGAAAAGAAACAAGATGTAGTCTGTGTTTGCAGTTTTATTGAAAGAATATCATAACGGCTATGTGCTGAGCTATTACAATGAAAAATCAATTTACCCAAATCTGGTTTGCTGATCCTCTCAAAAAAAAAACAAAAGAAATAACTGGTTTGCTGAATTTTGATTTATTCAGTTGGATATAGACCATGTAGTGCATACATTTTTTTTTAGAAGATCAACTAACTTATTGTAGATAACGTAAAGACTTCTTTGTAACTGTCTATTTGACAGGAATGCAAAGCAGAGTAAAAACAATTTGCACTTTAAGCCATCCACTGTTCCATTCATTCAATCTTTTATCACATTTCAGGCGTAGACGTCCATTTACTAGCAGGCAAACTTTCAAGCAACAGACCCTATCACACACATAAATAAACATCAAGGTCGTAAAGAATGGTGCAGTTAAGGCAGAAGTAAAACTTCTTTGTTCAACTGATATAGGAGCTAATATGATATATCAACTGATACACACACCTCCATGAAGAAGAAAAAGACTGGCAAATAATCGAGTTGTCAATTTTGGGAAAATGTTGGGCTACTGTACTGCAACAATAAAGCCAATCAACCACCATGGCCTATGATCGAACTGCTAAGCCAACCAAACTTTACCTAGGACAATGAGAAGACAAAGGCATCTAAAAAAGAAAAGACAGGCCAAAATTTAACTTGTAGCCTACAAAGTAGTGTTTGGACTAACCAAGCAGCAGGCAGATCTGCCGCCTTGCAGTATAGGATCATAAAACGTATAAAAGGGATAAAGCTTACCGAATTGAAAAATGACAGATGGCGAGCTTCGTCAGGCACTTGAGTCCAGAGATATCCGTTAGCATTGAGAACGCCGAGAGCCTAGGCGGCACCCTGCATAGCTCAAGCTCCGTCAAAGACCTGAGCTTTCTGAGGGGAAGGCCAGAAATCCCAGGTGACGAGACCTTAATTTGAAGTCTCTCGAGGTCCACCAAATCACCAGCCTCCGGCGGCAGCACCTCGATCTCATTAGCGAAAAATTTCAGCGTCTTGAGGTGCCCCAGACGACCGATAGTCCGGGGCAAAAGGTGGAAGATGTTACGGTAAACGTACAAGTCCTCGGCTCCGCCGTCCTCCAACAGCGACACCTCCCACGTCTTCCCGGTCACATCGGCCACCGCCTCCTCCCGTCCATCGGTCCCAGCGGTTTCTCGACGGAGCACTTCCTCGGGTTCCTCCTCCTCGATGGCGTCCTCGCCGCCGGTTGCAACTTCCGACGGCCGACAATCCTCCATCCGCCCCTCCGGAGCCCGGGTCGGAAAACGATGGTACAGAATTGTGAGATCAATGGCGAAAAATGTGATCTTGCAAGGGAGGGGGTTTTAGATGGAGAAGGGGCGCGAGCAGCGAGCAGAAACCCTAGTTTTGGCAATTGGAAGCGCGGTGCAAAAACAAATAGAGAGAAATGGGAAAGCGACGAAGAGAGAGGCGGAAGCGTCCCAAATGACACTTTAGTCCCTGCACATGTGCTTTTCGATGGACATGATTCACCGGTGACGGAGATGGAACATGAGAAATTTGCAGGGGTATTTTTGGAATGTCGAACGACAGTGATAACGGACGGTGTTTTCCCTTTCATTACGAGATTACGGGGGGGACTGTGTGGACTGTTCACAGCCTGTTGCTGTGTTGCACTCGAGGAAGCAAACCAGCAAACAAATTCCAAAAATTTGTGAAATTTCCTGAAGGACTTAATTAGGGTCTTAATTATTGTTATTGTCTTTTCTTAATGTTGACTTTTTTTTTCTTACTTTCAGCTTATATTGTAAATAAACAAAAATAAAAGAATTTGGTGTCATACTGCTACAACTGTGGGATATGGAAAATGGGTTATATGTGAATAAAAAATAATTGTATTGATGAAGCGTAGTTGAATAATAAGAAACCGTAGGAGAAAGTAATTGACTTATTTTTTTTTTCAATAATACACTTTTTTCTATGTAATCGTAACAGCGCATTCATACACATTTGATCCGAATATTCATTCCGGATAGTAATCCTTTTTTAAAATATCTTTTTACTGTTAAAATATTGCTTGCTTTTAATAAAATACTATTCATATTGTTAAGTAAATTTAAATGCGTGAAATATTAAAATAAAAAAATCACTGACGTTTAAAAGTTAATTTCTTTTACTAAAAATGATCTCAAAAAAATGTTGGACCTTTATATTCCCAGTTGTCGAGAACTCCTCTATGCGCGTCGGGCCTGACCTTGAACTGTGATCGTCACACACATCCTCCACTCCAATCGTCGCCCCCATCCTCCCCAGCAAAATGTCCGCCCCTGACCCTTGACACCGATCGCTGCCCCGTCCTCCTCTCTCTCCCCCGGACGATTATGAGCGCTCGTCCCTAATGACTAACGCTCACCCCCTGCCAAGATTTGCCTTGACATCAATGAGCCGACGTGTCGTACTTCAGAAATGTCATTCTTGCATAATCATGCTTTTAATTAGCATATTAAGTTAATTTAAATACTTATATAATCATGTTTGCATGTAGTAATTGATATTTGAATTAATGCATAATAATAATTAAGTTATCGATAAGCGTTATAAAGAAATTATATAAGATTACCAGGAATAAATTCTAATATTATAAATATTATAATACATGTGTTTATCTATGATTAACTAAGATTAATTAGCGGTTAAATACTAATTTTTAATAAGTAAAACTGATTTAACCTTCATTTTAACTAATAAGGTTTCAAGCAGCCGAAGCATATAGTTCACCAGTTGCTTAGAAATATATTAAATTACATATCCTTATCCTCGGTAGCCAAAAAAATTTCAAGACGAAATCCCTAGTGGAGTGGCCAGAACCAATTCGACAATGTTTAAGGTGAATTCTTTGATTTGAAACTATCCTTCAACTTCATATGATTATTTCTTCATTATTCATCCTCTATAATTTTTTAAATTTTACATGGTTCATACTTCTAAAGTTAATTTTTCATAACCACAATAATAATCTCAAAGACTTTCATAGAGGAAGTTATGAACCCAACTTTATGGTTGCTCACTTTGTCTTGAGTCAAAGACAAGTCCACCTTGTAAATTAGGGCACGATTATTATAGTATGAATTATGATTTGAAATTTGGATATTTCAATGCGACTTTACAATGGTTCGATGAGAAGTGGAATCATCCAATTTTGGACATGTATATGTGAAAAAATGAATTTTGCATTTCATGTGACCTCTTTTGTAATGTGAATAGAACCCAAGTCGAATTGACTAATTTTATTATAATGGTATACAAGAAATTAAATTCTACAATTTTTAAGCCTAAATATTACTGATGTATAGCTTCTAGAAAAATTATGATCTCATCAAATAGATAAGTGAAATATATAAATTATTCTTTCAATATCATATAATCTGCTAGAACATAAATCCTATATGAAATTATTTATACTATTATTAATTACTCACTAAGGATTAGCTCATGATAATTATAGGTTGAAAACCTTAATAAGTCAAGTTTCTAATTCATCCAGAATCATAATATTTGGTTAAAAAGTTATGAATTATTTATTAATAGGCACTCAATCTAGAAATTTGAGATAACATTTAACCAAACATTGGAAGATTGGATAGTATTAAGTAGTTTGAAGTGTGGCATATGGATATAGATAGCTATGATTGAATATTAAATAAGAAGCTACATGTGTTCTAAGGCGTATAAGAATTCATACATCATGAGCGTGTATAGCATATTATTTTCACTAGTAATTGAAAAGCAAGAAGACATAATTGCTTGTAAGAAACCATCAGGCTAGAAATGAAAGGAGAAAAATCTAGCAAACCTTCTTGAAAAGATAAAATACAAGGTGAGTGGATAAATTTACAATATAAAAATGATATATGTTACTTCTTTTATTTATGGTATATTTCAAGCAATTATTATTATTATTATTATTATTATTATTATTATTATTATTATTATTATTATTATTATTATTATTATTATTATTGTTGTTGTTGTTGTTGTTGTTGTTGTTGTTGTTGTTGTTGTTGTTGTTGTTGTTGTTGTTGTTGTTGTTATTGTTGAAACATATATTGAGTTATGAAATATACTTATGATATATTTCGAAAATTTCATATGAGATGTAGTAACTCTTACGTGAAAATATTTTAAGAGAACTTGTGAAGTTAAAATAAGTTATACTTAATACTTATAGGTAATTATGGCATGTGTATTTTGATGTTGTTAAATTTCATGTGTTCATCAACCATGCTAGTTGAAAAAGTCTTTGAGATCACATTCTATATACATGATACATTTGGGAAGTATATCGGGTGTTTTTACCCTTTAGGAGTTGCTCTGTGTGCGTGTATGAAACCATGTTATGGGTCGCGTATTCAAGAATTGAAACTCTACTTAATATATGACACATAATTATTAAGGGATACATATGGACCCATGTTATGGGAGCTGCGTATTATAGACTCATGATTATGATGCTATGTTTAACTATATGACATATTATCATGAAGAAATATTTATTGACCAATGTTATGCTTTATATATCCGAGACTCATGATCATGCAGGGAAACATATTAACTCATCCTATGTTCTACGTATTTGATAATCATGATTATTATGCTCTGCTTAATTGTATGGCATATGATCATGAAGGTATATGACCCATGTTGAATATGTGCAATAACACATGTGTGGAGTTTAACTGTGAATACGATGATAACTTGAGTTACTTTATTACGTGAAAGTTCATATAATTTGATAACTTATGATATATGTGTTAAGTTTTAAATATTTTCTCATATGAAATATGTTATTTAATATTATATACACTCGTATTGTTTGCTTATATTGTATTTTTATTCACTTACTTAGCAAATGATTATTGCACTTTACCCTTATTGAATTTTTCAGTGCTCATAAGTTCTCGAGTTAAGTTAATTCGAAGCTTACTTTTAATACATACAGAATAGGTCAAACCACTGGAGCACTTTTATTTTTCCTTCATTTTTTAGAAGCGTGAATGTAACAAATAAACATAAGTGTGGTAATATAAATGATTAGAAACTTTTCGTAAGATGGCATGAAACTTAATCATATGGGTATGGTACATGAGTTGGTGTGTGAAGAACAGTGCATGATATGGTTTATGCTATATATGTGTGTTTGTATATGTGGCAAATAACATATGATAATTAAGGAACAAAATTTTGCTAATATTTTTTAAGATTTGTAAATAAAAATAAAGGCTACAAATTATGATTAAAATTCAGTCACGAAGTTGGGTGTGACACGATGACCGCTAGATTAGAAGAAGAGGGGAGGTTAATGGCGGCTGCGCTCGCAAAAGAGAGGGAAGGAGGTTAGGCCGATCTAAACCATTCGCTAGATCCAATGGTCCATATTAGAAGGTTACATAATGCTACACATAAGCCATTAATCCCTTTACCCAAGTATAGGAAAAATCTTATATTTTAATATTATTACTACTTTAATTAGCTTTACATTCTTTGTTTTATTTATTTTTTTGTTTGAAATTAAACTTAATCATATATGAATATTCCGCTCTATACTTTAATGTAAAGTGCTTTATTGCCATTAATTTATTAATTTATCAATTAGAAGTCATTATTAAATTGATTATACCGCTCATACATGAAGTAATATATATAGGGCCAATTTGACAATAAGAAATATAATTTAAGACTACACAAATTATGTCCACTAAATTAGTCATATATTGTAAAATATTTTAATCAGAACATAAAAAATATTAATTTGGATCAAATTCATTATTTAAATACCCAAAAAATTAATATATATATATATATATATATATAATTATTTTGAATCTAATAAAAAATAGTATTTGAATATTCAATAGTATATATACAATTTTCTCAATTGATTATAGTGAATAAATAATCATCAACTCTGGATGTATTTTAGTGAAACATTTATTTGTAAATTTTTTATGTTTGTTATTTTCTATATTCACGATGTAACATCCTAAGATTTCAATAGGGATAATAAAGTAATTTGTTAATTAAATTAACAAATATTAAAAAATTAAAAGAGATTAAAGGAGAATTTGAAAAGGAATAGGAATCTAACTAGAAAAGGGATATGAAGAGAAGAAAGATTAAATCCTATTGAGAGTAGGAATTATAATTACATTGATATTAGGAATTTCAATTTGATTTGAGATCCAAAAAGAATATTTAATGGATATAGGACTTTCAAATATGATAGAATTGAGAGTCTTATAGCTTAAAAATATTTCAGTCATCAAAATAATATTTACTATTATTTTAATCCAAAAATTAGATGATAAAAATGTTATGTAATTAAATAATTTCAAAAATTAGAGAAAATGAAGAAATAAAGAGAATAAGGTAAAAGTAGAGTTTGATTGTGAGAAGTTATGAATGAGATAAAACAGAATTTTTTATGAGTGTGATTATGAAATAATTAGTGAAATTCGAATTTAATTAAATCTGAATATTTAAGAGAGAACAATTAATAATAGATGGTCATGATTGGTGAAAAAATAGCACAAGGCTCAATGAGAGTCAAAAACCCTATTTATTAAGAAATATAAATATAACCTATAGGGTGGCTAGAAACTCTTATTAGTCTCCACAAAATTTCTACACAATGAATCCTATTTTCTCCTTCGTTTGCACATGAACCAAGAAGAACCAAATGGCAACCAATGGTACGTTTCAAATTCTGCACATAGGAGAACGTCTTTCAAGTGATGGCCGAGAGTTTTCGTGCGCCGTTCGAGTGCAGAAGCTGGCCAAAGATTCAACGTTTGTGCATTATTGTAGCAGAAGGATTTAGTTAGTTTTCCAATCAACTTTAGGTTAGTAGGGGATCTCATGACGTCGGTTTTCCATGACATATAACCATGTCCTCATCTTCTTCATATAGAGATTTCAGTGATATGAATTTTGGATTGTTTGGACATCGTATGGTAGAATTATGATGGTCGAAAAATCGTGTCGCAACACATTTTTCTAGCGACGACAGAACCAGGCTCGAGCTCTCTTCAACATGGTTCGGTTCAACCAATACGGTCGAGTTCTGGTAAACATTGTCCGAGTTGTGTTGAACTTAGATCGAGTCATATTCGAGCACGAATCGGGTTACGCGATATCGTGACACGGGTTCATTTGAACACTTCCTGTGTTTTAGTGTGCATGGTCACGGAGGTGAACCGATGGACTTGACCTAGATTCACCATACACTCGGACTAGTTTCTGCTCGACTGAGGCTTATTAGAGTCACCGGAAGATGACCCAAGTTCCATCTGACGCGGGCCGAGTTCTAAGGGGCAAAAAAGTCATTTTGGATTTTTTTTCTTATACATAATTGGATAATTATTGTGGTATATTGTTCCTTATTATTTATCACCATCTTGATCATATTGTTACCATATTTGGTCACATTGCTATTATTATATCTTATTGTGATATTGATCATATTACCCCATCCGATCATATTATTGATCATAGTATTGATCCTATCTGATCATATTATCATTATCGTTGATTTTATTGTTATTATCACACTTGATCATGGTATTTGTTATGGTATTGATATATCGACCTTATAATTGATTGTTTCTTATTAGATCATTATCCTTCTTAATTATGTTGTCATCATATCATGTGTTATTATCATCATATCTAATCATATTATTATCTTTTTTTATAATGTGATCATTATCTTATCTGATTGTAGCATAATCATATCTGACTTCATTGTCATCACATTGATCATATGGTTAGCATATCCAATCATTGATTATTATAATATTGACCCAGTAGTTTTCTCTTGTTGAGTTTTATTAAACCTAAACTAAATTGTTAAAAGATAGATGTATTAGGTAAACAAGATAAAAACTGAAAGCTACTAGGTCATATTGTCTCTAAGCCCCCGTGTTATATTATTATTGTTATTGCATGTAGCATATAGTGCACCTAAATATTTGAGACATCATTCTTTAGGGAAGTTATACCTGTCCTATGATTGGTCATGGTATCTTGACATCACGAATTATTGTTAGCACTATTATTAGAAGATGGCTTACCATGATTTGATCCTCACTGGCCTTAATTGACACGAAATTTTTTTTAATTGACCGAGTGCTTTCTATTGTATTGCATAACTATGAAAATTGATAATAGAATCAGAATTGAATTGAATTGAACGAATTGAATGAAAATGGAATTAAATTGAATCATGATCAGGATACTAACGTTGACTGACATTGCCTCCGCCCATCGAATTAAATAAAAATTATTATTAGCCAATGATCATTGATATTAAATTGAAATTGTTAAATTGAATAGTGCCATAGTGATCAGGTACATTGATTTGTCTTGTTGACCCCTTTTCTTAATCCTCCACATTGATCTATAACTTCATGGACCTATTATTATATTGATTCATCAATCCAATGCTCTATTAGAAATTGTTAATTAGACAATGTCATATCAGGCCATTGTTAAACTGTTCACAATTGTTATCGATGTTTATTGGTCTTATGACCTCCATCTGATCCATCACATTGATCCATCGATCCATTGATATTGTTCCATCTTCATATTGAATCATCGTGTATTGATCCATTGATCACCATACTACATTATTCATATGCTCAATTGATTTGTTGGTTCTATCTTGGACATTATTGATTTATTGATTCTATTGATACATTGATATTGTTATTGGTTGGTCTTTATTGATTTATTAGTCTTCCGGACTTTAACCTGATTAATCCTATTGATTTATTATCATATTGATTCATTGTTACATCAGGCTATCGCTAGGTTGATCCATTGTTATATTAGTTCATTGTCATGTATGTCATTGACTCATTGTTCTATTGATTGTTATATTGATCTATCGATACATTGATCAATTGTATATTGATTTATTGCTTTCTTGATCCATTGATTATCTTATTGTTTTATTTTCTCAAATAATATTCTATTGATTCTACTTTTAAGCAATATTGATCATTGTTTATTAATAATGATTAGTCCCTATGTATTAAGTATTTTTATACTCATGGATGTTTTTCTGTACATGAATCCGTGCAGAATGAGATGATGACGATGGCAAGATGGTTGATGTCTCTTGTGACTGGTGACATGCATATGAATATAGGATCCATTATTATATAAGTGTAGGGCCCATGAATCCAAAGATAATTGGATTAATGTATAAAGAGCTTTCGCATATTGCAACAATTATTGCATTTTAGTCTTGCGATTATGTAAGTTTGACTGAACAAAAATAAAGAAAAAGTCAAATTATAGAATTAAGTAATGTTATCGAGATAGCCTTAGGCATAGAAAAAAAACATCGAGACGTTACACATGACCTCCAGAAGATTTAGGACATATTTTCTTAAAAGAAGGTTAAACTTATGAATTAAGTAATGGATGGGGGGCTCCCGCCGAACCCCAAGGGGTCACGGGTTAGTGTGCTTCAGGTGCGTGAGTGTCAGCATACTCATGATACCCTGTCAAGACTTTTTCTCAAATCGTGCTAACAGTTGCACGTTGGACTTGAAGTGAATGTCATTTCATAGATTTTAAATATCCCAAAGGGCAAAAAATAATACCAACTGGAGGTTAGGTGAAAGGTAAGGTTTAATTTTGACTGGAAAAGGTTTCAAAGTTGATGCGCAGTGGGCACTGGAAAAAAATGCGCATTGATTTTGGGGACCAGGCCGCAAAGGGAGCAGTTAGAATCAACTGTGTTATAAAAAAAAGAAGAATAGTGTCCAAAGTGGGAAGTCTGGAATGAAAAAAAATTCAAATAAATATGTGTATTTTGAGAGGAACCGGAATATACCATAGCAGGGCGACCCTCCAGGAGAGCATGATGGCATAGAGTGGCAACACATGAAGTTATAAGTTGATTTGGCATTTGCTAATTCATGGGCATCCGTCATTCATACCCACGCATCATCATACACAGTAGAAGAGATGTATATATGATTAATCCGATAGTAAAAAACTGATCCAAACAAATCATGTAAGAGTGTCGTGTTCCAAGCATCATTGGTTATAAGAAAACTAATGGTGAGATGATCAAGAGTACTTGCATGTTTACATAGGTCGGCTTCCATATGATGGGTGTGTCAAAGACCCAAGGATTGGAGAGGATGGATGTTCCTACTCCATTTTCAATCTATTTTCGGAAATCAACCTTAAGAATGCGAGAGGCTTCGAGGATGAGGCGCCGACGTTCCTACTCCATTTTCAATCTGTTGCGAAAATCAGCCTTAAGGGTGCGGGAGGCTTCGAGGATGAGGCGCATAGGCACCCATAGGATTAGTACATGGGTGCCAAAGGTTAAAGGGGTCATATTTGTTAGTAACTAAGGATACCCAAGGTGAACCCTCTTGGTTGAGGAGACTATGTATGCGCTTGGCTAAAAGCGAGACACGTTTTTAAGGTTACGAATGCCCAAACCTCCTGCTGTGCGAGGCAACTGACCGGTGACCAAGGAGATTAGATGAGATCCACGACAACCATTATGATCCTGAAGGAATGGCCGTGAGATCTTTTCCAAGGATTCAATTGTATCAGCCACAAGTCGAGAAGCCCCTAGAACATAGGTGGCATGGACAAAAGAGCGAATTTGATAAGCATTTTAGTATGCACCAACTGGAGAGTCTGTAAGTGATTTTGTCGACTATGAAGCATTGTTGATTGATAGGAATGTGTTTAGGAGAGATCGGGTTACCGATGTATTGGAAGGGGAAGGTACCCTGTCTGAAGCCGAGCATAAATTTAAGAATGTCTCTATGTTGAGGACTAAGGGTAGGTAAGTAGAACTCTCACTTGTTAGGGTTTACACACTGATCTCAAAAGGTGATAGATATCAAGGGTTTGACGGATATATTCCTCTTTGTGGCTTTTAGGCATATGAGCAAATGTCAACATATAATAGATGTGTCAGGAAGAAGGTTCCAACATGGAAGGGGGAAAGATTCCCACATGCAAATTGCTAGGCCACTGATTATTGTTAATTGGCATTGATTTGACTTGTTGACCCCTTTTCATGATCCTCCACATTGATCTATGGCTTCGTGTACCTATTGTTATATTGATTCATCGATCCAATGCTCTATTGGAATTTGTTAATAGACAATGCCATATCCATCGAGCCATTTTTAAATTGTTCATAATCGTCATCGAAGTTTATTAGTCTTATGACCTTCGTTTGATCCATCACATTGATATATTGATCCATTGATATTGTTCCATCTTCATATTGATTTATCATGTATTGATCCATTGATCACCATATTACATTATTCATATGCTCAATTGATTTGTTGGTTCCATCTTTTTGGACAAATTTTCGGTTTCTTCCTTTGGGGGATGAGAAAACCTATAAAAGGAGGCAGAAGAGAACTTGGAAAGCGATCCCTGGAGTATAGAATTGAAGCCTACAAGAGAAGAAGAACGAGAACAATAGCGAAACTCTGCCGGAAACTTGCGAGAGCACGTGCACAACGGCTACAAGAGTTTTTCGTTTTCTTTTCCTGAACTTTTTCATTAGATTTGATGTTGTTATTCTCAAATTTATTTCTTTATTAGAGACATCTTAGTTGAACCCTATTTATGTTTTGAAATATTTCTTAATATTAGTTTATTTTGAATCTTTAATAGAATTATAATTTAATGTTTAATGTTTTCCTTTGATTTCATGATTTGTGATTTGATTCCTATTTGAGAAGAAGTGATTATTTTCATAATAGTTTCTAGGATTGATCTTATTTATTGTATGCCACAATTATGAAAATCGAAAGTGATCTAATTTGTATAGATATTAAGGTGACTTGAGAAAGCCCTTAATATTAATTCCTTTTTAATGCATTTTATGATTAATTAAGTAAATTAAAAATTAAAAGGATTGATTTATTTTAATTATTTATAAGATAGTAGTTAAAATTTGAAACATTTGTTAGCTAATATTGGGAATTCACTTTTTATTGATTCAACTAATTCTAAGTTGAGAAAACTCATTATATTTTAGTGGTGATAATTAGATACCTGAATCATCAAATTCTTATTTCTCTAGGTGATTATTTCTTTAATTTCATCATTTTATTTTTATTCACATCCGAAATCATATATTTTCTTAATTTCTCAATTAATAAGGTTAAAATAAAATTTAAGTTATTAACCATCCTAGTGGGAATGATAACTCTACTCATTCACTTTATTACTTGAGCGACTAGTGCACTTGCTAGCGTTTGCTATCAAATTTACGTGCATCAATGATTTATCCCTAGTTTTTGTTCAAAATGCATCACGACTTTTTCAAACTAAGATGTGCATTAGATTTAGTGGGTAGAGGGGGTTAAGAGACATTCTCGCCGACCTACACAGACAAAGCAGGGGTGAGCACCGAGAAGAGGAAACAATAACTGACTTACCATGTTTCGATATAGTGGAACACAGTTTCATTTTGCGGGGTTGGATAGAGGGGAGTGGAGCCTGGGGACGCTACACCCGAGACTTCTTTTGTTCTGTACGAGTTGTCAGGAGGAGATTCATATCTGGAAGGTCCTCCGACGAGGCTTCACTGATTGCACATGAGCATAAGGTGAGGTGGACGAGTGATTAGTGGTCACTTTGTGCAAGAATACGAGGATTAGGGCTGGACTGTTGAAAGGAGGAGGCACACCAGTAAGTGAAATGTTAAGCAATGCCATGGAGGGGGTAAAGGGTCAGTGGATCTAAGGAGGAGGGAGGGGGATCTCTGGTGGAGAGGTGAAGAGAGGAGCGAATTAGCTCCAACATGATGAGAGACTGATGACGAGGTGAGAGAAGACATAGAGGTGAGACTGATGACCATTACCAGATGTTTTTTTGAGACCATCGAGATGCACCCTCGTGCCCAGACAGCACGAGAGACTCTTCCGAAGCGACAAAAGAAGTGTGCTTGTTGATGGGCCTCACGAGTCGTCCGGTCGGTTCGAGTTGTGACTTGTCTTGGAGGAAGACTCCTTGGACCTCTCAACCATGGGCCATAGCGCATCACCTATGGAGTTTTGCCACCATCCGAATCAGGGGAAGCACATCGGGAATATACCTCAAACCTGCGACCAACAATACCATAGGAAAAGTAGAAGATCGGGGTTACCTATTGGAGGTAGCGATCACTGTTGGGAAGGCAAATCCAGATACCATGCTTAAGGGGCACGGCGAGATGAAGCTCAATGTAGACGCATGGCGTTGTCCAGTTGGACCCTACGATACATGGATCGTCGACCTTCAGAATAGTCTTGAAGGAGGAAGCAATCCGATGAACTAAGCGCAAGTTATGAAGCTCCAGAGACAGGTTCGAAAATCCAATCCATGTTGGTCGAGCTGCCACGTAATTGCCATCGGGGCAGAAGAAGGGGGAAAATTGTGGCACTGTCAGGAGGTGACTGACCATTAACACAAGTAAAGGAGAAGAGCACGAAGGAGTTGCCTATCTCTGAGATCTCGCATGACGCTGAGGTTTGACCTGACAGTTCACATTGCAAGGTTGCCAAATCACC
The DNA here is from genome assembly GCA_030549335.1 of Pontederia crassipes. Lineage (NCBI taxonomy): Eukaryota > Viridiplantae > Streptophyta > Magnoliopsida > Commelinales > Pontederiaceae > Pontederia > Pontederia crassipes. The sequence goes on along the minus strand of CM060183.1, from coordinate 28,158,131 downwards.
CACATAGCGATCGAGGAGGCAAAGTCGAAGAGCTTCGAGTGCACAGAGGTTTCCTATGTCGAAATAGTGATCTCTTCAGTGACGCTCGCCTGTAGCTCGCGAAGTTGTCTCGGTGTAGGGGCTACCACAGTAGAGCGGGGACCCTGAATATGAGGAAGTGAGCAATGTAGCTAGATCGGGATCTTACATAAGTTCAGAAGGGGTCATAAGATCGAATATCGTAAGATCGGATTGATGATAGTAAGATACTACCTATTAATACATTTATATTTTTAAAAAATAATAAATATTCTTTTGAATAATTTGTCATATTTAAATCTTAAATTGCATCTTACTTGGTCATACTTTTATTGATTCTTAAGCAAAATTATGTGAAAACATATTAAAAATGAAATATACATACATACATACATACATACATATATATATATATTAAACTTCATGTAAATAAATTATTATTGCCATAAATATATAGTTTTATTAATATTTAAATGATTATATTAATTTATGGGATCGTATAAGATCATAAGATTATGTGAACAAAATCAAGATCGAATCAAGATCTTACATATAAGAAGATAAGACCGGAATCGATTATGATAGTAAGATCGTAAAATTGTAAAATCGTAAAATTATAAGATTTTAAGATCTAAATCTTAAAAGGGTGCGCCGAAATAAGAGGAGGAAGTGCAAGGAGCTGAAGGGCATTGGTAATGTAGTGGTCTCTCAATGTCCCCATCTCCGGAGGAGGGAGGCGGGAGAGAAAGCGGTGGGGGTTACTCAGAGGCAAGGTCAAACATCATATCTTGTTTTTGCAATTAGCAGTAATAATAACATAAGTTGTAATTATATGATTGTCATGAAAAAATATTAAAACACTCTAAAAAATGTTTCAAATTTAGTAATAGGTTGTTGAAGCCAAATGAAAAGGAAAAAATTGATATGATGGATAAATTCAAGGAGTTGTTCATGTAAATTAAGAATATTGAATTGAATAATATTATCATTTCGTTATAATAATAGTTCATAGTTTTAATGGTAACCCGAAATATTTGATCGGCTATGGTCGAATCAAGGGGGCTTGGGGGTCAAATCCGATAAACCCGACTCGATTCAGGTAGGATCGGTTTACTCGACCGTTCATTTTTTTAAAAAAATTATTCTCACTATTTTTGTATTTTATTTAATATAAAAATAATATTTAATATTTATTTTAAAGCATAAAATAAGTTTTCTATCTATTTAATATTAATTTTCAGTTAAAATATTTTATTTAATTTTTAAATTAAATATAAGATTAAGTTTAAACAAAAAAAGAAAAAAATCGGATTGATCCATGTTAGAGTCAGATCAGGACATCGGGTTCACGGGTCGACTCGACCCGGTGCATACAAAATATGTATTTTGAATTACAAATTAGGGGCTTTAATTTTTCATCATAAATGTACTTTCTAGTAAATACAAAAATCAAATTAAAATGATCGGGACTTTGACAACATTAGGAAATAATAAAAAAAAACTCACAAAACTCCATGAACTCATTCGAAGATCCCATATTCCTTCCGTCATTAGATTAGTTTAAAACGATCCACAGTTTTCATTTCAAATTTCAAAATCCATCAGTTGCTTTCCCCTCGCGCGCGTTATCGACCAACTCCTCGGCTTCAAATAGCAAGCTGCGAAGATGATCGACGTCAAGTTAGTTCATCTCTCCTTCGTCTCGCGTCCTCTTCCTCTTTCATCTTTTTGTTCTCCGTGGGGATCGATTCCATCTTGCTTGATCACTTCTGCTCGTGCAATGGCTCACAGATACGAAGAGCAAGGCCAGCTTCAACTCCTGGACCGCGAGGAGGTCGACGAGGAGGACGACTGCTTTGAATCAATCGACAAATGTATCATCGTCCCTCATCCCAATTTCTATAGATCTATGAAAATTTCTCCGACGATTTCAGTTGGTGTTTTTTTTATTTTTCTCTGTGAATTATGTTTAGTACTTCCACTTTGAGCTCTATTTATGGAATTCTTAAGAATTCAGATTATACTACATTTCCGTATTTGTTTTCTATGCGATTTCATCCGGTTACGATGTAGATATGAGTATCTCATGGGATCGTCTAAAATAAATTTCTCCTTTTGGCACCAATTCCATGTGATTTCTAGTTTCTACTATCGCTCGATATGTGTTGGTCTCGCCATAGTTTTTTAGCACTAGACAAATCAGAAATGGATCCATAAGCCGACGCAAAGTTTTACAAGAGATTTCCTCTTAGTTTATGAGATCAGAAGATGGTTTCGTATATTATCTCTTCTTTCATTTGATCTGTGTGGATTTGTAGTGATATCGCAAGGAATCAATGCGGGAGATGTCAAGAAGCTTCAGGATGCAGGGATCTACACCTGCAATGGCCTCATGATGCATACCAAGAAGGTTTAATTCGCCAATCTCTGCTTCAGTTATGAAACAAACTATTTAGAGTGTTAGCATGATCGAACGATCAATCGGGATATCCTCCCGCGCTTTTTATCTCTCTTGTTGTTTCCAGAACTTAACCGGTATCAAGGGCTTGTCCGAGGCTAAGGTCGACAAGATTTGCGAGGCAGCCGAGAAACTTGTGGTTCGTTATCATTTCCTCTGCGAGTACTTGCATCATTTCTTTTAAAATTGCCGTCGCACCGTTTTTTTTTTATCTATTTATAACTCTTCATCTCGATTCGTGTCTTCTCCATTCGTATTAGAACATGGGATACCTCACGGGAAGCGATCTCCTCCTCAAGGTTAGAAGTTTGCTTGTTCTGTTCGGAATATATAATGTGCACGATAAATTTGAGACGTTCGGGGGGTTACCATTTCGTTATGTTATCTTCTTCGCAGCGCAAGGCCGTGGTGCGGATAACAACCGGAAGCCAAGCTTTGGACGAGTTACTTGGCGGTGAGTCCTCCAAATGTTTACGATCTTGGGAAAATTTTACTCTTAATCTGGTCCTGATTTGATGAGATAATTTTGAAACGTGAAGGTGGAATCGAGACGCTTTCGATCACTGAAGTGTTTGGCGAATTCCGGTTACAATTCCTTTTTCTTTTCTCCAGATATTTTTGGTTAAAACACAATAATGTGCAAAACTTTGGTAGACGAATTTTTGCATGGTTCTTATGTTTGCTAAATGCTAATGGTAACAGATGTGGCAAGACTCAGCTGGCACATACTCTGTGCGTTTCCACACAGGTAAACTTGATCCTCAACTCTGTTAAACAATGCTCAAGATATGACCCCTGGCATTAAAAGTAGATATGTTGTTCTACAGTTGCCGATCCATATGCATGGAGGCAATGGGAAAGTCGCCTACATCGATACTGAAGGAACATTGTATCCTTTGCCATTGTATTTCAGTATTTGTTATGCTTGATGTAATGACATTGTTCAAATTTTGTGGACTTAATGAGCAATGCAGTCGTCCTGATCGTATCGTGCCAATAGCAGAAAGATTTGGCATGGACGCTGGAGCTGTGCTGGACAATGTAAAGTCATTTTTTTGTGCAGTAGTCGATATGTAAACCAAATGACGGTTATTTAGTTATATAAAATGGCTGATTTTGATTCTAATGTTGGCGATCTGGCGGGAGAGAAGATTATATATGCGCGCGCCTATACTTACGAGCATCAATACAACTTGCTGCTTGGCCTAGCTGCGAAAATGGCAGAAGAGCCGTTCAGGCTTCTGGTTTGCCTCTTCCTCAGCTTTGATTGTAATTTGATTATCTACAGAGTCATTTGAGGTATTGAGTTTTGAGCATTTTCTACTGGGTGATTGCAGATTGTGGACTCTGTAATTGCGCTGTTCCGGGTGGACTTCTCTGGTAGGGGTGAACTTGCAGAACGCCAGGTATAAACCGTTTGACATCCCTAGTCCATATTTTGGTCTTTCATCTGGTGTTCACAGACGAAGTATTTAATTCACATCCGCAGCAAAAATTGGCGCAAATGCTGTCTCGCCTCATTAAGATTGCTGAAGAGTTCAATGTCGCAGTTTATATAACCAATCAAGGTAAAACCTTATGGGTCAATAACATGTCTTGTATTTACTACACCACATAATGTACATATCAGGATGATCACTTTCAGAGGACATTACCTTAACAAGTAGAATAATTGAGGTATTAAGATTTTTCATCAAACAGAGAAGATCAGTTAATTTGCTGTGTGCTGTGATAGTGATTGCGGATCCTGGAGGCGGTGTGTTCATCTCAGATCCAAAGAAACCAGCAGGAGGGCATGTGCTGGCTCACGCATCCACCATCAGACTGATGCTGAGGAAAGGTAAAGGAGAGCAGCGCGTCTGCAAGATTTTCGACGCTCCCAATCTCCCTGAAGCCGAAGCTATATCCTTCTCGTACTCATTATACTTAAAGATGAGGAAATGTGATGGACTCAGTACGGCACTTTCTGCTATTATACTGTTCTCTTCGTTGAAACCGCTTGACCACCTTGACCATGAAAGATCACGTTTTCCAGATAACACCAGGGGGCGTGGCAGACGCAAAAGATTGATGGATCCATCCTCCTCCAGCAATAAGTGTATATTCTACTTTGTTTGTTAAATATCTTACAGTAGTCCGGTGACGACGGACGCCTTCATTCTCCGCTTCCCACAACCAGGAGTATGAGTTACATTGCGTTTCTACTTTTGCTTGTTTGTATGGCTTACACAAAGTAGCTGTGATATACATGTAGATGTAGGTTTGTTCTGGAAGTCTAGCTCACAATGGGGTGAATTGCAATTACAATGCTGTTTTTTTTTTCGGTCGAATGCTTTTGTTAAATTTTAAATTCACATAATTGTTTTCTAGCACCAGTGTTATGAGGCACCTAGAAGGTTTGTTTCGATGTCTACTTCGGAATAGGGAATTACAATTGCTATGCTATTATTGTCTATTGTCTTTTTTTTTGTCCAAAGCTACCCTTAAATTTTAAATTCACGACAATCTTTGATTGCTTTCTAGAAACATAAGTTCCATTGCTGGTTACCCACTATCAGGCGGTCTAGTAAAACGGAATATTTTGGCAAAGCTACCTCAGTAGGTGGAAACTCCATGGTCCTTGAACAGCTTATCTCATCATATTTGATTGATATTAATGTATCGTGATTCTTGTCCATCATTCATTGTACCAACTGGAAGGTGTAACCCTAGACTTCCAAGTGATCAGAGATTCGGAAGATGTAATCATCATTTGATCTTTTTTTCTACTGCCCAAAGAATACCCATTACCCAGAACTACCCCAGAATGCAAAAGTGGTGATATAGAAAAAAGCTATAAGATGTCAACCTTGGGACGATTTACACTATAGTCAACACCATTAGACAATGATCAATAAAATTGAGCGTATAATTTATTTATCACATGAAAGCAGGACAACTTTCACTTGTCATATAGAACAGATCCACATGCTATATTTTTTTATCATGAAAAATAAGTCTTAAGCTCAACATATATCCTTAAGATTGCATTTACTTGGTAAGTTGAAAGATGGACACAGTCCATGATACCAACAGAAGGCAACTCAACTAAAATAAACCAGGATGCTTTCAATGTCAATACTGAGAAGACCAATTTGCTGCACTGTCAACTCTAGGCATGCCGGTATTTTTCTTAGTATCAGCATCTACTTTGAAGGTGGCCCCACAGACCTGACCTTGGCTGTCAACTCTTGGCATTGCTCTAAGCTCATTGCGAGGATGTTCAAAACTTTGCAATCCTCCAGAGGTTGTAAAGAAGCAACCTGGTAAGACACCAGTTAGGTCGTCAGCTATGTAGAAAGGAGAGAATCTTCAATCTAATCAACAAGTGTTTTATGTCATACCTTTAGGGAATGGTGCAAATGATTTGCCACAGCCCTTTTTCACAATATCCACATCATCAGATAATACAAGGTGATTCTCTGAGTCGGTTCCCCAGAAAAAAGGAACACTACCATCAGCATCCTGAATAAAAAAGAGTAAACACAATTCAAAATACCTTACATCAAATATGTTTAATTGTCAGAAATTCAATTAAGATCACAAAAATAGAAACATCTAGAGATTGTGCGTGCTACTGAGTTATGGCTAGCATAAAAATGTGCTTTAGGGTATCCTTTGAGACCACAAAAGTTTGGAGTTGCCAAACAACAAATACTTTTAGCTTGGAAGCTATATATTATAAATCATGCATCCTCTAAAAGATCTCAAGTTCATGGTATGTGAGATTATATTGACTGTCAAGCATAGACACCATAAGGCTTCCAGAATGGAGGTGACAATCCACAGTCAGAGTCAATGGTTAATACAAGTAGTTTCCAGCTGACATAGGAGTATTATATACGAATTGTGACTAATTAGTGAAACTGTGAAAGAGCAAAAAGGAGAGGAGCTAAAGTGAAAATGCTCACGCCCGCAATGAATACAGAGTTTGATGAGCTATCAAAGAGGATAAAAGCAGATTTCCCACTCAAATCTCTCACAACTTGGCTTGCAGGGAATGGCCCTCTGTCTCTTAATGTTTTATATGCTTCTATAACAATAATTACTTCATTGGAAGATTTTCCCAGTCCATATTGTTGCTTTAAAGAAGTGAAATTCTCCATATGCCCTTGGAACAAGCAAAATATATCATCTGCAACAGCAAACAGCCTGAAGAATAAACAAAAAAAAGTCAGATGATGATATTCACAGAACATATCCAAGTAAAGTATGAATGTCAAACCAGGAGCCTCTGAAGGGGAAATTATTTTAGGAAATATTCTTTGACCGACATCAGGGGTTCATGAAATGTTTATAGGCATAGCCGCATAGCTAGGGAGAATACAAACATTTCAAGTACAGACTTCAGCAACGCAGCAGGACAGCGTGTATTATTTACAAGATGCAGACTCGGAGAAAGGAAAACTTATACCGCACTAAACACCACTAACAGATGATCCAAAAGCTATCTCACAGTCGAAAGAATGATGCCCACCATCATGCTTCAGCTTAACTTTTCTTGTTTCTAGTTACAATAAAACTAAACAACATTTGTAAATCTTGCTTGAGAAAGTGACACATAAATTCTCCTGGCAAACGCCAGGATGCTTGCACAGGTTTAGCTTATAACATAAATAGACAACCCAGGCAACAGACCAAATAAATTTTTTTTTTCAGAGAGAATATAATAGATCAAACCATGCATGTGATATAATTCAATTACCATAAACTTATGCGCATAACAAAAGAAGAGAAACAGAATAAAGCTAGCTACTAATCTGGTGTTCGGGTGCCCTGGAAAACTTCATCCATAATAAACGAGTAATGACCTGACATGTGTCAAAACCTCACTTTCATTCTATCCTAACTAGAACATGCCTTCTTCTCAGCCTCCACTCTAGTTCTCTCTGTCTACTTCTTAAGGAAAAGGTTCTCTGCACTGCGCCCGGATCTGAAAGAAATATCTTTAACCAATTTTTTTTTAATATTCGCTATGGATCATAGGTGTGCTATTCAGTGGCTACCAACTAACCAAACTTTGTTCCAAAAAAAGAGTATTTAGTAGATCATAATTGTCAGAAAAAATTATGCATACATCCCGGTTTGCACTAAGAAAACCAAGCATCTTCCAGCAAAAAGAAATCTAAGAACAAATATTTAATCTTTCAACCCACTCATAGCAAATCGGACAACAACAGATCTCCAGAAAAGAGCAAAATGCGAAACCGATCTGGATAAAACGCATTCCCAACATCTGTTCAAGGGCTATTTTCAATCTTTTATATTTTTTTATGTAGGTACCTTGGAAGCAGAGGGTTCTGCTTGGCCGATGAGTAGGCGATGGCGCCGGCGGCGCCCAGGCTCACGGTCACCGCCCCCTCCCTCGAAGAGACGAAGTGATCCATCAGGCGGCCTGCGCCGTCGCCGCCCTGCGACGACGGGACCTTCAGCTCTTCCGGGCTCTTCGCCACCGTCTGATCGAACACCGCCAACATCCTCCCCGCACGATCCGATCCGAAGCAAACTCCGACCAACGAATGATCTTTTCAGCGTCTTCCACCTTCCGTTCTTTTTGTCCCTTTGGGGCCCCTTTTAAGTTTCAACGATCCCACTTCTTTTAGCGCTCGCCTGCGGTTTCTGACCGTTTGTATGACGAAACTACCCCCAACTTCTCGATGGTAATTACGACGATGATGGCGGCGTAACATTCGGCTAGAAACGCGATGAGGGGTAGAATCGGAAATGTGGCTAAGAAAAAGTCCCAGGCTCGACAACACGCTTAAACGTGTCTCGTGCCACGCCGCACGATGGTGAATGCACGGCTGGCGTTGGTCTCGATCGAGGGACGAGGACTTGTATTTGGGAAATGGACACTGGTGCCTTATTAAGGATGTGAGGGCAAATTAGTCATTCGAACTGCACTAAGAGGTCAGTGCTTATCCATAACTCACATCTGACGTGGATGTAGTTTTTTCTCCTCTCTTATATTTGATGACCGCAATTAATACATTTTAATCTTTTTGGTCAACTTCAGTATTTTCAACTATTTTTATTTTAAGTTAACGTGACATTGTCACAAGACACCTGTATGAATGCCCCTATATATGTTTTTTTTTGTATGAGACCTAATAAAATATAAATTAATTAATTCTAGAACAATGACATTAGTCGAATGGTTTTGGGATAAATTACATCAAATGCTCTTCAATTTTAAGGTTTGCTCAGAGATATCCTCCAACTTCACTTTATAACACAAATGCCCTTCATCTTTTAACGCGTTTCACCCGATGCCCTCTTTACCTGAGATAGCTAGTTTTCCGATTTTTCGTCGATGTGGCGTCCACATGGTAATCTCCTTTCTCCTCCACACAAATAGTCGTCCGTCATGACATACTCCGACGTGGCACATTAAATTACACAAACGTCCTCCAACTTTAAAATTTGCTCAGCAATACAACACAAATGTCCTTCATCTTTTAATACATTTCACCTGATGCCCTCTTTACCTGTCACAGTCAGTTTTCCGATTTTTCGTCGACGTGGTGTCCACGTGACCATCTCTTCTCTCCTCCATGCAAATAGTCATCCAACGTGGTATGCTCCGACGTGGCACCACATATTAAATCATCTTACTTACCGTAAGTTGACCCACTCACTATTAAATTATTTCCTTATTTCCCTCTTTGTCGTCATTCGCGTGAAATCTTTTTTGTCGTTCGCACTCCTTCGTCGATCGCTCTCCTTCGTCGTTTGCCTCATTCATCGTTCACCTTTCACGTTCGTCGGCCGTCATCTTTGTCCAAATTGGTGTAATTTTACGTGCATTTGATGAGCAAACTTTAAAGTTGAAGGACATTTGATATAATTTTGTGTGCCATGTAGGAGCATGCCACGTCGGACGACTATTTGCGTGGAGGAGAGATGAGATGGCCACGTGGACGTCAAGTCGTCGCCCAGGTAAAGAGGGCATCGGGTGAAACGTATTAAAAGATGAAGGGCATTTGTGGTACAAAATAAAGTTGGAGGGTATCTCTGAGCCAACCTTAAAGTTGAAGGGCATTGGTGTAATTTTATATCTCACGTCAGAACATGTCACGTCGGACGATTATTTGCGTAGAGAAGAGAGGAGATGACCACGTGGATACCATGTCGACGAAAAACTAAAAAATCGGCTATCCTAGGTAAAGAGGTCATCGGATGAAACACGTTAAAAGATGAAGAGCATTTGTGTTACAAAGTGAAGTTGGAGGGTATCTCCGAGCAAATCTTAAAGTTGGAGGACATTTGGTGTAATTTACCCAATGATTTTGAAGTACTAAATTGCGAAATTGTTTAATTTTAATATTTTATAAACTATTTTTGTATAGTTTAACTTTAATTTTCTTTGCTCGTATGAAAATGAAATGGATCCTCTTACAATGGAATGCACTAAAAGCATTTAATTCTCATTAAACTTATATATATGTATATATAATAGGTGAATTTAAAGGTTTATTGTACACATACACATCTACATAATATAATAACGCACTAATATTCCTGATGAATTTAAATGCTTGGACATTTTATAAAAAGTTCTTATATATGTTCAATGTTGAAATTTCCCTGTATGTTCACTGTTTTTTCCATAAAAATTTTGATAAAATATAAGTAATTCAGTTTTTTTAGGTCACACAAGTAATAATTTAAAACGATGAATATTTTTTATTTCTCTTATTCCAAGTATTATGAGTATTTTTCAGTGGAAATATGAATGTTGTAAATACTTAATTCCATTTTCCTCCATCAATATCTAATTATTTTCATTTGTCGTCATAAACTTTAACATATACTCTAGTACCATTTAACTTTGAGGAAAATGTGAAAGTAAAATATTTGATGTAGAACGAATGTAGAGTATTAATTTTATTTATTGAATTAATAAAATAATTATATATTAATTCGAAGTATACATTGAATAGTATTAATGATTAAAATTAAGATCATCAAATTATTCGATGATTGTGATTAGTAAATATGACTAATTCAACGATTATAATTTATTTAGTTATAAATGAATCAAATATATATTATTTTTATCTAAGAATTATATAATTAATTTAATCATGAATTATAATTATTAAATGATAAGAAATAAATGTTCCCTCTACATTAATTGTACTATTATTAATTATTCATTTACGTTTTACCACTGATTAATTGATAATTAATTAATTTCTTGGAAAAAGGAGGAGTGATGAGGTGCGAGTTCCGATTTTTTGTTTTTTTTTTTGAGCAAGCATTCGAGGAAAACAAAACTAATTTATTTCAAATGGCGTGAGAGAAAGACAAACGCTCCTGCGATTCCACGGCGAAGACAGCCGCCGCCGATCTCCTCCTCTCTTCTTCGCCTTTTGTCATTCCTCTGCTCTGCGGCTCGAAACGAATCCACCTCCCTCTTCTCTTCTTCAGATTTTTTTTATAGTCTTTTCTCACCGCTCGATAACATGCATTTGATATCTTTTTTCAGGAATCACTGCGCTGCCTTGGTTTGTCAGCAGATAGGAGGTATCGTACTGGCCTATAATCTATTTTTTAAAGTAGTATAATGCGGGTGCTACGTCCGGATGTGGTAGCATCATGCTACGCGTGAACAACGCCCGTTCGATCGGCAGCGGATGGTGGATGGAAAAAGCGCGTTGAACCGCTGCGTAAATCAGGGGTTTAGGATCTTGAACCGGCCGAATTGCTCAGGGTTGAGCGAAGAAAAAGAAAATGTGATTCCCGACTCTTTGGTGCCCTTCTTCTCCGGCCGCGAAGACGCCCTCCCGATCGCGAAGATGTGGACGCCAAGAAAAGTATCTACGCCGGTCGGACGCCGGTCCTAAACACCGGGAAGACCAGTAAAGGTGAGTCGTCCTCCGTCACGTCCCTTTGATCCACTATTTTCTCGATGCCCTAGATTCTTTTTCCGGCCCTGACATCATTCTTTCCTGGCTGCTATCATCGCCGCTCTTGTGCTACCGCCGTCGTTGTGTTTAGGGCATTTCTCTCTCCTCCCCGCGACTGTAGCAAACGTAGAGTCATCGTCGACGCGCGAGCGCATATTACCTTGACCAAGCGGCTCGGCAAGGCAATAGCAGATCCAAAACGCTGGGGGGATTCCTCTTTCGGTAAGCTCGTATGCTTGTTCGATTCTTACCTCATGCCCTAAATGTGACATCCCACTGTCAGGCGCGCACAATCTTTGGCCGATCGCTGCGAACGTTCCTCGATTCCCGACGTTCGGCAGCAAGGCAAGAGCATATCGAAGACCCTGGTGGATTTTCGCCTCTTTCAGTAAGATTTTCGCCTGTTTGATTTATACCTCGTGCCATGCATGTTACCTCCTGAATGTCACCTATGCAATTTTTCGCATTTACAATGTTTCCCCCTGAATGTTGCCTATGCAATCTTACCTCCTGAATGCTACCTCGCCGCTTGTTCATAATACATCATGTGCGCTGAATATAGTACTTTGGTTTAAGCATGCATGAGTCATGTAAATGCCTAGGATGTGGAGTCTGAGTAGTACATTGCTATTGCTGAATACTTTTGAATGCTTAGATTGCTGAATGTTTCTGAATTTAGAACATTACTATTATATCTTTAGATTGTTGAATGCTTTTGACTATAGAACATTGCTACTCTATGCTGAATGTTTCTAAATTTAGAACCTTACTATTATATCTTTAGATTGTTGAGTGTTTATGGACATGAACGAATCTGAAGCTGAGTCTATTTAAGATGCAACTCATATTGTTAATAATGAAGAGTTGAATAATGAAGATACAAAAGAAGGAAGCAAGGAGGAAATGGATGTTGAACAATTTACATGCTCTAACTCGGTGAAATCATTTGAACTATAAAAGCTCGAGATTGGCATGACATTTGACTCCGACGATGAAGCGTACAAATATTATAATATGTATGCTAGATTAGTGGGATTTTTAGTGAGAAAATATGCTTCTCACAAGTCGAAAAGTACAGGAAATGCGTAAGTAAACATTTTGTTTGTTCCAAAGAAGGGCATAAAAATCTAAAGGAAGATTATGGAAGATAATTAAACAAAGGAGGGAAGTTAGGGAAGGTTGTCTTGCTCATTTATACATTGGGTTAAGGAAGGATGGGAAGTGGGAAGTAAAAAAATTTAAAGAAGAACATAGTCATCCGCTAACGACTCCATCAAAAGTCAAATTCTTGCGTTCACAAAAAGGAATTTCAGAAACTTCAAAAGATGCTATTGTCAATTTGTATGGATATGGCATGGGTCCATCAAGGATTGCGAGAGCTCTTAATATGTCTGGTGAGCCACTTTTAACAGCGTAGAATTGCATCGATCATCTGAGATCAAGGCGAAAAAGTAATCTTGGATTTGAATGCTTAAACATCATATCTTCTTTTCAGAGTAGGATTAGTGTCGATCCAGGCTTCTTTCACAGGTGGGAGTTTGATGCAAATGGTATAGTTATGAACTTTTTTTGGGCCGATGGGAGATCAAGGAACAGTTATCTTACTTTTGGCGATGTTGTTGTATTTGATACAACATATCGAACAAACAACTTACGAATGCCATTTGCTCCTTTCACTGGAATTAACCATCATAGAAGATCTTGTTTATTCGGTTGTACATTACTTGCAGACGAAACAGAAGAAACATTCGTATGGTTGTTTGAGAAATGGTCAGAGTGCATGAGCGGAAAGCATCCTACTTGCATCATTACTGATCAAGATATTGCAATGGAAAATGCAATACGTAAAGTCTTCCCACATACAAAGCATATATATTGCACTTGACACATTAGGAAAAATGCAATGATTCATCTATAAGATTTATATGCACGAGGCACTTTCAAAGAGGACTACAGTAAATGGCTGTATGAATCATTCGGTGTAGATGAATTTGAAGAGGGTTGGGTTGCTTTGAAGCAAAAATTTGATATTCCATGTGGCCATTGGTTAGAGAGCATGTATAACAAGCGTAGACAATGGATTCCTTTATACTTTGAAGACTTATTTACTGCAGGTATGCGCACCACAAAGAGGGCAGAAAGCATCAATGCATTTTTTGATGGATTTGTCAATGCAAATACATCGATCTTGAATTCTATAGAACAATATGATTTAGCTATCAAAAGTCATCGTGATCTTGAAGAAAGGGAAGATTTTTTCACTATGAACTCTACGCCTGCTTATGTAGTAAGAAATCAATTAGAGGTTCACGCTGGCAACATATACACACAATATATTTTGCAAATTTCAAGAACAATATGCACAATCCTTTGACTTCTTTGGGCATAAGGTTTTCAAAGATGAAGAAAAGTCTATTTACTCGGTATGTCCAATAGAAAAACAAAATGGGGGCAAAAATATTGTGGAATTCAGCCAGCATGGAGACATCTTCATAAAATGTTCTTGCAAAAAATTTGAACAAGAAGAAATTTTTTGTTGCCATATTTTATGCATTCTTAGTAAAAAAAGGAATTGGACATTTACCTAAGAATTATATCCTTCATCGGTGGACAATAAAAGCAAGGCATACAAATGCTAATGTGATTTATGATGACTCATGCCCTTCTGCACAAGTTATAACTCCCTTCCAAAAGTTAGCATGGCAGAGTAATTGTTGGAAAATAGAAGATTTTGGATTGATTTCAGCTAGGCACTTATAGTTTGGGGTTCCTATTATAGATGAAGTTGTCAAAAAATTTAGTGCTTTCCGAATGTCTACCGTTGATATCGGTCAATCAAGCACTACTCAAGTGTCTACCGTCCACTCAAATGTTGCTAACTTACAAGAGTCGCAATTTGTTATACGTGACCCAGCTCGTGTAAAGGCTAAAGGTAGGCAAAAAAATGTTAGTAGGATAAAATCTAGTGTAGAAATATCCATGTCACAGAATGAGTCGAAGAAAAGAAGTTGCGGAAGGTATGGGAAGAAGGGACATGATAAGAGAAGATGTCCAATGACAAAGGTATATAGACTCTAACATCACTTCTATTGTATGTTCAACTGTTTTACATGTCCAATGATTTTTTTTCAACAGGATGTTCAATTGCATACGAGTCAAGAAAATCCATCATCGCATTGCTAATGGATCTCTGACAGTCTCAATAAGGAGTCGAAGGAGGTAGTAACTAGCATCTTTAATTCTATTGTGATTTAAGTTTATGAATCAATTTTGTGCTTTCACGATTAATTTGAGAATCGATTATTAAGGTTTAACTATCAATTCACCCACCCTCTTAATATCTTGTTGATCTATCATGTTTGCCCCTTTGATGAACGTGGATTGATTAAGGTATTCCTTTCTTTCGATCATGTTTGTCCCTCTTAATATCGATTATTAAGGTATTCCTTTCTTTCTACATTTTCTCATGTGTTGTCCCTTTGGTGAACGTGGATTGATAATGAATCCAACATTCTAATACTAATTTGTTTTGGATATTGGGATATCAAAGAAATGACTCATTGATAATGAATCCAACATTCTAATACTAATTTGTTTTGGATATTGGGATATCAAAGAAATGACTCACAAGAGAGAAGCAAGATTTATAAGTTCTGCTCTTTATTGAATTTAGGAGCCGTTGTTACATTTTGTTATATGATTTGTTACATTTGTAGGTTGGTGATGAAGTGGAGATAATAGATGTCAGGGAAGTATGTCATGCAAAGGATGAACTTGAGGCACAAGCATGTTTTGTGTAAAGCTGCTAAGAGACACTTGTGTCAAGTCGAAATGTTGTGGATTTGTTATATTACTGGATCATGTGTATTCGACAAACAAATATTGTGGATTTGTCCTTTATATTGTGGATCATGTGTATTCGACAAAGAAATACTGTGTATGTGTGATTGTGATGATGCTAATTGCTAGACACCTTTAATGTCACAAGAGGCACCTTTATTAAGTTTACATGATTCCTTCTCTTCATGCCCTGTAATGTTATATTATTCTATGTGTTATGGTATTATTTTAGTATTTTATCAATGAGATCCTTTTTGAACTCCCTATGATTCATTTAGAAGATGAACCACTGCATGTTCTTTGATTCCTCTTTCCTTCCTTTCACCAGAAACAACTTAAATACTAATGCACAAAAAAAACTTGATTATTCATAGAAGCTTGCATAGATCCGCAAACCAGACTAATGCCGCATCATAGATGGAACAAAATTAACAATAAATGAGATGCTTGTGGTGATAATGAGATGCTTGTGTATACGATAATGAGATGCTTGTGTATACGATAATGAGATGCTAGTGGCGATACATATACGAGTGCAAGTAGTTCCTTCAGGAAACAACAGCACCCAGAGGCAGATCTTAAATGGAGCCATATGCTAAACTTGTCAAGTTTTATCATTTTTGGTCACTTCTGCCTTCTCATCTTTAGAAACACATCTCTGAATTGTAAGGTAAAATATGATGTATAACAATGCTAAAATGCTAATATTAGGAAATATATATGATGTATAACAATGCAAAATATGGCACAATAGTATGGCACAATAAATTTTGATGAGGGAGTGAAATATGAACCGTTAGAAGCAACTATCATTACATTCACACAAAAGCAACAGGGCATTAGAAGTCAACTAGAGATGTTCACTTAGTACACTGTAATAATAATAACCAACAAGGTTTTACATCACATAAACATAAACAACATGACTATGACAACAATCGTTATCACAACTAATTTACAACATTTTCTCATTCCATTCCTATTCATAGCTCCATCTTCAAATTCATTTTCTGTTTCCATTCTATTGAGCCTTCTTAGTAGTCCATTTATCACTTGAGTAGATCGAGGTTCAAAAGGCGAGTCCATCCATCTGAAGTATTGTCACGCTCGATGTTGCTACAAAATATGAATTATAGATGAAATTGAGAACCTACAAGATACAAATTAAATGATGAATTAGATAGAATCAAAACTCACTCCATAGAACCGACAACCGTAGAACCTTCGACCAGGATTGGTTTGTGTCCAAGAAGTTCTAATCACAACCTCTGCTTTGCAATAGCACTTTGGAAGTGTCATTTTGCAAAAAAAATGCTTTGTAAAATATGAATTAGATAAAATTAACCTAAGTCAATTGCAACAACCAATGTGATCATTTTAGAAAAAAATAATATGATACTGATTAAATGTAGCATCAAAATCTGTAAAAAGATTTCATTTCTTAAGTTGTGCCACTTATCAAGTGGATGTGTACACACGAAATCATATAAGGAAATTTGTGATTTAACTTCTTATATGTGGATCAAGACTCCAGAACGTATATGCTTATTGTCCCAAAAATTGTAAGGTCAAAATTCATGCGGAAAATTTGAACCCAGCCATACGAATCCACAAAATTCATGCGAAAATCTTACTGAAAGAGGCAAAAATCCCCCAGGATGAGGTCACATTTAGGGCATGAGAGAATCGAACAAGCATACGAGCTTACCGGAAGAGGAATCCCCTTTGGATTTGCTATTGCCCTGCCGAGCCACTTGGTCAAGGGAATATGCGCTCGCGCGTCGACGACGAATCTACGTTTGCTGCGGTTGCGGGGAGGATATAGAAATGCCCTAAATGCGAGCGGAGGGCACAACACGACGACGGCGGCAACACAAGAGCGGCGACGATAGCAGCCAGGAAAGAATGATGTCAGGGCCGGGAAAGAATCTAGGGCATCGAGAAAATAGTGGATCAAAGGGACGTGACAGAGGACGGCTCACCTTTACTAGCCTTCCCGACGTTTAGGACCGGCGTCCGACCGTCGTAGATACTTTTCTTGGCGTCCACATCTTCGTGATCGGGAGGGCGTCTTCGCGGCCAGAGAAGAAGGGCACGAAAGAGTCAATTTTTTTCCATCCAGCACGGCCACTTTTTTTTTCTTCCCTAAACCCTGACCAATTCGAGCTGTTCAACACCCTAAACGCAGCGGTTCAGCGCGCTTTTTCCATCCACCATCCGCTGCCGATCAAACGGGCGTTGTTCACGCGTAGCATGATGCTACCACATCCGGACGTAGCACCCGCATTATATCTTTAAAGTAACATTTCATTCATTCATGATAGTTTTGATACAACAAAAGGAGGTTTCCCTGTGTGGAGCATCCTCCCAAAAAATGTTAAAAAAAAATAGTCCAATCAAATTTTACCAGCTAATCAGCGGCAACATTTTGCTCTCTACGTATACATATCACATTACAAGTATAATTAACACAGAATCTAACTAGTACTATAGACGTATTCATGGGAGAGATAAGAGGTATAAATAGACACAAGTTATCATTATAAGATCTTATATAAGTACATAACTTAGGATCAAAATCATGAAAATAATCATTCTATTAGTCAAAACACGGGCCGAGTATAGGTAAAACTCGTGCCGAATTCTGACAGAATTTGTCTCAAAAAAATCCGAGTAGAACCCGGGCCTGGTGTGGGTTATACCGCGACCGAGTTGGGACGAGATTGTGTCAAGACGATCATCTCATCTGATCATCTTCCTCGGGACAAATCCGAGCCAGGTCATTAGTAACCCAGGCCGAATCATGCCGGTCGTAGTGAACCCAGGATGGGTTCTGTCAAGTCAAAACAATTGTCATTTCATCTTTCCGATGATTACCGGTGCAATACATCAACAACAGTTTATGATCTAAAAATGTGAAATAATGCATCAGGTAACCAGACAAATCATATGTAATTGGATCTAATCATCGATCATATAAACGAATCCTTCTTAACATGAAATCATACATCTCTAAGTGTCACGCATTTTAGTAGGCATGGTATTATTCGATTAAGTATAAAATCAATGACGAATCAGTTCTGAAATTTCACGAAATCATATTGCACGAATTATGTTCTTTCTAATATAGATTCTACATCTATTTAGATCTAAAGGCATGTAAAATTCGTCAAAAACTTAATATAGATCCTAAAAATCCACCTCTTTTCAACGTTTCCCGGTTCCTCACGCGATGGTATGCCCGTGGATGTCGCCAATATGGCTCCTCTGTTTTCTGGCCATGCACGACGATGGAGAAGAAAAAACAGAGATGAGAGAATGGAGAGAAAAATTTAGAGAGAGAATGGGATTTATGGTAGTAGTGTTGTCCCTTGATCTCCCCTGCTCGTGGGTGAAGAGGGATCACCTTCATGGCCGGTGCAATGAAGAGGGGAGAGGAAGGGCCGAGTTCCCTTCCTCTTCTTATTCTTTTTTTTCTGAAACGATGGCACGTTACATAGGAGTAATCCACATCTAATGATGATGGGTTTATGTTGCGACAATGGTACACTGAACCAAAAGGTCAAAAAGTAACACTAGCCTCATCAATTTAGTACAAGCATTTCTCCAGTTACTCCACTTGCATGTCCAAGAACTATGTCAACAAATAACGACACATCTAATTTCAAGCATACTAAGTAAAAGACATAAAAATTGCAATTAAATCCACCGAAAAGTAGGTACAAGCAGAATGTTTTGCTTCAAGTTTTAATATATTGGACTATCGAGCTAGCAGGATCACTAAAAATACCATATAAATCGAAAGTTGTGCTAAATCATATAAGATAGGAATAAAAAAAATAGAAACAGTTCAGGATAGATGTATTGAACATTGTGACAACAAAATCCTTATACAGAGCCACTCCTCAACTTTGATCTCAATTCTGCAGAGGAAAACCTAATGTCTGTAACATTTTGGTAATTGTGTGAAGTGTCAGACTCTCTGGACGACCATCGATGAACTTTTAAATGGACGATTGCTCAACCTTTCAAGCTCTGGTTTGTGGACGGAGGACATATGACCATAATAAACCCCAGGATTTTATAAGTCTTGTCCACCTGATTAACGACTTGCTTATACGAATATGAAAAGATGATTGCCCCTGCCCCTACGGATTTGATTGATCAAAAGATAGGTACATGGCTTATAAGATAATGGAGGGTTACCATTTGTTCATCAAGATGGGAGTTCCTTCCCTACAGATGTTTCTGCTTTACGCAAAATCATCTTACCCGACGGGGCACTCACCTACTGGCCCATCATGATCTAGATAGTTACACACTTGTGCGTCTACAATGATATTTTCCTAAAAGTGAAGAGCTCTTCCAATTATGGATAAGATGAAAGAACATGAATGACTAAAGATGAATGAAAGGACTTTGTCCTTAAGAACATGAACAATGGATACGAACAAAGAATATGAACATGAATATGGCAAATAAATGAAATGAAAATGGCATGAATATCTTCTTATTGATTCCCCATAATGATCATCTCTCATATTTGATTTAATTGTTCCCCTCATGCTTATTTTAATGAAACTTATCTATGACATATGCGAATTCACACTTAGTTTTATAATAACGGTTGAGCTTTCTTATTTGAATTCCTATTTTTATCATTCTTTTAATTTTCTTTTTCAAAATTTGAATTGAACCAGTTCAATCGGCCCGGTTCAACTGATTTTTTCTTGTTCGATGTCATAACTGATTTTTGCATGTAACCAGACCGGATCCATCGGCCGGTTCACGATTGAACCGGCCAGGTCCAGTTTTATAACATTGGTAATACGGCATGTACCTTTATATGCCTTACGTTTAGACATTTGGATGTACTTTTATCTATTAGAGCTTCCATTTTTTTCATTCATTGTATTATTTTATTTATTAAGTCTTCCGCTTATGTGTCAATCTTTTTTATCATCTGGGTGAACAAAAGAGTCAAATAAAAATTGAAAAAAGTAACGACCGAAAGGAGATTTCGTCACGTGGCGGAGTCGAATTTTGGAACGTTACACCTTAGTCCGATAACACAGGGATAAGCTTGTTTAAGCGATATATGAATGCAATTAATCATGGAGGTGGTGACAACCTTAAAGTATAATCCCTGGTCCTGAATGGTAAATTTTCATTTCTGCTAACATATGATTTATGCATTTTTTCTTGTCAAAAAGTTATGGACATCTATGTTCTTGGTTGCACTAGCGAGGGGTTAAGAAAAGAGCTCGTGGATTTGAAGGATTGTAGGATTGAAACTGAAGGAGTACTGACATATGGGAAGAGGAGTGCCATGTTCAAAATGATCTCTGAAAGAGGTGATTCTCATGAAATATCTTATTGAGCCAAAATTCAACAATGTGCCAATGTATTGAAATTGGGAAAATACCCAACTCATACGATAACCCAACTTCCATTGGATTCTCACTTGACATTTATGAAATTTATTCTCTTCAAATGTTGAGTTCCAAGAGCTAAATTTATGAAATAAAAAAGAATTATTAACAAGAGAAAAATGTATATGTAGGGCATTCGACGAAGAACGAGTGTAGAACATTAGTTTTACTTATTAAATTAATAAAATAATTATATATTAAATAATTAAAATCAATATCATCGAATTATCCGATCATCGTGATCAAGCGATATTAACAAATACGATTACTTCAACGGTTGTAATTTATCTAGCTTTAGATGATACATTTTTATCATCAAAGTACTCAAATAAATATATATATTATTTCATCTAAGAAGTATATAATCTAGGGGTGTAAGAAAAACCCGTCCAACCCGAAAAACCCATCCGATCCGAAAAATTGAACAAAAAAACTAAAAATTAGAGGTCCGAATATGATTTAGAGTGGTTTTTAATAAATTAAAATCCACCCGTTAAAATTGGAGCCTCACCCGAAAAAAATCGTAAGGGCTCGTGGAACCTGCTTTTATTTATAATTTTTTATTTATATAATTAATATATATGTTATTAATTCTTTTATTATATATATAATATTTTTTGTATAAAAATTCATACTTTTCTATCACATTATCAAACTATAATTTAATAACTTAAAATTTTAATAGTATATTTTATATTTAATATAAAATTAAATATTTTATATAAATTAAGTTATTAAATATATTTTTAAAATATAATAATATAAATGTAGGTCTCTGAAAAAATTATTTGAAAAGTAGCGATTGAATTTTTTTAGTCCGAAAATTTGACTCGACTCGAACTATTTTCATTTTTAATTATAATTAATTTAATGATGAATTATAATTATTAAATTAATTAAATGATAAAAAATAAACGTTCTACACGAGAGTGTAAAGCGGATGCTCTCCGTATTCTATTAACAAACATTACATCTATTTCAAGAGAGGCATTAGTTATCAATTTGTATTTTCAAATACATTTATTTCATTACTAAAAATTTATTGCTAGTACTTACTGCGATGAATCTATAATTTTCTATAGAAACTTGTGCCGATCATTTGAAGCTTGAGAAAGAAAAAGAAAGGTAGACATGACATAAAAGATCAGAATGCTGATGTATTATCGAATGATTCGACAAAAGGAAAAACATGTTGCACATATTTTATAACTGAGGTTTACTCTCAAAAGACAAAAACAAAACTAGCGAAATAATGTACAATTAACACAAAGATTTTTTTGAGAAGAAATTAACACATAAAGATTGAATGCAATAAGAGAATAGAGACAAACTTATATGATCCCCCATCTCTTGCATGTTCTAAAATTTGGGAACCTAATGATAATTTTTATACTAAGATTTTATAAAGTAGTTGAAAGCCTTATAAAACTAATAGTGGTTTTATTTTAAAATTTTGTACACTCAAAATTCGTTGTCGTCACTCTTATGTTCATTTAGATCTGATTTATGATATCAATTTTTTTAGTTCTCAGCTCAGTTGGAAACACTAACTCTATCCATTTTTTTATTCCTAATTGAGCTGAAGTTTACTTTGTTCAGAAGGGAATAATGAAATGCTTATGTCATGAAGAAGCAATGGAAGGAGGATACTAGAGACCTTGGTTTTCCATTTACTAATAAAATGCTATTTAAATCATGTATCAAGACAAATTAAGCCTCCTTACTAATAGTTAACTTCAGTTTGTTTTCAAAAAATGCAAGTTAAATATAAGGGTTTAATTCATTAAGTTGGTAGCATAGTGCTACCAAAATCGCGGCCGCCCGATTCATCATCAACGGGTATGTTCAACGATCGTGGCCATTCGTTTCACGATCGACGGCCGAGATTACGTCCGTTTTTTTTTCCTTTTTTTCTAATAAACCTAGACGATATCCTCGCCCTCCTCTCTCTCCTCTTCGTCTGCCTGCGCAATAATCTCTCCTCCCCGCCGCCGCCGCCACGTTCTCTCGCCCTCCGTCAGCCGAGATCGCCCGCCTATCTCTCGCCGCCGATATCTCGCTGTCCCCCGACATCGGCCGCCTACATCGCCCGCTCGCGACCTCCGGCCATCTCACGCAGATCTGCCCTGTCAAAGCCGGATCTCGTCTGCCCGCTCTCGACCTCCGGCCATCTCGCGCAGATCTGCCCTGTCCAAGCCGGATCTCGTCCGCCCGTTCACGACCTCCGGCCATCTCGCGCAGATCTGCACTGTCCAAGCTGGATCTCGTCCCTCTCGACGTCTTCGTGTATGCCGAGCTCCTCGCCCGACGGCCGATCTCTCCGCACACCGCCGCGCTTCCGCTTTCGTGAGACCCGCCGTCAACTCTGTGCAGATCCGCGACGCCGCCGACCACCTCGCTCCTCGCCGCCGTCAGATCCGCAGATCTGCTTCGACCTTGCTCCTCGCCGACGCAGCCGCCGCCTCGCGACCCCTCGCCGCCGCCGCCTCGTAATCCATCGCCGCGACCCTCGACCTCGCCCGCCATTTCTGGCCTCTCCCGCCGCCGCTGACCTCACCCACCACCGCCGCTCTCGCCCGCCCCGCGACCCTCGACCTCGCCCGGCGACCGGCGCCCTCGATGGTCGATCTTGCCCTCGAAGCCCTCGCCGCCTGCCCCACTCACCGCCGCCGACGTCGTACCGAGGGACGCCGAGCTCGCGACCCGTCGCCGCCGATATCGACCAACGACGCGAGGAGATCGCTCCCCGCCGCCGAGCACGCTCCCCTGCCGCCGAGCGCGCTCCCCCGTTAATTCATGTTAATCTACGTTAATTTTTCTTCCTGTAAATTTTTTGTTTTAATCCATGTTGTAGATTAGTTAAGCTTGTGTGGAGTTGGTACACTTTTACATGTCTGTCATTTGTATTACATTCTCGGAACGATGAGCTCATAATTCATAACCCTCGGAACGAGCTCACAAGAAGCTTGTCACATGTTCATTCGTATCTCACTTTCGATCGAACTTAGCTTCGCCGAATCTATCTCCGCTTTCGAACGTACTTAGCTGCGAGCGAATCCTATCCCGCTTTCGAACATATAGTCAATCCTCTGTTAGATTAATTCTAACATAAAGGTGAATTTCATTTTGAGAAAACTTCATGCAATAGTCTCAACGCTACACAATAAGAACATTTTGATCAAAGTGCAAGTGCATACAAATTATCGACTCCGACATTACATTACACAAGAAAATTCCCTCAGCGGTAGAGATGCACAAGCTCAGCGCGAGGCCTTTCAAAAAAAATTCTTACACAAAGTCATCAACATATGTACATCAAATTACAACTAAAAAAAAATTTGTAATCTACTCATATCGTACATGGTATTAAACCCAAATTACAATCAAGATACAACTCCAAATTGTAAATCGAATTAAAAAATTCAGCAATCTCAGATAGCTGTCTTCGATTACTTTGGTCGGCGAGGGTTGTCGGGCGGCCGCACAATCCTCGTGCGGCGGCTGCGAGTGGGCGAGGCGGTGGTGCATGGGCGAGTGGGAGAGGCGGAGGTCACGGCGAGTGGGAGCGAGAGGACGGCGGCGGCAGAGCGAGTGAACGGCGGCGGCGGAGCGAGAGAACGGCAGCGGCGGGGGAAGGGAACGGCGGCGGCGGAGCAAGAAAATGGCAGCGCGAGAGAACGACGGCGGCGGGGCAAGAGAGCGGCGACGGCGGGGAGAGAACGGTGGCGGTGGGGGGAGAGAACGGTGGCGGTGGGGGGAGAGAACGGTGGCGGTGGGGGGAGAGAACGGTGGCGGGAGAGAACGTCGACGGCGGGGCGAGAGAACGGTGGCGGGGGGGGGGGGGGGGTGATAGAGCGGCGGCGGCGGGGGGAGAGAACGGTGGCAGTGGGGGGAGAGAACGTCGACGGCGGGGCGAGAGAACGGCTGCGGTGGAGCGAGAGAACGGCGGCGGTGGAGCGAGAGAACGGCGGCGGCGGAACGGCGGGGCGCAAATTTGGCCGGAGAAGCGGCCAGATCTCGTCTTGTCGAAGATGACCGTAGATCTGGCCGGATCGCGCGTCGGATGCGGCCGATCTCGGTCTCAATCTCGGAGAGACGGCGGAAGGCGACGGGGGGAGAGAGCGGCAGAGGCGCGATCGCGCAGCGATCGGCGGCGAGCGACGGAGGTCGCGATCTGGACGAAGAAGAAGAGAGAGAGAGGAGAGGGGTGAGGCTGCCCGAGGTCATTGAAAAAGGAAAAAACTTAATCTCGGCCGTCGATCAAGGATCGGACGGCCGAGACAGATCAACGAATGTACACGTTGGATGAAGGATCGGGCGGCCTAGATGATGGTAGCACCATGCTACCAACTTAAATTGGTAGCATATGAATTAAACCCTAAATATAATGTAGGGCTTACCATTTGTGTTAACTGTGATATTACCTATACTTCCAACTGCCTTATTCATGGCTGTTACATGGCTGTTATATTCTGTACAGTATGAAATGTAGTTTAGTTATGTAGGAATTTATAACACATATAAATTATAGAAGTTGCGGAATACCTTTTGCAGCGAAAGCAGATCATCGAAGCTTTTTCATGAACTCTTAACGAATGCACTTGCACATCGGGATCGAAAATCAAACTTCGAGGAACGGAACTCTAGGCCACAACACAAGTATCTCTGGACGAACCTCCACGAAAGCGTATTTAGGATAACTGGTATGGGACCCTTTTATAATGTAAGAAGACTTGAGCAAGAAGTTAGATAAAACACATCATGCGCATCCATCGCGCGTGATGACGTGTCCCCGCAACATGCAAATTGCACAACGAGATCGCGCGGTCCGCGTGGTGCGCAATCATGCAGATGGCGCTGATCGCGCGCGGACCGTGCGGGACGTGCGCTTGTGCGCGTCTCGCCCATGTGGGCCGCACATATTTCTAACAAGTTAGATGATCATTGACGTTGTTTAGCAATGTGCCAGATGAACTTAGACAATTTAGTATCAAACGCACGATGATTTTAACATTAAAGATTCCGTTGTCAACCCGACTTGTATGGAGCTTTTCCCCTCAACAAGCTGCCATATCAGCTGGAACAGATGGCTGTAGTTGTTAGCGTTTAGGTGTCATCAGTTGTGTCTAGCCAGATGAGATTAGTGTTCAGTGCATTAGAGAGGTCCAAGGATGATTTCAACTTTCTATGCATCTGTGTTTGCATTAGGTGGAAGAATGCTATAAAATCTTAGTATTTTATTACCCTAAAAAATTGACTACGTTTTTTGAGTCTTGATTATGATATCGGTTTCCAAAGGGATGAATGGTTGCCTATTTGCTTGAAAACCCATAGTAAACTTCATTATTCACATTCTTGCTCTAAAAATTCATAGGAAAAAAATTCTTTTATTGAGCTGATTTACTTATTTTGGTTTCTACAAGCAATGAGTCCATATAAAGTTCATCATGTATCAGAATCAGTTTATATTTGCATACCAAATAGTTCTTGACAAGTTCATCTCACAAGGATACCAATGCAATAAAACATATTCGATCTCATATTTTGTGCTCAAAATATGTGTATTAGTGATTTGGTGTTATTTGGCACCATCTACCTTAGAACTTATCAATATAACAAAGTCGTTGTGAAATAGATGTTTATTGCTAGGAATTGATATCTTAATTAGGATCTTCCCGGCTCATGCAATAGCTGGAGATGTTTCAGGCGAAGGGACGTGCCATTTTCATTTGAAGATCCTTTAAAAAAAAATATTGGGATAGGCGGTGGACTAGTCGTGCTTCATATTTCACATCTTTCCATCAACAAATAAAGATTTTTAAGGCTGACAATTAAAGTTCAACGATCAAGATTGTTGTCAAATTGAAAAAGATAAAACGATCAACAAATAAAATGATCAAGTTCCGTGACTAAGATCTTTGTAACATTGAAAAAAAACATAAACAACTAACCATACATCACTATGTCGAGAGTTTGAGGGAGAACAAGAACTGGGCCAAAAAATGACTCCAAATAAAAAATGATCGAGTCATTGCTTCTCTATTTATATGAGCTATATAACAGTGTCTAGAAGCTACAGTAGAAAATAACAACCGATGACAATTATCTGCCGATATAATGACTCATTACAGAAACTATTACAACTAATCATATATCAGTCTACACTAACACTCCCCCGCAAACTAGGCATGGTAGACACTAATCATGCCTAGTTTGGAGATAAGGTAGTCATGTTGTTTTGTTCCTAATGCTTTGGTGCCGAGGACACATGATGGAGCATAATCAACTTCTTAAGAACTTTCTCCCTCACAAAATGGCAATCAACTTCAATGTGTTTCGTTCGCTCATGGAAGATTGGATTGCTAGCTGTATGTAATGCAGCTTTATTATCACATTCAACTTCTATCGGCTTGTGAACATGAACTCTCAATTCACCTAACAGCTGCTCTAACCACACAATATCTGCAATTAGATTCGCCATACTACGATATTCTGACTCGGCAGAGGATCTAGAAACTGTTGGCTGCTTCTTTGACTTCCAAGAAATAAGAGCTTCTCCATACTTGACACAGTACCCTGTTACAGAACGTCTCGTGTGTATACAAGCTGCCCAGTCCGCAATCGCAATAGCTGTGTACTTGTCTATTGTGAGTCACAGGGAAGAAAACTCCTTTTCCTAGTTCTTTTTTTAAGTATCTTCCAACACGCAATGTTGCTTCCATGTGAGAAGTCTTGGGCTCATGCATAAATTGACTGAGATGCTGCACAACAAAAGAAATATCTGGTCTGGTAATGGTTAATAAACTAGTCGACCCACAAGACGTTGATAAGCAGTTGAATCAGACAATATTGCATCTGTACACCCTGAATTTTTGCCCACCAAATTAACACATTCAACTGATGTAAGCTTTAAACACTGGTCCAAAGGAACATCTGCTACTTTTGCAACCGAGACACCTTTGTCCGCAATAAGATCCAATGCATATTTTCTTTGATTTAGAATAGTCCCTTTATCAGACTGTAAAACTTCTAGGCCAAGAAAAAATAAGTTTGAAGTTCTCTTGTAAAACAACTTTAGCATGTTGTATTAACTCCCCAGAAGTACATGTTATGATAATGTCATTCATGTAGACCAAAAAAATGACAATGTCATTCTGTACCCATTTCGTGAATATGGAGTAATCCAGCATGCTCTGAATATATCTAGCTGCTAGTAGAACTTCAGTAAATTTGAGATTCCATTGACATGAAGCTTGATTTAACCCATAAAGGGAATTTTGTAGTCGACACACTTTGTTAGAAGAATGAGACTCCCCCGGACTACAAAAACCCGGTGGAAGATGCATATATACCTCCTCAAAAAGATCACCATTGAGGAACGCATTGTTAACATTCAAATGATAAAGTGGCCATGAACACTAGGCTGCAACTGATAATAGACACCTAATTGTAGCCATTTTTGCAACAGGAGAGAAAGTCTCCTTGTAATCAACCCCTTCAAGCTGAGTGAAACCTTTTGCAACTAGTCTAGCCTTATAGCGTTCAACTTGACCCAAGGAATTCAAATTTACCTTATATACCCACTTGCAACCAATGGCCTTCTTACCAACGGTCAGATCAACAACCTCCCAAGTATTGTTGGATTAAAGGGCATCCATCTCTAGCTTCATTGCCTCAACCCAATTGGGATCTCTAGCAGCATTCGCAAAAGAAGATGGCTCATGAACTGCATTAAGACGAGCGAGAAAAGCACGATATGGAGAAGGGAGATGATCATAGGCAATACATGCAGAAATAGGATGAGGAATAGTAGTTAAAGTCTGATCAACAGTCAAACAGTGAGTGACATAGTCATGAAGCCAGTTAGGAAGCTTAACATGTCGTCGAGGTCTCAAATTATTAGTAAAACTTGAAACCGGGTCAGTATGTAGAGAATGGGTGGCATCAATAGTTGTAGTAGATGGAACAACTGGCCTAACAGGATCAAGAAAATCATCATCAAATGTAGGAGAAGAAGCAAAAGGAAGAAATGAATCTGAAGCAGAAGAGATGAGAGAGTGAAGAAGTGCAGAATCAGAGTATGGAAATATGTCCTCATAGAAATGAATATCTCGACTGAAAAAGATCTTATGTGTATTCAGATCCATAACTTTGTAGCCTTTCACAGTAGCAGAATATCCCAAAAGGATTGAAGCTGAAGCTCGAGGAGAAAACTTATCAAAAGTATGCAAATTGGCGGTGTAGGAAAGGCATCCAAAAACTCGAAAATAGTTAAGGTCAGGAGAATGTCCAAAGAGAACTTCATATGGGCTTTTATTATGCAAGACATACAAATGAAGATTAATAATAATATGAACAGATGTGAGAACACAATCACCCTAGAATTGGCTAGGTAAACAACTTTGAAACTTTAGTGCACGAGCGACCTCTAAGATGTGTCGATGTTTGCGCTCAACAACACCATTCTGCTGTGGTGTGTAAACACAAGAAGTATGATGAATTATGCCTCTTTCAGTAAAGAATTTGTGACATTCACCATTAAGAAATTCGGTTCCATTATCAGTTCGAATAACCTTGACTTTGCGACCAAACTGAGTGTCAACCATGTGCACAAATTGTTTCAGATAGATGCTAGCATCACTTTTGAATTTAAGAAGAAAAACCCAAGTCATACGACTGAAATCATCAACAATCGTTAGAAAAAAACGATAACCATCATATGTAGAATGTCGATAGGGTCCCCATACATTCATATGAACAAGATAAAAAAATAGATGCTGTGGTTGAAGTACTGCTGTGAAATGGAAGACGAGTCTGTCGAGACAAGTGACAAATATCACAATGACACTTTTGTTATAGTACATCAAAATTAAATGAATCAAGAGTTTTCATTTTGTCAAATGGTATATGACCTAAACGGCGATGCCAAAGGACAATATCAATTCCAAGCTTACACCACCACCTTTGGTAGCCGAATTTATTGTAGAAGGACAATCTTTAATAGAGTGCAAATCTGCATTCCCAGTCACAAAAAAGTACAGCCCGCCTTGCTGCTTACCGATCCCCTTGACCAGCCCAGTGAAGAGGTCCTGAAATATACAAAAATCAGGATAGAAAATAAGTGTGCACATGAGTTCACTAGACAATTTGAAAGTAAGTTAAACTGAAACTCTGGTATGAAGAGAACATCATTTAGGGACTGCTGAGAGTTTATTGGACATATGCCTATATGTGTAACTCTTAATACATTGCCATTAGGAAGTTTAACTTGTTTAACTTGTTTCAGCTCTCTAATTTCATAGAAACAAGCAGAATCAGAAACCATGTTAATTCTCCATTTTATTGTTGAAGAGCCAAAACAGAATATTTCATTACCTGCCATGTTAGCCAAATCCTCGTTTTGAGCTTATCCTTTATTCAAAATCTTTAGGATCTCTTGATGAATTAGTTGATGAATTAAGTTGATGTGAATTAGCTGATGAACTAACTTGCGACCCAGATGGTGGACAACCATTTTCTGCATTGTCAGTAGGCACATTCTCAACAATTGCTTGCACAACATTAGCATTGAATTGATTCTTGTTTTTGTTAAATTTGAACCCAAGTGGAAAGCCAACAAGCATGTAGCATTGCGCCTTAATATGACCCATTTTGTGACAATGATCACATATTACATTCCTATTTCTCCTTCCTTTCTGTCCTTGCACTGAATTATGAAATGCTGCATTGACTTCTGGAATACCAACAATTGATCCAGCTAAATCTTGATTGAAAAAATGTTGACTATTATGTCGTCGTTGTTCCTCCTCTAGAACCATAACATACACCTGATTGTCTGAGGGAAAATGTCTCATCAAAATAATTTGAGATCTCATTGCTGCATATGACTCATTCAACTCCATTAAGAACTGAAATATTTTCACTTGTTGAAAGTAAGTCATAGATCCAGGATCCTAAATACCAAGCGAAGGAATGACAACATATAACTCTTCCCACAATAGTTTTAGTTTAGTGTGATATTCAGTAACTCCTAATGATCCCTGAACTAATGTAGCTATCCCTTTGTGCAGAATATAGATTCTTGAGGCACTAATTGAATCAAAACGCTCCTTCAAATCTTTCCAAACAATCGAAGCTTCTGAAACATATGCTATACTTCCAAGAATACCATCAACAATAGTAGAAAAAAATCCAAGAAACAACAAGGGCATTACACCTCCTCCATTGAAAACTCAAATCATGATCAAAGTGTTCTATCTGACAAGAACCATCTAGGAATCCGAGTTTGTTTTTTGCCAATAGTGCATTTGTAAAGGCTCGACTCCACATCGAGTAATTGTCTAACCCATTTAAACGAATAGGTACTAGGATGAGACCAGGAGTGTCCGATGGGTGTAGATACAAGGGATGAGTGTGATCCAAAGCAAGAATTGCTGCAGAATGACTAGGATCCAAAGCATTAGCCATCAATTCAGGAAATAGCCATAGAACACAGAGATCGAACAAGATTCTGAACTTCAAATGCACATAAACACACAAAAACGACTAATGCAGGATTGGAAACCAAACTTCATAGAGAAACATGTTAGCCAATAATGAAGTGCTCTAGTTCGATTAAGCTGAAGCTTCCAATCCGATTGCACGTCCCAGAACTAGGATCATTTCTCTTCAGATCATAACCTGCTCTGATACCATGTCGAGAGTATGAGGGCGAATAAGAATTGGGCCAAAAAATGACTCCAGATAAAAAATGATCGAGTCACGGCTTCTCTATTTATATGAACTATATAACAGTGTTAGAAGTAGAAAATAATATCCGATGACAATTATTTGCCGATACAATGACTCATTACATAAACTGTTATGACTAATCATATATCAGTCTACACTAACACTCTAAAATTGATGTTAATGGGAGGTAGAAGTTATATTAAGGTTTAAGGTATGGCTCAAAGGTAAAAAAGAAGAGAAAAAATAGAAAAGAAAAGGGAGAATAATGAAAATGAATAATTATTTTGGTTGACATTGAAGGTTTTAATATAGAAAACCAACCTATTACAGTGAAATAAATGATGTTCTTTTACGTTTCGTACCGGGACGGGATGACGATCACTACGAAAAGCCGACCCAATATCACAATCCAAGTATCTACAGAATTACATCAAAGACTAGACAAAATAAGGAGAGTGCAGGGAGGATCATATACAGCAATCTACCCTATTTATAGAAGTGCATGGTGAGTGAGTTCCGCAACCGCATGTCATGTGATTGGAAGGAAAAAAAATGTCAAGTAATAATTTTATATAAATGATTTTATTTTGCATGTATATGTATATCTATATACTTGTTAAATGTGTTTTTTTACTTTCATTTGGAATTACAGTACATGATCTAATTTGGTCACTCAATCAAAATTTTAATAATGAAAGAAAATCTTAAAATCAGATTTTGATGTTGACGCCGGAAGAAAAAGGATAACGCATAGCTCCAATCAAATCGAGCTTGAACAATCCAGTGGCAGTGAAGCTTGACGGCACTTGCCGTGAAGCGTAAGACAGCAGAGGAGACCATGGAATGACGGAACGGCTGACGAAACAGAGGAAGAATAAACGGTCGAGATGGCATCATGACGATCTAAGGTACTTAAGCTTCCGCAAGGGGGGCAAAAAAAAAAAAAAAAGAAGAAAAAAAATCTAGTAAGCTTCACTTCGCATCTGCTGTTCCAGAGCAAGCCATGGAGGCGACGGCCGGATCCTTTGTTCCGCGAGTAAAGCTCGGAAGCCAAGGTTTTGAGGTCCCTTCTCTTACCGGTCTCCTTCTCCATCTTCTAATGTGGCTTGATCGATAGTAGCTTTGGCGATTGATTCCATGGCTTCCTTGTTGCTTTTGTTGTTGTCGTCAAGGTCTCCAAATTGGGGTTCGGTTGCATGGGACTGACGGGAACCTACAACGATCCGGTCCCCGAGGAGGATGGAATCGCTATCATTAAGGACGCCTTCCGCAAGGGCGTCACCTTCTTCGACACGGCTGACGTCTACGGCGCCAACGCCAACGAGATATTGGTCGGAAAGGTCGAATCCGTTCTCCTGTTGTTTGGTTTTTTTGCTTAAAGTTTGAACTATGATGAGCGCGGTGCTGAATAAGATCCGATCTTTGTGCAGGCGCTGAAGGATTTGCCTCGCGAGCAGGTCCAGTTGGCCACCAAATTTGGGATTCTTAGGGTGGATACTAGCGTCATGTCGGTGAAAGGCTCGCCGGAGTACGTGCGCGCTTGTTGCGAGGCGAGCCTTAAGCGCCTTGGCGTGGATTACATTGATTTGTATTACCAACACCGAGTGGACAAATCTGTACCCATAGAGGATACTGTAAGCGCTGAACTGAGTTGTTATATATGCATTGCCACTTGGCAGTGTTGCCTATGATTTTGCTGGTTCGGGTGTCTTATACTGAACTCCTCGTTTTTTTTGTTGGCGGAGGAAGATGATGGAGCTGAGGAAGTTGGTGGAAGAGGGGAAGGTGAAGTACATCGGACTCTCTGAAGCGAGTCCGGATACTATTAGGCGTGCTCATGCTGTTCATCCCATCACCGCAGTGCAGATGGAGTGGTCTTTGTGGACTCGTGACCTTGAGGAGGAAATCGTGCCACTATGCAGGTTTAATTTCCATTTTTAACAAGTCGGTTTTACAAGTCTGCACACCTCTGATGTATTTATCACCCTAACTCTTATCTGTGGTTAAAGTCTATACTCTATCAATCTGGAGGTTCTCTTGCTAATTTGACCAACCTACTTATGATTAGAACTTAAACATCATAGGTTTTACTTTTGTTGAATGGGTAATCAAGAACTTAATCAAGCGTATGGTTGAAACCATAGTTGTCAAGATCGCACGATCTTACGATCTTACCTTGGGTACACGATCTCGATCTCATGTTTGAGATCATTTTTGTAGGATCTATCATCTAGATCGTAGGATTGTAAGATCCTACCGATCCTACTAATATTGTTCAATTTTTTTTTTGCAATTTTTTAAAATTTTGACTAAGTGCAACATGATTTTTGGAGAAATAAAATTAAGAATAAGTTGATGATTGGTTATAACTAAAATTTTAAAGTTAGCTTTTAACAAAATAAATGTAATTTCAATATATATTAAAATCTATTTTATATAATTTTACTTCATATTAATCATATTGTTATCATTTTTTTGTCAATTCATATTAAATTATTATTAGATAAGTAATATATGTATACACGTGTAGGGAAATCTTAATGGGATAATAGTTAATTTAATATTATCTATATTCGTTGATCCATGATCGTGAGATTCGACAGAGTTTTACGCTGGTTGTCGGGGCCTAACACAACCCTCCTCCTTTATCCAGGCTTGGGACCGGCTATAAAACATAGACGGAGTTTAATTTAATATTATCTATAATTGAAATAATTATAGATTTATTAAAAGCTATTTTAATATAACTTTATATATTAAATTAATATTTTAATATATAGATAAGATCTTACGATCAACTCCGCCTATATTTTATAGCCGGTCCCAAGCCCGGATAAAGGAGGAGGGTTGTGTTAGGCCCCGACAGCCAGCATAAAATCATGTCGAATCTTATGAACATGGATCAACGAAGGCGTCGTATGATCCATGTAGCCGACCCCACCTAGTGGGATAAGGCTTTGTTGTTGTTGTTGTATAGATAAGATCTTACGATCCTCGATCCGATCTCACGATCTTCGATCTTATGGACCCCTTTCGATCTTATGTAAGATCCCGATCTTGACTACCTTGGTTGAAACTACTGTTGTGAGGTAGAAACTTGTATCTTGATTGGGGATATTTATTCTAGAACTTTGGTGATGCTAATTTATCCTCATCTTCATGATTTAACTTTTATGATGTTTGTTTCTGCCTTTTATTCATTTTCACAATTTCTTTATGTGGAATTCAGTGGGATTGTTTAAGCTTGTTTCTAGAAAACAAACTAGCAAGTTATTAACTCATAATTTATCCTTTCACATTCAGGGAACTTGGCATTGGAATAGTTCCATACAGTCCTCTTGGTCGTGGTTTTTTTGGTGGCAAGGCAGTTGTGGAAGATGTACCTTCGAATAGCTTCTTGGTAAATATTTTGCTACTTGATATTCCCTTGGATAATTATTCTGGCTGGAAGATGGTATGCTCATGTCATTATGTATCCACATTGTTTCAGAATTCACATCCCAGATTCAAGGGAGACAACCTAGAAAAAAACAAGATTCTCTATGCCCGATTGGAAAAATTGGCTCTGAAACATTCCTGCTCACCTGCTCAGCTTGCGCTTGCTTGGGTTCTTCATCAAGGAGATTATGTGGTTCCTATACCTGGTAAGTACTCTGGAATTTTTTTTTTAAATATCATGATAAGTTTTATTTAATTAGTTTGTCATTGAAGAGGTGAATTTTGTCTGTTGAGAAGACTTATTTCACAGAAAAAAGTATAAAGGAATATAACGACCACTATGTCTGCTTGGTTTTCACATAATGATATGTGGTTACTTTTTTTGCCTATGGTCTGAGAACCTTTACAAAAGTCTGAATTGCTATATTGCAAATAGTTGTTTGATGTTCTTGTGGATAATATTATTGAAGAAGCAAGAGATAGAATCTGAATAAGCATTTTCTTTGTTGTACATGTTTCTTTAACCATTCAGCTCTTATGTCTAGCACAACTTGGTTTGATATTCTCCTTTTGAGGTTTCCTATGTCTTAACATATGTTTTTGCAGATTTTTCAAGTTGAATAAATTAATTTTTCCGGTCATTGATAAAAATTAAACATCAGCTTTCAATTTTTGTATGATCAACGAGTCTCGTGAACATGAATGAACGAGTCGTATGATCCATGTAGCCGACTCCACCTAGTGGGATAAGACTTTGTTGTTGTTGTTTCAATTTTTGTATTTCTCTTGTATTTTAGTGGTCCAACATTGTGGCAGAATCCATGGCTAGTCTTGTAGCCTTACCATTGTCTTTGCAAGTAAGTTGGGCCTTCGTGGGCAGAAGAAACTTCTGTCACATCCGAGCCATTGGCCTTGATTACTGAATCATTAGAGTCTAAAGCTAATAAGAATCCCTCTCCGTGGTGGTCTCCATCATCATATTCATCTGTTCTTTTACTGTCGCCTATGAAAAAGCTTTTACTTCATTTACGTGATGCCTTTTTTTTCCTCAAAACTTATGCTTGCTCAAGACCAATAAGTGCGCTCAATTCCTTGTCTTTCAATTTTATTCTTGACCTTTATCTATTGTATGATTTTCTATTTTTTTCCCATGTGGTCTTATCAGTGGTAAGTTGAAAGAACTTAAAATCAGCTATACTAAAAAAAGAGTTTGTTCACATTTTACAATTAAGCCAAGCATAATTCCTTCGTTTTTTTTTTGTAATAAAAGAGTTATAAAGCGAAGCCTCTTATAACTGTATCCTTTGATCTTACTGAAAATTCAAACAGTGCACTTAAATAGAACAATCCATCTTACGATGTGCTTATTCTGTATCCTTCTTCCAGGAACAACAAGGGTTAAGAATCTTGATAGCAACATTGGATCAGTTAAGGTGAAGCTTACGCCTGATGACTTGAAAGAAATTTCGGATGCAATCAGCGTTGAAGAGGTTGCAGGTCCCAGATCCTATGGGCATATGGAAAGTTACACGTGGAGATTTGCCAATACACCTCAGAAAAATTAGTAGTCTCTGTAGTGCTACTGTGACTATTGTTGCTAGAAAGAGTATTTAATAATTCAGTGCTCGAAACACCAAAATGTATCTGCTGATAATTAGAGCTGATCAGCTTTGATTGCTCAGTTTTTACCGTAAACGAAGATTCACTTCATCATTTGCTACCGCCTTGTGATTTGTGACACATATATCCTTGTACTCACTAAGAAAACAGATATGACACTGGTAACTGGACCAGTCCAACTATGTACATTGAATCAAATTCAGAACCAAGCAACTCTTTTAGATTTTTTTTCATCATTCAGATGAAGGAAGCACCATTAATATCATCAGAGTAATTATAATGCAAATTACTAACATTCATCAAAATACTACAATATTGTATTAGCAATCATTTAAAAAATAGAAATTTATAGTAGTGAGGATAATTAACTTAATTCAAGTATACCAATCCAAACTAATCCTAAAGTCGTAATTTTGTATTTAAACTTATTTTTTATAAGGACCATTACTCTACCACCTCATCCCATACCTCAACGATGACTATAATGTAACTATTTTGGTCCCTCAATCAAAATTTATGGAAATGATATAAATGAAAGAAAACGTTAAAATTAAATTCATGTTGAGGCCGGAAGAACAAAATAATTGACAACTCCAGTCAAATCGAGCTTGAATGATATCATCATCATCATCTTAAAAAGAAAAAAAAAAAGCTGGCTATCTCTTTTATATAATTCACATCTATTAATCACCATTCATAATCAAATGATAAATCAAATGATAATTAATAAACATATGATGGTGCTATCTTAAAAAAGAATAGCACAAACATTAAAATCATTTAAAATATATTTTATTTTTTTATAATTTTTCTTATCATACTTAATATAATTAAATATTGTTACTTTATTCTAGTTTCTTATTTTTATCATATATTTAATATTAAAAATAGAAATTAATTTTGATGGGTTCGAGTTAAAAATTTTTTACATACAAAATCCAATTGACCGAATCATTAGATCAAATTGAATCGGTCAAACTAATATATTAGAGAAAAAAAACAAAATTTAAGCACATTTTATTTTTAAATCATAACTTGAATGTCCTTATTTTATCCTCTTTTTTTTGTGTACCTAAAGGAGAGTCTAATTTTTGTTTCATCGATTGACCTCATTTCCACCAAATATTTAAAGCTTCCGCAAAAATGAGGGAAAAAATCTAGTAAACTTATTCGGTTCGCATTTCCAGAGCAAGTGATGGAGGTCTCGGCTGGATCAATATTGTCATCGGACTATCGATCAGTTGTCAACACGGGGCACAGTGAAGATTAAAATCCGACTACCTTTTGAATCGAATTAAACCGATCAAACTCGATCAAAAATCGGATTAAATTGTGAATTGAACCGGATCTAGAGATGCGCGATTGAGAGAGAAATAAAGAGATAGAAAGAGACGTTGAGAGAATGAATGGATATGGGGAAGGAGAGAGACTTACGTTGGAAATGTTGAGAGAAACTTAAATGACAGAGAGATAGGAAAGATGTTGGGGACGAGGGAATGAGAGAGAGTTGGGAAGAGAGAGAGAGAGTTGGGAAGGAGAGAGATATTGGGGAATGGGAGAGAGTTGGAGAGGAGAGAAAGACAAGTGAGAGAGAGATAAATGAAAGAGAGAAGTTTTTAATAATCTTGGTAACAGATTAAAAATTTTATAGAAAATTATTTTTATTATAATATTTTATTTTATGATCTAAACTTGTTAGACTTTAGGTTTATTATAATTTTTTACTCTATTATGTCTATATATATTTGTTACATAAATAATTTAATGTAATATTTTATTATTAATCAGTTTGATCGATCAATCCGATCGATTTGACCTGAAATTAAAACTTTTTCAATTCGTTGTCCGTCCACTCTTCATAAAATTGTGCTGGATCCTTTGTTCTTCGAATAAAGCTAGGAAAATCATGGTTTTAACCGATGCGGAGCCAAAACTTTATTTGAATATTTAGTCAAATCACCTAATGGAAATCAAAATTATTTATTCTCATAACGATTAATTTTAGTTGGTAGTAATAAAAAGTTAAGATAGAGAGAAATGTGATATTTTATTTGAATCGTTAAAGTTAATTATAAGTCACTTTAAAGAGATTTAAAATTTACATAATTGACAATATTAAGATATGATATCAAGATCAATTAATTACATCAGAATCATTTTCAAACTAAATAGATAAAAAATGATAAAAAAGAAATACTTTAATAATTAGAATATTTAATTATTAATCATCAAGCAATATTTAATTGTGATTTTAAATAATATCTAGGGCTAACCGGATGGAACACTCAAGAAATTGGAAGGCAAACATCCATATCTTTCCTAGTACATATTAATAATCTTTTTTATAAATAAAAAAATTATTTTCATAGATTACTTAACCAATTGAGAGTCAAAATGAATAGAAAAGTACAACGACCTCATCAAGTGTGAATAAAAAAGTACAACGAACATGAAAGTTCACGTACTAAATCAAATTAAAATTATGTAGAGACGACAAAAAAATGGAAGAAATTAATAATTTTATGCATGCATGCATGCATACGAACAAAAAGAGCAATCAAAGAGTTTGGATCCTGGGTGGACGCGTCACACGTGATAGATTGAACAATCAGTGACGGAGGGTGTAATGGAGTGATAAAGAGACTCATCTTATTTATATTTTACTTTTTAAATATAAGACGAATCTCATCGAATTAATTAATTTTTATGATGAATCTACTTTCATTTTATTATTTTTTAACATCGTACAAATTAATTTATCGGCACATTTTTTAAACATCGAGAATGAAATAAAGGGGTAATGGAATGATAAAGAGACTCATCTTATTTATATTTTACTTTGTCAAGCTATAATATGGGACGAATCTCGTCGAATTGATTAATTTTTATGATGAATCTACTTTCATTTTATTATTTTTTAATATCGTACAAATTAATTTATCGGCACCATTTTTTGAACATTCAGAATGAAATAAAGGTACTGCACAACTGCATTAGATAGAATTTACGTGGAGGCAAGTGCCTTTGATTGAGGGCTAATTGTGTTAGAGTTGGTGAATACTTCAGGGCCCCTTGTTTCTCACACCGGGTTCGTCCACGTGAGCTTAGGGGAATCTGAGTATTACCCAATTAACAGTATTGTTGGCGTACGAACGAAGGGGGGGGGGGGTTCGGGGGGCCCCGCCCTCCGATGGCGGAGGCTATTAATAGCCTAATTTCTGATGTAATTTGGTGTGGCGGCTGTAAACCTAAACGATATAGTGGAACCTCTTTGCAGGACGTAGCCCTAATCTCAAGGGTGAACCTGGGTAAATTTCGTGTGACTCCTCTATTTTTCTGCAATC
The DNA here is from genome assembly GCA_030549335.1 of Pontederia crassipes. NCBI lineage: Eukaryota > Viridiplantae > Streptophyta > Magnoliopsida > Commelinales > Pontederiaceae > Pontederia > Pontederia crassipes. Next base: position 28,118,299 of record CM060183.1, on the reverse strand, counting down.
TCTCTGTGATCTTCTCTACTTGTTCTCGGATTTTTCCATCAATTGGTATCAGAGCACAGGTTGTTCGAGGAATTAGGGTTTATTCGAGATGTCAAGAGGATCGCGAATCGAGATAGAAAAATTTGATGGAACACGATTTGATTTCTGGAAGATGAAGATGGAGGATCTCCTTTGTGATCGAGATCTTTGGACGGCAATCGAGAAGGAGAGACCAGGCATGGAGGCGGCGAAGGTCACGGACGAGGCCTCCTCCAGTCAGGCAGATCCAAAGGCGATCGAAGAGTGGGATCGGATTGATAGAAAGGCGAAGGGTTTGATTCGGCTGTGTCTCGCGGATTCAATTCTTACGAATGTGATGGGCGAACCTACTGCCAGAGATCTGTGGAGGAAGTTGGAATCCCTATATCAAAGTAAGTCGTTGGTTAACAAGTTATTTCTGATGAAGAAATTGTACAATCTTCGGATGCAGGAGGGTGACTCGTTTTCTACCCATCTTTATAACTTTAACACGGTGATCAGTCAACTTGTATCAATCGGTGTTAAGTTTCAAGATGATGATAAGGCAATAACATTGCTCTGTTCGCTGCCGGATTCATGGGACAATCTGATTGTTGTGATTGGTGGCGGGGATAAAGAACTTTCGTATGAAAGTGTATGTGCTGCCTTGTTATCAGAGGAAATACGGAGAAAGGGATCAGCAAGTTCTGGTAAAGAGGCGCTGGCGGCCAGAGGAAGGCAACCAGAAAGGAATCAAAATCAGAGAGGGAGATCCAAATCTCGTGGGCGTTCGAAGAGTAAGGATAAGAAGGTGCAATGCTGGAGATGTCAAGAGTGGGGCCATCTGAAGCGAGATTGCAAAAACAAGCCGGTTCATAAGAAAGAAGCTGAGTCAACCTCGGACAAAAAGGAGGCTGAGGCAGGAGATATGTATGTGACTTCTGCATGTACGGCACAGTCAGATAAAGATGTCTGGCTTATCGACACTGGTGCTTCGTACCACATGACGCCTCATAAACACTGGTTCTGTGAATATGAGGAGTATAATGGTGGAGATGTCATGCTCGGAGATGACACTGCGGTTCAGATTGTTGGACGTGGCAGGGTGAAGTTGAGGATGAATGATGGCACGGTGAAGACTCTACCAGATGTGATGCATATACCACTTATGAGCAGGAGTTTATTATCTGTTGGTACAATGGCTGACTCGGGTGTTATATTCAGTTACGATAAGGATTCGTGCAAGATGGTCAGAGGGTCGATTGTAATTGCACGAGGGGTTCGCTATGGCACGTTGTACAAGTTGCTCGGAGAGACAATATCTGTGGGCTGCGGATTTATTTTTGAAGAGGCCAAAGAAGATGAAGACAGCAAATCTATGTTGTGGCATCGGAGATTAGGCCATATCAGTGAAAAAGGACTCTCCACTATAGCATCAAGTCAGATGGTAGAAGGAGTTCCGGATTGTTCTGTGGGCTTCGGGTTCTGTGAACATTGCCTCCATGGAAAACAGAACCGAGTCAGTTTTCAACACACATGTTCAAGAGCAACGAAGATTCTCGAACTGATTCATAGTGATGTCTTTGGACCAACTCCGACTCCATCTATTGGAGGGTCCAGGTACTATGTTTCTTTTATAGATGATTTTTTGAGATACAGTTTGATTTATTTTATCAAGAATAAATCAGATGTATTCGATAAGTTTCGAGAATTTAAAGTTTTGGTGGAAAATCAATTGAGCTGCAAGATCAAGGTCCTTCGTACAGATAATGGAGGTGAATTTTGTTCAGATAAGTTTGAGCATTTCTGCGTGGACAATGGTATTGCTAGGCAGAAGACAACTCCATATACACCTGAGCAGAATGGAGTAGCTGAAAGGTTAAATCGGTCACTCATAGAGAAGGCCAGATGTATGCTGAGTTGGGCTGAATTGGGGCAAGAATTCTGGGCAGAAGCTGTAGCCACAGCAAACTACCTGAAGAACCGCTCACCGACCTCATCAGTGAAGGATCAGACACCTTATGAGGCAATGTTTGGGAAGAAGCCAAATTTGTCTCACGTTCGGGTGTTCGGATGTGACGCATATGTTCATATACCCAAGGAAAAGCGGGGTAAGCTTGATAGTAAATCTGAAAAGAACATATTTGTCGGATACAAGGAAGGGATCAAGGGCTACAAACTGTGGAATCCAAAGTCAAGGACTATTATTTACAACAGGGATGTTGTTTTCCGTGAATCACGTTCCCAAGTTGAAGTTCAAAAAGGTGATGAACCTAAGAAAGTGGTAGTGCTTGAAGAAGATTCTGATTCTGAAACTTCAGAGGTGGATGCACAAGATACTTCAGTTGAGTCTGTTATAGAACCGGATCAAGAGGACTCGGTTAATGAAGTTGAAGATGCAGATTCAGATGAAGACCCAGATATTGGTATTACCATACCAGTTCTCAGGAGATCGACACGAGAAAAAAGAGCACCTTTGAGATACTCTCTTAGTGCTCTGAGTTCGTTTCATGCTTTGAGCATCATCGGAGAAGAACCTAGTTCTGTAAAAGATGCAAGGTCTATGGATGATGCAAATCAGTGGGAGCTTGCTATGGCAGATGAGATGCAGTCACTGGATAAGAATGAAACATGGAGTTTGTGTAAATTGCCTAAGGATAGAAAGGCAATTGGTTGCAAATGGGTGTTCAAGCGAAAGCTGAAACCGGATGGATCTGTAGAGAAGTACAAGGCGAGGCTGGTAGCTAAAGGGTACTCTCAGGTTGAGGGAGTCGACTATGATGAGATTTTTTCTCCCGTGGCGAAAATGACTTCAATCAGATTTGTTCTATCTCTGGCAGCAGCATATAATCTTGAGGTAGAGCAGATGGATGTGAAGACGGCATTCCTTCATGGGGACTTGGAGGAAGAGATATATATGAGGCAACCAGAAGGCTTTGAAGTTCAAGGTAAAGAAAAGCTGGTGTGCAAATTGAAGAAGTCTTTGTATGGATTGAAGCAGTCGCCAAGGATGTGGTACCAGAAGTTTGATACGTACATGCTCGAACTCAAGTTTGTACGTTCATATTCAGATCATTGTGTTTATGTGAAGAGAGTTGGAGATCAGTTTGTCATTCTTACATTGTATGTGGATGACATGTTGCTGATTGGAAACAGTATGAAGATGGTGAATTCAGTGAAGGGTTTGTTGGCCAAGAAGTTTGAGATGAAAGACTTAGGGCCAGCGAATTTTATTTTGGGTATGCAGATTAGAAGGGATCGTCAGAAGCGAAAGTTGTGGCTAGGACAGGAGAAGTACATAAAAGAAGTGTTGAAGAAATTTAACATGTCGGACTGCAAGCCAGTGGGTACTCCTATGTCTCTAGGAACCAAACTTTTTGCAGAGCAATGCCCGAAGACGGATGAAGAAGCTGAAGAGATGGATCGTGTACCATATGCAAGTGCAGTGGGCAGCTTGATGTATGCCATGGTGTGCACGCGTCCAGATATAGCCCAAGCAGTGGGAGTCTTGAGTCGATATATGTCTAACCCAGGCAGGGAACATTGGAATGCTATCAAGAGAGTTTTCAGGTACCTTCGTGGAACTTCAAATTTTTCGTTGTGTTTTGAAGGTACAAGGAAAGGAAAGATGCTTGATATTGTGGGCCATGTAGATGCTGATTGGGGTGGAGACATTGATAGTAGACGATCCACTAGCGGATATATTTTTACATTATTTGGGACTGCACTAAGTTGGATGAGCAAGAGACAAAGCGTGGTAGCACTTTCTTCTACAGAAGCAGAATATATGGCTCTTACTCATGCTGCAAAAGAGGCCATATGGCTACGACGGTTGTGCTTAGAGCTCGGATTTGAGCAAGGTGCTATAGAGGTGAGATGTGATAATCAAGGTGCTATTCAGTTAGCTAAGAATCCCGCATTTCACTCACGCACAAAGCATATTGACATCCAATACCACTTTATTCGGGAAAAGGTGGAAAAGAAAGATGTTCAGTTTGAAAAGGTTGATACAACAGAGAATAGTTCTGATTTTCTGACTAAAGCAGTTACATGTGTAAAGTTTGAGTGGTGCTCTACTGCTGTCGGATTGAAGAAGAATGTTGCTGGCAAGGCTCTCATTGGTGTGAAGTATCCACCAAGTGGGAGAATGTTAGAGTTGGTGAATACTTCAGGGCCCCTTGTTTCTCACACCGGGTTCGCCCACGTGAGCTTAGGAGAATCTGAGTATTACCCAATTAACAGTATTGTTGACGTACGAACGAAAGGGGGGGTTCGGGGGGCCCCGCCCCCCGACGGCGGTCCCGCTCGCCGGTGAGCGGGCGGGGGTTCGGGGGCAGCGCCCTCGAAACATAGTCGGGTTTTGGGCTTTTGTTTAGCCGGCCCGGGTGGTTCGGATTAGGTTTTTTCTCTATTTGTTTGGGTTTTAAACCCGGTTTGGAGAGGCTATTAATAGCCTAATTTCTGATGTAATTTGGTGTGGCGGCTGTAAACCTAAACGATATAGTGGAACCTCTTTGCAGGACGTAGCCCTAATCTCAAGGGTGAACCTGGGTAAATTTCGTGTGACTCCTCTATTTTTCTGCAATCTCTCTGTGATCTTCTCTACTTGTTCTCGGATTTTCCCATCAAATTGATTCACATCAGTATCATTGCCTTCTACTTGGAAGAAGAATATTATATGTATAAATAATTGCTGAACGAAACCTTTCTTTATTGGTCGGACAAGGAAAGATGCGGTGCTCCCGACCAAAGAATGAAAAATATGTATATTATATGCCCCTTGTTTCAATTCACGCCCACTTGGGAGGCTGCATTGCAACTTGTGTGTCTGCACCTGATTAACAAGATCACATGTGCATGTATTTGATGCGTTCCTTTCTTATGTTCTTAACGTCGCTCCTTCCATTTTTATTGTCACTCTAAATTCATCATTTTATTTTATTTATTTTATTTTACTTGATCTATTATTTTCTTCTCGACTCTTCTTGATTTTCATGCTTATTAAATAATCTCACACTCATTAACTCTCTACTATCTCTTTCTTCGTACTATTGGTTCATGCAATTAATTATTTTTTATTAATAGTATAACTAAGATTATTGAACAAACATATTAATTTAATTAATATATAAATTACAACAAGATTAAACATATAAAATTATTTTATGAATATATAAAATAAAGTGGAGATAGGAAGAGTGAAAAAAATATTAGGAAAAAATTATTTTTTAGACTAATTGTTTTTCAAAATTACTGTTCATTATTATTTTTATTTTTGTTAAGAAAATACTAATTATCAAGTTGATTCAAACATCTTTAATATGTGTGTTATGATCTATTGGGACTCTATGCAATTTAATAAATAACTTTTATTCTTTAAAAAAATGTGTGTTAGATTTGTTTAACTACAAGTAATTAATTGAACAAATAGCTTTGAAAAATATATTATTAGTTTTTAACAAAAAATAAAAAAGCAACGGACACTCTTAATCATAAGAAGTAGCATTAGGAGAGAGTATAAAGAAAGTGTGTATTATGATTAAAAAAAATAGGTGGAAGTTGAAGGGACTCTAAGAGGGAATAACAAATAAAATATAATTTAATGAAAAGTAGAATGGTGAATACCTGCAGAGAGAGAGAGAGAATGATGTTGAGGAGGAGGGCTTCTTTCTCTTTCCTCTCTCTCTCATCATAGGTCACGTGATGGCCATGAGATTGTTGCATGCATTTCAAATCGTAGGTACTGATATGGAATACCATATCTTGCTCTTTTACTCCCACTAGGCAACACAATCGTGCCATGCGCGATTATAAATCAAAATTTTGAAATATTTTATATATAACAATTATGTTAGTTAATCTTTAAAAAGTAAGTCTAGTTAATTTTTAATATATTGAGTACTAAAAAAATTATTTAAGTTTAGTTGTTATTTAGAATTTGTTCTGTATAGGTATGCGATAAAAAAGTGATGCATGCATGATTAGCATCCATTTTTTTTGAAAATAAGTAATAGTATGAAAAACATACTCCCTAAACCTACCTAAGAAAAGCTATTGGATTCACCATATGTTATGCATCTATTTGCGCATTAATGATTACATACTTTTGTGTAATTGTATACATCAAAACGGGAAAAAAATATAAGAGGCACAAATATTAATAAAAAAATTGTTATGGTAACATTTATATGTAACAGTATATCCATATAAAAAAAATAAAAGTAGAAAGAAAACTTAATAGAATTATCTGTTGTGGATGGAGGAGCAAATAATAAGAGAATATGTAGGACAGATGAAAAAGTAAAGAAGACATAAATAAAACTTTTAATTACTTAGTTGCATATGTAAAATAAATTAATATGAATATGATGTATTAGTACTACCCACTCGCCCCAATAAATATGATAAAATTTTTTTTATGACAATCAATTGACATTTCAGATTCCAAGTTTATTGGCTCTTAATATTTCTTCTTAACGCATAATATTAACAACCACTAATGTGGTATTGATGGCAAAATAAAGGAGAAATCATTAAAAGGTTCCTTTTATGCTAATAACTTCATGTTTGCCCAAATGAATTGAAATGGTTACATCAAAAGAAGAATGTTGAAAGGTTATTTGAATTTGTAGAAAAATCTATGCAATTTTTCATGTCATCCATGATCCTCAACTCTTTGATAACTTCGTTTATTGACAAAAGCCCTAGCACATTTAGTACCTGCATAGAATAAAATGTCGAGGGAGGAGAGAGGGAGGGAGCAATGCAGAGAAAAACAAATATAAGATTATTGATTGGCCTATCATTTATAAATGGAGTTTATTTTTTTAAAAATGTATTAACTTAATTGATATAGAATTGGAAATGGTCATAGAGTTGTAGCTTTACATTCTTTCTTTTAATATTAAGAAACTTAATGTTTTAAATTATAGCTCATATGAAAAAAATATAAATAGATTAATGGAGGTTACTTTTTCATAAAATGCAAGAAGTGAAAGAAAAAAAGATTTATCATTAGAAAAAGAATAAGTGTATGATTAGAACTTAGAATAGTAAGAATAGTTATGCTGACTGTTGTTGTGACTTTCCACCTTCAATTTGTAATTGATAAAAATATCATAAAGATGCAAATGAAAAATATCATAATATTTTATGGCAGTTAGAAATATCAAATATCAGGTAGCTTATGAGATATAAGTATTATATATTATTAAAGTTAGAAAATGTAAATTAAACTACTATGAGATTGTGAAAATTAAGTAATACGAATAGAAAAATTAAAAAAATTAAAAAAATGAAGAAAATAGATAAATATGAATAGAGTAAGGGGATAACAGTTTGGGGTACGATTATAAATACAACAACAACAACAACAACAAAGCCTTATCCCACTAGGTGGGGTCGGCTACATAGATCATACGACGTCATTCCGCTCTATTAATATTCGTTGATCCATGTTCATAAGATTCGACGTGATTTTATGTTGGCTGTCGGGGCCTAACACAACCCTCCTCCTTTATCCTTCTAAACATATCACACCCCATAGTTTGGAGTATGAAATGATCTATTTCTCGAAAAAGGATAAAAATATATTGACTCTATAGTTTCATCATTAACTTCATATTTATAGTTTATACATAAAATGAAACGCGCATAATGTATTAGATGTTTAGTATATTTGGCTTTCTTAAAGACTTAGTTGTCTAGAAAGAAAATCGTAAGTTAATTCATAATCATTTGCTTCACAAGAATAACAAAAGAAAAATATGAAATAGGAATTTATTGAAGCTAAATAATTTTATGGCACACAGAATATATAAATTGTCATAAAATGTACGAAAACACACATAATTAACTACAACATTATGATTGTTTATTTTTTTAGAATAAAATATACGTCACAAAAATAAAATTGGTAAAGATGAAAATAGACATGACCGAGGAAACTAAAAAAAAATGATTACTATCATGACCACTTCTAAGATTATGTTGGCATTGTCGTGTAAGTTGGGCATGCACGTATTCCACCACAAATCTTCCTAAATAATGTTATCCATTATGGCCAATCTTAGCCATATTGTTGAGCAACACGAAGCTATACTATTGAAAGTCTCAAACGAAAAGAAAATGAGATTAGAGAAATCTGAATATTACCTTCGTATATTGAGCTCAACTACCATTATTTTGCTACCACCGCATAGCAATGGTTTCCTTTATAAAGATGTATAGGACGTGAGTAGAGAGTACATTAATTATCTCATGCAGTAATGCAATATAACGGTGATTTCTTTTACGTTGAGAAGATGGGCATAAAGTCGTCGAATAATTTCCTATAACAATCAATTGACAATTCGGATTTCAACTTTACTCGTTCTTAATATTTCTTCTTAAACGCATGATATTAATAGCCATCAGTTATCTCATATTTTATGTATAATAATCATGATCTTTCGGGTGAGGGAAAATAATGCACTTCACAGATCAAATTACAGACACAACACGTTAATCCTTCTTAAAGGCATTATTTTTAGGAATCTCTTAAAGGCATTATTAGTAATCATTATTATTTGGAAGACAACGTTAGATGAAAATATGGTAACAATGAAAATATGGAGGGAGGGAGAAAAGAGAGGGAGAAAGTGTTAAAAACCATAACATAAAAATATAATGGTAATAATGGTCGGGAGGAGGCTATTAATAAAGGGAGAGAATGAAAAAAACGAATGCACATAAAATGCAAATAACAGAAAAAGAATATATATATATATATATATATATATGTATGTATGTATGTATATATATATATATATATATATATATATATATATTTATAACATAAGAAGGGTTGAAAGGACATAATTATATATATTGGACTATATAATATAATATAATATAATATAATGTTATATACATACAAAATTAATAAAAATAAGATGTTTTAGAAAATGAACCATATAAATGTATCCAATTTACTAATATAATTTATTTAAATCTCTCATATTTTTAAGATTTATTTATTTGGAGTTAAGTTGGGGAATTGGAAGAGTTTATTGCAAAGGTCAAATTGAACGTTTCAATTTTTTTCCTTAAACTAAATTAATAACATATTTTTAATGTGGGGAGTTAAGCTACAAATTAATGAGATAGTAGAATGGATTAGTTAATTAGTATATAGAATTATTTAGCTTTTTTTAAATTGAATTGAATGAGAAAATTCCAAAATACTCATAAAAAAATAAATAAGAATGATGACTAAGAGATAATATTAAAAAAGTACACACTACGTTTTATCTTTTTTCACCATAAGACTTGAAGTAATAATGATAAACTAATCCATCTATGGTGCCTAATTAAACAACATATGAAACTTTATTAAAAAAACAATAAAATAATTTTTTCATATAATATATGATAAAATGGCTCGAAATAATGACCCCTTCTTTAGTTACCAGATGGACCGTGAGAGTTATATTGGTGCATTAATTGAATGGGCCATAAGAAGGGTGGAGGTTACACAAAAGTCTAAAATATGTGAATTTTTTAGAAATAAGATAAATGTCAATGCTGCAACGTGAAGCTCTTCGATGCACCAACTTTATATATATATATATATTAGTCGATAAGTAATGCTGATCATCCAAAACCATGCACAGGCATTAAAGAATTGTTGATAAGTTAGAATAACGATCCAGCTCAATTAATTTCACGTCACACCGGATGGACAAGTAAAACCTTAGCCATTAGTTTTTTTATATAAAAAAGAATGATGCATTAAGTACGCAGTATAGTTCGTATACAAAATATTGAGGGACACTTGGGTTGAGGTGGAATGTCCACCCAAAAAAGATCGCCAGGCAATCTGCGACCAAAAGATGCCAAGGCATTTGCCTCGACATTACACCTTTGGTTTGTGTATATATATATATATATATATATATATATATATATATATATAGCTAAAGTGCAGAATTTTAGAGATAAATATCAAAATACCGTTGAATACATTCTTAAGCCGCCAAGGACAGAGGGAGTTCTTATTGATGATTGCCACGACCATAGACGAGTCAATTTCCAAAATCAACTTTTCAATTCCAAGATCTATGCATTGTTCCAAGCCCGCACCAATTGCCTACATCTCCGCATCTAGAGCAGAGTCAAAAATGGTATTAGCATCTCTCACAATATAGCCTGCTCCTCCCACCCTCGTGTTGCTCACAAAGGAGCTGTCCGAGTTCAACTTGAACCAGGACTGGGGTGGAGACTCACAAGAAATCAAAATTTGATTTGTTGGGGAAGTCCCCTTAGAAATGTTGAGTATATGTAACTCATAATAGGAGGCTAAGACTTGCGACCAAACTGCAGCAGCGGTTGTCTTCCTGGAGTTAAAGTACGTATCATTCCTCATCTTCCATATACCCCACAATGTTAAGACGAATAAGAATTGTAGACTAATCCTAAAGGAAGGGTCGAGAAGATCTTGTCCTTCCAGAACCTAGTCTCCATCACCCCACTTAAGAAAAAACTGAAAGGTGTAATCTGTTTTAGATTATAACAACTCCCATACACGAATGGAAACAATGCATTCAAAATAGATTTAGCAATTGGAATACCATAGAGTTCTATGATCCATACCCATGTATTACCATTGGGAAAAATAGACAATTTAATAGATAGAATCTTATTCAGCAAGCAGGGTGCAAAGCAATCTATAAAAATCTCAGCATCCCAAAAATTATGTGACATCAGATCGGAAATCATATAAGTATTCAATTGAGAGTAAACATTGATATAAGTGGGCATGCAACTCAATGAGACGTTAAATAACCATGAATCATAATAAGCATGAGTAGTAGAACCATTACCAATATGCTAAGTCCAAGCTTAATATTGTCCATAACTTGTAAAAATTGTTTCCAACACCAAGACTTCCTGGTACCAATTTCATCCTGATGATTTCTTTGTTTATGGGTGTATTTCCAAGGATGAGGGCAGTTATATTTTTGGCTTATCAAGTTTGTGAGAAGATCTTGAGATTTGTTCATAATGGATAGAATCTTTTTCTCCAGTAGGGTTATTTGCATATGAGCCAATGATTTAATGCCTAATCCTCCCTTATGTTTAAGCAGAAGTGCAGTATCCCAATGAATAAGATGCAACCCTTGTTTCCACCGGAAGAGGACCATAGGAAGGATTTAGCTAATCATTCTAATGATTCCATAAAACCAGCAGAAATATGAGTAGAGATGAGAGTATAGTTTGGAATAGAGGATAATGTAGATTTAATTAGGGTGCTTTTTTCGGCTTGAGTGATAGGTTTTTTTTTTCCATCCAACTAATCTATTATGAGCTTTAGATTCAATATGCAAAAGAGACCTCTTGTTAATTTATTTGTATGAAATTGGAATTTTCAGATATATGAAGGGAAAGAAACTGAAGGATACATTTAAAGTGTTTTTTTATTAAAAGTTTCCTTCTTAGCTAAAATTTGGAAGGAAGGTAGATGAAAATTTTGTTTAAGTTAATTTTCTGGTCAACTCTTTGTATCGCTTAAAGATCTCTTTTAATTTGAATACTTGGATGAAGAGATAAGGAGATAAAAGGTCACCCTGTCTCAACCTTACCCAATAGTTACCACTCCATCCCAAGTGCAGTTGTGACTTCTCGTTGATTCTGTCGTCGTCGACAAGGTCTCCATGTCGGGGTTCGGTTGCATGGGATTGACGGGAACCCTTGTTCCATTGTTCGCATCTGCTGTTCGAGAGCAAACCATGAAGGCGACGTCCGGATCCTTTGTTCCTCGAGTAAAGCTCGGAAGCCAAGGATTTGAGGTCACCATGTCTTACCTCTCTCTCTCTCCTTCTGCTTAGCCATCTTCTGATGCGGCTTCAGCAGTAGCTTTGGCGATTGACTCCACGGCTTCTTGTTGCTTAATTCGTTGTCCTCGCGAAGGTCTCCAAGTTGGGATTCGGTTGCATGGGACTGACGGGACTGACCGGAACCTTCTACGACGTTTCGGTCGCCGAGGAGGACGGCGTCGCTATCATCAAGGAGGCCTTCCGCAAGGGCGTCACCTTCTTCGACACGGCCGACGTCTACGGCGCCAACGCCAACGAGATATTGGTCGGAAAGGTCGAATCCGTTCTCCTGTCGTTTCGTTTTTGTGCGACTAAAAAGTTTGAACTTTGATGCGCGCGGTGCTGAAGCAGATTCGAATCGTCGTGCAGGCGCTGAAGGATCTGCCTCGCGAGCAGGTCCAGTTGGCCACCAAGTTTGGGATTCTTAGGGTGGACGCCAGCGTCATGTCGGTGAAAGGCTCGCCGGAGTACGTGCGCGCTTGCTGCGAGGCGAGCCTGACATGGCTCGGCGTGGATTACATTGATTTGTATTACCAACACCGAGTGGACAAAACTGTGCCCATAGAGGATACTGTAAGCTCTGAGCTGATGTCGTTACGTATGCGTCGGCACAGTTGCCTGTACGCTTTTAGTTGGTTTGGATGTCGGCCGGCATTGAACTAAATCCTTGTTAAATTTTCTTTGCTTTGGCGGAGGAAGATGATGGAGCTCAAGAAGTTGGTGGAAGTGGGGAAGGTGAAATACATTGGACTCTCTGAAGCGAGTCCTGATACCATTAGGCGCGCTCATGCTGTTCATCCTTTTACCGCAGTGCTGATGGAGTGGTCGCTCTGGACTCGTGACCTCGAGGAGGATATCATGCCGCTATGCAGGTTTATTTTCATCTAATTTCAACAAGTTACTCAATTTTAGTCTACACACCGCATTGTATTTATCGCCCTAGTTCTTGCCAAACAATCCACGGGAATTTGTCAAATTTCCGTCGTGACCCTCGGCTGAAACTTTTCAACTTGTTCATTTTTTAAACTTTTTTCAACTCGCGTTGTATTTTTTCTTTTTTTTCTTTGTGTTAGGCCCCAACAGTCGGCGTAAAGCCCTCTCGAATCTCATAAACATGGATCAACGAATATTGACATCGTATGATTCATGTAGCCGACCCCACCTAGTGGGATAAGGCTTTGTTGTTATTGTTATTTCTTTTCTTTTGACTTTTAATTATTTTTAATGTATATATATATTATTTATTAATACATTATTATTCAGCTTATAAACTATATATTATTTATTATTCAGCTTCTAAACTAAATTTTATTAATTAAAAATTATAAAGTATTTAGTTCTAATAATTAAAAATATTTTATTAATTAATAAAAATACTTTACTTAGTATTATAATATACTAAAATTAACAAAAAATTCATATTACTTAACTCAAATGATGTTCATTATAATTATATTTATTGTATTATAATATGAATAACATCAAATTAATGTAAAATCTTATGTATAATATTATATTTAATATAATAGAATTTTATTAATTAAAAATTTCATTTATTTTTAGAAAAAATTATATTGCATTTGGATCTTAAGATTTATGTAAATTATAATATTAATAACATATAAAATATTTAATCAAAAGTAATATTAATATATTACGACACAACTTATTTTTTTAATAAATTTTTTTAAAAAAATAATTACATGTAATATTTTTTATTTTCTAATAATTATTATTTTAAATAAATAAATATGTATAATATTTTTTTTTACTATAATTATATACCTCATAAAATAATAAATTATATTCTTATTTCTTACTTTTTATTCAACCACTTACTAAAACTTATCTATCAAATTAACTTTTTAAATTTTTATCGTTACATTTTTTATCAATACATCAATTTAAATTTTTCTATCAAATCGATTAGTTCTAAAAAATTAATGAAAACTAAAAGTTACTATATCAAACATAGCCTTAAGAATTTAACCAACCTACTTTTTTATTACAACTTAACATCATGGGGTTTACGTTTATTCAATGGGTATATTTAATCAAGAACCTAAACCGAGCATATATTTTTAACTGCTGTTTGTGAGGTATACAATTTGTATCCTAATTCAGTGTACTTACACTCGGACTTTGGTGATGCTAATTTATCCTTATCTTTAACTGTTTTATGATGATTAGTTCTGTCTTGTATTCATCTTCACACTTTATTTACATGCAATTCAATAGGCTTCGTCGAAGCTTGTTTCTTTAAACAAACAAGCATGTTATTACGTACCCCATAAATTTTCCTTTCGCATTCAGGGAACTTGGCATTGGAATAGTTCCATACAGTCCTCTTGGTCGTGGTTTTGGTCGTGGTTTTTTCGGTGGCAAGGTAGTCGTGGAAGCTGTACCTTCAAATAGCTTCTTGGTAAACATTTTGCTACACTTGATACCCCCTTGGATAATTGTTCTGCTTGTGCTGGTGCTTCACATATATTCAAATGCTTAGAGACACAAGAATGGTACATTGAAGTCAATTTTTATATCCACGTTCTTTCAGAATTCACATCCCAGATTCAAGGGAGACAACCTAGCAAAGAACAAGATTCTCTATGCCCGATTGGAAAAACTGGCTCTGAAACATTCCTGCTCACCTGCTCAGCTTGCCCTTGCTTGGGTTCTTCATCGAGGAGATGGCGTGGTTCCTATACCCGGTAAGAATTTGAGAGGAAGTCTTTGTTAAATATCATAATAAAGGTTGACTAATTAGCAATGTTTTCAGAACCGGACTGGCGATCGGACCGGACTCATCACTGGGTCGCGGTTGGATCGGTCCAACTGGGTTCGACCGAATTGAACCGGATTTTATTAAAATAATATTATTTATAATAATTATAAAGATATAGTATAAGTTATATGAATATTGTACTAATAACTTATTAAAAATATTAAAAAATAATATAACATAATTTTTATTAATTAAAAGTTTTATAATGATAATATAAATAGATTATTAATAATTTAATATCTACTATTTAATAATGATAGATGTTATATTAATAAATTTTATCTTAAATTATTTTTATTTCTTTTTTTGTTTAATACTTTCCTTTTTATTTCATTTATTTTATGTCGTTTGATAAGTTTTTATTCTAATATTATTCAATTTCAAATACTTATTTTTTTTTATTTTAATTCTTATTTAATTGTATATATATGATATTCTCTCCTCTTTAAATTTTCTTACATTTCTTTCCTTTTTTTCTCATTTAACTTTCCTTTTTTTTATCATTTTTTAATTTTTTTTCAAAATTTGCATCGAACTAGGTTGAACCGGTTCAACAAGTCCGGTTCAACCGGCCGGTTCAATGTCAAAATGATTTTAAATATCTAACCGGACCGAATCACCGGACGATTCGCGATTGAATCAGTTGAACCGGCTGGTCCAGTCCGATTTTAATAACATTGCTAATTAGTTTGCTATTGGAGCGGTGAATTTGTATTTTCAGGAGTTTTTCATTTCAGAGAAACAAGTACAAAGAAACATAAATAATATATCGTTACCTTTTTTGCCTATCGCTTGAGATCCTTAACAAAATTCTGAATTGCCATATTGGTACTTAGTTGTTTGACTAATATTATTTAAGAAGCAAGAGACAGAACACTGGGTAAAAGTTTTCTTTGTTCCGTAATCCGTACATGTTTATTTAGCCATTCGACTCTGTCTACGCCTGGCACAAGTTAGTTGTTCTCCTTTTGAATTTTGACTTTATCTTAACGTATGCTTTTGCTGATTTTTCAAGTTGAGTAAGTTCCTTTTGATCAATTTTGTCTTTATCTCAACGTATGTTTTTGCTGATTTTTCAAGTTGAATAAGTTCAATATTTCCAGCCATTCCGAAAATTACACATCAGTTTTAAGCATCAACAACGATTGTTTCTCTATTGGTGTATTGTTAGTGGACCAACATTGTGGAAGATGACATGGTTAATCTTGTATTACCAAGTTGGGTCTTCATCTAACGACTCAGTATACGGCTCCTTTACGTTTAAATAAGATTTTGAGTTTGAATTTATATGAATGCAAAAATTTTTGTTGTGAGTTTCACTTGTCATTATTGAGACTTGATACGACTTAATCGAATTAGTTGGACTCGATAATAAATCGATTTCCACCTTATAAATAGTGCGTCCTTTAACGCCGTATGAGTTAAATAGTCGGCGTCTATTTCTAGACATCAAAGTTGACTGAAAAAAATCCTGGAGCCGTTTGGTTATAAAATATCTTTTGGAAAATAAATAATTTTATTTAAAAGAATATAATATTCTTCTCATATTCTTATTCTGTCTTTTGTTTGGTTCGATCGAAATAAATTTTATTTTATAATAATAATATTTTATTATAAATACTTGACATATAATAATTATTATTATAAAAAATAATAATATAATAATATATGATTAAATTGTAAAAATAAAAGAAAATGTAAAAAGATGAGATGAATGGATAAACATCTATTCCTTTATTTTGATGGAATAAGAAAATTGATGTATCGTAAAATAAAATTGTGGTATCACAATTTTTTAGATGATTTCATCAAATCAAGTGTTGTCCGATTTAATCATATTCTGCTATATGTTTGGTGATATTCATCTGAATAAACGTTTATTCATCACTTTATTCTCCAACCAAAGGCCGTCTGAATCACGAGGGGGTGTAAAGCTAATTGGGAGTTCATTCCGTCGATGTGGTGGCATGTGTCATCATATACAAACCTATTCTCTGACGTACTATAGCCTTATAAGAAAAAGCTTTTACTTCTTTTGCTGTATGCTGTCAATGTTCTTGCCTTTACTTCTTTTGCTTATGCTGCATGCTCCTACTGTTCTTTTCCTTCTTCCAGGAACAACACAGGAACAACACAGGTTAAGAATCTGGATAGCAACATTGCATCAGTACAGGTGAAACTTACGGCTGATGACTTGAAAGAAATTTCGGATGCAATCTGCATGGAAGAGGTAGCAGGTCCCAGAACCTATGGCCATATGGAAAGTTACACTTGGAGATTTGCAAATACACCTCAGAAAAATTTAAAAAATTAACAGTTTCTGTAGTGCTACTGTGACTATTGTTGCTAGAAAGACTGTATTTAATAATACAGTACTCCCTAGCTGAAAACCAAAATGTATCTGCAGATAATTAGTGCTGGCCTACATTGAATTGCATTGCTAAATAAATTGTGATCAAGTTTCATTGCTCAATTTTTACGGAGGAATGAAGGTCCACTTTACAATTTTGGCCTTGTGATTTGTGACATATATTATATCCCTGTAGTCCCAGATAAGAAAACTGAAGAGACCGGAAGAGTCTAATTATGTACGTTTGAATCACATCCAGAAATTAGCAACAAGTCTTTGTCATCAGGGAACAACTAATATCATCATTAAAATAAAAGGTAATGACACAGGTTTTTCTGGATAGAGAGATTTCAAATTAATATTTCTTTGAAAGATTTTTTTATTATTTTCTGAGGTTTTATGTATATTTGGAAATTTTTATTATTTTTACATGTATAATTAAACTTTGAGGCCAACTCCGCCTATGTTTTATAGCCGGTCCCAAGCCCAGATAAAGGAGGAGGGTTGTGTTAGGCCCCGACAGTCAGCATAAAATCCTGTCGAATCTCATGAACATGGATCAACGAGTCGTATGATCCATGTAGCCGACCCCACCTAGTGGGATAAGGCTTTGTTATTGTTGTTGTTGTAATTAAACTTTGAGGCCATATGAGGAAATTGGATATTTGGATAAGTAATGCTGATCGTTCAAACGCACACACATGCATTAAAGAATTGTTCATAAGTTAGAATCTCGAACCAGCTCAATTAATTTGACGTCGTACCGGATCGACAAGTGAAACCTTAGCAATTAGTTACCACTCCATCCCAAGTGCAGTTGTGACTTCTCGTTGATTTTGTCGTCGTCGTCAAGGTCTCCATGTCGGGGTTCGGTTGCATGGGATTGACAGGAACCCTTGTTCCCTTGTTGGCATCTGTTATTCCAAAGCAAGCCATGAATGTAACACTTGAAAATAAAAGAATATAAAATAAAATATATAAATAAATAATTAAATGGATTAGTATGTGGATAAGATCAAGAGAGGACAACCTTGAATGGATAAGGTTATGGATAAGATCAAAAATAGTAATGTAGTCATCTCCTCCTACCCAAATCCCTATATAAATAGCCCCTCTTTTGAGTAAATCATTTTCCTCTTCCTCACTTTTCTCTCTTCCTCTCTAAGGCAATCCATCCAGCAAGCTACATCAAGGGTTCCATCAAGGTTTATCTCCATTTATGCAATCTTTGATTTCTATGTCCATTCCTCACTCCTTCGCATTGGAATCCTTATTAGGTGGAGAATGATAAGGAGAAGTGATTTGTGGAGATCGGAAAGGTTCAAGCTAGGATCAATCACGAAATAAGGTGGGTGATACTGAAATCCCCTTGTATAACATGATAGCAATTGATTGGAATTAGGTTCTTATCGTATGATGTGTTCTTGATGATTGAAACGATATGAAAGAATGATTAATTGTTTTACCATGTTTACACAATGTTTGTGATTCTTTTTTATTTAGATATGTTCTGTATTAGTCCTCCATGCTTAGATGATTGATTGTATGCCTTATTTGCATTTCTGGATTAAAAAATCGTGATATTTCGATTCTGTTCGAGTTCTGTTTTCATGAGGACCGGTCGACGACCGGTGATGAGAATATCAATCGTTGGAAACCAGTTGACCGATAATTTCTCCCGAGCCTTGTATCGATCGACCGAGCGATCGATCGAAGCTCCTTTGTAGCCTAAGTATTATCGGTCGACCGATCCAGAAATATCGGTTGACCGGTGTGTAATTCTTATTCACTGTATTGTGTGAAGGCCAACCGGTCGACCGATCTAGAGATATCGGTCGATCGGTGTCCGAAAAATGGTCGACCGACCAGTGAGGACCGGTCGACCGATATCTGTCCAGATTGCATATTGATTCTTATTTTGGTTGAGATTCATTCTATGCTTGTGTTGTGCTACTCCTTACTGTTTGGAATGATTATGTGAGTGAATTCTTGATCTTGTTTTGATCTGTCCTATGATCCAATCCTATCATGATATGCAAGTATGACCAAGTGTTAAAGTGATTAAGTAAGAAAGACATGAACGTATTTATGAGAGTGGTGGTCAGGGCCTATGTTAAGTGTTCTTCATGTTAGGGTCGCTCCCTTAGCCATGGCTTGATCCCCCATTGGCTCTCGCTCTGACGTAAATCCTTCAGGATGAAAACACCCAAATGCATCTAATGTTAAGTAAAAGTAAGAATACGAAAAGCATGGACAAGTATTATGAACATGATGAACCAAGCATGATTATCGATCCAGTATGATATCTGAAATCCTTTATGATCATATGATTGACTCATGATCTCTATCTCTTTTATCTATCGATATTTCAATCGAATGATCTTATGTTCTCAAATTTGATCTTATTGCAAGTGATTACTAATTCTATCAATTGTTATTTATTATTATGCATTGTGCACTTATGGATCCCCACTAGGTTGTATAACTTACGTCCTCTCCTGTGTTGATTTTCACAGGGCTAGATTAGTGATGGTATTGAGACCGTGTATCGCGACCAGCGATGCTTATGCACATGAACCAAGAGAGGGCCCGGTTATCTTTATGTTTATTTTCCACATTACGAGCTTGATGTAATTCAGACATTATGGCTATCATGGACTTTGTAACATTTTAGGGACTTTCACTTTTATGTTATTTCTATCTTTCCTTCTTTACTCTTATTATTGGCATGCCATTATTTTATTTGAGATTTGGTCAAGTTTTGATCTATGTTATAATATTTTCGTAGCGCCTTCGAATAGATCCTCGTCACGTGACGTTGGTTGATTTGAGAGCGTTACAATGAAGGCGACGTCCGAATCCTTTATTCCTCGAGTAAAGCTCGGAAGCCAAGGATTTGAGGTCACCATGTCTTAATACCTCTCTCTCTCCCCCCTTCTCCTTCTCCTTCGCCATCTTCTGATGCGGTTTCATCAGTAGCTTTGGCGGTTGACTCCACGGCTTCTTCTTGCTTAATTCGTTGTCCTCGCGAAGGTCTCTAAGTTGGGATTCGATTGCATGGGACTGACGGGGCTGACGGGAACCTTCTACGACCTTCCGGTCGCCGAGGAGCAAAGGCGGAGATACATGCACGTGCACTGAAATTATAATATTAATTCGTGCTCTATATCAACTACTACCTTGCTGGTTTCAACAGTTGCTGTGCTTGCATGAGACGCAGGTTCAATTCCTGCTTACAGCTTTTTTTTTCATATTATTTTTTCAAATATATTGGATTTTATTATTGTGTCATATAATATTATAACCATTTGTGGCCTTCTTGCAAGTGCAAGGTATTTAAATTTCATTTTTTTTATTTTTATGTGATTGTGTCATTTATAATACATTTATTTTATGCAATTATTTTATTTAACTTTTAAACAATCATCTCTTTATTATTATTATGTATCACGTAAATTACTCAATTATTTAGCACATTTTATATATGAAAATACTTCAAATGAAACATCATATTTTTTAAATGAAATCATATTTATTTAACAATTCGTTCGTCTAATCTAGGAGATAGAATATATAAATTTATTAATTATTTTATTAGTAGAACATTAATCTTTATCTTGGTATTGAAATGTGAACGCTCAGCCATTGCTGAGGAGGACGGGGTCGCTATCAGGAGGCCTTCCGCAAGGGCGTCACCTTCTTCGACAAGGCCGACGTCTACGGCGCCAACGCCAACGAGATATTGGTCGGAAAGGTCGAATCCGTTCTCCTGTCGTTTCGTTTTTATTCGACTAGAAAGTTTGAACTTTGATGCGCGCGGTGTTGGAGCAGATTCGAATCGTCGTGCAGGCGCTGAAGGATCTGCCTCGCGAGCAGGTCCAGTTGGCCACCAAGTTTGGGATTCTTAGGGTGGACGCCAGCGTCATGTCGGTGAAAGGCTCGCCGGAGTACGTGCGCGCTAGCTGCGAGGCGAGCCTGAAGCGGCTCGGCGTGGATCACATTGATTTGTATTACCGAGTGGACAAATCTGTGCCCATAGAGGATACTGTAAGCGCTGAGCCGATGTCGTTACGTATGCGTCGGCACTGTTGCCTGTACGCTTTCAGTTGGTTTGGATGTCGGCCGGCATTGAACTAAATCCTTGTTAAAATTTCTTTGCTTTGGCGGAGGAAGATGATGGAGCTCAAGAAGTTGGTGGGAGTGGGGAAGGTGAAATACGTTGGACTCTCTGAAGCGAGTCCTGATACCATTAGGCGCTCATGCTGTTCATCCTGTCACCGCAGTGCAGATGGAGTGGTCGCTCTGGACTCGTGACCTCGAGGAGGATATCGTGCCGCTATGCAGGTTTATTTTCATCTAATTTCAACAAGTTACTCAGTTTTACAAGTCTACACACCGCGATGTATGTATCGCCCTAGTTCATGACAGCGATAATGATGTCTATGATCTAACAATCTGGAGGTTCTCTTAGACAGTTTTTTCTTGCCAAACAATCCACGGGAATTTGTCAAATTTCTGTCGGCTGAAACTTGACATCATTATCGCTTGAAAGAACCTAAACCGAGCATATATTTTTAACTACTGTTTGTGAGGTATACAATTTGTATCCTAATTCAGTGTACTTGCACTCGGACTTTGGTGATGCTAATTTATCCTTATCTTAACTGTTTTGTGATGATTAGTTCTGTCTTGTATTCATCTTCACACTTTATTTACATGCAATTCAATAGGCTTCGTCGAAGCTTGTTTCTTTAAACAAACAAGCATGTTATTACGTACCCCATAAATTTTCCTTTCGCATTCAGGGAACTTGGCATTGGAATAGTTCCATACAGTCCTCTTGGTCGTGGTTTTGGTCGTGGTTTTTTCGGTGGCAAGGTAGTCGTGGAAGCTGTACCTTCAAATAGCTTCTTGGTAAACATTTTGCTACACTTGATACCCCCTTGGATAATTGTTCTGCTTGTGCTGGTGCTTCACATATATTCAAATGCTTAGAGACACAAGAATGGTACATTGAAGTCAATTTTTATATCCACGTTCTTTCAGAATTCACATCCCAGATTCAAGGGAGACAACCTAGCAAAGAACAAGATTCTCTATGCCCGATTGGAAAAACTGGCTCTGAAACATTCCTGCTCACCTGCTCAGCTTGCCCTTGCTTGGGTTCTTCATCGAGGAGATGGCGTGGTTCCTATACCCGGTAAGAACTTGAGAGGAAGTCTTTGTTAAATATCACAATAAAAGGTCGCCTAATTAGTTTGCTATTGGAGCGGTGAATTTGTATTTTCAGGAGTATTTCATTTCAGAGAAACAAGTACAAAGAAACATAAATGATATATCGTTACCTTTTTTGCCTATCGCTTGAGATCCTTAACAAAATTCTGAATTGCCATATTGGTACTTAGTTGTTTGACTAATATTATTTAAGAAGCAAGAGACAGAACACTGAGTAAAAGTTTTCTTTGTTCCGTACATGTCTTTAGCCATTCGGCTCTGTCTACGCCTGGCACAAGTTAGTTTAAGGTTCTCCTTTTGAATTTTGACTTTATCTCAACGTATGTTTTTGCTGATTTTTCAAGTTGAATAAGTTCAATATTTCCAGCCATTCCGAAAATTACACATCAGTTTTAAGCAGATTGTTTCTCTCTTGGTGTATTGTTAGCGGACCAACATTGAGGAAGATGACATGGTTAATCTTGTATTACCACTGTCTTTACAAGTAAGTTGGGCCTTCATCTAACGTCTCATAACTGATAAAGATTGGAGTGGAGTGGTAGATTCCTTTTCTTTTAAGTAAGATTTTGAATTTGAATTTATGTGAACGTAGAAAATTTTATTGTGAATTTCACTTGTCATTATTGAGATTTGAGACGACTTAGTTGAATTTAATAATGTATCGACTTTTATCTTATAAACAATGCGCTCTTTCACATCAGGTGAGTTAGACTGTGCGCGTCTATTTCCAGACACCAAAGTTGACTGAAAAAAAAAAAGTTGACTGAAAAAAATCTGAATCACGAGGGGTGTAACGTCGATGTGGTGGCATGTGTCATCATATATAAACCTATTCTCTGACGTACTGTAGCCCTAAGAAAAAGCTTTTACTTCTTGTGCTGTATGCGGCCAATGTTCTTGCCTTTACCTCTTTTGCTTATGCTGCATGCTCCCACTGTTCTTTTCCTTCTTCCAGGAACAACACAGATTAAGAATCTGGATAGCAACATTGCATCAGTGCAGGTGAAACTTACGGCTGATGACTTGAAAGAAATTTCGGAAGCAATCAGCATGGAAGAGGTAGCAGGTCCCAGAACCTATGGGCATATGGAAAGTTACACTTGGAGATTTGCAAATACACCTTAGAAAAATTTTAAAAATCAACAGTTTCTGTAGTGCTACTGTGACTATTGTTGCTAGAAAGACTGTATTTAATAATTCAGTACCTCCCTAGCTGAAAACCAAGATGAATCTGCAGATAATTAGTGCTGGCCTACATTGATTGGCATCGCTAAATAAATTGTGATCAACTTTCATTGTTCAATTTTTACGGAGGAATGAAGGTCCACTTTACAATTTTGCTACGGCCTTGTGATTTGTGACATATAATATATCCCTGTAGTCCTAAATAAGAAAACAGAAGAGACCGGAAGAGTCTAATTATGTACGTTTGAATCACATCCAGAACTTAGCAACAAGTCTTTATCATCAGGGAACAACTAATATCATCATTAAAATAAAAGGTAATGACACAGGTTTTTCTGGATAGAGAGACTTCAAATTAATATTTCTTTAAAATATTTTTTTTTCTGAGGTTTTATGTATATTTGGAATTTTTTTATTTTTTTACATGTATAATTAAACTTTGAGGCCATATGGGAAAATGAAGAATATTGGCGTCTATAATGGAGTCATCCTCACAGCTTTATTTTTAGAAACAGAACACAATATCTGTCCATGTCTTTATATATTATAAGGAAACAAGTTTTAGGACAAAAAAAAATCAGTGCTAAAATTATGTCTAAAATTTTAAAAAGTATTTGTTGGTTAAAATATTTAGTGTAACTATTTTATTCACATCTAATTAATTAAAGAACTTAATGATGATGTTTCTCATTTAGAGGAAAGACCAGGTGTTATTATTTATCAAATATAAAAATATGTGAACTATATTAAAAATTCTTCAATAAAAATAGATTACATATCATCCACACTTTTATAATTCGATGAATAAAAAGATAAGAGATACAATGTCCTCTATTTTTGAAGTAATGCTTTCCCTCATTTAAAGGAGGAACATTCAGTCTCCTATCTTATTATTCATGAGATCAAGAATATTTGAATTAGATTATATCAAATGAAAATAGATTAGATATTATTCACATATTTGTAGTCTAATAAATAAAAATATAAAAGATATGATGTCGTATTAAATGAGGACACCTTCATTTTATCCTTATCTAATTGTTACCTAGTTACCTTGTATATTTGGTTTTTTAAATTACAATAAGATACCTATAACCTCAAATATATTATCTTATTTTTTGGAATTATCCCATATTTATTATTTTACTTATATATTTTATTATAATGATATGCAACCATTGGGTTCAATAAAACTAACTATATTATGTTAATAATTAAATTATTAGTTAAATTTAATATTTAAATAATAATTTAAATTTAGGAAGAACGATTTATGATGTGGTATAATAATAATGAGTAGTTAAATATAAACATCTTTGGTGACTAAAATATAATTAAGAGATAAACATCATGATACATTTATTTAGGAAATTTATTTCTTATTTTATATTTATTTAAAACATAAATATAAACTACAATTACTTATATTTTTAGTTTTTTATAAATATAATTTTTAGTTATTTAAAACATATACATAGATTCATAAATGAATTATTATATGAAACTTTGGTTATTGTAAATCTTATAATATGCGTAAGTAACTTTGGAGCTACGTTAATGTTTTAATAATATTAAAATATGATTGGTAAGAAGACATAAAATCTACTTATAAGCTAAAAAAATTAGGAAGATGGCTGCTTATTCTTTCTAGAAAAAAATAAGTTAGTTTGTTTGGTCATAATTAAATATTTATTATTAGTTTTAATCATTTTATCTAAACGTGTAACTACTTATTTAAAAATTACTTTTAGTCAATAAATTACTTATCAACACTTTTAGACTCTATTCGGCAAGGTGAAGTTGTGGTTGGTTCAAACTCTAATTATGACATAAGTAGAATTTAATATTTTGAATAAAAATATTGAAAAGCTATATCGAGTTAAATGCTCATATTTTTTCTAATCTTATTTTTATTCAAATGCATTTTTTTATTTATAAATTTATCTCGTTAGTTGTTTTCATTTTTATTTTAGCACCATTCAATTATATTTCTTTTTATATTAGTGTTCATATTTTTTCTAATCTTATTTTTATTCAAATGCATTTTTTATTTATAAATTTATCTTGTTAGTTTTTTTCATTTTTATTTTAGCACCATTCAATTATATTTCTTTTTATATTAATTCTTAAGTAGTTACAAAACTATTTATTCGTTAACTATGAATAAAATAGTTAATTTAATAAGTAATAATTTCATATAATGCATGCACTATATTGAATTTTTACAAATATAATTTTTTATTTATTTTAAAATATTAATTGCGAAATTTTATTTTATTTGATTTGTGATATAAATTATTTACTTATTATATTATTATAAAATTTGTATATTACTTGAATTGAATAATTTATCATATATTCAATTATGTCATTTTATATTCTTCAAGTAATTTTACCATTAAACTTATCACACACTTATTTATTAATATACTAAATGAACCTCTAGCTTCTAATCATTATTCATTATTGTAATTTGATTAAATTGATAATGCAAATTGAACCTTAAACTTATATAGATATATCAAATGGCTCCTAACCAACTACCTCAACTTAGCAATATAAGCTTGACATAGATGTGCATTACAAAATCGATATGAAAATTTTGGTACTTTATTTCTCTAGAAAAAAAGCAATTCTCCCGGTGCTTATTTTTCTTACTCATAAGTAGATTTATTATATACTTGTTAGTCACATTTGAAATTATGAAACATTAAAACATTTTCAAATTAACTTATAAATTAATTATAATAGAGCCTTGCATTATTAACGGTTTGAGAAGCGGATAATAGTTTAACAATGGATACGATTTAACTAGAAGATAACGAATGATGATTAATTATTAGCTGTTCATTTATGACATTAACAAGAAATGTTTGGTAAATTTAGCAATTAGTTGATGAATATAAAATGACATGATAAATTATTCAATTCTAAGTCCTATACAAAATAACGTTGTTAAACTAGGATGCTAAATCTAGGCATCTAATTGGTCCATGGGTCATGTTAAATCTATCCACCCTATTGGACCAGTTTGGACCAGTCAAATCCGATCAAGAACTGGGTTAGACTGTCCGACCTGAAAGAGAATGAACTGACAGACGGTTCATCTTTAATGGAAAAAAATAAAATAAATAATTTGAACCTTTGACCGCTTGGACCAATTAATGTGTACAAATCACTATGCTGAACTTATTCATTTGAATGGTAAGTTATTTTATATTATACAAAGCTTATCATCATTCATTTATCAAATTGTTTTCTTTGATAATTTTTTTTAAAAAAATTATAATAATTTTTTTAAAAAAATTATAATAATTTTTTAAAAAAAATTATAATAATTTTTAAATGCCAAAACTTAAATATGAAAAGATTAATTACCTAATTAAATTAAAAATAGAAACTATAATAGTTTTTCCACTTTAAGATAATATTAATAGTTAAATTTGAGAAATATGAATTTGTAAATTATAATTAATATATTAAACTCACATAGAACTCATATCAATAGTTAAATATGTCACATTCGATTTCATAATTTTAATTAAATTTTTAATCATATTAGTGTACTTTTATGTAGAAATATATTAATTATTGTTAAATATATGTAAGCATGATAGTTTATATTTTTATCTTATCTGATTAATATCCGATTTGACCGTCTGGATCAACAGGTTCCATTGGTTCAATGGGACCTGGAGATTTAATTGGGTCGACGTTTGGTCCGGATCTTATAACATTAATATAAAATTTATCATAAATATAATAAATAAATTATTTATATCTCAATTAAATAAAAAAATCTCACAACTAAATTTTTTATTAAAATAAATAGAAATTTATATTGACAATACGTTTTATATTGTGCATACATCAAATGAAAAAAATTATTAAATTATTTTTTGTTCATTGTTAATAAATATGTCATTTATAATTAAGTAAACATGAATATAGAAAGGAATATAGTTAAATGAAGATAAACAAAAGTGAAAAAAATAAAGCGAGAAGAAAGTAATGCATTTAAATAATGATGAAAAAATAAACTGCCAACCTCTTATCATAAAATGCTAATAGAAATAACTTTTTTTATATGAAATGTTAAACTCTATTTAATTTTTATTTTTTTAAGGAAATTTAATTCTTATATTAAGTAACAGCTCGGTTCGAGCTAGAGTACAAAAATTGAACAAGACCCGGAGGAGGTCTGTTCAGCCAAAAGTTATCGCTATGCAGTTGTGTGTGACCAAAATGTGCTAGATAATCAGCAGCGCCGTTGGCATTTCTACTACGGTGCGATACAATGATTGGGCTGATGATACGATGCACAGCGTGGATATCGGCAATGATTCCGCGGATTTGCCAAGGACACAGAAGCGTGCCATTTATGATCTTCACTAGCACTTCAGAATCCGAGTAGACCAGAAAGCATAGCACGTGCTTCAATTTCCATAACGGAGTCCACCGTAGCCTTGCTTGTGCCTGCAAAAAGGAAAGTTTCATTATGAGCAAGAGCGAAATATCCAATACCCCCATCCCCAGCTGACCCCAAAGAGTCGTCTGAGCTCAAGATAGCCCAGTGGTGGGAAGGGGGCTCTCATCGGATTCGCGAAGGCGAATCGTGGGGGCGAGGCACCTCAGGCGCGTGGGCGCCAGCAAAATCGGAATAGCCAGCCAAAGCACTTTCCCAAACCAACTCCACAGTTGCACGTCAAGCCCTAAAATGCGCGTTGTTTCGAAGATTTCAAAGCTCCCAAAGACAATGAGCAAAAAGAGACAAAAAATTTTTTTGAGACTGTTGATCCAAGTTGGCTCCCTCATGGATCCAAGAGCCGAGGTGCCAAGAGGCCATATGCAGGAACTCATAATGCATTTTACTCTGAAGAAGTTGCCAAAGGCTAAGCGATAGTGGGCATTGAAAAAATAGATGTGTGTTGGTTTCAAGATGGAGACCACAGAGGGGGCAAGCTGGATCAATGGTGTTATCAAATATAAGAATGGTGTTTAATGTTGGCAATTTTGTATGCAATAATTTCCAAAGGAAAATATGGATCTTAGAAGGAATCGGAATCTTCCAAACACTGTGCCACGGCGGCTAATGTGATGGTAAACTGACTTCGCATTTGCGCATCCGTAGGTATCACTAATCCAGACCCATGCATCATCATTGGCAAAAGTAGGAATGTAAATGCGCTTAATTTGAGTACTTAATTCAGGCCCAAAAGCATCAGAAAACATAGAATCGTTCCAAGAGCCATTAGAGATAAAGTGGTCAACCATTTTGTTATGTAGATTGTAGCTCATGTTGATGTATGTGGAAAGACGTATGAGTGGGATGGTGGAGATCCAGGGGTCATGGAGAACAGATGTTGAAGATCCGGAGCTAATGCTCACTTTAAATCCAGCCCGAAGGAACTGGATAGAGTTTAGGATTAATTTTCAAGAATCTGCAGTATGCGCCGAGGGTAATTCGTCCCAAATCTTGAGTGGGCCATACTTGGCAAGGACTAAATTTACCCAAAAGGTATCGTGTTTATTGAGCAGGTTTTGAATGCGTTTTGCAATAAGTGAATGCCTGACAATCATGAAATTCCTTATGCCCAATCCCCCAAGATTACGGGGTAATTGGACAGTATTCCAGTTGATGAGGTGCGATCCCCGGCGACCCCCGCCAGGGTCCCAAAGAAAAGTCCTCGATAGTTTTTCGATGAAGGCAATAGTGCTGCCAGAGAGATTGGTAACACTCAAGGTGTGAATAGGAATGGAAGCTAGGGTGGTTTTGATGAGAATGGTACGTCCAGCCTGGTTTAGAGTCCCTCACCTCCAACCAGCGAGGCGAGTCGAGATCTTATCAAAGAGGGCAGCTTGATCATTTTTAGGAATGCGCTTGGGAGAGATAGGCACGCCGAGATAGTGAATAGGGAAGGAACCTATTTTAAAATTTAAGATTGAGCTTAGCTGCTGGCGGCAGCGAGAGTTAAGAGCTGGAAGTAGGAGCTCGGACTTGTGTGGATTTATTTTCTGCTCAGTGAGGTACTGAAAAATATCAAGGATTTTGTTTAGGTTTAAATAGTTTCACTTGGTTGCTTTGAGACAAATGAGTAGATCGTCTGCAAAAAGGAGGTGCGTGAGGCTAAAGGAACCGATACGGAAAGGTTCGATGAGACCTGCAGTGACATGTTGCTTCATGATAGAGGAAAAGACTTGCGAGGTGATGATAAATAGGTAAGGTGAGAGGGGGTCACCTTGCCTGATACCCTTGAAACCGTGAAAGGGTGGCGAGGTTACGCCATTTATAACACAGTGAAATATT
Organism: Pontederia crassipes; assembly: GCA_030549335.1. Lineage (NCBI taxonomy): Eukaryota > Viridiplantae > Streptophyta > Magnoliopsida > Commelinales > Pontederiaceae > Pontederia > Pontederia crassipes. Next base: position 28,088,588 of record CM060183.1, on the reverse strand, counting down.
ATGTACGGATCCAATTTATGAAGCAATCCGGGAAGTTCATGAGCTTAAGGATGGAACATAGTGCAGACCAAGAAACACGATCGAAGGCTTTTTGTAAATAAGCTTTTAAGAACATAAATTTCTGTCGGCCAGAATCAAGAGAGTGGGCCAGTTCTTGTGCAACCAAAATATTGTCATGGATAGACCTTCCAGAGATAAATGCAGATTGATTATGGTCAATCAAAGTGTTTAGAGTAGGTCGAAGGCGATTGTCAATGATTTTGGATAACAATCTGTAAAGGACGTTACAAAGTGAAATAGGACGGAAATCTTTAACTCGTTTGGCATTTGCGATCTTTGGAATGAAGATGAGGGAAGTTTTGGACCATTCTGCAGGTAAGATACCTGAGGCGAAGAAATGTTGGATTTCATTTATAACTTTGTCACCAACGATATCCCAATAAGATTTATAGAATTCTACTGTGAAGCCATCAGGCCCAGGAACCTTGCCCCGAGGTATACTCCAAAGGGCGTGAGTGACCTTAGCACGAGAGACAAGAGCAATCAAAGAATCGTGACAGGAGGAATCGAGGGCCGGCAGGCAAGGCCAGCAATCAGGGGGTATTGTACGAGAGGATTGTCGTTGCCAAAGGTGACAATAGTGCTCAGCAAATAAGGAGGTTATTAATGTAGGATCAGTGATGCAGTCATTATTGTCATTTACGATAGTAGAGATGGTGTTTTGCTTATGTCTGACGATGGTGGATGTGTGGAAAAATCTGGTATTGCAATCTCCATGTTTGAGCCAGGTTGCCCTAGACTTGCTCCACCATTTGAGGCTAATCAGCCTAAGGAAGGCTGCATGACGATGATAAGCCGAGCGAAGATGCCCGAGCTCAGCAGGCGTGAGACCACGGTGGACATCTAGATTTTCAAGGCGCATAATGTCTTGAAGAGCAAGATCAGCCAAGGATTCAAGCCGACCAAGAGAGTCTTTGTTCCATTTAATGGTATCACGTTTAATTCGGCTTAGGGCTTGGGAAATGGTGGAAGAAGGGGAGTTGGAAGTCCAATGTCTCCTGACGATGTCATGAGGCTCCGGATAAGATAGCCAAAAGTGTTCGTATTTGAAAGACTTAGGCCTCCGAGTTTGGAGGCCAGTCTCTAAAAAGATTGGGGCATGATCAGAAACACATCGTTGAAGGGTGGTCAGGGATATGTTTGGGAAGGAAGCAAGCCAGTGATAATTCACTAAGACACGATCAAGTCGGCAGAAAATACGGGCCATGCCCGCACGGTTATTACACCAAGTGTAGGGAAGTCTTTTAGGTCGAATGTCTAAGAGTGATTTAGAGTTAATAAGATCATTTAAGGCACCCACAGGCCTGGTATGCCTGAAAGGGGATCCACCTAGTTTATCTGAGGGGTTGGAGATGGTGTTGAAATCTCCAATAATGAGCCAGGGAAGATGCGAGGTGTTAAGTAAATCTAGATCATGCCAAAGACGGGTCCTAACTGAGGAAATGGTATTAGCATAAATAACAGATAATAAAAAATTAAAACCCTTGTAAGAAACCACAGCATGTAGAACTTGCGCAGAGGTATGGAGAGAAGTCACATGAGCCTCCTGGCTACGCCAGGCCAGGAGGATGCCGCCGGAGGCACCGGCGGCCGCGCAGAAGACGCCGTCCCAATTGGGACCCAGGCGCTGGATTACCTGTTTAGAATTTATAGAACAAGTATGCATTTTTAATAAAATTACAAAAGTTGGCCTATGAGATCTAATAAGATTACAAAGTCGATCCCGAGTTTTCGCACGAAGAGCGCCCCGGCAGTTCCAGACAAGAAGTCTCATTTATCAGACGGTGGTGGGTCCTCAGCCCTTGACAACGATGCCACCGTGTCCGTAACCTGCATTGATGAAGAGGAACCCGTTAGAGGGGGTGGGAGGCGGCAGGAGCAGATGGCTTACCTTTGAGGGCCGACTTCATCGGTCCCCGCCTTGGACGGAGAGAGGGGAGCGGGGCCTGTGGTCGGAGAACACAAGACTTTTTCTTTTCCGAGCGCGGGGGTGGAAGTAGATTAAGATCATCGGCCTCCTCATCAGAAGGCTCATCGGGTTGGGCTTCAGGGGCTGTCGGAACCACCAGAGTGACACAAGAACCTGCCAAGGCAGCAAAGTCAGTGTGATTCATGTCAGAAGGCGGAACAAGGGAGACAGGGGCCAGCCGCGAAGGCAAGGCAGATGATGGGGATGAGATCGCCGAGACAAGAGGCGGAAGCGAGGCGAGGAAGGTAGAAGGTTTGTGGAGGGAGATAGACCATCCAGAAGAGGGAGGTGTAGGGTTTGGGAGAGAACGGCAAGGAGGGGGTGGAGATGCTACACTGGTTGTAGTATCGGCAGGGTTTGAAGTGGGCGAATCCATGTTATCACCATCAGCGCGCCCATGGGACGCCACATGTCCTCCTGCGGAAACATCACAGACGTTAGACCTCGTCTAAGTGGTGAGATTGTCCCGAGGAAGAAACACATCTGTGTTTTTAAGTGGCAGATCACGACCGTCCGCAGGGCGGCTCGGTGACGTGTAAGCCGGATGCAAGACCATGATACGGACGCCCCGGATTGGTGACGTGGAAGGCAGCACGGGCGAAGCTCCCCCATGTGGCAACAACCCATCAGCCGACCGTTGGGGAGGAGTTGTCCGTTGCAAGGCTGCCACGTCTGCCGGCGAGGCGAAACCCTCAGCCAGCGATGCCAGCCCCTCGAAGTCTGATGGCGATTCCACGGCCAGCGCCGGGCAGTTCAGGTCAAGGCACGGAGGTGTCTGAGTCTGGACCACCAGCGGCGCAGCAACACGAGGAGCCACCAGGCCGGCCCGCCGACGGGGGTGGGGTGGGGTGGGCGAGCCACACGCAACCAAGGCCCGTACAACATGTCGTCCCTCGCACCATCAGAATTGTCGGAAGGAGGCCGCGAAGTGCAACACTCGAAATGATGTTCGACGATGCCACACCGGAAGCAGAAGGGGGGGGGGGAGATTCTCGTATAGGACCCACTGGAGGTAGCGATCTCCATTAGAGAGCCGCATCCAGGTCCCCTGCTTCAGAGGTTTGGAAAGGTCGAGCTCAATGCACACCCTCGCCGACGCTCCCTGCTCCCCGGACTCCACCTGCAGAACAAGACCAAAGGCAGCCGCGATCCTACGGAGAGTCCGCGGAGAACGGAGCTCCAAGGGTAGGCCCGACAAGTGGATCCAAGTGGGGGATGCGAGATCATCGTTTTCGTCAGGTCTGAAAAAGGGCGCCACCTGCGCCGTGAGAAAACTCCCTCCGAATTCCCACGGACCCCCTGTAAGCACCTGTAGACGATCCGCAGTGTTAGCAAAGGAAAAAAGGATGAAAGAGTTACCAATCTGGGACAGTGAGCATGGTTCAGAAGTTCGCCAGAGCTCAGGGATAGCCCGCGTCAAGACAGCGAAGTCGCCGACATAGCGCCCGAGAAGACAGAGACGCAGCTCCGGCGACTGGTCCTCCGTCTCACAGGCGGGGATCATGACCTCCTCAGTGATGACCTCGTGCAGACCCCGGAGCTGCCTCGGTGAGATTGAGGTAGAAGAAGGCCGGGATGCCCGAACAGTGGCCGCCCCAGAACGCAGCGGAGCGAGGGGGTTTGGGGTCGGAAGTAAGGGGCCAAGCGATCCATTATTTGGAAGTGGGGGAAACTGATCCAAAATTAGAGGATGAGGGGAGAGCGTGTTTGTAGGGGGGAGAGAAGAAGCGGTAGCCATTTCCCCCGGCTGGTTGTCGGGGGCGGAGGGGAATGCCAGGGCCAAGATTGCCCAAGCGCACCTGGGAGAACACCAGGATCAAGCCATGAGACACAAAAATGGAAGACAGAGGGAGGAAGAGCCGGAGGAAACTCCGCCGACACACACGAAGAAAACCCTAGCGGAGCTAAGAAAAATTTAGTGTTTGAAGTGCTAAAGTTTACTTCATTTTTTCCAACTCACCCGAAGATTTTTCACTCAAATGGACATGCACATTTCATTTGAAGATGTGTTGGACTCTCCGTGCTTCAGGTTTCACGGCGTCTGTCACATCAGTTTCACTAAAGAACACCAAGCCAACAAGTCATACATCACTCAAAATGATCTTAATGGAAGGTAGGAGTTACTTTTACACTATGTTTGGATTGTGGTGAAAGGAGAGTAAAGAGGAGGAGGGGAAGAGAAATTTTTTTTCCCTTTATTTGGATAAAATTTTAAAGGAGGAGAATGAAGGGGAATCTCTATTTTTCCCCTCTCTTCTCTTTCATTTGTGTTATTTTATTTCAACTCCAAATTGAGATGTAAAATTTTCCTTCTCTTCCTCATTTTTTCTTCCCTTTGATTCTCTTGCTTTCCTCTTAATGAGCCTCTTGCCAAACAGTGTTAAGTAGAAGTTACCACAAGAATTCAATAGGATAATAGTTGAGCTAATTTGGTCACTCGATCAACATTTATGAAAACGGTCTTAATGAAAGAAAATTAAGTTTGATGTTGATCCAGAAGAAAAGCAAGGAACGCGCAACTCAAATCAAAGAGAAGTTTGACGGGTGAAGCGCTGTTGCAGGAACAAGGTATTTAAGCTTCTGCAAAGGGGGCAAAAAAAAAAATTTAGTAAAGATTCACTTTGCATCCGCTGTTCCAGAGCAAGCCATGGAGGCGACGGCCGAATCATTTGTTCCTCGTGTAAAGCTCGGAAGCCAAGGTTTTGAGGTCCCATCTCTTACCGGTCTCCTTCTCCGTCTTCTAATGCGGCTTGATCGGTAGTAGCATTGCGATTGATTCCATGGCTTCCTTCCTTGTTGCTTTTGTTGTTGTCGCCAAGGTCTCCAAATTGGGGTTCGGTTGCATGGGACTGACGGGAATCTACAACGATTCGGTCGCCGAAGAGGAGGGCATCGGTATCATCAAGGAGGCCTTCCGTAAGGGCGTCACCTTCTTCGACACGGCCGACGTCTATGGCGCCAATGCCAACGAGATATTGGTCGGAAAGGTCGAATCCGTTCTCCTGTTGTTTCGTTTTTGCGGTTAAAGTTTGAATTTTGGTTGCGCGCGGTGCTGAAACAGATTCGAACCGTTGTGCAGGCGCTGAAGGATCTGCCTCGCGAGCAGGTTCAATTGGCCACCAAATTTGGGATTCTTAGGGTGGATACCGGCGTCATGTCGGTGAAGGGCTCACCGGAGTACGTGCGCGCTTGCTGCGAGGCGAGCCTGAAGCGGCTCGGCGTGGATCACATTGATTTGTATTACCAACACCGAGTGGACAAATCCGTGCCCATAGAGGATACTGTAAGCGCTGAACTGAGTTGTTCTATATGTATGGTTGACACTTGCCAGTGTTGCCTATGATTCGCTGGTTCGGGTGTCTTATACTGAATTCCTTGTTTTCTTTGTTTTGGCGGTGATAGATGATGGAGCTCAAGAAGTTGGTGGAAGAGGGAAAGGTGAAGTACATTGGACTCTCAGAAGCAAGTCCTGATGCTATCAGGCGCGCTCATGCTGTTCATCCCATTACCGCTGTGCAAATGGAATGGTCCCTGTGGACTCGTGACATCGAGGAGGATATCGTGCCACTTTGCAGGTTTAATTTCCATTTTTAACAAGTTAGTTTTACGAGTCTGCACACCTCTGATATAAAGTCTATCGATCTGGAGGTTCTCTTAAGAACTTGACCAACCTATTTATGATTACAACTTAACATTATTAGGTTTTACTCACTGAACGGGTAATCAAGAACCTAACCAAGCATATGGTTTAGACTAATGTTGTATCCTGATTGGGCGTATTTATTCTCGAACTTTGGTGATACTAAGTTATCCTCATCTTCAAGATTTAACTGTTTATGATGTTTGGTTCTGTCTTTTATTCATTTTCACAATTTCTTTATGTGGAATTCAGTGGGATTGCCTAAGCTTGTTTCTAAAAGATGAACTAGAGAGTTATTGGCTCACAACTTATCCTTTCACATTCAGGGAACTTGGCATTGGAATATGTTTTTTTGGCGGCAAGGCAGTTGTGGAAGATGTACCTTCAAATAGCTTCTTGGTAAAGATTTTACTACACTTGATATTCCTTGGATAATTCTTCTGGTTGTGCTGGTGCGACATATGTATTGCAGAAGATTAATATTTAATGGCTTAGAAACACAAAGATGGTGTGCTCATGTCATTGTCTATCCACATTTTTTCAGAATATACATCCCAGATTCAAGGGAGATAACCTAGAAAAGAACAAGATTCTCTATGCCCGATTGGAAAAATTGGCTCTGAAATATTCCTGCTCACCTGCTCAGCTTGCCCTTGCTTGGGTTCTTCATCAAGGAGATGGTGTGGTCCCTATACCTGGTAAGAACTTGACTAGAAGTTTTGTTAAATATCATTATAAGGTTTATTTAACTACTCTGCTATCGATGGGTCAGAACTCTCAAATTCCACAGAAAAGATATAAAGGAATATAAACGACATTTGGTCGCTTTTTTTGCCTATGGACTGAGAGCCTTTAGAAAATTCTGAGTTCACCTATATATTGACAAATAGTTGTCCTATGGCTAATATTACTAAAGAGGCAGGAGATAGAATACTGAATAAAAGTTTTCTTTGCTGTGCATGTTTCTTTAGCCATTCAGATCTGTCTACGTCGAGCACACGTTAGTTTGAGGTTCTTGGGCTGTTTGCAGATTTTTCAAGTTGAATATATTCAGTTTTTCAGTCGTCTATCTAACAATTATCAGTTTTCTCAATGTTTGTTTCTCTAAGGCAAAATATTTGACAACTTCAATCATGCTGAACACGGACTAGAATCTGCCAAACTACAAGATCTCGAACCAAAATCAACTCTCTCTCTCTCTGACCGCTCTCTCTCTCTCAAATTATTTTTTGTTTCCTTCTTCTATTTTATTAATTTATTTTAAGTTTCATTTCTTATTTTTTAGTTAGCCCAATCTTATAATTATAGAAATTTTTATAATTGACTTCTAATCTATTATTAAAAATAACAACAACAACAACAAAGCCTTATCCCACTAGGTGAGGTCGGCTTAATCTATTATTAAAAAATATTAACTTATTCGGTTGTCTCAATAAAAATGCTAATCTTATCACCAAAAAATCATTAATTAGCTGGATAGTTAATTAAGTGCTATACATAATTTTATAAATTTAAATTAATTATTATAATAAATAAACATAATAAATTTACATGTTTTTATTGTAATGAAATTTGGTAATCTTACTGCATTTTTTTCCGTCCAAAAGGTAATGCAATTTCCTTATCATAACGCACTTCAACAATTTAATTTCATAAGAAGAAACATTTTCTCTTTCATATATATATCAAAAGTGCTCAAAGGGTCAAAGAAAAGATAAGCAAATACATTTGCATGTTTGAATGAACCATCACAGATAACCCTGGTCTTCTAATTATGGTCCTTTTAGCATCATCAAAATACAACAACAACAAAGCCTTATCCTACTAAGTGGGGTCGACTACATGGATCATACGACGCCATTTCGTTCATTCATTGTTTCATGTTCATGAGCTTCGATAGAATTTTACGCTGACTGTCGGGGTCTAACACAACCCTCCTCCTTTATCCGGGCTTGGAATTGACTATAAAATATAGACGGAGTTTTTAGCATCATCAAAATGGGAAATAAAAAATAAAATAAATAAATCAGTTAGAAATTAGGTTGGTATGGTGTAGTATCAAAGTTAATTCTATCAATGCATGTCACAAGACCATCTCACTCAGGTAGTTCGCATCCAATGTAGGCAACAGAAGAACCTCACTCAAAAGTTAGAAGTTAAACTTTAATGGAAGGGCCACTTAGGTTCAGCAATCTTCTATGGTCTTAGCATTCCCTGGAGGAGCCTCTAACATTGGTTGCATATGTTAAGAATATAAAATTAATAATGCTGTTTTTCTTAACGGCTTAAGATTTTTAAAAAACTGATTAACACACTAAATTTAGCAACATCCTCATAATCAGACTCAAATGATAATCTTAGTACTTCTCGATAATGATCCACTCATCACCCTTATTATGATCCACTTGTCGCCCTTATAACGTAGATTCTTTTGAATCATGTAACCACTCCAAATGACATCAAGTATGACGCTAAATAATATACATCTCAGACTCAAATCACATCATTTGTCTCGAAAAATATAAGATCACATCACTTTGCCGAAAAATAATGAAGACTCATGCTCTGAGTGTTTTCGAAAAAAGAATCTTATTCTTGGTGAGTATAAGATGAATATGAACATTTCAAAATTCATTGGAGGATAGTCATTTAGAAAAAAAGATAATACAAAAATTATATCCGTGTTTAGTGATCGGATCAAGAAAAGAGTTTATGACTAATAGAATGTATCTGCTGATTAATTGACATCGCTAAATAAAATTATGATCAACTTTCAGTTTTTATGGATGAAGGGGTCCACTTTATAATTTTGCTACCGCCTTGTGATTTGTGACATATGTTGCGTCCCTGTAGTCCTAAGAAAACAGGAGTGTATCAGTCCAATTATTATGTACATCGAATCACATCCAGAACTTAGCAACATTTTCTTTTTCATTATTCAGGTAAAGTAAAACCACTAATATCGTCATTAAATAAAAAGGTAATGACACAAGTTTTCTGGATCAAGAGATTCCAAATTTATTTTTTATAACGATTTTTAAATTATTTTTGTGTGAGTTGTGTTGGGTATATTTGGGAAGTTTTATTCCTTTTACACGTATTAAGCTTTTGAGAGTCATATAGGAAAATGAAAGATCTTTCCGCCTATCATCTATTCATCTTCACTGCTTTCATTCAGAAACAAAATAAAATATTAGAAAAAAAATAATTACGCTACCTCTTTTAAATTACCTCTATTAATCACCGTCTCATTCAAGATAGATGATGGATTAAAAAAGTTATTCAATTAATCAATTCATCATTCATCATAAATCGCATGATAATTAATAAGCATAATATAGTGCTGCACAAACATTAAAAATTTAAAAACATTATATGTTACATGGCAAAAAAAATCACAGTTTCTTAAGATCGTAATTTGGCTGATTTTACTTAAGATCATTTATCAAGATCTCTCGAATCTAACATCCATTTCATAATAACATCGATTTCATAAAATTGTGTCAATGTGGAGATCCATATCATAGAACCCTCCAATTTTTCCCCATTTTTTTTCTTTTCATTGTTTTCACCAAGTGCAACTTGGACTTTGAAAAAAAGAAAAGAAAATATAGTCAATATTGACTAAAATTTTCATAATATTATTTAACGAAAAGAACTAATATCAAACATATGTTGGATATTGATTTTATAGTAATTCTCTATGTTCATCATATAAATTTTTATTTTTTTACAACTTAAATTAATTAAATTACTAATGCATAATTATGAGTTATATATATTATTGTAATAAATCTTGATATATTAGTTGTTAAATTAATTTTATTCCTAATCTTATATTATTCGAAACAAGATTCGATCTTAACAATCTTGATCATATGATTATCACAGGATTATGATTTATAGCAAAGGGTAACACTTTTGTTTAATAAAAGTAAATAATTTGGGTTTGAAATAATGGCCGTAGGGTAATCTTGAGTATTTATTGAAGGGTTCAATGAAGCAAGAATGGTGTTAAACATTTGGTGTTTGATTCAAGCATTGTCATTATCTCAGATGAATAAAATTGTCATTGTTATTCACAGGCTAAAGACATGAATAAAATTGATTTTAGTATCAATGATTCTTTCATAAATTATCGTTATCTCAGTTTCAAAATTAGTTAAAAAGGAAGGTCAATTTGTTTTTCAATTGTTAATTTTTGCTTATAATAAAATAATACTACTTTAGACAAAAAAAAATTCAAAGACAGACTAATTCCTTATACCTTTTTTTATTTATTCTAAATTTATTAATTTCATTATATAAATTCACGAGACTTTAATTAAATTTACATATTTTTCTGGATTTTAACAATTGAAAAATATATTGAATTTAAAATTGTTGCAAATTTATATTATGAATTTTTATTCACTAATTATTCACGCTATTTTTTATGTATTTGTTAATATATTATGTTTTAAAAAAAATATAAACTAATATTATATCTACAAAAAAATTGAACTTCAAGCTATCATAGGAGTTCATCCTAAAATGAACTTATGTAAAAAATCTCAACATATAGTTTCGTTTTAGGCAGACAGCCCTGACTCCTAAAAAATGAGTCTAATTGCAGAGGCTTGAGTAACCTATAAGGCACAATACTTTCGGTGGAAAAGAAATCACGTCAACTAAAATTTTTATTCGTTGTAACAGAAAAAAATCTAATATTTGTGGAATACGAGAATGCTAGTACAGTGATAGTACATTATAAAAAAAAATAAAAAAAATTCTAGGCTTTCTCAGCCTATCTGAACTGTTTCATTCCCATCGGTTCAGGAAAACAAAATCTATCCAAGATGTCTGTTTTCTTGTGTGTCAACATTTTAGAGCAGCCTTGTAGGAGCCGGTCGAATAGGCCCCCAGAAAAAAAAAATGTAACAATCGACCGCTGGTTGTACCTGCTATTGCGATTGATTAATCAGGTACTTTTAGATGTATTACGATTGTGATTTGATTTCTTTTTGAAAGTATATGCTTTTCGGATCATGACTACTCGAGATATTACATTGTTAATCTCTATCGATGGCAGGGAATGATCTGCTAAGTAATAAGAAAGCTCTGTTCTGCTCTGCTGAACAATTACCAACAGACTGCTGATCAGTTGAAGAAGCTGATGCTATCTTCATTGAGATTTGAGATAGCATTCTAGTGGTCGATTAGTAATTGTCCTCACGACATATTATGCTCAATTATGAGCAATTCGCAGAGTAATTTTCCCTCATAGCATATTATGTTTAATGATGGCGTTTATAGTCACTATTGAATCTAGGCTATTTAATCTTTTTCCAGCTTTAGAAATTATGGAGCGTGATCCAGTGGGGGTACCGTATATCATGATATTGCAAGCCATCCTTTTCATCAAACTTGGTAGCTGATGATTTATCACAGATCTCGAGAAGAAGCCACTTTCATTTTCCAATTCCCCTTCACGCAGTTCAAGTTTTTAGGTGCAGCAGGGATACATGAATTTCCACTGATCAGGATTCTTGGACCACTGCTGTTGCACTTGCAAGCAAGATCAAAATGGGAGCCCATCATCCAACACTTTCTTGCTGCAAATTATCTTTCAAGGAAAAGGTAAATAATACACATACACACACACTTGATAATTGAATTCAAATGTGTCTTGTTTTACCAGTAGAAGAGGAGTGCCTTCTGCACCATGCCCACTGTTTTTTCTCTCTTATTGCTATAACTAGTTTTAACAAGTTATTACAATTCCATTAATCTGGCTCAGTCAAAAAGTAACCTTACGGATCGACAGCTACGCAGCACGAAATATCCACTCAAAAGAAGCACCTCATCGTAACTGGATTGTTTGCTCGCTATCTGACTGCACACACAGCTGCAAACTGGGTAACAAGTACGTGATGGTCAATATATAGTTGTTGATTGGTGCAACTTTTGGTGCGTAAAGGGCGGAAAAGAAAGAGGAGAGATGGAGCCTGGAGATGGTACTACAGAGAGAGGAATAGCTTGAAAAGAGAAGCCAGCGAGAGGGAGCCGATAAATAATAATGAGGTGTTGGAAGGAAGGTAGAGATTCCCAGAGTTGGAAGCCCAAGGGGTGGAGAGAGAAGAGAGAGAGGTGCGAGCTTTTGGGTTTGTCTGCTTGTGAAAGGTAAAGGAATAAAGGAGAATGAAGAAAACGAAAGGCAGAGCAGTCTTTCTTAGCAGGCAAAATGGCATGTAAGTACTCTTCAACCCCTGCACCTCACATGTGTATGCATGCGTATTTATATACTCCAACCCCACTACAAGCTTTTTAAAAGCAGGGATGGGTGGGTGGGTGGTGGGAGGGGGGGGGGGGGGGGGGGGGGGGGGTTAAAGGAGGATATACATGATATAGCCCCATGCAAGCAAGCAGCAGGCAAGCAATCCGCCCCCACACCTCTTTGGTTAATCCCAATGGATATACACCATCTCTCATCACAGCAAGAATATGCGGAATTAGGCCTCTTTTTCCACCTTTATAAAGGACCGACTTCAATCCTTCCTTTGGGTGCAACCCCACAATTGTTCCTTTATTTCATGTAACCTGTCATGCATGCATGCATGTGATGCGGTCTGCACGCAGTCGTTGCTTTTCAACTTCGATGCTATCCGAGGCCTCTCTTGGATGTGCAAACAGTGTCAATTTCTGCAGTAAAAATGGTGCCACTTTACCTGTGTTTTGATGTCAGGCTTACCTAATCCAACAAAAGAAAATTCTGCAACTGTTGTCTGGTTTCCTTCTTTAATTAACTCAGGTGGTGTTTTGATTCTAATAGCACATATGCATACCTGGTTTCAATCTCATATTCTGGTCTGTGGATCATATATTTCGAAGTGTTATCAATCATTCTGAGCTATAAAAATCCTCATATCCACAGTGTAAAAGTGCACTAAATCACGGTGACAGTTTTGCTAACTTGCCTAGATCCATAGAGTGATAGAATGGTCAGAAAGTAAGTTGATACTACTGATTGCATGTATGATCTGATTAGATATCTTTTCTTTCTTTCTTTTTTTTTTCTTACGGGTCATGTTCTCCAATCCCAATAACAGAGATCTAGCACGGAATTTAAGAAAGCGAAGCTAAGAAAAGGACTTAAGAGGTTGCAGGCTTTCAGTTGTTTCTCCTCCTCAATTCCTCTGAACGTCTTTTCCACCCTCACGCGTTGACCTTTATTCTCGTACTTTTCCTCTTTCTCTTTCCGTGACCAATTAGTTTCTCACACCAAATTATATGTCCCCTGGTTAATGTCATCTCAGGCTTGCATGTAAATATTTTTTATTAATCCTAATACCTTCTACTAATTATTAAATTATCTAATGTGAGAAGAACAAACATCTTAATCCGCTAGTCAATTAAATTAACTAGGGAACCTGAAATGTTTTTGTTCCTCTTTAATTGTCGATAAATAGCTAAGAAAAATGGATATGAAATCTTACGTCCTAAGAACATGAAATCCTTTGCTCTTCTTTAATTATCCTCTCCTGGAAGTAAATTTAAAAATGTGATCCACATTTTATGTGCTTGATAGGTTATTTAAAATATAAGAGAAAGTGGCCTTAATAATGTAAAAGAAAGATAGTGAGAGAAAAATAAATCCAACTACATTGTCTTTTTTTTTTGTTTCGAGCTCTATCCCTACTTCCTGGCCAACAAAACAATAATTTTCTATTGTCTAATTTTTTCTAGTTGTCAAATAATTTAAAAAAAAACATCAAATTCATTTTCTAAGAAAACACTTCCATCAAAACAAAAGTAAAAGTACAGTGTCATTAAATGTCATTATTCTCCAAACTCCTGTTTTAATTTGTTTCCAACCACTTGAATTCTATATACACATGATCTACTTTTGGACTAGATGACTAATTTGTGGCATCTTTAAGTAGCCCTAAGCTTCAGGTACTGATCATGTTCAGTGTAGTAATTATGCAACAAAGCAGCCAGAAATATTGCAACTTTTCTATATCAACCAAACCATTTGTCATGCAGGAAGAATTAATGCACATGGTGGACGTGAATAATTCAAGAAAAAAGTACTATTTTGCATAACGTAAAGAAGAACGACAACTGAACAAGACACAACACGAAAGAAAATAAGGCCTATCATGCATCAAGCACATTCAAGTATTGAACTCATGTGTCATGCACCATGCATGATGCACTTTTCATCCTACCATATGAAAAAATAATTAAGCATCCGAAACAGACGAAGGTCGTACGTAAGTAAAAAGGATACTAAAAGTTCCAGTTACTAAATATGATAGATTAAGATTAAACTAAGACGTGCTTAATTATACAGAGTTAATGTCCTCCTGAGGGAAGCAGGAGAAATGCTTGGAGGGCGGCTCATGACCGCGGATGCAGGTGGAAGACGTGACCAGATCCAGCAGTAGCTCGTTCTCTGCCGCCTCCCCGCAGCTCTCCACACCAAGGAAGTTTCTGGTGAGTCGATCGCCTCTCTGGCACGGTGACAAGTCTCGCGAGTTGACGCCTGACGCAACTCCAGTGCTATCGACTCTGGCTCCGATGCTGTAATACCCCATGCTGCTCATGGCGTTGGCAGAAGTTATGGATCCCATTGTGGAAGCTCTTTGGAGGAGTGCTGTGGCTGAGAGGTGAGATGAGGTTGAGGTATTAATAGAAGGTGTTTTGGAGGAAAGCTCGTTAAGAACATGAGAGTGGAAGAGTACTGGAGGGGCAGGTTCTTCATGCATGACTATTCCTGATGTGGAATTAAGGTTAGGGTTGATGCTTGAAGTAGTGTAGTTGTTGCTGGTGAATGGTTGCACAGGTGGGAAGGGAAGGAAGAGAGGGTTGCTGAGGAGAGGAGAGGCAGTTGACGCAGCTATGAGTCTTGCGCTCTCTTCTGCCAATGCATCACAGAATGCCCTGTGAGTGATGAAGCTGTCCTTCCTGCATGTGAAAAAATTAAACAAAGAGAGATTAGAGGAAGATATAACTCTAGTACTTCATGATCCTGTAATTATATTCTTTGGAAAGAATGTAATTAATACATGGCTTAGTCTTGAACAACAAAGACAACTTATTAATTCAGTATATAGTGTATCAAGATGATCGTATTCCAAACTAAGCCAGCAGCGTGATAACGGTCAGATGTTTACTGTGCAGACAAGTATATTCAAGTGATAAGGACACTTTATAATACTGTAATTTAAAAGATTATATATATACCTTAAGAAACAAGAAAAACCTGGATGACCTACCAAATTGTATGGACATGCTAGGATAAATACAAAACCACGACAAAGAGCAAGAGAACATGTACAAAAATAACTCTAAAAATTCATCGAGGAAAAAGAAAACTCTCAGAAATGGCGTACACAAATGCATTGCACCTTTTCTACTATTGTCTATTTCTAATAGTATATATATATATATATATATATATATATATATATATATATCACAACAAAAGAGTTAAGGAAGATTAAACTTTCTTCTCTTGATGCATTGTGTCGGAGAACTGTGTCAGCTACCATTGACCACAATGATGACTTATGAGAACTAACCCAAAAGTGTGCATTGCTATTTGATATTCTCTGCAGACGCTATCAATTACATAATTTACATTGCTATAATTAGGCGTCTCGCAGGTAACCTTATTGCCACCTTGCATGTAAAATTTGGAGACAATGCGTGAATGCAAGATTCATGCAAGAAGTTTCATATCTACATGAAACACAAGAAATAAGTCCATAATTAAGGAAATCAAGCAGTTGAAGGCATGCCCACCATTTATGCCCTATTTCTTACTCGAATTATCCCATATGTTTTCCCATGGTATATATACGGCATTTGCTGGAATTATGGTCTATTGTTGCTCCTTTTCTCTCTCTAGAATAGTTATAGAACACAACTTGAAAGGGCAAACTTCATAGTAGTAGTATGAAATATAAGAAAAAATAACACAGAAAAATGAAACAACTGTAATTTCGTTCAACTGGAGTGGTTTTCGATCAGTTTCCTTCAGTTCGAGTAGGTGTTGCATGCAGATACAGAAGGCGATCACAAGGTAGGAGGATACTGATGGCCCGTTCTAAATCGTTGTGGGTTAATTAGGTGGAGTTTGTATTTTGCTACAACTTAGGCTAGAAAAAGTATAACAACAGATGCATCTGCATTAATAAAAACAAGGGTTTAGTCCAAGCAGAAGCGGCTGCAGTAATGACAACAAGGGTGTAGCAACACGAGGGGAAATCTAATATGGTCGAAGATTGTTGAAACAAAGCCTAGAGGCCGATAAACAAAACATATACTACACTAACTTCAAATCTAAAATCAGATTCGCGTAAATTCTAACATGTCGGATTTGTCAGAGAAGCAACAACAAGCAGAAAAATAAACTGGTAAGAAAAACTCGAACTCAACCTAGTGAGTCTGTCTGGAAGAGGAGAAAACCAGGAGATGTTAAGCATATAATTTAATTAATTGAGCAGACCTAGAGAAGAGGGTTCCACAGTCGCATCTGTACTCCCTCGTTCCACAGGTCTTGACATGAGCCTTCCAGTCCGAACGCACTGCGTACCTCTTGGAGCACTTGTCACACTTCCACTTCTTCTCGCCGTGCTTCCTTGAGAAGTGCTTCTTGATCCCTGTCAGATCCCCAAGAGCTCTGGAAGGGTGGTGGTGCACGCAGGAGATCTCAGGACAGACGTACACCCTCTTCTTCACTGCCCCTTCTTTGCTGCTCTTTTGCCTCAGCTTCCATGGCAGGTTATGCCCCCTCCGGTGGAGCTGAAGGTTCTGATCCCGCTGGAACCCCTTGTTGCATATCTCACATACGAATCTGTTGGTGGTCATCAAGGCCCTTGGGGACAATGCAATGACTTCTGCATCTGGATCTGCTTATTTTAATTGTATAGTGGTTCATAAGAGAATACACATATATTTTATGTATGTAGAACATGTAGCAAACGAGAAGCATATATCATCTCCCCTACCTGGGTTCCCAGGTTGATTTCTCTTCTTCTTGGTCTTTGTTACCAGCTGTGGTGGCAATTGTCCTGGCTCTTGGTTCTGCAGAGAGAAAGGTAGGAACATAGAGCTCAGGCTGTTATAGTCTTGAACTCTGGTCTCAGAGGACAAACTTGCTTCTTCAGAGACAGATGTGGAATTGGACATGGCTGCTAGCGAGAACATGCGGAAAGATCTTATCGTTTGTTTTCTTTCACCAGTGGAAGAGTTCAATGGAAAATAGGGCCCCCGACAGTGTTATCTGCCTTCTACCGCGTTCTTATCTGAAGGCCGTGGAAGGCGACAGAGGAGACACACCGATAAAGGAAGGGCAGAAGGGTAGCTGGAGAAGAGAACAAGAGAGAATAGAGCTCAAATGGGCTTTATCAGGTTGATGAAGTGGTTGCAGACAGCAGCAGGTTGCAGTACCAGAAAAGGCATCATTGGAATTGTAGCAATATAGTTCAGAAGTCTCGTGAGAGGTGCTTGTTTTTATACGCAGTTGCCAGCAGCTCTGCAACCCTAATAAGCAAACACTATACTGTTTCCATGTGCTCTCAAACCCATGCAATCAAATATCACTTTATCAAAAAAAAAAAAAGATCCACAGTGCCCAAAGATTAAACAAAAAAAATCTGATTTCAAGGATTGGCATGAGTAGGTTTCCAGAATTCAACCTCTTCTCTCATGTCAAAGTGGACTGATCAGAGAAAATATAGGGCCTGGGGCCTGCAGAGGGTCAGGTTTCTTTTCTTAATACGAAACTGAGCTATAATTGCTGTTCAAGACTTGAAGGAGATGGCTGCACCTTAGAGAAATTCCCAGAAAACAAAAAGCAGTCAGAGAGAGAGAGAGAGAGATGCAAAGTGATTTCTAGATGGGGTTCACCCCCACACATGGATAAGAGAATCCTACTATTTGATTCAGTTTCCTTTTTTCTTCTTTTGTGGTTCATTAAAGACCTTTATATTCCTGGAAGATGATTTCCGGTCTTTGCTTTAGCCCTTGCTACATAATACCCAAAGCTACAAAGGCGCTTTGATTGAAATAAAATGATAGCACCATTGCAGGTTTTACACATACTGTAAAAAGGACACCTTCATATCCTTATTTCTTACAGCCCCAGAACATGATCACCCTATTGATTGATCTGCACAACATCCCCCCAAAACCCGAAGTTTCCTTGAGCTAATCACTCCTCTTTTGCTCCTCATGAGGTTTTAGTGCATACGATGGACTGATTTTAGTACTACTTTTTCCAAACTCTGAGATGCTTGCCCTTTTAATCTTCTCATATTTGGAAATTACATCCTTTCCCTGATCTGTGTCTACCGCTTCTGTTCCTTCTTATTCCATGCGTGCTTTTTAGTGCCATGGCCAAAGTGCACTCCCACAGTGGAGAATTTGGAAGGTCCCTTTACTTGCTTTTTTTTTCTTTATCACAATGGACTTGCTGTCCTGCATGACTCCACAAGCAAGCGAGCAACGGGCTTCAGAGGTTAATACTAAAAAAGATTTTTGTAACTTCCTCGTTAAAAACTAAAAAATGATGTTGAAAGCAGTCGAACGCTGCAAGGTCCATCATGCACAGTTTTCAGTTTTACAATTACAAGAAAAACAGGAAGATATCAATGTACCTTCTTTTTCTTTTGTTGAAAGATTCCGAGAACCTTCAATTTATTGGAATATGATGAAAGATTGTGATTGATGTGATCTCTTCAAGTAGGAATAATTTGTTGCGGCATGTTCACAGGTCAATTATTATTGTAAAATCGGGCGAAAATATTAATTAAGCCAATTTGTCATACTTTAAAATTTTTAAAAAATTCAGGGAAGGAAGACATTAATTAATATATAAAAAACGTGAATGAATAATCAGACTTATGTATCTCTTTGTTACTAATTTATAACAGGTCCATAGACATCGCTTTTCAGCGGGAAAAAAAATGTAAGTTTAAAATATTGGATAGATTGATAATAGATGTTCCGTTGGGCATCATTTCATGTTCAAAACATACAAGTTCAAATTTTCAATTTTAAAATGTACATATACATTTTCCTCTTTTAAAATATAAGATAGTTCGATAATGGCAGTAACAACATGAATCATAAAAGAACACATGGTATATAACACGTACGGGTACTACTACAGGTTGCAAAATAGAGTTCGGAATGGCCAAAACGACGATGCGTCAACCTGAGGTTTAATCGAAACATTTACATTCCCAAAGCAATAGGTAAAACATAGGAAAGAGGCAGAGGCAAAACTTGAGCTTTCACCAGTTCTTACACTCGAGTAGACTCTGGTTGTCTAACAATCGGAAGTGTATGGTAAGTAGCATTTGAAATACAGATCCTCAAGTGACTCATCGGTCGCATCTTTGGAAGGGAACGTGCTAAACACAAGTTCATACTTCTGTTCAAATATTATTAGCACCTTAGAGATATCACAGGTTTGTCACAGATTATAGTTGGTACATCCTTGCTAATATTTTGAAATCCTGATAGTATTGCTATTATTGTCTCCTTTTTTTAGTTAGTATCGAATCTTTACGGTCTTTAAAAAAAAACACGGAAGCTGTTATTGAAGCGAGCAAGCTTACAGAACAGTTGCATTACAGCAGATGACAAGGTTATAGGTTTTTATAAACATCCGAATGCCATCATGAAGGAACTTTGAGCCCCGAAACATGTGATTTACACCGAATACTTAGAGCTATATATGTTACACGAGGTAACAGCAACACAAACTTTGCCATAAAATTGTTCATAATGTACAATTTTGACTCCGCTAAAAGTTGGCTACGAACACGAACAGGGTCCAGGAGGAAATCCTGAGCCCTCACATATGCGTGCCTTCTGAAACATAGAGCATGTCTCCAAAATCTGGTTTTTGTCTTCAACATTAGCTCAGATGCTATCCAAAAAACCGTAAACCCTTTGTCCCTCGTGCGAGTCTGCAGAATTGACGAGGCACAGAGGCCACCAATCTTGCTCGAGAAACTCATCCCCACGGCTTGGCTGACATCATCAGTAATCAGGTGGAAATAATTTGAATTCCTGATACACTCGAGTTTTTTTTTTCATTTTGAGAATATAGCACCACCAAAGCTTTTAATATAAAAGAAAGTATTAGCATGAAGGAATTGCTGTCACAAAAGTTCAAGTCTACCTGGAATCGATGCACTGACAATTGAACGTGATAAGCCATTATATAAATTTCTCCCACTGCAACTGCAAAGGGCTGTGTGCGAGTTTATCATTCCCGTATAGCAACTATCATCTTGGCCATAAGTCAACGTCTTCAGGTACATGTTGGGTCAAAAAAGGGACTTCGATTGAAATGTTGGCCTAGTGTGATTGATCTAATCAAGCACATTTCTTTTGTATATTGAGACCATGAGTCTTCCATCTCTGAGGCATTTATTGCATCATTAGCTTTAATCATCTTGATGGTTAATCATATTGTTTTATAATAAACCACTTGTTAGAATGTTAGATAAATAGTTTTCCTAATGAAATTATGGCAATATTTCATGGAAGAATCTGTCGTGTTCAGAGAAGACCATTAGATGCGTCAGTAAGAAGAGTAGATCAAATAATTTGGAGTCCGATTAAAAGAGGGAGAGGGAGGCCGGCGGAAACTTGGCGAACTAATAGAGCAAGATCTATTGGTGAATAATATACCGAAAGGTTTGGTTACTAATAGAGCGGAATGACGTCGTATGATCCATGTAGCCGACCCCACTTAGTGGGATAAGGCTTTGTTGTTGTTGTTGTATTTCATGGAAGAAATTAAATCCCATTTTTGTGCTTAAACATAACGTGTAAGTAAAAATCATGGCTGAACCTTAGTTCCAAGGTAAAACCCTCCCTAACAAATATCCAACCTTTTTTTATCTCATCGACTGCTCAACTCCTATAAGAAAACAAATCTATTGTCGTGTACTAACGAAGTTAATAAACATAAAACTTATAGGAAGAGAAAGAATTGCATAAGGTTCAGCATGGAGATGTCAAAGCAACAACCAAGAAACCAATAACAAACAGTCCAGATAAAAATGTTAACAAGGATACCTTATTTATTGCAATATGATCAATGAATCAAGATAATGGAAAGATGCCATTAAAAAAGGTAATGGCTAGCTATTACATGGCTCCTACCTATTCTCGCAATTCATCCTCTAATTCCTAGAAAACTACAATCCACAACTCCTCCCTCGAACTATGAATCTAAGTTCCAATTTCTCAATTTAGGCACTAGAATCATGTCCCAACAGGTTGAATAGTTTGTTTGACACCATAGTAAAGTTAGAGGATTTATACAGGAAATAATGTCAAATCCAGCATTTTAAAATGACTTTCGGCTGATTAAACCTGTTTATATGATTGCAATATGAACGGTCTTAGTAGGTCATTTGATAAATCATACCTCACATTCTAGCTACTACATCACCATACATAGAGATAGGATGAATATCAATCTTGTGTGTGACTTGTTTGATAATGTGACTTAAAGTACGGATGACTCAGAGCTTCATCAACAGTCAAACGATCCTCCTGCAAGTTATGTAGATGATAGAGCAAATCATGATATGCAGCACATGTACTTGGTATAGATGGCTGGAAAGATTATACAACAACAACAAAGCCTTATCCCACTAGGTGGGGTCGGCTACATGGATCATACGACGCCATTCGTTGATCCATGTTCATAAGATTCGACAGGGTTTTACGCTGACTGTCGGGGCCTAACACAACCCTCCTCATTTATCCGGGCTTGGGACCGGCTATAAAACATAGGCGGAGTTGCTGGAAAGATTATAACCAAAAGAAAATGATAGCTGAAAACTAAGTGGAGAAAAAGAAAATGTGGCATGTACAATGACGTTAATCACATCAGTTGAATTAGGATAATGAACAAACAAAAATCAGATTTCACTAGTAAGTAAAATGCTTTACTACATGAGTTGGCAGAAACAATGGAGCACCAAAATGAAAGATGCATCTTTAGAGCTTCCAGTCTACTCCAAATCTTTCAATATTAAGTTTTACATATTGATTTTAAGGTTAAGAACGAAACTCAAATATTACGCTGCTACGTCAGTCACCAAGAAGTTATGTATCTTCACTATCGTGTTATGCGATCAGTACTTTCAACTACAATGTTGAGTTGTGAAACTTAAAAAAACAAAAAAAAAAGGGAAAGCCGTAACAACTTTAGAATAGTGCATACTTGGTTTCTAATCTCCAAAGTTTTACAACAAAACTACTGTAACAACTTGCGAACTATAAGCAAACTTGGTATCCATTGTTGGAGTAGAAACCTCACTCATAAAATAAACACATTTTCCAATTTACCAAATCCAAGGATGGATCAAATAAATATCCTAGGTCCTTTCCTCGCTCTCTCTATATATATGCATATACCAAAACAAAATACCATATTTTTTGGTACATATGAACTTAAAACAGTTTCTGTGAGGGTACTTGTACAACTCCTTATAAGCTTTCTCCATCTTTCCCGCTCTTTTTCTGTTGAAAAAAATCAATAAAATGTTATAGCCTAGACCCATCACAGGCATATGGATGGATCTGGCTCTCAGGATGATTCCCATCTAGGGATGTAGTTCTATCTCTCCTCCCAAGAGCCACAATCTCAGATGCATTCAGACTGGACTGTTGGCACATATGGAGATCCCACACTTGCTTCAAAGTAAACATTTTTTGCTTGGCTCTTAAGGTGGGGTAGGATCCTCACCGGAGCATACAAGACGAGGTGGACACCCAGTTCAGACACATCATGCACAGTACGAGGGTTTTCTTCACATGCCCAATTGACGACATTGACAACAACAAATGCATTTTGGAGATCATTACAAGCATTGGCAGGCCAGGGGGAAGCACAAGTGGAGACAGTTGTGGCTTTTGGCTCTAGAAGTACCTGGACCATCTGGCTAGACAGTAACAATATCATTTTTGGGGAAGAAAGATGCAACGTCAAATATATTGTAGACCACATCTCTATCACCATAATAAATTGGATGGTTACTCCTTTCCACCTAAAAAAATGTGTGTGGAGTGGGGTGGTTGGGCGGGGTAGGGGGGATAACATCTAAGCCCTTCATTTTGGTCATCACAAATGCTCTCTAACTTGATATTGCACTTTTTCCATTCATTTTTCAATTTTTTAAGTGACCGCACCTATTTGTTTAATCAAGCAAGCATTTTAACAACTTAATGTTTTCACAACCCTCAAAGATAATCTTCAAAGACTCAATGTTTTCGCAACCCTCAAAGATAATCTTCACAGACTCATATCCCCACTACCTACTTCTAGGAAGATGTAAGCATTTTACTAGTATTAATGCTCAAAAAGATTTTTTTAAAAAAAATTTTAAGTGGGGCAAAGGTATGGTTAACAAGTTATGTAAGATGCCAACTAGATGTAGGACTAAGAACATTAACATTCCAACTAATCACAAACATGTTCCAGACAAAGTTGAAGATACACTAATTGTATTCAACAGAGAAAACTAAGTAAAAAACAAACAAGTATTCATGAGATGGCAAACAGTGTTCAGTGTTGTTTTAATCAATGCTGCAAAATGGAAATACTTTCACTTGTAAAATGAGAAACAGAAAGTTTTCAATAGCTTGTAATGGTAAAACCTTATAGTAATGAATCTCACAGTAGCCATGCATGACTCAGAAACTAATAAGCTAATATCAAATGTACTGTTAAGCTAATGTTAATTTGTTGAAAGGCGTATTCTACCTTGGATTTCTAACCCTAACTTAAATGAGAGATTTTATTAATAGATTGAACGTGTACTTATAACATGTGATTATCTACTTACAGGATGCCAAACTAAAAGCTGACGGACTAATCGCAGTGCCCAAATATCTTGAAAGCTGCACATGATTAACCAATGATCAGTGTAAAAGCATATATTAGACTGAGGAGAAGTGGATCATTTTAAGATATGGTAGGAACCAAACTTCTACTAACCCCAACTTAAGAGGATCCCTATTCTTTACATAAATCGCAAAAGATTCTTCTGAACATTTCCAAGATGCTAGCCAATCCCTTCCCTTGGTATCAGAAAGCAATTTCTCAGTATAGGAGGGTGTAGGAGTAGTCAAGCAAATGGGTAAATGGTGAATTAGAGACTCACTTGATGCTTGATACTACCACTTGAATCATGCTGAGGAGAGATCCCAGGAACCAAAATGCACAATTCCATGTATGACCTCAGTCTGGTTCAAGACAACATTAAGAACCAGATCAAAACAAACAGTATAATAATATCCAACATAACTAAAACAGAAATTTATCACTTTTGATAAAACTGCATCATATGCATTCCGAATTTACTACCTCACATGATGAAGCTTGAAAAATGAAAATGGATACAATTTGCCCGTCAGCAAAATATTTAAAGAACAGAGGGTAGGACATTGGGGAACAGTTGTTAAAAACATAATCCTTGTATATATATGTTACCAAGCAAAATAAGATTTGATCGGAAACAGAAGGTTTAGTTCATGGCTATGAGTAGGCAAGCAAGCAGGGACACTTTAGAATTTCTTTAGAAGGGTTGGAAGAAAAATGCCTCCCTAAGCCAGACCCGGATCCTCTCTCTCACTCCCTCCCCCCCTCCCCCCTCGTCCTCCTCCATTCTAGGAGCTCCCCCTCCCCCCCTCCCCTCATCTCTTCTACCCCCAAAATCAGCTACCTCCAAGCGCTTACAAACAAGTCCGGCGATGTCACAGCAAACCCTCTTCCCCCCTCTCTAAAGCCCACATGAAGCGGCTACAAGACTCCATCGATGAGGAAGTTGTTATACCCTTGGCAGACTTTGCAGAGAGATCTGCCGCTCTTGCGACATCCCTGATGGGTCGTCTCATCAACATCTCCATCCCCCTTGAGCGGCTGTGTGAAGATCTGAAAAATCTCTGGGCACCGGAAAACCCAATAAAAATTAGAGAGATGGCTAACTCTTTCTTTATGTTCCATTTTGCAGATCCTTCGGACCGTGACAAGATCTTGACCGGCGGACCTTGGGTCTTCAACGATAGCATCTTACATGTCTTCCTCCCAAAACCCTTCTTCCGTCCACTGGATGAGCGACATACGGAGGCCCCGATCTGGATCAAACTCCCAGGGCTCCCTTTCGAACTTTCTAACATAGCTTCCATCCTCTGTATTACAGGATGTTTTGGCACCCCTCTAAGGATTGACGACACTACGGTACAGGAGCGTATCAAGTATGCTAGAGTCTGTGTTGAGATGAACTTGGCAAACCCTGTAAAACAGGGTATCTGGATCAGGCTGCCGGATGGATCCCGACACTTTCAACGTGTCCTCTACGACAACATCCCTCTATTCTATTTTTCCTTCGAGCGCGTGGGACATGTCATCTCTGGGTGCTCGGAGAGGAAGTTGGACGTTGACGAAGGACCCATTCCTTCGTCGAAAACCCCTTTTGCGACAACTGGATGCGGTCCTTCCAGCCTCGCTGGCGACGTCCGATGCCTTGGCCTCCGGGTCACTTGGACCAGAACGGCGCGGCTCAGGATGTTGAACCGGAGTCTAGGGTGCCGGGTAACCCTTTGGATGCCCTAGATCCAAACCATGAGATTGTGGATCCAACGGTCATTGCCTTGCGTGATGAGCAAATGGTCTCTGCCAACCCCACTTTGCAGCCATGTGGCATCATGTGTCAATCAGCCTCGGCACGGGACCCCCACTCACCAGTACATCTCCACGCACTCTCCCCGCCGCGCACCCACTCCTCTCCTCTAAACCCTAGCACCTCTCATGCTCTACCCCCTCCTCCTCCTGAAAACCCTAGCATCCCAGTGAATAGCTTAATGCATGATGCTTTGGTTCCTGGCCTCTGAACACCGTGCCTCTTCATTGCAGGAGGAGTTGGCTGAGGAGCACAGCGATCCTGATCTTGCACCTTACACACTTGAGGAAAGCAAGAGAACTCGCAAAGCTCGACAGCGCTTCTCCCCACCTCCACCCTCCCTGAAGCAAAAGAAAAAGAACTCTAAGTGTCGTACCCAGGTAAGACAACACATGCAACTCATCCCCTCTGACGCAAATGAATCTCTGGTGTAGATAGGTGTCGATCAAGGGGCGGATCGTGAGGCGGCTCTGAGTCACTCACCCATACGAAGATCCTACAATGGAACTGTCGAGGCGCTGCTCGTAGTAAAGTCCGCGACCGACTCAAAGACCTCATCAGGACTTATAAACCAAACATTATGTTACTCCTTGAAACCCATACAGACCTAAACAAATCATACCCTGTCATACATAGATTAGGACGCGATTGGCAAAGCACCTGTTGTCCTGGTACAGGGGCTGCGGGCGAAATTATTCTGGCATGGTCAAATGTCAACATACAGGTAACATCGATGCACTCCTCTGGACAGGCTTTACATGCTGTGGTTACTCTTGGAGATTTTTCTTTCTTCTTACATGCTGTGGTTACTCTTGGAGATTTTTCTTTCTTCTTGACATGCATTTATGCTAGTACGTCCCCCATAAACCGAAACTTGCTTTGGAGAAACTAAATATGGACGACCTACCTTGGGCTATCATTGGTGACATGAACTGCATCATTAACCCGGAAGATAAAAAAGGGGGATGCATTTTCAAACTCACTAAATCTGTTCGAACATTTAGAAAACTTATCCATAAGCAAGGACTTTTTGATTTACCACTAATTGGAACACAATTTACTTGGTGTAACAACCATACTTGAAGGGCTAGAATCCTTTGTAGAATTGATCGTTTTCTTGTAAATCTGAAGTGGTTATTAAATTATCCAAATCTCACTCTTCAAACTCTGCATAGGGGTTTCTATGATCATGCACCAAAACTTTTTTACACCAACAAGCACAAGAAGAAACCTAGAACATTTAAGTATGAGCTCTTTTGGTTTGAACACCAACAAGCCAAAGATATTGTCCAAGATGCATGGAAGCAGTGTTCCCAATCTGACCTTTATACTGCTATCTCTAGGGCCTTAGAGGACATTAAAATTAAAACTCTATACTGGAACAAACACAAGCTAGGTAGTTTGGAGGTTAGGGCTGAACAAACAAAGCAGAACATCGATCACTTGGAAGCCAAAGATGCTACTATGGGTTTAACTCAAAATGAATCTTTAAAGCTTAGATCCTTATACAATCAACATGCTGCTTAGCTAAGGCAAATTACTTTAAAATGGTGGAGTAAATGTTTTGTATAGGCTTATTGCCCTAAGCAATGTTTTGTATAGGCTTATTGCCAAGATCTTAGCAAATAGTGTCAAACCCACACTGCCTTCCCTCATTGATATTGCCCAGTCAGCTTATGTGGCAAACAGATCCATACAAGACAACATCCTAATTGCTCAGGAGCTTGCACATAGCATGAATAAAGGAAGAAGAAAGCATATGCTTATAAAGATAGATCTAGAAAAAGCATTTGACAGAATCTCTTGGAGCTCCATTCTTGGGGCTATGCATAAGATGAACTTCCCACCTATTTTTCACAAGTGGATTAAAATGTGCATCACCTCCCCCACTTTCTTTTGTTCTATAAATGACTCTAGGTCCACCACCTTTAAGAATTACAAGGGCATCCGACAGGGGGGCCCACTTTCACTCTACCTCTTCATCCTTACTACTCAAATTCTTACTGCTCTAATTAAGCATGAGGTCTCAATTGGTAAGATCATTCCCTTCACTATAAATAGCTTCTCTCTAAGCCACTTACTTTTTGCTGATGATGTTCTCATCTCAATGGCTGCCACTTCCACTAACTGCAAACATCTGTTAAGCATATTTGAGAGACATGGATCCATTACAAACCAAAAGGTCAATTACTCTAAATCTGAATTTTATCTGCCTCATAAGTTCAACCATAGAAGGAAAGAAGACCGAAATCAATCTTACATATAAATCTCGGATCATATCCATTTACCTACTTGGGAGTCCCAATCTCTAACAAAAGACTCAGTCTAAAAGAGCAACTGTACATCACAGATAAGGCTTCCTCTAGACTTGCTGGTTGGAAAATGAAAACTTTGAATCAGGCAGGCCGCACTACTCTAATAAAATCGGTTCTTGCCTCCTTGCCAAATTTTGCCTAAGGCTCTATAAATGTCTCCCCAAGTATAAATCTACCGGAGAAGCAGTCCAGAACCTTCTTATGGTCAAATGATGGAAGTAAGAGTGTTTGCCATTTGATAAACTAGGGCATGGTTCAGAATCCAAAGCTGAAGGTGGTCTAGGCATTAGAAATATTGCACATATTAAAACCTCCCTGTTAGCTGGTAGTCTTAAATCTCCTCAATAATCATGATAGCATCTGGTGTCAATTGGTTAAACACAAGTACTCACCCATCCATCCATGGTCATCCCCCACCTCTAACTTGATGTCCACGACTCCTTCATGGAAGATGATTGTAACTGCAATGCATGATATTAAAGGGGGTTTCAAGAGACATATTGGAAATGATAGAACAACGAGTGTAATGAATGATCTTTGGATTTTTTGTATTCCACTAGCTTTAAACCTACTTATGTTAATACTCTCTCGCCTCTGTTCTCTATGAATGTGTAATTTAACTATAAATTCTAATTGGAATTTTGATTTGCTTGTGTGTGGACTTAATTGCTTCAATCTTATCTATACATTTACCTGCTTATCCCGAGGATGATCAGTGGATATGGGAGCCAAATCCTCTGGGTATCCCAAATGCTAAATCTGTGTATCAATTCCTATAAGCTTGTGCCAATTGTACCTGGTAGTTATGATGAGGGGAGTTGGAAGATGATTTGAAAAATTCCGGTGCCTGAAAAAATCCATATATTTCTGTGGAAACTCTCTCATGGTTAGCTGCCTACCAAAGATAGGATCTAAAATTCTCTAACATAGCAGACACTTTTTGCCCACTCTGCAAACAAGCTTTAGAAACCTCGAACCACTTATTCTTTTGTTGTCCTATCAGCCTCCAACTCTGGACACTGGCACAAGATACACTTCAACTAACCTTTACTCACCTTCCTACTTAGTCCTCAGGCACCTGGATCCATGAAGGTTCCCACCTTCAAGTGCAATCTAGACTCAAATTATTATCTTACATTTCTTTCTGTTTCTGGGGTATTTGGAACCATCGAAATAACATCCTCTTCTCTTCCTCTAACCTCACCATATCTACTGTGTGGCTTAGAGCGCAAGCTAATATTGAGGAATTTTTCAATATCCACTACCCTGAGGGCCCACATGCCTGATCCTGCGCAGATCAGGTGGGATCCCGCACCTCCAGGTTGGATTGTACTCAACACTGATGTTTCCTTTCTTGGACCTAAGGAGGTGGGAGGAGCAGGTTACCTGCTCAGAGATTCTAATGGTAATTTTCTTTTTGCAGGTTCCTCTCCCGGCCATTTCCAATCTGTGTTAGCTGCTGAGGCATGGGCATTGAAGCTGGAGATCTCTAAATGTGCTGACCTGGGACACACTCGAATCATTTGCCACACGGACTCTGCAATCCAACTATCTGTCCATGGAGACTCAGAAATGTTATGCGGGATATTTGGAATCTAGCCAACTATTTTGATCAATTTGTAATTAAGCATACCTCCAGACTACAAAATGGTGGAGCGGATTTTGTTGCAAATCACAGTAGACATATCTCTATTGCTTCTTTTTGGTTGAATGAGCCCCCTCAGGGTCTCCATAATTTCTTGTATGAGGACATATCTAACTTCTATATCAATGAATGAGGGACTACTTTGTTCTTTTAGAAAAAAAAAAGTTTGATCCTACTCATGGGGATTCTGTAAATATCCCATTCCAAAAATACAAAATTAAAAATTGACAAGAAATTCGAATTCTATGCCCTCATAGAGGATGCCGGGGTCACCCACATTTAACCAAGCACAAAGGAAAGCTAGGCCAAGCGCACTGAATGGACCCAAACCCACCAACCAAAATGGAACTCTTTGTGATCGCTGATGTCGGGTTGCAAGTTTTGGCTGTGTCAATAGACTTATTCTATTAAGTTTGGACTTTGTTTACACTGGAAAGGTAAATTGCTTCTGGCCTTATCTAATAGATGATATTCTGGAGTAGAATTCTTAACTAAATATACAAAAGAAAATTGTTTTAGCTATCAAGTAATGATATCTTTCAAATGTAAAAGATCCTTTTAAAGATGTACGTTAAATTAATTGAACAAATTTCAGCAAATGTTTTCATTATGATGCATTGAGCTTGATGAGCTTCATACAACCTCAGTGAAGAATAGAGACGTCCTGTCCCCATCAAACACAGACAAGAAGATTGAATTCGGTTGCTGATATGAATTGCAGTAATAGTGAAAATAAAACTAAAAGTTCAGTGACAAATGATAACCCGTGTGGACCTAGGGGCCTAAGCCAAAAGGCCCATAAAATGATGTAGGTTCAACCATAATTTTTAGTCCATCTCATTTAACAACACAACAACAACAACAAAGTCCATCTCATTTAACATGAGATTCAATTCAGACATGTTAGGAAGGACATCTTGGGGTTATAATTAGGCAGAAATAGCAAAAAAAATACAAAAAATGTAGGAAAAATAACTCAAACCAGTAAAGCACTTTTAACTATAAAATAGACCTATATTTTGAGATAATTTAGGGGGATTGTTGAAGACCAAACTTTTACTTGTATGCAAGCTCCTTTGTGTGCTCGCTCCAACCTTCAAGATGCTGGTCCAACAGGACACGTGTACGATCAGTAATTTCAAAGACATGAGGAGATCCAAAAATTAACTCCAACATCACAACTCCCACACTCCACATATCATACCTGTACAAAAGATAAAACACTTACAAGTGTGAATTTGCTTTTGAATGATAGATTCATAGAATTAAATAAGCAATGCTTATACTTCCATCCCAGTTGCAATCTAATTTACAGATCAAGAAAGAAGAATGAACAATACAATTGTAAGCATATTGACTCATTGAAGGATCTGATGATATGGGCTATATAATATTTCAGAGGTAGATCAAAGTTGTGACAAACTTCAATGTTTTGCTTTTTGGTGCTTGAAACCAGCTGGCATTAAGTAAGGCTTCTGGAGGAGCGTACTCGACTGTTTGCTCAGATCTAGAACACAAATCAGAAAAGGTGAATAAATAGACAACAAAAAAATTGTTAAAATAAATAAATAAATTGTTTATATGCATATAAAATGCTTGTTAATTCAAAGGCAGTAAAAGAATTCTCATGAAAGTGTTTTCCCAAGGCTCTTTTATATATTTCTTTTTTATGGTCTCTTATATGTCTTTCTTTTATGGTGTCTCTTATAGGTCTTACAGACACTAGAATAAACGTGGTGTCTCTTATATGTCTTTTCTTTTTTATGATGTTGCTATCTGGTACAAAATTTTCTCTAGGGGAAGATGACTGATCTTCAACAGTCTCTTCACACAAGTGTTCCCAAGGCTCTTTCCTTTCAGTCTATGCCCACTGATGTCTACGACTGCTACCATCTGACAAATTTGGTGTTTGGACAAAGGTGGGAAGTAAACTCTGACTAAATTGATGACTCCAAAACTGTACTTGAAGTTACTACCTTCCTTTGACCTTAGAACACAGCTCTGCTAGTTAATTGTGCCATCTTAACTTGGTTAGGCCTGAAGGATGCTAACAAGGAACATGACCTCTTCTTCTACTCATTAGAACTGGGTTGATTCTTTCTTCACTTTGTCAAGCTTTTAGGAACTTGTCTTCACAAGTCCAGAGATTGATAGACTTAGTTTCAAGGGCAGTTAAAAAATGCAGATCTAGTTATATCGGAAAAGGATTGGCCGCAAGGGGAATGAGGAATTGGAAGTTTATTGCAGGTCGCAAAATAGATTACATGTTTGATCAACCTATTCCAATCCACTTGATGTAGAGGAATGACGGAATATGAGCATAGATGAGACAAAGATGGCAATGAGACGAGGTGAACAGACTAACAAATAATTCCAAAATCTACTAAGAACCTTCGAACAATAATATTGATTTTAAAGTCATTTACTTCAAGCTGACATAAAGATAATTACTTCCGAATCCACTAGCTAGATTGAAACCCATCAATATTCTTCATAATCCGCTGCAAGCATCATGAATTCATATGATAAAAGAACACAAAGTTCAATCAGGGAAAAATGTTCATCTCTAAATTTAGTTATATATGTTGAAATTTGATGAGCTAACGAATCTTCTTAAAAGCTTAAGCAGTTAGGAAGAGTAGCATCGATTTTATATTCTTAACACGTGTGAACAGGTGATAACTTTGATTTAGTCCAGCCCACCACTTGGACAACAACTAAGGGAGGAATTTTTTTTATAAGAGCTTAACGAGATTTAAACTCTTGACCCATACCATGTTGAAATTGATATGCTAATCATTCTTCCTAAAAGCTCAAGCCGTTAAGAAGAATAACATCAATGATTTTATATTTTTAACACACCCCCTCATGCGTGGGCTGATGATAACTTTGATTTAATTCAGCCACCACGTGGACAACAACTAAGGAAGGAAAATATTTTTTTTCAATAAGAGCTTTAACGAGGGATGAACTCCTGATACCATGTTGAAATTGATGTGCCAATAGTTCTTTCTAAAATCTTAAGCCGTTAGGAAAAGCAACATCAACATATAAAATGAAACTCTTGTGAAGAGTTACAAACATAAATTTGCATAGTCAAGTAAGAACTACTAGAACCTTTAAGCAATCGGTCAGTACTACATCTATTTGCAACAATATTACAAACAATTATATTGTTGGCCGCGTTTATGCATTCATATCAAGCAAAAAAATCATTCCCTACAAACAGAATAAAATAAATGTGATTGTATTTTTTCTAATTATTTACATAGTCAAGTAAGAACTTGAAAATAGAGAAATCATCAATTACATAGTCAAGTAAAAACTTTAAAATAGAGAAATCATAAAATAAATGTGATTGTATTTTTTCTAATTATTTCCTTCGTGAAAATGTAATTCAAGAGAGAAATTACCATACATAATTAAATGACTCAGACTAACTCATCAGGCCTGATCTTTTTTTTTAATTATTTTATGAAAAAGAAAGCATAGATAAGTTATAACTAACCTGGTAGGGCCAGATCCATAGAGATGCTTCATGGTAAAATCATCAATTGCACTTCCGAAATCAATGATTCGCCTAAAATAAAATGTCAATCGCATGCAAATCAAAATACATACACATGATAACATGAATGCTTTATTTATGTACATTGAGATATAAGTCTAAAGGTGATATCTTATAAAAAATGTAGCAGAAAAAAATGTGTATTTCTGTGTACCAACAAAGATAAAAGATTCTTCTAAAAAAAATATAAAAGATTCAGAGCAGGATGGATAGAAACTACAAAAGCAGCAGTGTAGGAATTCTGCTCTTTTATTATAAAAGCATTAAACTTTCGAGAATAATAAGATTGAGATAAATTAATTTTCATTTTTTACTCTAAAAAACCAATAAATCAGCAAGAAACCTAAATTAGAGATGCTCTTAAAAGGACAGACATGGTATGCGCATATGGTGAAGCTTACATCGGGCACAATGGTGGCATGTAACGGAGAATAGGAAGTGTAAATGAAAAAAAAAATCTAACTGGATAAAGGCAGTCCTTTCACGGAATTAAATAAATAACAAAATAAAATTAAGAATGCGTTCAAAGCAAATAAAAGGAATACTGACACAGACTAAGCTAAAAGGGTCATGCACCAGGATGCTGGATCCTCATAGGATGCGAGCAATTCTTTCTATGAATATAAAACCTTGAGTTTGTCATACTACCTCATGACCAACCCCTAGATGAACCATGAGCCAACTAAGGAATGATCATCCACGGATTCAATCTAGGAGATTGGAGCAGTTAATCACGCCTTGATTATAAGGTCTCATTCAATCCACCAGAATATGTTGACTGTCTCCTTAATGCTCAAGGAAACAGTTCTACAAGCCTATAGAACTGATACTGTTCAAGTAATAAAGGAGACACTTCCGAAACTAAGACTAATGCCAGTAAAAAAAAAGTGAAAATAGATCAAGGCCTTAGCCAGAACCTCACTATGAATGAAAATATTTTTTTGAAGGTAATAAATTGACTGTGATTTTGATCAAGTATTTACTCTATTGACCTAACTGATATGGGCTGATAGAAAGCAACCACAGATCAAGCTTTAACTTAACAAACATACTTATTTTTGCCTGAGTAAAACTACACAAATAAAGTAATTCTAATAAATTTTCCTACAAAGAAAATTAAAGATCATTAAATTGAAAGAAGAGTGTACATTTTTAGACGTTCTTGGCTCTCTCCAACAGGGATTTTCTGTAAGCACCTTCCTGAGTCCACCTCTTCCAAACAAATAATCATATTACCTTTGGAGACAAATAAAACGTTGCATCAGCTTTAATAACTGAAAATATAAATCATGTTTTTCTTTCCATAAATGTAAATGAGATTAAGATGATCATATGTACATCTTGTCGTTAAAATAGGTTTATCATTTTGGGTTAAAATTAAAATGATTACCTGCACAAAATGATTATATATACACTTTTCTGGATTAAAATTGGTTTATCATTCTGTCCATAGAAGGATCGTTCTACTGACTAACTAAATATCCAATAACTATGGAGGTTTGAGCATCCAAACCAATTCTACAGTACCAAGGTTTCCTAAAAAACAAATCAATGCTGCAAGTTGCTGGATGATACTGACCTCTTTTTAGAGACCCTGTCATTTTAGGTGAGTACGTAAATTTTGATCAATATAATTGTAGCTCTTGCCTATGTACTGTGTCTAATTTATTTTTGCCTTCTTTAATGTAAAAAGAAGGTACACATTACAATATATTCTGGTCGATACTAGAAATGATAGAATAAAAAATATATAATTTAGATAAACATAACCAGAAGGTAGAAGGACATAATATTGTTCGTGCTTCATTCATACTTTAGACAAAGCTGCTCAAATAACGGGAATAGTTTATACATCCCAGAGCTGCTCAAATAACACTCTCAAAAGCAAAGGGAATAGACTTTATACATCCCAGATCTGCTTATTACTAAGTTGTTCCTTTAGACAAAGTAAACAAAACCCGCAGCCCTAGCAGAAAAAGGTACGATATTTTCTGACAACTCTGGCTCAAGCTCACAAAATATAGTGTCTAAATCATTATGTTCATGAAAGAAATAACATTTCTTTCTTTTCTGCATTGTAAGTGGAAAACTAAAACCATTCACGGCTATGCCTTAATAACACTGTCTACAAATGAGTTTTGTTGGCGACTTTTTGGCCGGTGCTGGCTCCGGCGCAACTGCATCATTTTTTGTGGGAAGAGATGACAGGTGGATAATATTGTACATCACACTTTTTTTTTGCTGCTCTACCATTGGAGAGCGTGTCACATGTACATGGTGATCCTTTAGAGTGATATACATGGATGACAACCAAATCATCGGTAGTCATCCTTTTCTTCCTCAAAAAAAGAAAAAACATTGTCTACAGATATACATTTGCATGCATGTCTTATTCACATAAAAAGGCAATGAAATTGTTAATGCAGTGTTCTGGTTCTATGGGAGCAACTGTTGCAGTAGTTCTTATATCATGATCCATTAAGCATTTATCCCTCCTTTATAGCCTCTCGGGCAAGTTGTTTAGTTTCTCCTTTGAGATTGCTCACATCATTTTCTTATCTAAGAATCAAATTATTACATCAACAAGATAATACAACAGCTTAGGTTGACGTGTTTACTCTCCCATGTTATACATCAGGAAGGGTCACTACAAAAGCAAAAATATTCAGCCAGACACAATCTTAGTACATTTTCAGACCATAATCACCATTATGGTCGCGCATGGTGTAAACCAAGTCTTCTTCTTCTTTTATTTCGATTAATTAAAATTACAAATATTATCCATCAAACATAACACATAATTGCAACATAATTTTCCAACCAAAACTAGAGGTTGGAACAACTTAGAATGTTCTTAGGCATATGCTGATGTTCAAAATGACAAGAACACCATACCAGGCTTAATGTCGCGATGAGTAATGTTGTGGTCATGGCAAACCTTGAGAGCCATCAGCTAAAAGAAAAGGAACCAGAGACATTACATGTTGCATTGCAAAAAAAGCAAACTAAAAAAAAAATGCATTCAAGGTAGTAAAAGAGAATCAAGGCCAGAGAGAAAGAAGTCCATACATACCACCCTAAACCCTTAAAATTACAATGATAAATCAAAATATAGCAATAAAGATAAGCATATGCAACTGAAGAAATTAGTGAACACAACTTTAGATTCAAAATATTAGGTTACATTCAAAATGAACCAAATTTGTATATAACAAATTTGAATGTAGTGGAACTAACAGATTTTTTTTACTGGAAAGATGGTGTCTACCAAATTTGTAGACATCTTTTTATTAATAAAATCGATGTTTTCATTATTAACAGAGAATTATTGCATAATGATCCTGGATCATCATTAGAATTTTGAGCTCGCCAATGCAGCCATTCTACCAAGGTTTGAAGTGTTGTACCACATTGTATAAGACATGCAGTTCCTTACCATCATAGAAGTTTTTCAGTTTAAGTAATCAGATGGTATCAGATGATGAGCTCCATTACAGCCTGATGCATGTAGTTTGTTTCTTTTTAATTGTGAAGACCCACCGCAGTTCTATTAAGCAACTTTAAATCCTCAATGCCTGAAGCCTACCTTGCCCTGCCCTCAGTTCCCCATAAATGAATGTAAAAGTGAAAAATGTTCCAA
Source organism: Pontederia crassipes (assembly GCA_030549335.1). Lineage (NCBI taxonomy): Eukaryota > Viridiplantae > Streptophyta > Magnoliopsida > Commelinales > Pontederiaceae > Pontederia > Pontederia crassipes. The sequence continues at coordinate 28,052,045 of CM060183.1, read as the reverse complement.
AATGGATGAAACTTTCATGTAAAAGCATAAAATACATAAAGATTACATCTATATCCACATATTTACCGAATAATGACATAAGTAATTATCACAAAAAAAAGATATATCAAATGACTAGGTATCTTAAAGTTTCTTGCCATTATTAAGATTCCTTGTATGTCAGAACTTCACATGTAGAAATAATGTTGCAAGCATATCAATAATGAAGTGTGAATCTTATCTGACAGAGGTACATTCCTTGAGATGAATGTAGGAATCCATAAACAAACCTCACTAAGTGCATACTGCATACAAGCATTGATAATACTGGCTTGCTTAGTCTTGCATGTAAGAAAACTAGAAAACTTAATGAAAAGAACCTGCACATGATAATTCGAAAAGATACCACAGATCTGAAGATATAAACATACTAATTGCCATATGAGACTTTTCATCTCCTTTTGCCCTCTTTCTGTAGTCCTTAGCCAGTGCCACCAGGCTGATGGGTGCAGTACTTGGACATTCCTTACTTTTTCATCCCTTGCATCACTAGAGACTACATTTGTTTCTTCTATTGAATATAACAACTTTGATAGGGAGATGCCCTCATTCCTGAACACAAGCCATATCTCCTTCGACTCTGATTCAAAAGATTCTACAAATCTAGCTATATGTTTCAGACCTTCCTCATAATTTGTTGATGCCATTTTTGATTTCCCAACATATGAAATTGTTTGATCAATGTTTACATTCTTCTCAAATAAATCAGACAAATCAAACGGAACTTCTTTCATGCATGTGGTTCCAAGTTCTGTTGTCGTCAAACCTTTAAGAGTCATTGAGGCATTCAAAAAGAGCTCTCCAAAATGCTTCTCACGCAAACCGCTCAGGTAAGCATTGGTCCCTCTCTCAACCTGACAATACATTAGTGTAAACAATTTGTAAATCTTGCGCTAAAGTACATCAAAATATAAAAAGATTTAAACATCTTTTCAGTGTAAAGCATATATATCAGAATGATACCATCACATAACTTACCATTATGCGCTTCAAAATGAACAAATATTCATCACTTTGATGAGCGGAGCAATGTTCATCAGATGCATTGATGTGGGTGTCCTTGACACACTCAAATGGGTCAAAATGAGAAGTTTTCTTGTGTGTACGTATGCATCCATCACCACCCTGAGAACAGTTCCAGTGAAATGCCAACCATACTTCACCGAATGACCCATGATCAAACCTCTTATTCAAGATATACCTATATTGACAGAAAGATGGGAGTAAGAAATAGAAAACAGAAAAGGAACTTATGAAAAAGTTTCCATAAGCATTCGTGTGTACATCAACTCAACTAGAACCATTATACAATGCAATCAGGTTTAACATGAGTTGAATCAGGGAAAAAAAAAGGTATACCTGGGTATACTATAGCCAAAAGATTCTGAAGTGCTGGAACTGTTACTGTAGGGAATGGAGTCAAGCAATCCAAGAAAATTCAAAAAAACATCAGCTCCAAGGCATTGACTTTTCTCCCCATTGTGGATCCCAAAGTACCAGCATAGATTATGGTCTTTAAATGGTTCTAAGGTCCACCCACCTATTAATGTAAATAGAAACACACCAAAAACTAATGTATAAGGAACGGCAATGAGACTTCAAAACTAGGAGATTTTTTTCTGGTAAAGACAACTTAGATAACTACAACATAATACACAAAGCCAATTATATCAAACTTTCCCAAAGGACAACAAATTATTAAAAGCAGATAACGATAACATGACACAATAGACACTCAAGACATTAAACTCTTTTTTTGAGAGTGGGAGAGATGTACTTGAAGTTCAAAACTATGCAAAATAATGCATAACTCACTGAATTGCCTAGATGGAAGAAAAAATGCAAGGGTACATTTCATGGTGTTATAAAGAAATGAATCATCTGTATGCCTAGTAACACAAAAACTAAGCATTACCTACTAGAGAAAAATCACGGGTTATTTCCTCTAACCACCCCTAAACTATCGCGAATTACCACATCTAACCCCAAACTACGAACTTCGTTTTTTGGGTACCTAAACTATCGCGATTTTTTCAATTTGATCCTTCCGTCCAATTCCGTCGACTTCTCCATTATTTTTTATTTTTCGCATTTGTGAAAAGTCCATTATACCCCTGCTCTGAATTGAATTCTATTTTCACATGGGGGGGAGGGGGGGGTCGCCGCGCCCTGATTCGAGCGCCCCCCCCCCCCCCCCCACGTGGTGTTTTTTCTTTTTTTAAAATTATTATATATTATTTTTTATGTGAAAATAGAATTCAATTCAGAGCAGGGGTATAATGGACTTTTCACAAATGCGAAAAATAAAAAATAACGGAGAAGTCGACGGAATTGGACGGAAGGATCAAATTGGAAAAATCGCGATAGCTTAGGTACCCAAAAAATGAAGTTCGTAGTTTGGGGTTAAATGTGGTAATTCGCGATAGTTTAGGGGTTGTTAGAGGAAATAACCCAAAAATCAATAATAAAGACAAGTGGAACAATAAACTAATTCTGTAAGATAAATAGTGGCCAAGAAGAAATCCATTCTGCTGTCTATGATATATAGAAATATGACATCTTACTGTTGAATGGGTTAGTTTCCACTAATGCATGAAATACATCATGCACTTCAACTTTGCCATCCTCGTCTGGTAAGTGCAAAAAGTTATTTGTGTTTTCATTGAGGTTCTCGGATAAATAGAAACAACCAAGTTTCTTATGTTCTGTTTCCACCTGCACATAGGAAAAAAACAATAAACTGTTAAATATTCAGTGAAGTGCCCCATTGTAAGAGGGAAGATCTTGCAAAACAAGCAGTAACATTTGAAAACAAAAATAAAGTTCAACTCTTCACAAAACACACGAAGCAATCACCACAGATGCAAGATAAAAAATGATAGTTCCATCAGCTTCTCATAATTAAAACTAATCCCTTGCTTGGTGAAGCTAATTATGATAATCTACCTCCAGTTCCCTCCATATCTCTTTTCTTTTTTGAGAGAGAGTTCCCTCCATATCTTAATTGCTTCCTTCTCAAGACTTGTAAAATAGGTGGAAATGCCAAAACATCCTAATATTGAGGTTTGAGTTGAATCGATATTCTTTTTCTTTCCTCCAGACAGAAAAGGATGACTACCCAATTACTCAAAATCAAAATTCACCCAATTTTTTACTGCAAAGATAAATAAAAATTCTTGAGCAGGTGAACAAAATGTTAGACAAGTTCTCTTACCAACAATTGTTTGAATTTCAATGCAATTTGATTGGAATAGTCCATGGGTAGAAGACTAGTAGAAACTGCATCATTTCCTGCTATATATGGGGATGTCCAATGAAGCAAATAAAATTATCAATCAATTAAGTATAAAACACCATTAATGGTGCTAGTGCAGAAAAAAAATAAATATATTTGATTATCTAAAATATAGTTAACTAATTGAACCACAAAATCATCTTACCAGATTTTCTGTACAATTCCTCCTGTGCTTCAATTAACGAAGAAGTAGAGGCTAAACCAAGATCAAACTCATCTTTGGAAGTTTGAAGAATACTTGTCGAATGAAGAGGAACAACTATGGCAGCCATGTTATCAAATGTTCCCATTTCAAATGCAGTGTCTACTAGAACATCAGACAACGAGTATGTTGGATTGCCAATGGACTCTGAGTCCATATTTGCTTTCAACTTCTCATACCATAATATGTCGCAAACTTCTTGTGTAGTCATTTTCTCCAAGAGTCCATCAGAAGCAGCAATCAAATAACTGTCATTACTCGTTATATATATCCAATCTGTCATCTCAGGAGTGGATATGATGCCATAACTGAAAAACAAAAACAGTAGATCTTGCTATAAAGTTGAAGAACCATGATGCAAAATGCAAACAGTAGAATCACATTTGGCATTACTTTTTCTGGCAGAATATCTAGCAATATTTGGGCATCATAAAGACAGAAGATAATATAAGGGGCAGCTGGGTATGGTCAGTTGGTATTTTTTTCAGCCCGGAACGTATATGAAATGTTAAGTGCAACTGATGTAATTGATGATGGTGACTTGAAGTCGGACTGCGCCATCAAAGGCGGAGTCACATGCCTGCACATGGCTGCACGTGCAGGCACTGACATTTGAAAACTTATATATAATATGTTTGTTCTAGTTGAATCAAAAGCTCAGAATTGTTCTCTTGGTGGCAACGCTGTCAACTTGTGCACTCGTCCTAGGTTCAAACCCTGATTCCAACAAAATTATTTTTTTATGGAGGTAACTAACATTAATCAATAGTCCAAATGATTCATGATTATACTTAATATTTGTGCCATGATTTTTTTATTTCTTCCAACTGGTCATCCTTTTTTCATTTATTATCTTAACAAAATTCTTACATATTTATCATTAATTTATTAGGTTTTGACATATAATTCATTATTTTTTTCATATCTGACCATAGCTCATTCATAGTGGGGTACCAAGCACATAGTTTTATAATAAAAATTCTTATTTTGAAAAATGTTATTGTGCTTAATCTACATTGGTCATTTTAAAAAATTATGGAGGTATATATCATTAATCTTTATTAAAGCATCATTATTTTTTAATAATCATATTGTTTACTATACCAATTTTTTAAGCATAAATACTTGGTGCTTAATATCATTTTCCATATTTCCTTAAGTTTTATGTACCTTTAAATATATTTTGTTAAATTTAAATATAATAGAAAAAATATTAAAATAATTCATTTGTTTGTAAACTTTATATGCCATTAATTTAACTTCGTATCTTCAAGGTAAAATGCTTTATTATTTTATATATGATTCTTTTATATATATAATTATGTGATTTATTGAATTTATATGTCATTGTTTGTAACATATTTTTCATAGGATAATTATGTCATTACTAAAAGTTTTTTTAACAAGAAAATTTTATTACATCAATTTGTTTAAATAATCATTTCATTTTTATTTTAAACATTATTATTCTTATTATGATAATATGAATTATTGAGTATATATATATGAAAAATGTTATTAGCTTTTTAGTTTGCTACTTTTTATCATTTAATATTCTTTTATTTATAAAAGTAAATATATGATTTGGATTAGAAATTTTTGCTAAAGAAAGTTAATTCAAAATCTTAGAACAAAATTTATGTTAGTATAAAAAGTTTCAATGTATTTCTATCGCTCATAATTAATGAACCCAGTGAAAAGTATTCTTGGCTGCACCACTGTGCACCATTATAGGGAAGAGCTCAATACCACTAAGAATCAAAATCTTCACTTGGCTTCTTCGACGTGGACGACTTCGCACTAAATCTTATAGATCCCGTTGGCAGCCTGAGGCTGATATCACTTGTGTTTCGTGCAATAGTGCTGTCAAGGATATTAAGCACTTGCTTTTTGAGTGTGAGGTGGCAAGAGAAGTATGCGCACTGTTTTTTTTCAAGGAGAAAAAGGATGGCTGCCAAAGTTGTGGTTGTCATCCATGTATATGTATATATATATATATATATATATATATATAACTATAAAACGGTAAAAGCGTATAAGTGTGAGTTCTCAAAGAGAGAGTGGCAAAAGGAAAGAGGTATACATCAGCTATCCGAAACCCCACTCCCAAAGAAGAAAAGAAGATTCTCTCCACCTGACAACGCTCCCCACAAAATACGTTCCGATTGCGCTGAAGCCAAATGGTCTGGGTACCGATAAAAAAGGATGCTAACAAAACCCTACAGCAATGTTGTCAAACTCGTATATCGGACTTAACATGAAAAGCTGAGGTATACATGTAAATCATGAGATCGTAATGCGGATCGGATGATTCTACCAATTTTTTATTTTAAAATATTTATATGATTTATTTTCTACGAGATTAAAAAACATTAAAAATTCAATATATTAAATTTCTAAGAACTAAATATGATAGAAATAATTCGTCTAAAATGATTGCATATATCATTCATAAAGCATAAATATAATTGTTAGTATAAATATTAAAATTTATGTTAATGATACAACAAGAAATAAGCTTATTTAGAAAAATAAACATAACAGATGGAGGAAAAAAAAAAGAGAAGCAATTCCCTGCACATGAACAGGGACATTTTCAAGATGGAGTCAGCACACAGAACACGAGAAGCTTCGAGGCCGATAAAGGAGGGAGGAGAGAACAGCATATCTACAGGTAGAATGGCGAACGGTAGCAGTGAGCTCTTGCAGTAACATGGCTAATGAAAGCATAGGCGAACAGCGCGCCAGCGAGCAGCGGCAAACAGCGCACTGGCGAGCAGCAGCTGATGATAAAGGGCATCGTGGCACAGAACTCAGGTAAAGGGAATAGTCTAGTGGAGCAGCCAACGAAACACCTTCAAGAAGGATCAGTTCGTGTTTGGATTTGGGGCACGAGTAAGTGATTAGGGCATCGTGACACAGAACTCAGGAAAAGAAAAATATTTCTCGCTAGAATCACAGGATGTCGTTCCCACTGATTTTACAAGAATCACGTGCTAGCTCAAAACGAGTTTCATCACGAGTTGACTCATTTTCCTAGGCTGAGATCGTAAAATCGTCCAATTCTACGAGTCAACTCGCGATTTTGACAACATTGCCCTTCAGCTCTGTCTCTGTCTGACCAAGTCACGGAGTGTCTGCCACCAGAAGATCTCCGCATCTGCTGTGAATGTGTCCAAAAAATCCATCCTCATCCCCCCGGCACTCAAAGGGCAGGAAGTATTGTTGTGGAGGGCCCATGTCGCCTTATAAATTTTGGTGAGATCCTGTCACACCGCATGAGCATTGACTTTCAGTAGTACCCGAGAATGCCAAATGTACCTGCAATCCGCCCTGAGCTGTCTGAGGAAGGAGTGGAAGGAAGGATGCGGAGATATAAAGAAGGATGGCGATACCCATATCCACCCATCCAGCCGGAAGGGTCCGGCTGAAAAGGAGCCAGTCTCTGAAGAAGTGCCAAAACCTCAAAGAAGCGCTGATATGAGAGCAGAGAACTGAAAAAGGGAGTCCATGTGCTAGTGCCCGGGCCACCTGCCTCGGGCCAGGTCTCGGCTACTATCGCGTCAGGTTGTGCTGCTAAGGCACAAAGCTGAGGGAAGGACGCTGATAACAAGTCCCTGAGCAGCTGCTCCCGTAGCAAAATGAGAGAAGTTCACTCCAGATTCAAGTGAGGGGATCATGAAAGGGTGAACCCGCGGAATAAGAGTCGGGACTCCCCGCCAAAAAGATGATGCCCCTCATTGGATCACTAGGCACCAAGAGCGGGGCGGTGTGAATTGGTGTTTTATCGAAAATACCGATTTTACGAAATGTCTTGATGCGGCGCAGAGTACTATCATTATCTACTCTATGGGGCAATCTGGTCACAAAGGAATGCAGTCGTCTTCAAGAATGGGCAATGCTGATACTGTCTGTGTCCTTTGCGGAGCGGCTGATGAAGATTCTGCCCACCTCTTTTTTGGATGCCACATGGCTCGCCAGGTCTGGGCGGCAACTGACATTGACTGGATTGATACTTCCTTGGAAGATGCTTTCTGGCGGACCTTCTGCAATGGCGGCAGAAGGACGCAGGGCTGTGTATACAGGTCTAGGAGACAGAGGGCTCTCCTATTGGCTTACATTTGAACTATTTGGACGCAGCGACATGACACTCTTTTTCGTGGTGCGCGTGCCTACATCGACAACATCAGGAATCATGCAAAGGCCATTTTTGGAGATTGGAAAATATGCTGATTTTTGGGGCTGCCATCCCTGTTTTTCTTCTTTTTCTTTGTAATCCGCATGTTGGGTTTATCCTGACTCTTTCGGTTTAATCTTCTGTAATTTCCCCTAAAATCAATGAAACTGTGGATAACCACCACCTTGCTGGTTGTCCTTTCCAGTTTCAAAAAAAAAAAAAGAATGGGCAATGCTACATGGATAATATTGCCACGCATACTGTAGAGTTATGTAACATGTGGTCGTGCTAGTAGTGGTGGAGGGAGAAATTCAGCATTCAATTACTTTTGTTATAATTATGATGTAACATCTTTTTATTACTAATAAATTCGATGTCTACCAAAATGGTAGGCATCCTTTCTGGTCTCAAAAAACATAAAGATTGAATTGCTGTCTCCTTATTGTTCAAGGACACAGTTGTAGCAGCCTATAAAATTGATCCTGTTCAAGTAAGTTTGTTTTTTTTTTTTTTTGAGGAGGGAAAGGATGACTACCATTCTGGTTGCCATCCACGTATATATATTACTGAAAATGAAATGTCATGTACAAAAACCTCTCCATGGGAGAGTGCCAAAAAAAAAGAAAGAGTACAGACGCTAGACACAACCCCACTCCCGAAGAAGATAAAGCATGTGGTGTATAATGCTGTCCGTCTGAGACGTCTCCCCCCCCCCCCCCCAAAAATGGCCCGGTTGCGCTGGAGCCAGATGGCCCAGGCACCGGCCAGAAAAGTCGCCAACGTGACCCTCCACCTCTGTCTGTCGAGCCCCCTCATGGACTGCCAAAAGTCAGCATGCACTAAAGGAACACTGCCCAGAATGCTCGTCTGAAACCACACCACCCTGGCCACCCGGCAAGCGAAAAATAGGTGATCAATGTCCTCCTCCATCTCCCCGCACAACACACAAGAAGTATCTGTGTGGGGAGCCCACTGTGCTCTGTAAACTCGAGTGAGGGTCCTCTCGCGCCTCAGAAGCCAAGCAAAAATTTTGACCTTTAGTGGAACCCGAGATCGCCAAATGAGTCTGCAGTCCGCCTAAAGGTCCTCAGAATCTGTGGGAGCGGGAAGGAACTGGAGGTACGCCAAGTAAGTTTGTTGAACAACATAGAGATGGAATCACCACAATTACAAATGTACCCACATCCTAATGTTAGATCTTGACCAGGATTCCAATTGGAGTTTTTATCTCTTAAATGTGGAGTGTGATTGTAACCTAATAACATTCCTATTTGTACACAATTCACTCTCTCCTACTTTCATGTGGGAGTAGGGATTTCCAATTGGTTTAGAAAGAGCCTACAAATAAGGGTTACGTGCAACAACATCAGTCCCCATATCTGGGGCCCCTTCTTCTGCCTATATGGGAACTCTTCTTGAGGGCCATAAAATCTAGGCAAAAATGAAACCAACCAAGATCCCATCTTGTGGAGCTGAACTTCAAGCAATCTTGTCTTTCCAGTTATTGTTGACCTTCAAGGAGATAGGATACTGCTACCTTCATTACCAGCAGTTGAGACGTTCATAGACTAGTATCACATTCCCAGTTCTTGATAAGTGATACACTCTGAGGGCAAATAAAATTGTTGGAGTTGTATCAACTATCATTGGTCAGATGAAATTGTTTTCAACACTCTGAGGCCACGCAGAACGAACCCACTTACCAGCCGCCTTTACTAGAGGAGCAATAGCTAAGTTCTTTTTCCTCCAGATCGAGGTTTCGCCTTTCAGAGAGAGGGGTTTGGGTTATTCTGAATCTAACTTTCGGATATCAGGTTTACACCAAAAAAAGCAAGTACAAAGAATGCTGCAGCCCAATTTGGCCAAAACTTAGAACAATTTAGGTGAACATGTCATAATTGCCACTAAACTCCGCCTATGTTTTATAGCCGGGATCCAAGCCCGGATAAAGGAGGAGGGTTGTGTTAGGCCCCGACAGCCAGCGTAAAACCCCGTCGAATCTCATGAACATGGATCAACGAATGCGTCGTATGATCCATTTAGCCGACCCCACCTAGTGGGATAAGGCTTTGTTGTTGTTGTATGTCATAATTGCCACTAGCAGCCTCATATCTTGTATCAGCTATGGGTGGATACAAAATTTGAATTAGATCAACACCCGCCTATTACCATTATCTTATATTGGGAGTCACTGGACTTGTGCACATTTATTGTTCTAAACAATGCGTCTTCACCAACCTCTCAAGAAAAGTTTCCACTAACATCTCTCAGCAAGAATCAAAAGAAAACAGAGAGAGAGCATTGTCATCCAACAACAATTGCTCTTATTCTCGTCAAATTTCAAGCAACCACAAGAAAAAAAAAAAGTAAGGCATTGCTGAGGAGGCTATTAGGACGTACCCAATGGTGAGGCTCTATGAGGGTGTACCCAATGATGAGATACCCACAACGTAGATTCCCTCCCCCCTCACCCCCTCCCTCCGTCTTCGTTAAGTCATGCACCTCTGTTTCTACTTTGCAAGGTTGTTAAGATTGCAATCTTGATCGTACAATCTCGCCCAGGATTTGCAATCTTGATCTCGAATTTGATATCAATTTTGCACTATCATATCACTATCGAGATATGAATCATAAAATCAATAGGATTTTAAGATTCTTCCAACCTTGCAAAGTTGTTCCAAATTTTTCTACATTGTTTCTTCATTCTTCTGCCGACCCCACCTAGTGGGATAAGGCTTTGTTGTTGTTGTTTCTTCATTCTTCTAAGTGCAACATGGATTTTTTAAAATAAAGGAAGATAGTTGGTTGTGATTAAATTTCTAGTACTAATTTTTCACCCAAAAAAATGATATTAAATGTACATTAAATATTGATTTTATAATAATGTTCTATGTTAATCATATAATTGTTTACTTTCTTGTTGATCCAACTTAAATTAAATTAAATTACAATTCAATAACTATGGGTTATACATATGTTGTAGTACATCTTATATGATAATTGTTAAATTAATATTATGCATAATCATGTCATTATATATATTTTTTGGACACTTGATGCGATCTTATGAATTTTGATCATACGGACCCTTTCCGATCCCAGGTAAGAACTCAAACTTGACAACTTTGCACCATTGGATTTTCTAGGGCATACCCTCCCAACCCCTTTTTCCGTTGTATGAATACTACAATTTCTCATAATAAAATGAGAGATCAAAAGTGAAATAAGAAAAGTTGAGGTTTTAGAAGATAGAATAATACCTTTTGAAAGCAACATCACCAATAGCTCGAGATATTGCAAGCTCACCATTAACCCGTGGCACTCCAGCCCATTCCATAATATGCCCTCCTGCAGCTTCCACACGTATCCGTTCATCTTCTCTATCAGGGTGATGGTCCACCGTTAGTTCTTTAACATGATATCTCACCCCATTAAAGTTTGCCAAATTAAATTTTGTATAGACATTATTAGGAGATACAAAATCTTTGTTTCTTCTCCTTCGACTGAAGCTCGAGTAGTACTCTGGAAAGGATAGTAATAAAACTTCTCAATACAAAGAAGTACAAGAAAGACCAAAAAAAAAGAAAAGGAAAAAGAACATAACAAACTCCATAGAAGGGAACATTTGACACATCTTTCCAACCATTCATGCTTAGTTTAAAGACATAACGAGGAACCCTCATTTGAAACTACAAATAAACATAATTCCCAGTTTAGGTGTAGTATATGCCAGCAGTAAAATAATATTAATTTGTACCATAGATCGCACTAGTTTTATTTTTGGGTAGATGATCTTAGTAGGTTTAATGTGTAATCAAGACATCTCTTAGAACTGCACATGTCGACATATAAACATACCTGGAACTTCAAACTTTATTTTAACAAGCAGAAACTAGGAAAGCAATCTAAAATGAGTACCCTTAATTGCCACTCTTGATTGAGCTTTGTCTAACAAGTGAATACTATTTATATAAAGAAAGGAATTTAAATCAAGCAGAATGAACAACAACAACAAAGCCTTATCCCACTAAGTGGGGTCGGCTACATGGATCATACGACGCTATTCGTTGATCCATGTTCATAAGATTCGGCAGGATTTTATGCTGGCTGTCGGGGCCTAACACAACCCTCCTCCTTTATCCGGGCTTGAGACCGGCTATAAAATATAGGCGGAGTTCTCCGTCAAATGTTAACTTAACTAAATTCCAAATCAAAGAGGAAAATCTCAAAGAAAGAGTCCTGGTTTCTTTTGGGAGGAGAAATTATTACTAATTCCCACCAGCATGGTATTAAACAAGACAAAAAAATGCAAAAAATCATGGTTACACAAATCAGAACAAGACAAGAGAATAGAATCAACTTTAAATGATAATGTTACTTTTTCCCACAGAAATGAAAGAATGATTGTCATTGACTTCAATCTTACTTGAACAAATTAGCATGCAGATAAACATTAACGTCGATGATGAAGAATACATGTAGATTAGAAGGGATTTAAAACTTACAGTTCGGAAATGAGCATGTGATTTATGATCTTTTCATGTATGTTATAATTCTATCAAATGAAAAGTTTTGATATGACAAGAAATAAGACTCAAATGTCAAAGAAAGACGACCATCTAAAACTTAAGCATAGATAACAACACCTGATTAGGGGAAAGCTCTCCTCGAACATAATGAACCAACTCTGCAAGAAGACTATAAGCCAACGGTCGTAATGACTCAATGCAAACACGACCAGTTCCAATTAAAATCAAGCAGAATGAAGTTGAAAATAAAAGAAAAAAAGAGCAGACTTGATCAAATGAGGACACAAGAGACCAAAAAGAAGGAATAGAAATAACGAAAGAATCAATTTGATCTTTTCAGATGAAAAAATAATGACAGAAAATGGAAAGAATCCATAGCAATTGTAACCTTTTCTGTCATGAGCCATAAACGATTCTGAGCACAAAAGAGCTTTCGAATCACCCACATTAGCAGCCAAAACCTGGCCATCAGCTATAAGAAGAACAATAACAGTGGAACCTGACTGGAATTTATTCTGAAATGCTTCCTGGAAAAAGAGACAATAAAATATACTGTTTTAGTCCTAATGGAACTTGTGATTAGGAAAACACAATTCAATTGAGAAAACTACTACTTTCCTTGGAAAATGTTGTATCTATATCATGTATTGACCTCAGCAATGCTTCTTTTAGAACTTCCTTATGAAATGGCCCATCAAAAATTGTAGGTGATATCCACCTAACCCACATTTCCAACAGTAATATGATCTCAAATTTGTTAGTCTATAAGAAGATTTCCCAATAGCAAAACAATTATCATTTATGTTATATCAAATGGAAAACTTTCATAATCAGCAGAGGTACATTATGCATTAGGATGATGTCATACATAATCAAACGACAACAGAAGATTGAAATAAGGTGTAATTTGTATTCACAACAAAATAGACATTTCAGAAGGGTAGCATTATACAAATTCTGTTGTCCAAATGGCAGTAGATGGCATGTCTTCATTTCTTGTTAGTTGGAAAAATGTATCCTTAACTGTGACAGTAAGCATGAAACAAAAAGGGCAACAGCAGGATCTATAGAAATAGTTGTCCCAGCAAAGGTAGAATACATTGGTCATACCATGCAGACAAGCAACATATGCCTCAAAGGCACATCCTTACTCTGTTTATCTCCCCTAAGAAACACAAAAGTTGGAAATTCAAAAACCAGAAAAGCAAGGTTCACCATATGGATTTTCATAATAACTTCCAAAGGCATAGGTCCGCTGTTTAACATTTCTTCTCACTTTCCTGAAGTTCTAAATTCAGATAAAGATGTCAAATAAACCAAGTTATCATGGATGAAATCAGAGATAAATGGCTACATGGTGTTACAACCAAATTTACAATGTCTTCATGAAATTAAAAAATGTGTATAAGCGGACATCACATATGTGAAACCAAATTCTACTGATGTCTCAAAAATGTCCTTCACCAAAAGATACGCATGCCAACGACCCCACCTAGTGGGATAAGGCTTTGTTGTTGTTGTTGTTGTTGTTGTTGTTGTTGTTGTTGTTGTATTTCTTGTATACATTCACATTAAGTGATATTTGAAATAATCCACAAGATTTTTTTTTTGTTTGCATTTTTATAGCACCAACTATGTTAACTGAAAATTAAGAATCATCAAATGAATTTGTCATGCTCAACATTTTATTCATGCTAATTTGAAGCAACAGAGCTTGAGAGAGAAATAGGCATCTCATTGGAAGTACCTTCCTGAATCTGCATAATTCCAATTATTTGCTTTATCCGTATTGACAATTTGAAACTCCTTTTCATGTTCTAAAACAGCCAACTTGTTTGTTGATAGTTTGAGTGCCATGGAATAAATCCCATCTAGAACGAAATATAAATGCAACAAAAAATAATCCAACAGTAATCGAGAAGCCATATCACTAGCCTCAGCACCATTGTGGCCATCAAAGACTGCAAGCAACCCGACATCAATCTCCTTACTTCCAGTTCTTCCTGTCACAATGTAACCCATCAGATCTAAATTCTGAAGTGAGAAAATGACGCAGCGGTAAGGAATTCGGTATAGAAATTTAAATATAGCCAAGAGCAAACCCTAGACCCGATGAACGGTGTTCTATTACACCGTGCAAGTATGCCTCTGTTACGCTGGAAAGATCTGCAGAAAACAAACGTCGATGTCGCCGGTTCAAACGGACGATAATCAACAAATAAACTAGCAGGAATCCACCTGCACCTTAGAAGAAATCCAAGGCTAGGATCGTGCGCACACGAACTCAAGAATTCAGAAAACTCTGAACTGGAACTTTAATTAAAGAGATGATAATGTCTTTAACTCTTACAAGTCAGACCAATATATAGGGATTCCAAACTAGCAATACTATTAGCACTAAGACTCCTATAACAAAAGGAAAACAGAATCCCACCAGCATTAGGACTTTTATAGCCTAACAAAATAGGAAATAAACTAATAGGAAATAACAATCCTAATAGCATTATGACTCCTAAGAAAAATAAACTAAAAAGGAAATAACAATCCTATCAGCATTAGGACTCCTAAGAAAATAAATTATAAAGGAAATAACAATCCTATCAGCATTAGGACTCCTAACAGATTCTTCAAATTTGAATCAAACTAAGTTGATGACCACTAGAATTCTGTACAACAGCAGAATTCTCTCTTTTCTTCTCAACAAGATCTACATCAGGCTCCCCTGCTTGAAAAGAGCTCGACCCCGAGCTTGGTAGTAGCAAACCTGGCGGATGGTACATAAAGAGATCTGAAACATGGAAGGTAGATGAAATTCCCAAGTCTGCTGGCAGGTCGATGATATAAGCATTATCATTGATACGCTTCAAAACTTTGCAAGGACCAAACTTCTTGTTCATTAATTTATGATAAGAACCCTTATCAGCACGCTCCTTATACTTAGCATTAGATTCTTTCAACTTCTTCTTGATTTCTTCATAGATATGTTGGATACGCTCAGCCATATTGTCAACAGCAATACTTTTGCACAAAGTTTCGAGTAAATTGATGAGGTCTACGTCCTGGCGAGGCATTCTACCATAAACAATTTCAAACAGTAACATGTCATCCAATCTAGGAATTGGAAGTCTATACTTGATTGTGATCTTGTTTATAGCTCTACTATCAACACACATTCTCCATGTGCCATCCTTTTTTTGTACAAGGAGTGCAGGTACTGCGCATGGACTCATGCTTTCTCGAACAAATCCTTTCTTTATTAATTCATCCACTTGATCTTGTAAAATCTGATTTTCTTTTGGACTTAATCGGTAGTGGAGAAGGTTTGGAAGACTTGAACATGGTATTAGATCAATATGATGTCGAATGTCTTGAATGGGAAATAATCCATAAGGTAATTCTTCAGGAGTGATGTCTTTGAATTCTGAAATTACATTTTGGATTGCCTCTATAGTGTGTTCTTGATCTGGAGGAACCTCCCCTATGCACATAAGTGCATAAGCCTTTCCACGGTCTTTTACCTCAGAAATAAACTCATCTGCCCGTTCAATTAAGTAGCCATTCTTCAAGCTATTTTCTTTAATTACTGAATCATGTTGTAATGGTAATAAAGAAATGCGTTTTCCGCCTTTAGAGAATTTGTAGATGTTGTCTCGCCCTAGATGGGTTGCATTAACATCAAATTGCCAAGGACGATCCAAGATGATGTGGCTTGCATCCATATCCAATACATCACATGTGACCACATCCTTATAACTATTGCCAATTGATAAAGATACCTTACACAATTGTGTAACTTCTTTGTTAGTGCCTTTACTAATCCAACTAACTTTATATGGTGAAGGATGAGGTTCTGTTTTCAATTCCAATGTGTCCACCATTTTTTTTTAAACTATGTTTTCAGAACTTCCACTATCAATAATGACTTTACAAAGTTTACCTTTCACTGTGCAACGGGTTCGGAATATTTCATGTCGCCGAGGGTCCTCTTCTTTCCTAGGCATTAATAATAGGCGTTGCACGACACTCGAGAGATGTTCTCCATCTTCATCAGCACAGATTTCTTCTTCAATATCATATTCATCATTAGCCTCTTGATCATTAGTTTCTTCTTCATCCTCTATTATTCGTGCTGAATGGAGTGCTGGACGTTGTGGGCACTCGTTGGATCGGTGGCCTAATTGTCTACAACGATAGCAAACAATAGAATTGGACTTCTCATATGAGTTATAAGTCCTCTTAGCATTATCAGCACCCGCAGGTTTTAATTTAAAACTGGCCGGTAAGCTTTTGTCAGCACTTTCAACCTCTTCAATTGCAGGAAGTTTAGATGAATTGCGTGCACTTGCCATCTTACTAGTCTCAGCATAATGAAATTGTGCCTTGGCTCCTCGTTCTAGTTGACGTTCAACAGTTTCTGCCAAGGTGATTGCAGTGGCTATGGTGCTTGGAGTCTGCATCTCTACTTTGTCTCTGATGTTAGACCTTAAACCATTTAAGTATCGAGCCACCTGTTGTGGTTCTAGTTCAACCAGGCTGTTGCGAGATGTCAGACGATCGAATTCCATTGTATAGTCTCGCACTAGCCTTCCGCCCTGTCTACAATTCTGTAACTGTTGGTATAGAATCGGTTGATAGTTTGTTGGAAGATATCGATCCCATAACATTTGCTTCATTTTCCTCCAACTCCGTATTGGTTGTTTATTTTTTTGCACTCGCAAAGACTGAATTTGCTCCCACCATGCAGATGCTCCTCCTTTTGAGCGATATGCCACCAATTTTGCTTGCTTATGTTCTGAGATTTCCATGTACTCAAAGAATCGTTCGACCTCCGAAATCCAATCCAAAAAGTCTTCAATGGGTAGATAACCATTGAAGTGGGGCAATTCCATCTTCATCCTAAAATCAAGTTGTCAGTGTGCAAAATTTGTTCTTGGTTCAACAACTAACTCTTCTTCACTATCGCTGTCTACCGAAGAAGTGGCTGTTCGTTGTCGTCGATTTGCTTCTGGTTGGACACGTGTGTGAATAGGACCTTGATTCGTAAGCAATTTTTCGATGACAGCAGTAAGTAGATCTATCTTTGTTTCTAATCCTTCAAACTCTTTTCTAGTTGGAATATCAGCATGATCTCTTCCTCGCTCTGATACCACTTGATGCAGCGGTAAGGAATTCGGTATAGAAATTTAAATATAGTCAAGAGCAAACCCTAGGCCCGATGAACGGCGTTTTATTACACCGTGCAAGTATGCCTCTGTTACGCTGGAAAGATCTGCAGAAAACAAACGTCGATGTCGCCGGTTCAAGCGGACGATAATCGACGAATAAACTAGCAGGAATCCACCTGCACCTTAGAAGAAATCCAAGGCTAAGATCGTGCGCACACGAACTCAAGAATTCAGAAAACTCTGAATTGGAACTTTAATTAAAGAGATGATAATGTCTTTAACTCTTACAAGTCAGGCCAATATATAGGGATTCCCAACTAGCAATACTATTAGCACTAAGACTCCTATAACAAAAGGAAAACAGAATCCCACCAGCATTAGGACTTTTATAACCTAACAAAATAGGAAATAAACTAATAGGAAATAACAATCCTAATAGCATTAGGACTCCTAAGAAAAATAAACTAAAAAGGAAATAACAATCATATCAGCATTAGGACTCCTAAGAAAATAAACTAAAAAGGAAATAACAATCCTATCAGCATTAGGACTCCTAACAGATTCTTCAAATTTGAATCAAACTAAGTTGATGACCACTAGAATTCTGTACAACAGCAAAATTCTCTCCTTTCTTCTCAACAAGATCTACATCAGAAAACGTAAAATACAACAACAACAACAAAAACTCTGCCTATATTTTATAGCCGGTCCCAAGCCCGGATAAAGGAGGAGGGTTGTGTTAGGCCCCAACACAGCGTAAAATCCTGTCGAATCTTATGAGAAAACGTAAAATATACAATTAAAATTCTATCATGATAACATGGAAGTGTATTCCTAATTCAACCATTTTTTAGGTTAGGTAATGTGCGGACCAAAATTTCGGTCGAACACTTGGGGATAGATTCATCGAAAAACGTGGGGATACATCACATGAGGACCATCTCTCTCCCTCTCACTCTCTTCTCGATTTAATTGGAATTGACTATTGTTAATAATTACTGACTTTTTTTTTAGGAGAATTACCGACTATTTTGATTAACATTTATTGTCAAATATGGATCAATGGCTTCTCCCTTTCTCTCTCCCAATGTGTGTGTTGGTTTTGGGAATAAATATATTCTTCTTGATGTAATTGGAGTTGAATATTGTTTATCATTATCAACTATTATCAGTGACATTATTGTAGAATATGGATCAATAATTAAATGTTGCATGTCAAAAACATGGGATAATTGTGGAGAAAGAAGAATAGGAAATGTGAGGAGATAACATATCAAGAATATATATAATTTTCTTGTAACTTGTCAGTAAATAAAATAATAAATTGGAGTGACATCTCATAATTAAAACGTTAGTGCTGTGTTGAAGCAAAGTTTTTATTCCCTATATAATTATATTTTGATAATACAAACCTCAAAAGAATGGAGTTATATTTAAAATGTCGGAAAAAAGTTTAAATAGAAATAAGTTACTTCATGCACTAAACCTTCGATTAATATTTGTCTATGTTTCCATGAGATTTACATTAAGAGGTGAATATAAAAGTTATAGATAACTTTCTTATCATTGAAGAGAATTAAGAATCACTTCATTTGGACAACCACATAAAAAGTTATGTTCAAACAAGTGACTCGAAAAGTTCAAATTGAAGTTGATATTTTTATGTACTAAACTTGCACTTAATATTTGAGTATTCTATCATGAGATTTGGATAAAGAAATTAATATAAAAATTATACATAATTCTCTTATCTTTTCAGAGAATTAAGAATCACCTCATTTGGACAACCGCATAAAAAGTTACGCCAAAAGGAGTGAAAGTCGACAAGTTCTATTTGAAGTTGATATTTTTATGTACTGAACTTGCATTTAATATTTGATTACTTTATCAATAGATTTGGGTTAAGAGGTGAACATGAAAGTCGTAAATAAAGTTGTTAGCTTTTCATAAAATCAAATATCATCATTTGGATACTAGTATAAAAAGTTATGCATAAAAGAGGAAAGGCCTAAAATGTTTCATTTGAAATGGACAACTTTATGTACTAAACTTTGAATTAATATTTGACTTTAATCTCATTAGATTTTGGATGAATGATGAATATTAAGTTATAGAGAATTCTGTTAGTTTTTCATAGAATAAAAAATCATCTCATTTGTACTCGTACCAAAAGTTATATATAAAAGAGCAAAGGTCTAAAAAGTTTAATTTGAAATGGACAACTTTATGTACTGAACTTTGAATTGATATTAGACTATGATCTCATTGGAGTTTGGATGAATGATGAATATCAATATTAGCTTTCCATAGAATAAAAAATTATCTTATTTGGATAACTGTGCAAAAAGTTATGTATAAAAGTTGCACTATCAGGTTGTCGATGACAAAACGGACGACCGAAAATCTTTCGGTCGACCGCTGGAGATAAAAACGGATGCTTGAAAATGTTGGCACAACGACCGCAAATGTTTGAGACTTCATGATTTTTATAAAGATCGCCCGAAACTCAAAATGGGCACCCGAAAGCGGCTAGTTCTAAAACAGACGTCCGAAACTCAAAACGGGCGCCTGTTTCAGTGCAGAAAAATACATAACGGCTAGTTTTGAATACCAACAGCTATGGAGAAGATCGGAGGCTATCCAAAACACATCAAGAAGACTAAGACTTCCTAGAAAAAGATAGGCAAACACTTGTGTTCATCCAAGAAGTCATCTTGAGCTCAAAGTTGCAAATCTCTCATTTCTTTCTCTCTTACTTTTTGTGTGAGGTTTCAAATTATAAAAGAGAGATTGTGGAGTGTTTTTGTGATATTTTAATAGTTGTTTAGCTCTTAAGCGAAAAAATATTGTATCTTACCTCTTGAGCGAAAAAAAGACGAGTGAAAGCATACGAATGAAAGAGGTGTGCCTTATCTCTTGAAAAGAAGAAAATGCAAGAGTTGTAAAGGATTTCTTCTTGCCCCATTTGAAACGAAGGAAGGGTGTTAATGAAATAGGCATTCTCGAGGTTGAGAAGTTGGAGCGAGGACGTAGGCCAAGTGTGGCCAAACCTCGTCAACAAAACACCATACATCTTGTGTTTATCTTTCTCTCTCCCTCTCCTTCCTACTCTATTATGCATGTGATTTGATTGCTATTGTGTTGGTTTAAATATTAACGAATCTATTTTAAGCTTCCGCGATGATTTTCGTGAAATTGGTATTTTCAGTTTAACACCAATTCAACCCCCGTCCCCCCACCCACCCACTCCCTATCCTATTTATCAAACCTTCGAAACTCTTCTACACTAAATTTTCACAAGAATTGTTGTTATGGGGGAACATTTTTTTCTCCCGAGGGGTTATGGGGGAACAATTTGTTATAATGATTTTTGGAACAATTGGGTCAAGAGATAAAAGATGTAACAAGACAGCGAAAACAGGATTCCAAATTTTACACGTCTTATCCTTCATTATAAGATTAAGCATTACCCTTAACGAGTTCGATTGAACGAGTTGTTCCTATCCGATGTTGTCAACATGAAATGTTTGTTTCCCTAGAGCATCCTTCCACAGTTTACTATCCCATCATGTGTCCGAGAAACTAGGCCACAACCCAGAAAAATAATGATTTAACGAGAACTAAATGAAAGAAAGGAAACGCGGTGAAGCAAGGCCTACCGAGGAAGGGGATCCGCATGCCAAGGGCGCAGACGATTCGGTCCTCCTGAGATCGCCGCCGTCCCTGGTGCACGGATGCGTCGCAATTGGGCCTCGGACGACGGGGATCGCCGTCCGCGAGGAGGGTCCATCGGGGGCATTTGGGAGACTGGAAGACGGCCGGCGCGCCTCCCTCCCTGTAGACGGTGAGGCAGGTCGGACTCTCACCGGAGGATGTAGGAAGACGGAGGTAGAGGAAACCCAAAAGGAAGAGGAGTTGGACGGACATCGGAGTGGAGGAGAGGGAAACTTTGGGGGCAACCAGCGGAGTTAGACCGTTGGTTTGATCCCTCTCCGTTAAGCAACGCGTTGCCTTTTTTGCTGATGAATAATAAATAATAAATTATGAGGAAGTCTCAATGTTGTTAGGACCGGATCGGACGACGATTCAAATAAGTATTCATTTTAAATCGAATCGGTCGGACCGATTGGATCGGTCGATCAGACCGAATAGTAATAAAATATTATATTTAATATGTTATAGTAAATTAAGTTATGATATTTCCATTATATAAGTATATATATGATATCAAAATGTATTATAAAAAAGAAAAAATAACAATCATAAATAATAAGTTTATAATTAACTTTAAGATTTGATTTTAAAATTATTATACACTTAATAAATTAAAATGTTATGAATTTGATTATTATATACAAATTTTCTATTGATTATTTTTTTATGTATTCCATATCTTTATTTTTTATGTTAGAAGCAAAAATTACATATTTTTTTCAAAATATTATGACAAGATTGTATATTCTATAAATAAATATATGGTATAATGAGTAGTTAACTATTTAATTTGGCTTATTATATACTAAATTAAAGAAATTTAAAGTTATGTATATATAATATTATACTATATTAAGTGTATTATAATATTGTTGTATATTATACGTATAACAAAGAAGTGTGCACTATTCATTCATAATTAATTTATCTAATATGATAAATATTATATTAATATAATAAATATATAATTAATTTATATTATAATATACATTTATGATATTAAAAAATGAAATAAGATCATGAGTTAAAGTTCAAAGTTTAAATAATTCAAGACTAAATGAAAAGAGAAAGAACAAGTGAGTGTACAAAGATAGTCTTATATTATTAATAGTAGCAAAAAAGTGAGAGTAGATGTATAATTATAAATGAAGGAGGGGACTAATGAGTCAATATGAATGTTTATGGAGAAAGTTCATTTTGAGATATTTTTCAAATTTATAGTAATAATTTTTATCAAATCATCTCATAACAAAAAAATAATAAAAATTTTTTAACTGGTCTAAAAATGCGGTTCAACTTGGTTTTGACCAATTTTAATCGATCTTTGACCGGTTCGATCTGGTTCAATCCGATCCAAATGGAAGTTTGGTTTTGGAGCTCTAAGTGGGCCGGATTTGTGACCAGTCAGCAATCGGACCGATCCGACCAACCGGTCCGGTCCGGCCTTGACAACATTGGTTTCAATATGTATTATCTAATTTAACAACATAAATTTAACCAAAAAGAAAATAATGGATAAACAATATTCCACTTCAAAACTGGTTTAATCACCGTCACCATCCATGAATAGCTTTGGGTCAGAAATTAGAGAAAATTATTTGCTCGAAATGTTTTCTCTTCGTATATATAAAAGATGTCCAGTTTATAATTTAAGTCATATGTATGCTCTTTATATGTGCAGAAAAGAAAGATAAAACTAAAATATCAAATATAAACCGATATTGTTCCCCCAAAAATATGAAGAATACGGTGTGCAATATTACCTATTTATCGCATACGGTTTCTTAATTATTTTTTATGATAAAACGGTGAAAGCAAAAAATTCAAATAGCTTATTGCACACGATATACATGTATAGGGTTTTAAGTCCGAAAACAATATTGAATGTCTTTAAATGATAAAAACGAGAACATCTATAAAATTCAAATAATTAATATATTAATTTATATTTTGGAATGGCTTCTAATATAAAAAAAATTACTCAGTTAACATAAAAAAATAAGTACATATCTGTAATCGAAAAGAATAAATACATATCAATAAATGTACGTAAGATATTAAAAGATATAACATGTGATTGATCATTGATATCAAATTACAACTTGTAAACGAAAATATTATTTAATGTAATAAATAGGTAATAAAATTCAGGATCCAAAAAATGTACTCAACAAACTTGAATGAAGTTATTATTTTAAAATTAGTAAAAATTATAGAATAAGTTAAATTGTTTGAAGATAAGAAAATAAGGAAAGATGTTGTGTGTATTTTTTATCTAAGGGGCCGTTTGGATGCAGGATAAAGTTGAGGAGAATAAAGTAAAAGAATATCGTATTCAGAAAAAGTAAAGATATTCTTATTCCACCTATCGTTTGATTTACTGAGAATAAAATTTTAAAGTATAATATTTTATATTTAAAATATTTTAGAATACATATGTGGTGTTCAATATTATAATAATAATAAAATATTTATATAATAATATATGATTGATTTTTTAAAAAATAAAATACGGTCAAAAAGAAGAATACACTTATTCTTTTTCACGAGAATAAAATGGTGGTTTTACGTTTTTCAATGTGGTTTCATAATTTTCAAAGTTTGACCGAGATAATCTTGTTCTGCGTCATGTTTGACTATATTCTCAAAATATCGAGATATTCTACCGTTTATCCTCTAACCAAACGGCCCATAAAGCTCTCGACATGCAAAATATTATGCAAACTATGTTATAATTCTATTGTGGGATGTCCTAATTAAAAAGGGGGATAGGGATGGTATGTCCTTTGAAGTTCCTACACATTTCCTAAGGGTGTGTTTGGTTTTCTAATGATGAAGGGGTGGATTAGGATGATGGAGTATAAGTTGGTGAAGTTGAGTGTGGTGAGGATTTATAAAAATCATGTTTGGATATGAATTTATGGCATAAGGAAGGTTAAATCAAATTATTCTTTGTTTGGATAAAGGAAATTAAAACATGGTATTGGAATGGCTAATATGAAAAAAATCTTTTTTACCCTTTTGTCAAAATCGAAAGAGCGGATGCATGTTCTTTGCTCTTTGCTCCATAGAGCATGTTCTGGCTCCAGAGAGCATGTTCCTTCCCACGTAATATAATTATTTTCTAATTTTTTAATAATAAATAATAATATTCTTATAAGAAAAAATTAATATAAGCCGGACAATGTTATTGAATATAAATAAGGAAACGTTAGCAAAACTAACTACTATAAATTAATTATATTTTGTTATTTAGAAAAAGTTAAAATTAAGAATTCTGACTTTATTTGTTTTTAGTGGGTAAACATTTTAAAAAGGTTAGTGGTTATTTTTAACTTCATGAGTTGTCTATACATTAGCATTTTATAAAAAATGACAATAAAATGCTTTAAGTTATTTGAACTTTTTGACTTATGAATGAGTTAAAAAAATCAACACGTTTGAAAGTATACATTATAAATAATAATTAATATGCATATAAAATAAATAGAAGATGAGTTGAGCATGTTGGTTATAAAAACTAAAATAAATATCTAAATCAAGGATAGATTGTGAATTCTCATAGCAGAAGCATTATTGTCAAAAGACAAGTAAAAGTAGCATTCATAGAGATGAATATGAAGATGCTAAACAGAGAGCAGTAAAGTGCTTAACTTAGCAAAAAATATTTTTGAGATGCTTAACTTTTATGAAATCTTCTTGCAACATGATCTTCAAGATCATGCAAGACCAAAAAAAAATAATTCCAAGAAATTGAGTATGAAAACACACCATTGTCAAAAGACAAACATCATTACCAATTCTGAATATATGAATAAAGACAACAATAGCAAGAAAGCTGTCATTGCAACAAAGTTAAAGATTGATATAAGAGTACCAACTCCAACAATGAAAAACACCCTTCTTACATTTAAAGTTCAAGTTCGATGCTTTTCAACAACAATTAAAATGTAATTCAATTACTATGAGCACGAGGACCAAACACAGCATGGATTATCATAGATTTTTGCACATTATTTGGGCAACAAAGTATTGCTTTTAATTTCTTTGGATTCTCAACAAAGAAGAAAAATGCATCTGTTAGGTGTTTTGTACCAATTTGCAAGTCCTTGAGCAGCTTATAGATATCACTCTCTAGAATAAGAGGTGATGGAGGCGGCAGGGGCGGTGGAAAGGCATGACTGAAGACGCGATTGAAAGATTCAGCTGATTCCTTTAAAACTCCTGTCATTCCTTGAATTGCATTGGTAATAGAAGAAATAGCATGACTTTGGATACCTTAAGCTTTTTAGCTTTCATTTTCCATACCAAAACTAAAAGTATTGTTAAAACTTCCAAGAACTTCATTTTGCTAGATAAGATTATCAATATCATTGATTGAGTTTGCAAGCTCTTCTCGAAATTCACAAGTCCCGCGTCGCCTCATTTCTTTTGGTGTTTCTGCATGATCTCCTGTGGCTCTATCTTTTCCATACAAAAGCATTAACTTGTCAAAATTTCTAATTGGCTTATTCCTTAATATTTTTGCTTCAGGATGAACCTGCAAATAAAATCTATTAGATACATTTGCCTTTGAATAAAATATGAGCAAAAACTCAATTCATTGTAAAGTATATATAGGAATTGTACTCTACCTCAATTAATTTTTCCCACACTTCAGGCTCAGCAGTTAACATTTTTGTTGTTGAATTCCATGCAAATCCACTCAATCCATATTTTGCCAAATCATAATACTTTGAAAAGTTTGTTTTTAGTACCTTCCAACGATTTCGAATTTGATCTTTTGTTAAATTTTTACCAAGCTTGCTATTAACTTCAACCAATATTTTTTTATGCTTGACTTGTGAATTGCCCATTAACTTTGTTTCCCAGTTGGTACTCATGCACAAATGCATCAAGCAACACATCATCCATATATGGATTCCAACATTTTATGCTATCCTTTTTTTCATATTCACCTTCATCTACTCCATTGTTTGACATGATGTCCTACAAAGTAAAATAATAAAGATAATTTTAATACATATATCAATATCTTATAATCAAGAAAAGTAAAAAATGAAAATGTAAATTTCTTTTCCATCTAAAGTTGAGAATGACAATATTGTCCAAAAGCACATAACAAGAAAACTAAGGTGTCATAAGTTTTTACAAAGAAAAGCCACAACTAGTTACAAAAGATATTCATTCCAGATATTAGTAGTTAAACTATCTCTTATGCTCTTCCCTAGGGCATCATCTTCCTCATTGTTACGTTGAACATGACGATCAACTCGACTTTGTTTTGCCAACTCATTGTTCACTTTAGCTATTAAGTCTTCATTTGGATCAACACCCATTAAAAAATTATGCAAAATGCATCATGCAACTACAATGCATTTTTTAGTTTGAATTTTATATCGAGCTTCGGTACCGCTTGCTATAATCGAAAAGCGCTTCTTAAGAATCCCAAATGCTCGTTCAATTGCATTACGTAAGGACGAATGACGGTGATTGAAGAGCTCTTGAGCATTATGAGGTGGATTTTCTGAATACTCTTTCAAGTGATATCTCTCTCCTCGATAAGGAGCAAAATCCAGCATCAACAAGATAATATTTACCTATTTAAAAATATAATAATATAAGGGACACCTTAAAATCAATGTATTCAAGTTTGTAAAAATGATAGGAAAAAATATAAATGCTTTTTACCTCGAGGGATCTTAAGACAATCATTCCTTGTTAATGCATCTTTTATTATTCTTGAATCTGAGGCGGATCCTTCCCAACCGGAGAGGACATAAGTGAATCTTAAATCAAAATCACATGCAACAAGAATATTCATTGTGGGGATGTCTTTCCTACCATGATATCTAGGGGCATCAATAGTAGAAACTTTAACACGCACGTGTGTGCAATCAATTGCACCTATACAATCCTACAATTAAGATATCATCATTAATACTAAAAGAATCTGAATAAAAATTTAAAAATCTAGCACAAAATGCACATGTATGTTTTTACCTTAAAGTACAGGTAGAATCGACTGCTACTTAAAATTTGATTAGAAACTTTAGAGCCATTTGGTTGTTTGATAAATTTCTCTTCTAATTCAATAATTGATCTCAACACATTGTGAAAATGTCGACTTGTAGTCTCACCAGACCTTTTAAATTAGAATTGTGTTTCACGATTTTTTGCATTTTGTGTTAAAATATAAAGAGTTATCAACACTTGTTCTTCTATGCTTGCTCTTCTTGTCGGTTTCAAACCACCATCACTTTCAAGTAAATCACACAATTTTAAAAATGTTTGAGGTCTCATTCTGAATCCATCATTGCTGCTTGTGACCCTACTAAGAATTTCTTCTCGAGTTCTTTCTCTTTCAGACTTTCATATCACTATTAACAAGGCACTTGCGACGTGATTGCATCCGGAGACAAACCTAAATAGAAATCAAGCATATAATCGAAACAGTCGCATTTTTGTAAGCTTCTCTCCATTTTGATGCCGCAAGAAGCAATTTTAACTTCATTGGCTCCATTCTCTCAATTGTTTCTTTAAACATAAGAAAATTGCAAAAATGGCATTGCCCTTATAAGACATTAATTGTTATTTGATTAGAAATTTCACTAGCTATTTGACAAACTAGAATGAAGGATTAGAAAATATAAGTTAAGAATGATAATAAAATATGTCAATGCAGAAGAACCATTTCTGTCGCCACCACAATCCATTTGCATCCCTACAACAAGTACTGGAGGTGCGAATTTTGAATGGAATAGAACCTATCCCTTTCTACGGTGAACGCTCGTCAACTCAAGCTACATGTCGCAGCCTCAGCAGCTGCAAGCGAGCTCTTAAGAGGGAGAAGAAGAAGATACAGGCATGCACATTGCATGACATATGGGACTCAAAAAAAACCAAAAAAGCATGCATCAAGAGAAGACAGACAGTGTTTTAATTTAGAAATGCTCGAAATTTCTCACGGGCATGAAAATTTTCATGAGAAGAAGAAGAATAGGTAAAATCAACCATTGTTTACCGCTCACGATCGAACCATGAACGATCTGGAGGAACAGAAATCAGGACAATGAACAAAGAGAGAGCAAAGGAGAAAAGAAAATTATGGTAGATTGTTATAAAAAAACCTGGAAATAACAAATGAGAGATTCTAACTAGAAATCATTTTAGAAGAAAACTATGGTAGATTGTTATAAAAATTTCAGAGTTAAAGCATGGAGACCTCTAGCGATTTGGAAATACATCAAAGTTTTGAGAAGAAAACAAAATAATAAAGTACCTAAATCCAAGAGGTGAGATGTTTAACCTTGCGACCTTGTAGCTGATTTGAAGCTTTCATAGGGCAATAGAAATCTAGGCAGCCATCAAATGCAAGAGCTGTGGAAAATAAGAAGAAAGAGCATGACAATAGAGACCATGCAACAGCCGTGGAAAACCAAAAAAAGAAGGATTTTCACATGGCAATGGAGATCGAAGCCATCTGCAACAGCCATCAGCCACCAGATCCAGGAGCTATGGAAAGCAAAAAGTACAAGGGCAACGAAAGGTTTCAAAATAGAGGGAAGAAGAAAAATTAAGTGCAAAATGGGCGTAAACATTTTAAACCCATCAAATACCACCAAATCGGTGGGTTATGTTTAAGTTGGTCTGATGGGCTTTGGCTCACCTATCTCGTTTTATGGATTTTAAGAAAAAAGTATCCAAACAAGGTTTTAGTTTTGATAAACCCCACTTATGCCTGCATAACCCAACCCATCCCTTGAAACCCAACCATCCAAACATACCCTAAGTTAATTACCTCATTATTTTTTAATTTAGTTGTAATATCCTAAATGAAAAAAAAAGAAAACAAGCCCAGCCGCACCGGCCCAAGACCCAAGCCCATGTATGCATATACCTTAAACTAATACCCTAACACATCTCACCTACCCCATTCAGCCGAAAGCGACACAAAATACCCACCTAAAAGCTATAGTAAACCATTTCTCCCACACATTCTTTCTCCCTTGAAGCTCCATTCGACAACAGGGGAAGCAAGGAAATAGAGTAAGCATTCACTCTCCCTCACTCATCTCCACATGGTAGCTCACTCACTCTTTCCTCACCACTGTAGCAGTACTATTAGGAGCACAGCTAGAAGAGGAAGGAGGAAAAGGAGAGGAAGAAGATTAGAATTTAAGCTTAGCTAATCAAGATATGATTGAGGGGATCCAAACCTTCCAAAAATTCTCACTAATGTTATTTGAATGTGTGGATTAGGGCATGAAGAATAAACACTTTGTTCTTAAGCTTAAGGGTTAGGGAATGTGCATTAGAGATTCATGTTCATTGTTAATCATGAGTAGAATGTAATGTACTTCATGTTTATCATCACTACTGTTCTATTGCTAATCATGTTTAGATATATAATGTTTATTGCTTCTTATGTTAGCTCAAAAAGGAATTAGTCCAATGCTCATGCACATTTATGGTTGTGATTAGCATGTTGATGTCCTCGTGAATACACCATTTATTTCACTATTAGATTGCTAAGAATGTTTCATATGATGTTTGGAATTATTTATGTAGAAGTAGCTCATAGCATGCATATGATTTATATTCCACGATGATGATATGCATATGCCATGATATGTAGAGATTATGTTATAAGATCATAGCATGCATGAACCTCAACATATTCTAATCGGAAAAATCTCTTGCACCCCATGAATCCGTGCAGGTATGGATGATGAGCTCTTGACGAAGATATTGCACATGGAGGGGTCGGCTACGGCCCAAGTTGCTTACTATTATTATGCCATTTTGATGAACTCTTGTAAAAGTGATTTATGTATGATTTATGGGTCTTATAGAGTCATGTATTTTACTTGAACTCGTTATATTGTAGGAACCCTTTGTTGGGTATACATTAGAGCCTATTAGGTCATGGGTCAGTATGTTATCTTAGGTTTATTTTATTTATCTATGAAGTCTTTCGTTGTTTATGATATTAATGTTTTTATGTCTATTATTATATTTTCATTGCTAAGTTTTATGAAATTAGGTCATGTTAAAGTAACGTCGCATAGAGTTTGGCAACTTAAATTTGGGATTGTTACAGTTGATATAGCCATAGTTTGGCTCATGCGTATAGGTCTTAGGATGAGTAAGTCATTAGTTGGTTAAAAGTGTCTAAGTAAAATGTCTAAGTGTAAAGTCCATGTGCAATCATCATGAGGTGCCACCGAACATAAATGTACGTGTTCTTCCATGTTTAACTATGCTAATGATGTTACTATGTTACTTGATTGTGAATGTAGATGCTTTCAAGACGTGCAATCGTTAATGAGGAGCATGAGAGGAACACATTTCTTGATGGTTTAATCTGGGCGACATAAAATGCCCAAAGAAGTAACGAATCAAATTATTCCATTGAAAGATTCCTTAGGCTCCAGCCCCCAAAGTTCGATGGAGTAGAAGATCCCGAGTTGACTGAATCATGGATCGAAGAAGTAGGGGACATCCTCAAGGTTATGGGATGCTCCGGAGACCGCAAGGTGATGTATGCAACACATCGCCTTTGTGGTCAGGCTAAGACATGGAGGAAAGCACTTTTGAAGACCACCTCCGAGAGTGAGGAGGATGTGGAATGGGAGAGCTTCGTGGAAGCGTTCGAGGTTCGCTTCTTTCTGGATCATGTGAAGGAAAAGAAGAGGGATGAGTTTCTCAACCTCGTCCAAGGTAGTATGACTGAGGATGTGTACGTGAACACCTTTTTGAAGCCGGAGAAGTATGAGGATCTCAATGAGAATGAGATCCGTAGGATGAAGAGGTTCATCAATGGGTTGAATTTCGGACTGCAACCTTGGGTTAGGAGTGATCGCTGCACCATCATGAATGATGCGGTAGAGCTTGCCGCTGAATATGAAAGGAAGTACCAAGAAAGAAAGGTTGCCACGAAAAAGGTTATCAAGAAGCATGAAGGGAAGGCCCAAGGAAGTAGTCCAAGGAAGGCATCATACTATTCACCAAAGAAGATAGAACCAAACAAGCCCACATGCCCGCATTGTGGAAGAACTCATTTTGGTGAATGTCGCATGAAGGCCGGACATGCCTACAATGTGGCAAGGAAGGCCACTATATAAGGGACTGCTCGAAAAAGCAAAGGGGCAATCGGGACAAAGAAAAAAATGGAGGCAAACTCACCAAAAGCTCCAGCAAGATTTTTCACCATGGAAGTGAATGAGGTCACTCAAGAAAATGACGTGATCCAACATAATATTCTAATTGCCGGTCATTATGCAAATATCCTCTTCGATTCGGGTGCAACCCATTCCTTTATCTCACATGCATTTGCAAGTATGCTAGAAGTAAAACCTATAGTTACAAATTGTCAAGTAGAAGTAGTGACTCCCACCGGAATGGTAGCCACTAGGAGATATATTCCCAATGTATCTATAAAAATAGATAGGAAGAATTTTTCATGTGACCTCATATTACTTCTTATGATAGATTATGATGTAATCTTAGGAATGGATTGATTATCCTATAATGATGCTCGTATGTATTGCAAAGAAAAGAAAATTTTTATAGGTGACCATTAGAGAAAACCCACATTGATTAGGGAAATTTCCTCCAAAAAAGTCAAAGTGTTGATTTCACCAACTAAGACAAGCAAAATAATCAAGAAGGGAGCAAGAGAATTTCTGGCAAGTGTCATTGAGACGGAATCACAATCCAAGCCATTTGAATCTTTGGATGTGGTGAGAGAATATCCCGATGTCTTTTCGAAAAATATCACGGAAGTGCCACCAAGAAGGAAAGTTGAGTTCAATATTAAACTACCTCCGAGAACCGCTCTCATTTCAAAGTCGTCTTACCGAATGGCTCCGGCGGAGATGCATGAATTGAAGACGCAACTGAAAGAGCTTTTGGATAAGGAAATAAGGCCAGGCATATCACCATGGGGTGCACCGGTGTTTTTTGTCAAGAAGAAGGATGACTCGTTAAGGTTGTGCATCGATTATCGAATGCTCAACAAGGTGACGATGAAGAACATGTACCTCTTACCAAGGATTGATGATCTTTTTTATCAATTATCATCGGTGTTGATTTTCTCCAAAATTGACATAAGGAGTGGCTACCACCAATTAAGGGTAGCCGAGCAAGATGTTCCCAAAGCGACATTTCATTTAAAGTATGGACATTACGAGTTTTTTATTATGCCTTTTGGACTAACGAATGCGCCCTCCACATTCATGGATTTGATGAATATGGTCTTCCGTCCATACTTGGACAAATTTGTGATCGTGTTTGTGGATGACATCCTCATCTATTCATCAAGCCCGGAAGAGCATAGAGAACACCTCCGCATTATGTTGGAAACCTTGAGGAGGAACAAGCTTTACGCCAAGTTTTTCAAGTGTGAATTTTGACTTGAGAAAGTGATGTTTCTTGGACATATTGTATCAAGACATGGAGTAGCCATGGATCCGACTAAAGTTGAAGCAATGATGAATTGGAATATGCCCAAGAATGTGACCAAAATTAGGAGTTTCTTGGGACTTGCTGGATACTATAAGAGATTTATCCAAGATTTATCCAATATTGCCGCTCCTATGACCAAGTTAACAAGAAAGGGCGAGAAGTTCATATGGTCACAAGCATGTGAAGCAAGCTTTTAAGAACTCAAGAGAAAACTTACAATGGCACCAATCTTAGTCATTCCCACGGGAAGTGGAGGCTATGTTATTTATAGTGATGCTTGTGGTACCGAATTATGATGTGTATTATGCAGCATGGCAAAGTGGTTGCATATGCTTCTCGGCAATTGAAGAAGCATGAAGTCAACTATCCAACTCATGATTTAGAGTTAGCGATGGTTATATTTGCATTGAAGATATAGAGCCTGGGCCCTAAGCATCTGTGGCCGGAGGATTAGGTATATGGCTCATCATGTGATCAAATCAAATTTAGTGAGGAGAATTGTTGAAGTTCAAAGAAGGGATCTGGAACATGCTAGAATTATCAATGTATGCAAAAGGGAATGAAATCATTTTGAGTATGGTAAGGATGGAGCAATTAGGTACAAGAACCGTTTATGGGTTCCAAAGGGCAAATCACTAAAAAGAAAGATTTTGGATGAATATCACAAGTCCGAATTCTTAATTCATTCCGGAAGCACCAAAATGTTCAAGAACTTGCAAAGAAATTTTTTGTGGGAAGACATGAAGAAAAAGGTGGCCAAGTATAGCCAAGTGCATAGTTTGTTAACAAGTCAAGATTGAGCACCGAAGGCCTTGTGATAAATTATAACATTTACCTATTTTGAAATGAAAATAGCAAAATATCTCTATGGACTTTGTACTAGGATTATCACGAACCCGGAAAGAATATGATGTAATTTGGGATGTAGTGGACCATTTGATGAAGTCAGCTCACTTTATTCCTATAAAATTGAGTCAATCTATGTAAAGCATGGTAGAGTTATATGTGAATGAGATTATCCGGTTGCACGGAATTTCAACCTTGATTGTTTCGGATAATGATCTGAGGTTCACTTCAAGATTTTGGAAAGGCCTCCAAAATGCTTTTGGAACAAAGCTGAATTTTAGCACGGTATTTCATCTCCAAATCGATGGCCAAAGTGAAAGGACCATCCAAACACTTGAAAATATGCTTAGGGTTTGTGCCTTAGATTGTCATGAAAATTGGGATGACCACCTTCATTTGGTGAAATTTGCCTATAATAATAGTTATCACTCAAGTATCAAGATGGCTTCATTTGAAGCTTTGTATCGAAGGCCTTGCCGTTCTCCGACATGTTGGAGTGAAATTTGTGAAGAAAGATACCTTGAACCGGATTTGGTCCACATGTATGTTGATAAAGTGGAGCTTATCAAGCAAAGGATGTCAGCGGCGCAAAGTAGACAAAAGAGCTATGCAGATCTAAAAAGGAGAGAACAACTTTATGAAGTTGGTGACCATGTGATGCTCAAAGTCTCACCAACCAAGGGTGTTATGAGGTTTAGCAAGAAAGGAAAGTTAACATCAAGATTTATCGGACCATTTCAGATCTTTGAGAAAGTTGATGAAGCAGCTTATAAGCTAGCACTGCCACCTTCTTATGCTATACTTCACAATGTTTTCTATATATCAATGCTTCGAAAGTGTATTCATGATGAATTAAATGTGATTCGAATTGAGGAGCCGAATATCAAGAAAAACTTAACTTATGTGGAACAACTAATAGAGATCATAAATTATCAAGTGAAGCATCTCAAGAACAAGACTATACCTATGATCAAAGTGGCATGGAAGCATCACCGCGGACAAGAAGCAAAATGGAAATTTGAAGAGAAAATGCGAGAGAAGTTTTCGAAAATTTTCGGTAAGTAATTTAAGGTTTACTAAAATTCGACGATGAATTTTTATTTAAAGGAGTAGGTTGTAATATCCTAAACGAAAAAAAAGGAAACAAGCCCAGCCGCACCGGCCCAAGACCCAAGCCCATGTATGCATATACCTTAAACTAATACCCTAACACATCCCACCTACCCCACTCAGCCGAAAGCAACACAAAATACCCACCTAAAAGCTACAATAAACCATTTCTCCCACACACTCTTTTTCCCTTGAAGCTCTATTCAGTCAACAACAGGGGAAGCAAGGAAATAGAGTAAGCATCCACTCTCCCTCACTCATCTCCACATGGTAGCTCACTCACTCTTTCCTCACCAATGTAGCAGCACTATTAGGAGCACAGATAGGAGAGGAAGGAGGGAAAGGAGAGGAAGAAGATTAGAGTATAAGCTTAGCTAATCAACGTATGTTTGAGGGGATTCAAACCTCTCGAAAACTCTTCCTAATGTTATTTGAATGTGTGGATTAGGGCATGAAGAACAAATCATTTGTTCTTAAGCTTAAGGGTTAGGGAATGTGCATTAGAGATTCATGTTCATTATTAATCATAAGTAGAATGTAATGTGTTTCATGTTTATCATGACTACTATTCTATTGCTAATCATGTTTAGATATAGAATGCTTATTGCTTCTTATGTTAGCTTAAAAAGGAATTAGTCCAATGCTCATGCACATTTATGATTGTGATTAGCATGTTAATGTCCTCATGAATACACCATTTACTTCACTATTAGATTGCTAAGAATGTTTCATATGATGTTTGGAATCATTTATGTGCTCAATGTATGCAAGATTAGGAAAAAAAAGATGTAAAAATCGTGTGTCTGTCGTCCTAGAACGGACGACCGATTCATTATCGGTCGATCGTTCTAGAGACAGTTGTAGTCACAAATTCTGTCCAACGATCGATCGATTCATCAAGGTCGTCCGTTTAGGAAGGGTCATTACATTCTGTGATTAGCGGGCGACCGAATGCCCTGTTTTGATCGTTCGAAAGTCATGTAACGGTCGATCAATATTTCAGCGGTCGTTCGATTTGAGTCGTTACATTATGTGATTAGCGGTCGAACCGAAGCTCTGTTTTGATCGTCCGAAAGATCCTTCACGGTCGATCGATATCCCAGCGGTCATCTGTTTCATAATGTCATTACATTCTGTGATTAGCGATCGAATCGAAGCTCAGTTTCGATCATCCGAAAGGATCATAATGATCGACCGATAATCCGACCGATCGATCGATACCAGTCCAGCGGTCGACCGTCTCCCAAAATGGTCGTTCGTTCTGGAAGATGATTGGTTATGATTGAATGCCCACACTTTGCATGATTTGAAGTATGTATGACCTTAAATAGGGTTAAAACATGCAACATGTATTGAATGATTGTATGTATTGATGAAAGTAAGTAAAAGACGAAATGACGTGAATGTGACTTGTTGTAATCGAGGAGGGGAAATGAATTCCGCCCCTAACCGGTGGCATTTTCCGAAGAAATGAGTTCCATCCTTGATTGTGACGTTTTCATAAGTTGAGGCGAGTTTCACCCTTGAGTGTGACGTCTTTATTGGTTACCCGCGAACCCAATCTTGGCCTAGCTAATCATCTCTCACGAACTCAACATGGTCTTCCCAATTAACAAGATAATAAAGCATCTAAGTAAAGATGAAAGACGAAAAGATGAATGATGAATGACTTAGGACATAAAGTTAAAGATGTTAAAGAAATATGCACCTATGAGGATGCAATATGAATGTCCACTTGTCACATCATATCATGACATGAATAAAGTAAAGTAAAGTAAGTTAAGACCATGATATGGTTGACCTAAAGATTACGATGTTAAATGTTATCTTATCTTGTCATGATGATATGCTTACATGTCATATAGTTTGCATAAGTAGCTCATAGCATGCGTATGATTTATGTTTCATGACGATGATATGCATATGCCATGACATGTAGAGATTATGTTATAAGATCATAGCATACATAGGCCTCAATATACTCTAACGGGAGAAATCCCCTGCACTCCATGGATCCGTACAAATATGGATGAGACTTAGATTCGACGGTGAAGGCCTTTTGACAAAAATATTGCACATGGACGGATCGAGCTACAACCCAAGGTACTTATTATTATTATATCATTTTGATAAAGTCTTGTAAGAGTGATTTATATATGACTTTTAGATCTTATGGAATCATGTATTTTACTTGAACTCATTATGTTATAGAAACCTACGGGCCATATGTTATCTTGAGTTTGTTTTATTTATTTATAAAATCTTTCGCTATTTATAATATTAATATTTTTATGTCTATTATTATATTTTCGTTGCTAAATTTTATAAAATTAGATCATGTTAAAATAACGTCGCCTAAAGTTCGGCATCTTAAATTGGAGCCGAATTTTGAAACGTTACATTAGTCTTGTGAAGTTAACCACCGTATTAGTACAGGACATTTTTACCCGGCCGAACAAAATGTTCACACAACATGAAATAAGGGGTGGAATATGAAAGGCATCATTATAGGCAAACACAAGAATGCGCTTGATCTATTATTTATGACCAGAAATACATGATGCATACGTAGTTGCATTGCATACATTGGACATAATCGTACTGAAGTCATCCAAGGGAATAAGTTCATGAAACCCAAATGGAACCATGATGCATTTTGCGATATCAACTAAAATATTCTTGGATCTTCATTAACGAGCTTCAACAGCCTGGCCCTGAAATTCCTTATTCGAAAGCTTTACAAGATATTCCTTCCTGCAAATACGCAGATCAAATTAGCAAGAGAAGTTTCGGAGTTCTCAAGGGAAGATGAGAGCAAAATTCCATGCTTACCTAGCAGTAAGTTCGTCACTGGGGCGGTTATATGGAGTCCAAACTGGTTCACCCACAAAAAGCCGCATAGCCTGTAACAGCAGCCAATATGTGAAGCAAGGCACATGCACCAACAATTGTAATGGCGCATTCACAATCATCTAGCTATCTTGCTCTCAACTCCTATTAAACTTGATACTGAAACTCTTGATTGTCCACTTTCTCTGAAATTCCAGTTTTGGGTTCCTTTTAAAAAATCTGGTTTTCAGTTCCCAGTTCAGAATTTTAGTTTAGTAGAGATTTCATCTTATGTTAGAAATCCTACTCTATGGATTAGAACAGAGCTCATTTTCATGGGTTGAAATCATCAGCTTTTTGGACGTACGGGAAACTGAAAGTGTAAACAAATGACATAATAAATTGCCTATTTGAGGTGAGAGAGGATGATGTGAAGGTGTATCAGAACATGAATAACATGGGCAAGGTACAACAAACTCAAAACTTTTATACATTGTTGAATTAATTGTACATGCATATCATGCTTCTAATAAAATGAATACTAATAGAAAAGGGGAACATTTTCTTAGAGGCAGAAAAGGGGAGCATTATCTACAAAATTGCTTAATTGTGTACAAAATGCCTAGCATGGTAAAAAAGTGGAGACGCAAAAAAAAAAGGATATCATCTCCGGATGGTATCATTATTGTGATGGAAACAACTATCAATAAAGGCATCAAAACACCAGCAATGACCCTCCATTTTACCAAATAATTTAACACTCTTTTCCTTTGGCACTTGAATAACACAATGCTGCCAAAATGCAAAACTAAAAAGGTAAATGCAAAAGAAACCAATTACACATAAAACACATGGACTCTTGGTGTCTGAACATTAGTTTTAAGCTCCTCAAATGAGTACCTAATATCAACCAGAAATAGAAGTCCAAGAAGAAATTTACAGCTACAACAGTACCTTAATATAGTTATTTGTGTCCAGGGTGAAACGATGATAGATTCCAGCAGGTAAGACAATCAAGCCCCCTTTCTTAACTGCTATACGGATCCAGTTCTCATTCTGGTCCCTCACATCAAAATAACCTTTTGAAAGAAACAAAAAGGATGAATAAGAGGACAATACACTAAGGGCAATGATGTGTTTGTGCCTAAATAAAATGCCAGAATTCCTACCACTCCCATCAAGACAATAGCGAATTTCCTCATCAGTGTGCAAATGCTCTTCAAAGAAACTCTTAATCTTGGCCTCATAATTCGGTAACTTTTCTGGGCTCACATCAATTATATCCTGCAAAATTATCATCTTTATTTGTTTAATATTATAATTCTAGTTATTACCAGAATGAAAGGAATCATGGAGTTTATAACTAACCACATAAGAATAGCCCCTGGCTTCCCGGATCTTTTTGAGATTTTCATCAGTTTCATAGTTGTCGGCATTCAGGCGCCAGCTAACAACTCCTAATTCTGCAAATACAAACAAAAAAACTCTCAGAAAATACCATTGAATTCACATTTGACAAAAATATAGCTATTGGAGAAGAAATGACCTTTGAGTTTGTCCAAGCTAACAAATTCTTCGGGTTCACGATGATGGGGAAGTCTTTGATCTTCAACACTTTCATCCATATACCAAGCTTGGAGGACCTCCTCTTTGCCATCCTGAAACCAGTATTTCATGTGTGCACTTAAACAACGTATGCTTCCATGTAACCTCAAATACGAATGTGAACAACTTCATTTATGATGAGAGCAATATGAGCAGTAGGAAACATCATAACCATGAAAACAGTTAGGTAAAAATTCATGGATCAGATAAAAGACGAGCTCGCTTGATCATTCTGTTTCCAGATTAACAATCATCTGACTAAGATCTAAGCATACTTAGGTCAAAATAAGATTGACCTTTGTTGAATCATCTGGCCATAAACTATCGATAATTGAGAAAACCTAGAAATGAATAGATTGCCAAAAGTCGACCTCATATTTTTATAGATCTTTGAACAAAAGAAGAAAAAAGACGTTTCGGGTGATCAAGCATGGTAACTGAGCAACTCGGTCAAGAAAGTTTCTAACAAGTGAGATTCGAACATTTCACAGTTTGTCGAGCAGCTTCAGACAAAAAAAAAAGTGAGTGAAAAACCCATGACAACCTACCAATAAAATTAAAAAACATCAATCACCGTTTGACGGATTTGCGTAAGCTTACAACTATTTCGCTTCGATTTTCGTAGCAATCCTTGAAAACTCGCTGGATCAGAACGCAGATTGGAGACTAATCAATAGCTAATTAAGTCTTTGAACAGAGATTAGAACGAAACAAAGTCCGATTCTTCCGGGAATTAGCAAATATTGCCAACATATCGATTTGGTGTTATTGATTGATCGGAGTCGACCCATCGCACGCAGACGGCAAACGAAAGAGCCATAGCAATGACAAATTGCTAGAGAAAGAGAGGAGCAATTGATCGAAGGAATACCTGAAAGGCGTCTTCCATCTCGCCCTCACACACTTGGAAAGGCAGCGTCGTGAGGACGTTGGTGGCCCCGTGGCTCCTTATAAATGGAAGACGCCGATGAGTCGACCTGCCGCTAGATGCTCTGTGCTCCGCCGGAGTAACTTATTTATCGTGTTATTTCCAGTTGTCCTTCAGTTTTGTTCATGTACTCTGTAATTTGTCTTGGATGGGACGACACGTGGACAAGGACAAGGCCGGTATAGGATTACTTAAAGGGTGCACGTGAAGCATCTCAAATTTGTAGTCCAGATATTTCTGCTATATTTAACTTGGCCAAAAATAGTCCGGATTCAACGTACGCACCAGAGCGCGATTTCTTTTAACCAAGATTTTTTTCACGGTTGCATTTTTTTTAATCCAACGTGAAATAAAATTATATGATTCCTTTTTTATGCGCGTGTATATTATAGTTATGTTTTGGAACATTGTAAGTTATCAATCTTAATCTAAATTTAAATT
This sequence comes from Pontederia crassipes, assembly GCA_030549335.1. Taxonomy (NCBI): domain Eukaryota; kingdom Viridiplantae; phylum Streptophyta; class Magnoliopsida; order Commelinales; family Pontederiaceae; genus Pontederia; species Pontederia crassipes. Next base: position 28,011,696 of record CM060183.1, on the reverse strand, counting down.
GATAACAAAGTCTTCATAATAACGTTTATTAAAAAAAAATCAGTTCAACAATTGTCGGATAAATGAATCATCTCACCACAACTTCTAATAATTTTTATTTCATTCCTGCGTCTGGGAGTATAAGAAAAAATCTACTCACCTAAAAAATCTAACCAAACTAAAAAAATCGACCCGAAAAAATTGCAAACTCGGACTCCGACTAAAAATTAGATTGATTTTTTAGAATAATTAAAATCACCCGTTTAAATTAGGGCTCCTAACCAAAAAACCGGAAGGATCCGACCCGAATCAAATATATATTTTATAAAATATTATAATTAAAATATTATCTCAACTTTCAAATAATATTTTAAAGTTTTACATTTTTTACCCATATTTATTAGATTAGTTATATTGTTGACTTATTATGTTATAGTTAAACTTGAATATCATCAAGTTATTAATCTATTTTAATAAAATTTGTATAAAATTAACTATAATATTTTAAATTATAATGTGATAGTATGGTAGTTTAGTTTCTTTATGAATTTAGAGTTAAATATTATTTTCGTAAACATAATTTGCGATGTATCTAATGTCTATTAATTTTTTAAAAAAATATTATTTTAAGTAGGTCCCGACACGAAAAAATTGAGACCGTCTAAATCGGTTTTTTTTCTCGGGAAAAAATTTTAATATGATTTTTTACGCTCTAAAAAATCACCTAAAATTTAAAAATCGATTATTTTCGGACGTAAAAACCACCGGACCGAACCACTTTCACTCTTTATTAAATCACCATTTAATCATCATAACTTTTTGTACGGAAACATTTATTTACATGAGACAACGTTTTTATGCAACTAATCATATTTGTTAAAAGCGATATTATTTAATATTAAAGAAATTATGATTGTTGGATTAGTCGCGCATTTGTTAAATTGACTTAATTATAATCGTCATATGATCTTGATTCTGATCAAAATTATTATATAATTAATTAAATAAATAAATATATAATTATTTATTAAGTAAATCATTCATATAATTAAATTAAATTAATAATAATAAAAAATAAAGTGCGCTACATACTCATTAATCTCTTCTAATATTTGTGATATAGCTAGAACTATGCATTACCCGAAAAAAATATTTTCTATGATATCTAAATTTGAGACCTCAGAACAACTAAGAAAAATTCTAAATCCTCCCAATTTTTTAACCTAAAATTCTCCCAATACTCACATGGTTAAAATCTCCTAAAAATTTAATAAAATTTGATGTCTTTTCTTATGCATAAAATATGTTAAACTAAAGGTAGTTAAGTACTAGAAAAATGAGGAGACTGAATATACTACACAAACTATAGTAAGTCGATCGATCTATTATATATGTTATTGTTCATCAAAATCACATTTATATTATAGGTTAATCGACTCAATGTAGTATATTGCAGTATATAAGCATGTAGTATACTAATTTTGGTCGCTTTTTCAATTTTATCATCCAACTTCACTTTATAACTAAACTATTATCCAACTGTTAACTTCTTTCACCAACTGCTCATTTCACCGAGTATAGGAGGTTTACCGATTGCACGGTCTATGTAGTGTGCATGCGTAATATTTCTCTCTCCTCCACGTATGCAAGAGTCCCATGTGGCAAGCCATTACGGACGGCGAGGTGGCCGGCATGATGGAGAAGGTTGACACTCGAATGGGGACGGCCTCCTCAACCTCGATGAGTTTCGCGTGCTCTACGAGATGCTCGAAGGAGGAGACGAAGGAGGTCGCAAGAGCAGTGGGTCAGAAGAGGAGGAGGAGAAGAAAGAAGAAGATGGAGATCATGATGGAGAAATGGAGATGGATCAAAAGGAGTCCTTCCACATGTTCAACAGGAACAAAGACAGCCTGATCATAGTGGAGGAGATGGGGATGATGCTCAAGTCGATGGGACCGAGGCGAGGAGCGATAGCGGAGGATCTAAGGGACATGATCAGGAAGGTAGACGTGGATGGAGATGGCAAGGTCGACTTCGCCAAGTTCAAGAAGATGATGATGGGAGGAGTCGCCACCCCCCCCCCCCCCCACCCCCACCCCCACCCCCACCCCCACCCCCACCCCCTACACTATAGGCAAAAAGGAGGGTCACCCCTCCCTTGTGAGATCATCGGAGCTCACAAGTGGGGGCGACCCCCCTCCCCCCTTTACGCATTAGGAGCACTGGACGCATAGAGGACGTCGCCCCCTCCCTCTAGCATCAATAGCCTTGTCAGAGGTCGAGGGTAGGGGTGGCGTCCCTTCTCTTTTTTTTTAAATATTATTATATTATTTTATATTTATTTAACGGCTTTCTATGTCAAATTCTTGCACATGTGGAAGAGAGAAAATAACATGCGGACGACATGTTGACCGTGCAATCGACAAATTTTTATACCCAGTGAAAATGATAGGTGGTGAAAAAAGTTAACAATTGGAGGGTAGTCTAGTTACAAAATAAAGTTGCAGGATAGAGCAGGAAAAACGTCAAAGTTAGAGGACATTTAGTGAAATTTATTCATAAATACTAACTCAAAGATGTATTAAGTTTAAATTTGAGGGTGGTCTCAAATATGTTTCTTAGTGAGAAACATATTCTGCGGGCATTAATATGATGTAATGAGGGGTCTTGGACATGCGGACGACATGTTGACCGTGCAATCGACAAATTTTTATACCCAGTGAAAATGATAGGTGGTGAAAAAAGTTAACAATTGGAGGGTAGTCTAGTTACAAAATAAAGTTGCAGGATAGAGCAGGAAAAACGTCAAAGTTAGAGGACATTTAGTGAAATTTATTCATAAATACTAACTCAAAGATGTATTAAGTTTAAATTTGAGGGTGGTCTCAAATATGTTTCTTAGTGAGAAACATATTCTGCGGGCATTAATATGATGTAATGAGGGGTCTTGGAATACAAAAACATTTAAGTTTGTAAAGTTCTATATTAATAATTCTACACGCATTTGGAGGTATTCATCTATGGATCAAATGCATAACACATATAGCCTCATCTAAACTGTTCATTTATGGATCAAAGGCATCACACATATGCTCTTCCTCCTCTTCCTTCGTCAGCTATTGCATGATCTACATCTTACGACCATTCGGCTACTCCCGATCTATCTCTTTCGATGGGTGCAAGGCTATCCCCCCCCCCCCCCGCCCCTTTGACATTTCCTCTCTTTGCTCTTTGCTCTCTCTCTCTCTCTCTCTCTCTCTCTCTCTCTCTCTCTCTCTCTCTCTCTCTCTCTCTCTCTCTCTCTCTCTCTCTCTCTCTCATTCATGATTGTCACATGATTCGGATCTTGCAATATTGCTCTCTTGCATGCTCCGACGAATGATGACGATGTCAACAAGAGTCACAAGTCTAAAGATGTATGCTACATTGTCACCCGATCTGATTTCGTCATGATCTTCTACATCCATCGCAAGAACACATCGACCATATCTCCAATTGTTGCACATCCAATTCACTTATGACAAGGGATCCCCTGAGTTTGGGCATTTTTGTTGTTGTAATTCGATCGTTGTATAAGAGCAAATTTGAAATAATTAGTTTAAGTTATTTATACTACGTTCCTGAGATGTTTTGTGGAGTCAATATGCTCCAAGCTATATATCCTACCATTGTACTCGCAGTAATGTGTTGACTGTAATTCAACAAAAATGTTCGAGCGACTTGGATGAAGAAGATCATTGTTGATCTTTAAATTGTAGACGATTAACTCGAATAGTACGACAACTGACAAAGGAGAAGATGAGAAAGGGCAGAGAGAGAAGAGGGGTTCAATGACCCGATCATCCTATTTCTTACGAGAAAGACAAACAATCGTGGATTTGGATGAACGGCTTTTGATGTGCATGACACCATGAGAAGCATCGCCCACTTTCCATATCCATTTAACCCATATATATGATCATCCACCAACTCATTAGTCTCTCGTATGTTGCATACCTCACTTCATAATTAATACGCAATGCCATCAAATACTCACATAATAGCGCATTGTATGGAGAAGCCTTATCTTCATCATGCCATGAAAATGGCATCACATTATTTCGTGAGTGCTCAATGGAAGAATTGACTGTCAATTCCATTCTGGCCACATGTCAACTCTCAGAGGCCAGCTTCCTGGGGGAGTAGCTCCGGTGACTTCGATGGTTGGCTTTCCAAATCACTCCTCAAGAGGTGATATGAGACACCTTTCCTATTCCAATTGTTGAAGAGAATATATATAGGTAAGAGTTGGCACAATTTTTTTCAATTGCAAAAAGAGACTAACAAACTTGATAAAAAAGTAAATATTGTAAATAAAATCTTGAATTTGAGATACCATGATTTTGAGTAGAGGCTCAACAAGAGGTGATTTCACACTTCCTCCTTATTCCAATTGTGGAAGGGGATATAGGTGACAGTTCACATCCTTATTCACACTGGAATTTTTGCAGCAATATGTCCCAAAAATTGAGGTGATCAAAATCGCGATCTTGATCATACGATCGTTTGATCCTACTTAAAATTTGCGATCTCAATCTCAACTTTAAAATTATTTTTTAGGATCGGTAGGATCATAATAGCAAAATTGTAGGATGGTAAGATTATAAGATCTACCGATCCTACCAATCGATTTTTTTTTATTTTTTTAAATTTTCACCAAGTGCAACATGATTTTTGAAAAAAAAAAGAGTTAACATTTCTCTTTTTCTTCATTTTAATTCTCTTATTTAAATTAAAAAATTTTAACTTTTCATCCATTATCCTCCATTTTTTTTCCAGTTCAAAAACATATTAATATGGCCTTGAATAACATGAAAGAACAAGTCTTTGTTCTTAATTTTTCTTATTAAACACTAATTTTAGAGACATGCGGACATTAATAATTGCAGAATAAAATAAAGATAAATTTATTTTCTCCACCTTGAAACATTTTTGTTCTCATCATAAGAACACAGTGAGAACAAATTAAAGTTGTTTTATAATTTATTAATTTTTTTACCAAACAGGGTAAAGAATGTCTATACTTGGATGAAGGAAGATATGAAAAATAGATTAACAATACTTCCAATATCATGTTACCAAGGCTCCACCGAACCGAAACTCATCCCATCACCTTCCCAACTCCACCAGCTCCCACGCATCACCCGGTCCCGAGCACCCAAACCAATCCCTACCTGAGCTAAGCCCAACCCGAACCTAGCATCCATCACACTCGAGCCCAACCTGAACCCAGCACCCACATTCACCATCAGACTTGAGCTCAAGTCGTGTCCAATCATCTACTCGTCCTCATCGATGACCCTAGGTCCCGCCAGCACACCGATACTCCTGCGGTGGCCATCCATATCTCCTACCCCATCGTCCACACCCAGTCCCATCCCTAGTCACTTTTATTACTTTCTTCCTCTTGAAAACATTATCCAAATGAAGAAGGCGTTTATTTTCTACATTTCTCCGCAAGTGTCTTTCTCTTCGCCTCAATCCAAACAAGAAACGCAATTGGAAGTTTGAACTTGTAACATTCGGCTAATTCAAAAAAAAGAAAAAAAAAGAAAAAGGGGCAAAGAAGCCCACACCCGCACCAGCCCAAAAAGCCCACCTCTCTTAACACCATTTAACTAATGACCTAATGCACTCACCAACTCCCAAAGCAGCTGACATTTAGCTACAGTGCCCTCACCCTATCTCTCTTCATGTCAGCCAGCACTAGGGAGCTACAGTAGCTCGATTTACTGTAGCAACAGTAAGCCTCTCTCCTCACCCTCTCACTTTTGCTAAAGATAGGAGGTCCAACAATGACCATTTCAAGAGGGACGGAAAGCCGCCGAAGCCTTGCTACATTTGCAAGGGTCCACATTGGACAAGCGATTGTCCGCAAAAGGCGACGGTCAACGCCATTTATTGCCGCGATGAGAAGGAGAAGGAGGAGGCGTGCCTCAATTCGATGCACGTCCTCAGCGCTATCAACGCTCCGAAGGGACCTTCATCGGTCGCTCGACTTTATGCGAACATCGAGTTGAATAGCCAAGTCTTCAACGCCCTCATCGACACGGGAGCATCGGAGTTGTTCGTGTCAGAAGTGGCCGCCAAGAAGCTGAAGCTGTCACTACAGAAGACTAACGCCACGTTCAAGATGGTGAACGCGAAGTCTATCTCGACCACAGGAATTTTTCTAGGAGTGAAGGTTCGCATCGGTAAGTGGTCGGGAAGCTTCGATGTGACGGTGGCACCGGTGGATGACTACGAAGTGGTGGCGGGCATCTCTTTTCTGTGACACATTGCTGCATGTGTCATCCCGCTCACCAACTCAATGGTCATCTTCAACCCCAAGGGACCCTACAATATTTTCGTGAAGTCGGGAGGTGATCTCAAGTAGAAGACCCTCTCCGCCATGCAAGTGGCGAAGGAGTTGCGCAAACAGGAGCACACCTTCCTGGCGACCGTCATATTGGAAGATTCGAGGCCCTCCACTCCAACACCTCCCAAAGTCCTTGAAACTTTTGAGGACTTTACGGACGTCATGCCTCTAGAGCTCCCAAAGCGGTTGCCTCCGAAGCGTGAAGTGGACATGTCATCGACTTGGGCCCAAGATCGAAGCCCCCTCATGGAGTCCCTTATCGGCTAGCCCTTTCGGAACTCGCAGAACTCCGTAAGTAACTCACCGAACTATTGGATGCAGGATACGTTCGGCCCTCGAAGTCTCCATATGGCGCCCCGGTACTCTTTCAGAAGAAGCATGATGGTTCCCTCCGGATGTGCATCGACTACCGGGCGCTCAATAAGCTTACGGTGAAGAACAAGTACATCATCCCTCTAGTGGCGGACTTGTTCGACCAACTTGGCGGCGCGAGATGATTTACCAAGTTGGATCTTCATTCGGGCTATTGGCAGATCCGAATTGTAGAAGAAGATGTGCAGAAGACGGCGTGCGTCACAAGATATGACTTCTACGAGTTCCTCGTGATGCCTTTCGGCCTCACCAACGCCCCAGCGACCTTCTGCACTCTCATGAACAAAATATTGCAATCATTCCTTGACAAGTTCGTGATTGTATACCTCGACGACATCATGATCTACAACCGCACCTTGGAGGAGCACATCGAGCACATTCGGAGGAGTTCTTATGCAGGAAGGGCATCCCGTGGCATTCGAGAGTCGCAAACTGAACGACACGAAGTGGCGCTACGCCGTTCAGGAGAAGGAGATGACCGCGGTGATTCACTGCCTTAGAACATGGCGGCACTACCTCCTTGGATCGCAATTTCACATCAAGACGGACAACGTCGCGACAAGTTACTTCGAGGAACAGAAGAAGCTCTCGCCGAAGCAAGCAAAATGGTAAAATTTCATGGCGGAGTTTGACTATGTCCTGGAGTACAAATCTGACAAGATGAATGTCGTTGCCGACGCCCTCAGCCGACGCACAGAATTGGCGGCCATGAGCTCCTCTCAGGCCGACATGATCGAGAGGATCAAGAAGGGACTTGAGTCGGATCCCATGGCAAAGAACCTGTTTGAGCAAGCAAAGGAGGAAAAGACACGCCGCTTTTGGGTGGAAGATGGGCTGATTTTCACCAAGGAACGTCGCATTTACGTTCCTCTGTTCGACAACTTGCGACGCACTATCATGCAGGAGTGTCATGACTCCAAATGGGCGGGACACCTGGGCATCCACCGCACTTTGGCACTCATCGAGGACAACTACTTCTGACCAATGATGGAGGATGATGTTGAAGCTTTCGTGAAGACATGCCTTGTTTGCCAATAAGACAAGAATCTCAACCAAGCGCCCGGCGGACTTCTGGAACCCCTGCCTATTCCAGAGTGACCATGGAAGGATGTTTCCATGGACTTCATCACAGGCCTGCCCAAGTCTGAAGGGGCAGGTACCATCATGGTGGTCGTCGATCGGTTCTCCAAGTATGCCATCTTCGTCGTCGACTCCGCAAGTTGTCCTGCTACTGAAGCTGCGGAGTTATTCATGAATCATGTAGTGAAGTATTGGGGCCTACCACAAAGCATCGTCAGCGATCGGGATGGTCGATTTGTTGGCAACTTCTGGAAGGAACTGTTCAAGATGATGAGCTCCAACCTGCATTTCTCGACATCACTTCATCGTCAAACCGACGGCCAAATTGAGAGGGTGAATTATATCTTGGAGATTTACTTGCGGCACTATGTGAGTGCCAATCAGAAGAACTGGGCGAAGCTACTCGACATCGCACAATTTTCTTACAACTTGCAGCGGAGCGAGTCGACCAATCGGAGTCCCTTTGAGATAGTGACGGGGCAGCAACCTCTGACGCCCCAGCCGTCGCCACTTTCTATGGTGGCAAAGTCCCCGCCGCTCACCACATGACGAGGGAATGGTATGAGCAGAACGACATGGCGAGAGCATGTTTACACAAGGCATCGAAGCGCATGAATAAGTGGGCAGACACCGCCCGATGGGACGTCAACTTTGAAATCGGAGACTTGGTTCTTGTGAAGCTGGTCCAACATCTGCGACTAAGCGGGAAGAACCTGTACAAAGGCCTCGTTAGGCGTTACGAGGGCCCATTCAAGATCTTGAAGAAGGTAGGCAAGGTGGCCTACAAGTTGGAGCTCCCGTCTCAGATGCAACAACATCCCGTCTTCCATGTCAGCCTGCTCAAGCCTTTCGTCGAAGACACTAAAGATCCCGAGCGTGGAGTTTCAAACCGCGCCCCGCCGGTCATCCGTCAGCAGTTTACTGATTAAGTTGAAGAAGTACTCGCCGTCCGCACGAAGAATCGGAAGAAGGAGTATCTTGTTCGATGGAGCGGAAGACCGGACGCCGACACAAGTTGGGAGACAGCCGAAGACCTGTGGCAGTTCAAGTAGAAGATTGAAGAATTCCAAGCTGCAACTCTAGGGACGTCGCTGACTTGAGTGGGGGAGAATGTCCCGGGGGCTTTTCCTGGGGCACGTCGAGTTATATTACTTCATATATTTTTCCCTTTTCAGCACACTTTTGTACTTAGTTTTATTTTCAAGTGAGATAGTGATAGTTTTGTAATTTCTGCACTACTGAAAAATGCACCACCCTAGCTTATTCTCCACATCACACGTCGCATAGAGGCCTCCCGGGCCTACGGTATATTAGGGGAGACCCGCTAGTCCTCCTCCGAAGCTTTGTAATCATTCTTATTTATTCAACAAAGATTTCAAACTTCCCTAAATCTAGCACCGTGTCTCGAGCGTGGGGTGGCAACCCACAAGAGCATCCCAAAACGTTCTAAAGAGATCGAGAGTCCTGTCGAGGTGCCCGTTCGTTTACAAACGCCTCCATCGAAGAAGCGGCCGCTCGGGACCGAGCGTCCTAAAAACTGTGGCATCCGAAAAGTGACATAAGCAAGCTTCCGCAAAGTATTCAAAAGAACTTGCCTAGACGTTGGGCACGTCTAGATGTCGCACGAGTCATCGAGCGAAAAAATGATCCCTTGACACGTTCACTGCATTGTCATTCAACATTACCTAGAAATATTGATTGCCTCTCAGAAAAATTATCACTTTTTAAATTATCAGCAATGTACATTACCTTGTTTAATATGCATAAGTAATCTATCTAGCAATCCATATTAGTTATTTATAAAAATATATATATTTATGAGTTAATATACAATTTTTACCAATATACCCCTAATAAAAAATTATGTTTAGATATATAAATTATTTTTAACTTCGTAAAATTAAATCACAAATATATAATCTCACACATAAAATTAAAATTTATAAAATAATTAATATATTTTTAAAATATGATAATAATAATAATATAGTAATAATAATTATAATATTTATTTGATTAATTTTATAATTTATTTAATTGTTATTATAATTTATTTAATGTATTTTAGAATTTATTTAAATAAAATTATAATGGACAAATGCGGAAAGTAAAATTTAAAAGATTGCAACTCAGGTGGTAATGTGAATTGCCTACCCTCTCATAGGCAATCTACATTACTGTCACAAGTGAACAATGTAATGTGGTGGGCTCAAGTAATTTAATATAACATTACCTGATAATTTACAAAGATTACCTATAGAGAAACGTTCCCTTAGTCTTTTATATTATGATGATGAACTCATAATGAATCAAGTATATATGGCCTATGGGCCTTGGAGTCATTACTTTCATTTGGATTCATTTATGTATTATGAACCCTATGTTGAGTATTGATGTTAGAGCCTACGTGGCCCATGGGATAATATTATTATCTTAAAATTTTATTCATCTACGAAATCTTTCGTTGTGTTTTATATTATTGAACTATTATTATTACGTCTTCCATTGTAATGTTTTATGAAATTAGGTCATATAAAATAATGTCATTCAGAATTCGACGACTAAATTGAAGCCGAATTTTGAGTAAGCTACAAAACTGCTACAAGATCGTCAAAGCTGAACACAAGAATCTATTTGTTCCAGACAGTCTACCCTCCATGGATGGCGACGACTTAGATTCCGCGAAATTCAAAATATGCAACAAATCTTTTATTCTTTTCTCCTGCAAATCCAAGATCAAAACAAATTCGTGCGGCTAACTTATTTGAACATAGTAACATTTTTGAGGGGTACAAGTTATGTCAATTATTTTATTCCTTCGTTAATTTGTGGTTGGCGAAATCGACATTAATTTTATATTGAGAAAATATTGTTCCATTTTTTCCGCAAAAATAAACGTGCATTATTTTAATATATTTCTTAATAATGGCAAACAATGGCAACAAGTATTTATAAGTGAAATTTATTGCATAAAACGAGTTGCACGATTCATCAAAACCTTAACGCACAGCGCAGTGTTGCAACCTTTTTATTCAATCAGACATAAATCAATTAAGCTCTCACTCGCTCAACTGCCACGGGAATCGTTACCTTGGTGCCGCTTCTGCTTGTTGGCGATCAGTTCATGGATCAGGCCGTCAAGATCCCGGCGCGACGAACCGCCTTGTGCCACCGCCGCCCTGGCCTTCGCCGCGAGCTCCGCCGCTCGCCTTCTCACTTCCTTCCCCTCACTTCCGCCCTCCATGAACCGTGACACCGCCTGGGCGATCGCCTCTGCCGGCACCACCGTCTTCTCCGCCTCCTCCGTGCTCCTTGGCCCATCCCAGAGTCTCTTGCCCGCCCCAAGCACCTCCGTCACCAGGCGCTCGTTTATGAACTGCTCAAACACCAGTGGCCACGTCAGTAGCGGCACTCCCGCCGTCACCGCCTCCAGCACCGAGTTCCATCCGCAATGGCTCAGGAACGCCCCAACTGCCGGGTGACCGAGTATTGCCACCTGCGGCGCCCATCCCCGGATCACCATCCCCCGGCCGGCGACACTCTCCTCCCACCCCTCGGGCATCCATTCCTCGCGTGTTACGGCGCCATTGTCAGCTCCATCGCTTATTCTGACCACCCACAGGAACGGCCGCCCCGACGCGAGGAGACCCATCGCCAATTCTTGGAGTTGCACCCTGGAGAAACGGCACCAGCTACCGAAGCACACGAGCACCGCCGAGCCATTTTCTTGTTCGTCTAACCATTTTAGGACCGATGCAGGTATGGGGCCGTTGGCGCCGTCGACTACGGCGCCGGAGGCCAATGCCAGAGGCCCCACGTACCAGGCCTGCTTTGCATCCACCTTACGGTGGAGGTCGCAGTACTCGGCCTCCAACTCGTGGAAGGTGTTGACGACCACCCCGTGGGCAGCCAGCTGCGCGTCCTTCATTCGTTCCCATTCCTCGGCCATATGCTCCTCGCCGGTGTCCTGAAGGAACAACGGCAACTCCGTCCGGGGGATATCAACCCGAGGCCCCGGAAAGTCTGGAAGTTCCACCGGACAATGTGCCTCCAGTTTCCCTATTTGCTTTCTGATCTTAAAGAGGCGGTTCAGCGCGAGCTGGGGGAAGACACCGACTGCATGGAAGGTTATCCGTGGGATGCCGAGATCCCCAGCTATGGCCGTGGTCCACCAGAACGGCACGTCAGAAATGACGGCATCAGGGTTGTGGCGCCGCAAGATCTCGTCATGCGCGAAGCGGGTGAGCTCGACAGCCTTGTAGATGCGCCACGTCTCGGAAGCCGGGGCAGTGGCGAGATTCTCGACGCCAGGCGGGAGGCCGACGTCGGGGAAAGGGTACTGGAGTGTCTCGACCAGGCGCCCGGCATCAGCGTGGCAGTCGAGCGTAGGGCGGAGGAAGGCAGCGTTGGCCGGAGTGAGGACGAGGATTGGTCTGACGGCAGGGTGAGCCCCAAAGAGGCAAGCCAGGTCCGTCATAGGGATCATGTGGCCAGACGCGAAGAAAGGGATGAAGAAGACTCGGAGCTTTGCATCCTCCCCGGAGGCAGCCATTTCGTCTTCGAAGCTTTGCGCCAGAAGCCATGCTGAGAGAATCAAAGAGGGCCGGGAGAGAGAAAAAACAGGAGCAGAGTCAGAGAAAATAAAACGGACTAGATGAAGAAGGATTCAACGGTGAGAGAAAAAAAATAATTTGGTATTCTCGCAATCAAACAATTAAAAAAAATAGAGTTTAATGATTGTGCTATCATTTTAAGGGCGGTGTATTAAGATTTTTTTTTTTTGCTCGTCGTTAATGTATTATCCCAAATTATTTTTCCCATAAAAATGATGGAAAAGAAAAGTAAGTAATCACAATATTTTTTTACTTGTACGGATTATTTTAAAGAATAACATACTAAAAATTGTGATTAAATCTCATTAAATATCGTTTTCTAAACTATATCCTCTCAACTCTATTTTGTAATTATATTGTCCTTTAACTATTTACATTTTCATCATACATATAGGATTTACCAATTTTTTTCTTCCATGACAAGACATTAAAATATAAAATAAAACAACATTAAAATAATAATAATACTTTATAATCTAAAATTAAGAAGAGAATGGAGGCATCACCCCCTCCCCCTCAACCTCCGACGTCGGAGGGAGAGTGTTGCCCCTTCCCTTTTTTTCTGCACGCACCGTTAACGCAAAGAAGAAGCTTTTATCAAAGAGGGAGGTGACGTCTCAGCCCTTTACACATAGCCGGTGGGGTGGAGACTTCCCTCCTCTTGTTGCGCGCGTGCAAAGGGATGCCGCCTCCTCCCTCTGGCGTTGGCAAGGCCGCCAAACATTGAGGGAGAGGGAGCGACGCCCTCTTTCTCTTTTTTATTTTTAATTTTATTATTGTTTTAGTTTTAATGAGTTATCGCATAAGTAAAATGATTAGTTGAAGGGTAGTTTAGTTATAAAAAAATTGACTGATAAAATTTTAAAAAAAGAATAAAGTTAAAGAATATTTAGTGAAATTTATCGTAAAAATTGTCAAACACTTATTGCTAATAATCAATGATGGAAACATAGAATTAGTGGATGAATATAAAATGATATAATTAGACATAAGATAAGTTATTTAATTTAAGCACTATATAGATTCTATTATAATACAATAAAATAAATATTTATATCTTAATTAAATAAAATAAAATTTCACAATTAATTTTTTTGTTAAAATATACAGAAATTTATATTGACAAAAAATTTTATATAGTGCACCCATGATATAAAAATATTAATTGTGAAATTATTTTTTATTCATTGTTAACATGTAAGTAATTTATAATTAATTAAGCATGAATATAAAATATAATACAGTTAAAATATTATAAAATAAAAACGAGAAAATAATAAGATAAGTTAGAAAGAAATAATATATTTGAATAAGGATAAAATTGGAAAATTTTATATAACGCTAACATCTAATCGCTAAACACTAGTAGAAGTATCTTTTCAATATTTTTGCATAAAATATTAAACGCTACTTATTTTTGTCATTTACCAAATAAAAAAATTAGCGTTTGAATCGCTAAACGCTACTTGAACATATGGACTGGCTAATTGAATACTAGTAGTATCTTATGTTAATTAGCTAAACGGAAAATGAGCAGACTATTTATTGGCTGGTTTAATAAAGCCAATATAAAAAAGAGGAGAATTTGAAAAAAATCTAGAGAATAATCAATGGAAGAAATTTAAATGATGATCCAGCAAAGGCTCATACCGTGTTAGATATAGATATAGATATAGATATATGGATCAAAATATATGTGACTTAAGAAATCAGCTTATGGTTCTCGCTATGTTCATCCAAATATCGAAATTTTAAGACTGACTGATGATTAGCCAAGAAACTCCCATTGTACTGACTTTTAGGGAGTACAAATCCCATTGTTTTCAGAGGGATACCCCATTTCCAATTAAGTTAGAAAACTCACTTAACTATTTGCACCTCATTGTCACTTCCTTTGATCCAAGATATTGCAAGCTGCAACACATCAAATAAAAAAGTATTTATAACATTTTATCATAAAATATATCAATTTTAAAAGGAAAGGAATATTTTTAAAGTTATAAATATGCATTTATTTAAATTAATAATTAATAATGTTGTTGTTATAACAAAATCATTGACTAAAATGACACACTGTCGATATTGTAATTCTCAAATGTAGGAATTAACATGTTGAATTATTATTTTTTTTCAAATTAGGCCAATTGCTTTCTTAATTGACATGCAATATTAAATAAATTATATCCATTTATTTAAATTAATTATAGTATTTAATATTGTTCGTTTTTATTTTTATTTTATTTTTTAAAAATAGTTAAATAAAATGGTAAAGCTGGCGTTGTCCTTTAAGAAAATTAGATTTATGTATATTTACTCTTTCATGCTTTCATTTCATCCATATTAATCCATTTTAATAAGTTAATAAAATATTTAATGTGTGCTTTGCAGTTCGTCCTCAAGAGCTAATATTTATATTTTCGTAACTTAACAGAAAAAAAATCAACAAACTTATCGAATACATATCCAAACATACACGGTACAATATACTATAACTCAATAATGTAAGAAAAATTGAAATCAAACATATAGCATGTCACTTTGTGCAAAAGGCTCTGAGTAAGTATTATATATATATATATATATATATATATATATATATATATATATATATATATGGTATTATAAGTGGCGGACACGTGCATCCACTGGTTAAGTAGAATACGCGTGATATTGTCCGCTTTGGACCTCAGCTCGCACGGTTTTGTCAAAATGTGTCACACCTAATGAAGGACATATTTCCATATATACTCAGCATCTCTCCCGAGACTCATTACGAACGATCAAATAAAATTATGAAGAAATATAGAAACGTGATGTAATTTACTCTTATTTTATAATATAAGAATAAAAGTATATCACTAAATAAATTACACAATATATGATCATTTCAGAGTAAACTGATACACCTTAAATCGTACAACAAATATTATCATAAATGTTCTCACTTGCTCGGTTTAGTGCTATCATAATAATAAAGACACTGTAAATATCATTTTTGAAGTATATGTTTTCAACTTCTACTTTACTTTTTTACAAAAAAAATTATATACATGATAAATTATACATGTTCATTTATTATTTATTTAATATCTAAACTATTTTTGTAAAGTTTAATTTTCCCAACCTAATATTTTGATTTATCTTTAAAAAAAGTTCAAATTTATATCATCATAATTAAATAATTTATATGTTAAATATACATTTAATAATTACTTTATTCCTAAATATTTTTACATCAATAAATAATTTTAATGTAATTAGCAATAATGTTAAATAATATCTTGAAAAATAATTTCCATTAGGAAATATATTTATAATTTTTTTTATTTTAATGAGCTCATTGTATAATTTTACATTGAAATGACTATTTAATCCTATTTTCTATATTATGGGGAGAATACATTTCTTCAGAGTATATACTTTTTAATATCAATTAATATTTAAAATTCTTATGAATATTTCTAATTATACATATATATGTGTATAAAACTAAAATTAAAATAATTTTAGTCTTCTTGTTTATTCTAAAAAATGAATGTTTTTAAATAAGTTTTTTTTGTGACAAATGTTAAAATTGAAAAATAAATTAATAAAATTTTATATTTTAAATTGATAAATATTTTAAAATTTATTATTTGTGAACCCTAGGCCGGCTCCGCCACTACTACTATTTCTTTTCCATTACAACATGTACAAGAAAATATGTACACCACTGCACTACATCTTTAATATATACACCACTAATACGGTAGTATTTTAATAATATAATATATAACATGCAAATACATATAGTACTATTTAAATAATATAATATATAACATGCAAATACATATAGTATTATTTTAATAATAGAGTACAAATACACACCAAAGAAAGTGTCATGGCCGCAGCTCAAAGGAGTCGTAAAAATACTCGTTACACGTCATAGGAAAATGTTTAACATAAAAATTCTACAGGCACAAAATAAATAAGATAAAATAAAAAGAAATAAACTCAAAATAAAATAATGAAAATGCCAATATATCCCGCTCCTAACATGGGCAAGGGTTATGACTAGAAATGAACCCAAGAAAATTTTAAAGGGGTCAAAATAATATTATAAAAAATAAAAAAATAATTAATTATAAAATATTAATTAAAATTATAAACCTATTTATATTGATAAATTTTACTCTAATTTAAGAGGGTCAAGTATTAAAATTTTCAATATTATATATATTTGAAAAAATATATCTAAAAATTGTCAAAGTTTATTTATTTCCGTTAATTTAAGAGGGGTCAACTTCTTATTTTATCTTACATTAATATATATTAGGGGATAACCAAAAACTTTTGGGGGACGCCCTTCTGATCTCAAATCTCTCAATATTCTATTTATAAGATAATTATTTTAAAATAATAAAACATACATACGTACATTCATATATAGAGAGCACCTGAACTTCGCTCTTCTCTGAACTATTTTTATCTCCTCCTTTACCCCCACGGATCTCGAACCTCTCAATATTCTATTTATAAGATATATTTTAAAATAATAAATAACACATATATATATAAGGTAAAATGAAGGTGTGAAACATTTTTTTATTCACACCATGTGAAGCAATGTTTGAACCATTCATTGTGCATGAAATTTTGATATTCGCCTCGTGAGACTCACTTCTCTCTTTCTCTCTCTGACTCTGATGTAATAGAGGTGTGAAGCAACTTTTAATTCACACCATGTGAAGCAATGTTTGAGCCATTCAGACAGATGGCTCACATATTGTACATGAGATTTTGACTTAGCCACAAGAGGATGGTCCGAATCTTAAGGATGAGAGTCAGTGGCGATCAAGAGCGATATATATATATATATATCACTTCCACCGACGAGCAAAGGATGCCGATGGCCGATCTAAAGGCCGCAGTAGATAGATCTGAATCGCGTGAGAGAGAGAGGAGGAATGGAGGACGAGATGTTCACAAGATGAACATTAATCAATGGATCAAATTTTGACGGCATCCGATCATATATTATCTAAGCCATCCGATCTCATCGGCTCAAACATTGCTTCCCATGGTGTGAGAGAGAGGGGTAAAATGAATATGAATATGTGAATCACCTTTTGCTTCACACTGCGTGAAGCACGTCCATCAAATATGATGGCTCATATAGGCACACGAGACTTTTCCTACATTCACAAGATTTTTTCTGTCTCTCACAGGCACTTCTCTCTCACAACCTCCTCTCTCTCACACACACACACACAACCTCCTCTCTCTCTCTCTCTCTCTCTCTCTCTCTCTCTCTCTCCGGGGAGTGCTTTGTTGTTGGCGTCCTTCTCTCTGGCGCCCATGTCGCTGCACCAATGTCCTTCGCTTTGACCCTAGATCTTCTTGCCTCCATATTCTCTTTCTCTTTAGTCATTGAAGGGAGGCAAGGAGGAGAGAGAGAGTGGAGATCAAGAGAGAGGCCCTGGATCACCTGACCACCCTCGCCCTAGATCACCTCACCATCCTCGTCCTAGATCGAGAGAAGGAGTGAGGGAGGATGAGCCTACGGTGTCAGTGATCCAAGGCGAGGGCAACTACCACTGGAGATAGAGTGACGAAGGGAAGACGAGTTGCAGCGCCGATGATCCAAGGTGGTCCGATGGTTCGGGAGTCAAAGAGAGGGGGAGAGAGAGGGAGGGAGGAAGGGAGGTTGGCATTTCGCAAGATGAATGTCAATCAATGGATCACATTTTGACGACATCCGATTAGATTTGATCTCGATGACTGAGGTCGCGCTTCACATGGTGTGAAACAAAGGATACTTCACATATTCATTTTACTCTCTATATATATATATACATATCTTTTTTTCAATTATATGTGTATATATATATATATATTCATTCACTAGTTTATACATATCTTTTTATCAATTATTCACCATTTTATATTTTTTTTACTTTTTTATTATTTTTTAACATTAAAATAGAGAAGAGTTTGTGAAGGTATTTTAATATTTTGATAAATGATAAAAAATAAAAATAACAAAAAAGTTAACAAAATCAACAAAAGGATTAAAGTGAAAAATATAATGTAAGGTAAATTCATACTTTGGAGTTAAATGCAAAAAATTACGATAGTTTAGAGAAAGTTTATTGAAATAACCCTATTATGAATAAATATTTAGTTTTATAAATTAACAAGAGAGAAAAATATACGTTTGAAAATAGGTTTTTCTAATTATAAAATAAAATAGTGAAAATAAGATAATAATATAATATATTGGTGCTGAAATTAGGTCTTAGGATGAAAATAAATATGAAATAAATATTTGAACCACAAAAGATAAATTTAATCTTTAAATATGAATTAGAGTTCTCCTAAAATATTAATTTAATAGGATGAAATTGTAATCTCCACAAACTGACATTCCCTCAATCTAAGCAAGTAAATTAAACTACCTTAATTTAATAATAATTGAAGTCTCCACAAAAACTATTCCATGAAATCATATTAAAGTTAAAATGGACTTTCTAAACTATTAATCACTCCACAAAGTGGTATAAATTAATAGACCATACAAACTTGATTCTCCACATACTAATTATCAAATTTATGTCAATTATTAAATTTCAAAATAAATTAGTAAATTTATTTAATTAAATAATTCTAAAATTAAATACTTCACAAATTGATAATGATTTAACTCAAAATTTTAATTGACTAAATTAAAAGCATTACGCACAATTAATAATTGATCAAAAAAATTAAAACAATAATAATAAGGTTCAAATAATTTTCCTTCAATTAATAATCTCCTAAAGTAAAAAACCTAAAAACATGGAGTTCGTCTAGAGATAATAAAATAAAACTAATAAAAATTGGAAGAATTACATGCAAATAATTACACATGTGCACAAATAGAGAAGCACCGGGCTTCGTACAGGAACGTCGGCTAGTTGCACCTTCTTCATCCTTCGGTTGCACCCTCTACTCTTGCGTCTACTAAAACGTGCAATACACCCTTTTGAGATGACTGCATCGCCATGTATTTATAGGTGCGACAAGGGCTTAAAGTTGATCATGGTTCAATCATGAGTCCCATTTTAAATTATCAGCGATGGAATTTATCTTTTCACTTTGATAGAATTTTGATTATATCATGCCTTTATCTCAAGATAAAATATAATACATCATAGGAACCTGAATTATACAGATGGACATTGGGCACAAAAGTAGTCATGAAAATAAGGCCCTGATTATTTGAAGGAGAAAAATCACACTCCATCCGATCAACATGTTATCCATCCAAATCGCCCTTAGACTTTGATAAAATCAAACTATTGATTTAGCACCTTGTGTGGAATTAAGGTTCAAAACATCTCATGATTTGAGAATAGCCCCTTGTGTAATCAACCCTTATTGCAATTGATCCAAAAATAGAGCTGCATTTAAGGATAATCACATTGAATTTCACTCCTTATCTGAAATTGTGCCTTGCATTTGATAAGAGCCTTGATGTTTCAATCCTACATTCCACCTTTGAATTGCCCCTTATATGTGATAAGAACTCAATTAACGGTTTGCGTCCTAGATATTTTCTCCTTATGTTTGATGAAAATCAAACTTTGATTGATGAGCATTGTGCCATCTGATAAAGGAAAAGTCACACCTTAACTAATTCACAACTCTTGAAACAAACTCGATTTGCACCTTGTGGATGAGATTCCAACTTGATTTGTTCCATGTGCATGTGTCGATATGATTCACTCCTTGTGTTGATTCACGGCTTAGATTAAATTGAAATGAATTTAGCACCATGTAGCTTCATCTTGATCAACCTGATGAATGCACATTTTACTTTGGCATCTTCTTTTGAAGGGAAAAATCACAATGGATTTGACTCTTTATAGCTAATGTCCACACTAAAGTTGATCAAATTTACACCTATATTAATCAATTCCCAGCTAAAATTTGACTTTTCCCTACAAAGTCATTACCATAATTTAGATAATACACCCATAATTAAAATATTTAGAAAATTAGTAATAAAAACTAGAAAATCGAGAAGTGTGATTAAAATTAAAAAAATGATGCATGCCATGACCAAATTATATAAAAAATAATAAACTAAAATATGTTGTATTTTGTATGCATCGCCTTTATAATAGTGCATTCTATTCTCAACAAAAATTCAAAGCTCCCTAAACCTAGCATCGAGCCTCAAATATTGAGTGCAATTCACACAAAAGAGTGTCTCATTCAAGCGTTCCGCCTAGGTGTCTGAGTACTCACAAACATTTTTGTTGAAGCGTTCGCTCGAGACAAGCACCTTAGAAATCGTAAGCATTCATTCGGGTTAGGCATAAAACAAGGTTTCGTAAAGCACAATCAAAAGAGCTTGTCTATATAATTGGCATGTCTAGACATCATAAGGGTTTATCATGAGTGAAAATGGCACTGTGACAAGTTAATATCATAGCGGCATTTCTAAGACTACTCATTTGGCACATTCACAAAGAGAATGGCATCGAACTCGGATATGATCCAAGAGCATTTTGCACAAGAGAATGGCCACTCAGAGCGAGGGCATCGTCGAATGACGTCATGGCCGCCTTCGAACAATGCCTTGGGCAGTTCCAACTGGACATTGATGAGATGCAAGACTAGCTCACGATGCATGAATGAGAGTTGAAAAGTTAGTGAACATCACAATGGCGTGGGACAATATCATGTTAGTCTATGCGCGCGACTCGAATACATGGAGGCGATGCTTATGAACATGAGGGAGTCTATATATGACCAACAAGGGCTCAACATCAGTCGCTCAACTCCATGTGAGCGTCGAGATGGACAGGCAAGTACGTAATGCCCTTATCGACACAAGAGTATCGAAGTTCTTCGTATCGAAAGTGACTGCTAAGAAACTGAAGTTGCCACTAAAGAAGACTTCGGCCATGTTCAAGACTGTTCGCAAGTCTATTTCAACCACAAGAATATCTCCTGAAGTGAAGGTCCACTAGCAAATAATCAAGAAGCTTCGACATGACAGTGGCACCCGTGATGGCTAGAAGTCATGGCACGTATCTCTTTCTTGTGACACATTGTAGTGTGTGTTATCCTGCTCACAAACTTGATGGTCATTTTCGATTCCAAGGGACTTTAAAGCACTCCTATGAGGTCAAGTGAAGATGTAACCCTCTTTATCATGCAAATGTTGAAGGGGTTGAGAAGACAATATCACACCTTTCTAACGATCGTCTCTTCAAAGATTCGGGGCCCTCTACTTCAATGCCTCCTAAAGTTCTTGAGATTCTTGAGGGTTTGTGAACATCATACCCTAAAGTGCCAAAGCTATTGCATCCGAAACGTGAAGTAGACTATGTCATCAACTTGGTCTAGGAACAAAGCCACACATGGAGTTCCTTATTGGGCGGCTCCTTCAAAACTCGCTGAAGCATGCAAGTAATTGATCAAACTATTTGAATGCAAGATATGTTCAACCTTCAAAATCTCCATATGTGCACTGATTATCTGGCATTGAATAGACTTACGGTGAAGAACAAGTACTCATCCCTCGTGTGGCAGACTTGTTCGACTCACTTGGCAATACAAGATGATTTACCAAGTTGGATATTCTTTTGGGCTACATGCAGGTCTGAATTGTTGATCATATGTGCAGAAGATGGCATGTGTAACATGATAAGGCTTTTTTGAGTTCCTCGTGATATCTTTCCGTCTCACCAATGCCCCGACAACCTTATGCACCTTAATGAATAAAGTATTGCAACTCTTTCTCAACAGGTTCGTGATTATTTACCTCGCCGATATTATGATCTATAGTCACATTTTGAAGGAGCACATCGAACACATTTAGGAAGTGTTCATGGTGTTGCAAAAGAATTAACTCTATGTCAAGCGAGAGAAGTGTGCATTCGCTTAATCGAAGTGCATTTCTTGGGACATTGTCATCAAAGGTGGAAAGTTCAAGATGGATGGCGCAAAGATTCGGTCAACTATGGCGTGGAAGGCGTTCAAATGGGTTTTTTTATTTATGTTTGTTCTTTGGCCTCACGAACTACTATAGATGGTTCGTAAATGGGTATTCCCATAAGACGATTCCTTTGACGAGCATTCTTCGAAAGGATCTAAAATGTGAGTAGGCGTCTACATGCTAGGAGGCATTCAACACCCTGAAGCAGATTATGACGGAGGACTCGATGCTCAACCTGGCAGATCACGTCAAGCCTTATGAGTTACGGACAAATGCTTCTAACTATATTACGGAGGAGTTCTTATGCAGGATGGGTATCTCATGACATTCGACAGCCGCAAAGTCGACGATACAAATTTGTGTTCTTTCATTTAGTAGGAGGAGACGACTACGGTGATTCATTGCCTACATACATGGCGTCACTACCTACTTGGGTCACGGTTGTACATCAAGACGATAATGTCGTGACTAGCTACTTTGAGACGTAGCGGTTCTAGCATCTTGTGACGTTTAGCACGGTGGCAAAATTTTATTGTAGAGTTCGACTACATCCTATAGTACAAGCCCGACAAGACAAGTGTCATTGTCGACATCCTCAATCGACACGCCAAATTGATGACTATGAGTTCTTATTAGAATGACTTGATCGAAAGGATCAAGAAAGGATTGGGGTTGAATCCAAAGACAAAGAATTTGTTGGAGCAAACAAAACATGGCAAGGCGTGTCGATTTTGGATGGAAGATGAACTTATCTTCATCGAATAACGTCGTACTTATGTTTCATTGTTCGACAACTTATGATGTGCCATCATGCTGAAGTGTCATGACTCCAAGTTGGCGGGACATCCGGGCATTTGTCACACCATGGCACTCATTGAAGACTACTACTTTTGCTCAAAGATGGAGTATGATGATGAAGCTTTTGTGAAGACATACCTTATTTGCTAGTAAAATAAATGTATCCATCAAGTGCCAGCAGACTTTTGGAACATTTACCTATTTCAAAGCAATCATGAAAAGATGTTTTCATGGACTTCATCATGAGCCTACCCAAGTCTAAAGGTGCAGGCATCATCATGATGGTCGTGTATCGATTCTCCAAGTATGTCATCTTCGTCGTCAGCTCTTATATTTTCCTTGCCAGTAAAGCTATAAAGTTATTTATGAAGCATGTAGTGAAGTACTGGGATTTTCCTAAAACATCTTCAGCGATCGAGATGAACGATTCGTTGGCAACTTTTCAAAGGAGTTGTTCAAAATGATGGGCTCCAACCTACATTTCTCTATGGAACTTCACCCCCAAATCGATTGCCAAATAGAATACATGAATTATATCCTAAAAATTTACTTGTAACATCCAGTGTCAATCAGAAGAACTAGGCGAAACTATTCAACATCACACGATTCTCTTATAATCTGCAAAGGACTGAGTCGACCAATCGGATTTCCTTCGAGATAGTGACAGATTAGTAGCCCTTCACTCCATAAGCCTTTATCACCTCCTATGTTGCCACTAGCGAGAGAATAGCACAAGTAGAACGAGCTCGACATGGCTCAAGCATGTTTGCAAAAGGCAGATAAGCGCATGAAGAAGTGGACTAAGATAAGAAATCAATTTTGATGTGAGAGATATGATCCTTGTGAAGTTGATCCAGCATATTCGCACAAAGGCCTCATCAGACATTACGATGGACCATTCAAGATCTTAAAGAAGATAGGCAAGGTGGCATTCAAGCTAGATGTCTCCCCTTAGCTGCATCAACACCTCATAACCTGCTCATGTCATACATCAAAGACTTTGAAGATCTCGAGCGTGGGGTTTCAAATCATGCTCCGTCGACCATCCGTCAATAATTCGTTGATCAAGTTGAAGAAGTGCTTGTGGACCGAGGATAAAAGCGAAAGCCACTCCTTTTACGATAGAGCGGAAAATGACATCGACAAAAGTTAGTAGTCTATAGAAGCACTGTGGCAATTCAAGCAGATCGAAGAATTTGAAACTACAGCGCCGAAGCCGTCGTCGACTTCGGTGAGGAAGAATGCAACGAACGCCTTGCATTATGTCTTATGATCGTCAAATTATCTTACTTATATTTTTTCTTTAAGTTTCAACCCACTTTTGTAAGTTATGGTTAGTTTGACATGTGATGGCAATCTTGTAATTATGCACTCAAAAAGTGCACTCCTAAAGCTTGTCCTCCATATCACACATCGACAATCTACCTCTTGAAATGATGATCATCGATCATCTACCTCCTGAAATGATGATATATTAAGCAAGAGCAGTTAATCCTTCCCCGAAGCTTTTGTAATAGTACATTCTGTTCTCAACAAAGATTCAAAGTTATCATAATCTAGCATCGAATCTCAAGCATGACGTAGCAACTCATACAAAAGAGTGTGACATTCAAGTGTTCCGCTTAGAAGTCTGTTTGCTCACAATGTTCGTTCAAGTCAAATATCCTATCAATCGTGGCATTTGGTGAGCCACAAAGCAAATTTTCACAAAACGCAATCAAAAGAGATTGTGGTTGACATCTCTAAATGTCGCACGAGTCGATCACGAGTAAAAATGACCTCGTGATGTTCACGGATCGAATAGACCCGACTACAAACTCGATCCAAACTAGCCAATTTTGATTGGATCAAGTTGGAAATCCGACTCGATCTACTTCGGATTGGGTGGTCAAGTTACCTAACCACCCTTTTTAATTTTTTTCCTTTTATTTTAAACATTTTTAATACAACAACAACAACAAAGCCTTATCCCACTAGGTGGGGTCGGCTACATGGATCATACGACGCCATTCCGCTCTATTAGTAACCAAACCTTTCGGTATATTATTCACCAATAGATCTTGCTCTATTAGTTCGCCAAGTGTCCGTCTTGGCCTCCCTCTCCCTCTTTTAATCGGACTCCAGATTATTTGATCTACTTTTCTTACTGGCGCATCTAATGGTCTTCTCTGAACATGACCAAACCATCTCAAACGATTCTCTACCATTTTCTCACTAATAGGAGCCACTCCGACTCGTTCACGTATATGGTCATTCATAATCTTATCTAATCTTGTATGACCACACATCCATCTCAACATCCTCATTTCGGCTACCCCCACTTTACGTTCATGTTGTCCCTTCATAACCCAACATTCACTACCATATAACACTGCTGACCTTATAGCAGTACGATAGAATTTTCCTTTAATTTTATTAGGTACTTTTCTATCACAAAGAACTCCAGTGACTTTCCTCCATTTACACCAATCAGCTTGAACTATGATTAACATCGTTATCAATCTCACCATCTTGTCTTACAATTGATCATAAATATTTAAACTTTGTCACTTGAGAAATTATATCATCTCCTAACCTAACTTTCAAATCGTTTCTAAGTTATTTATTTGTGAAATTGCTATGCATATATTCTATTTTATTCCTACTTAAACGAAAATCCTTTGACTCCAACATTTTAAACATTTTTAATATAAAAATAATTTTACTATTTTATTTTAAACCATGAAATATTTTTTAATTGTTTAATATTTTTATATAAAGGGATTTATTTTAAATTTTTTATTCGCATAAAATTCTCTAAACTAAATTTAAATAATTAAATTAAATTAAAAAATGTTGGGTCCTTGGATTGAAATTTTTCAATCACCTGATTCAAACGTGAGTGGGGTCAACGAATTCACTAGATAGATGAACATCCTTAACATAAACAATTAATCAAATAAATTAATTTCTAAATTTAATAACAAAATTTAACTTTAAATTTAATTATTCTCTTATTTTGTTATGTCTGGGATTTCTCGATTTTTTTTTACTTTCTTGATTCATCATAAAAAATAATGAAATTACATATTATATTAGTCTTTAAATTATATTGTATAAAAGAATTATAAAATAATATTTACTTAATTGCGAATGTGTATTCTTTTTAATGGCCCCGCACAAAGACATCAAGAGTTGAGTTTTCAATACAAAATAAAGTCATAAAGGGCAAACTAATGAATTTTTTTGAAGTGGCAGTAAGCTTTTTAGGTCTGGCATTAGAGGCTTCCTTACTAAATATACACCTAAACTGATGCTTATATTAGATGGAACCAACCAAGAAGGGGAAAACAATAAGATACTTCGAAGGAAGGATACTTGTTAGCATCCACGTTTTCCTCTTCATCAGAAAAGAAAGTTAACACATTCAACCTCCCTGTCTGATTTAATCGTGTTACAAAAGCTACATCTCAAGCCAACCACAAGTTGGCAATAAGAGTTCAAAGTGCCAGAAATTGCACGAGCGTGGTCTGTTTCATCGGCTAGGGAGAAAATGGTGTTTGCCTTCTTTTTATCAGCCTAAAATCTCTGACATCTGGTTCTGTCACCATGTAATAGTTGAAGTCCGTATCAATTTGCATCCAAGGGCGAAACATTATCTTTTTGAACATCTTAAAATCCAAAGCAGATAAGGTTATTGTCCGGGTCAGAAGATCATCCTGTGTCAACGGACAATTAGTTGATGCCGTGAGTGGCAGGCGTGGACGTAATTCAGTCCATTCAAGTCTCCAACAATCTACCTCAAGAAGCTAACTGCAATTAATTTCCACTACCTGTTAAACATTGAGATGCTTAGAGGCGATGAAACTCAGTAGCCAAACAACTAGACTGAGGAAAGCAACCATTTGAGACACATTCAGAAGAAAAAAGAGGTTGCACAATGCACATTACTCCGGTATACTACTAGGTGATATGACAATAAAGCTTAGGCAAGAAAAGGGGAGACGCCATCAATTTCAACCAAGCATATAAAATGCAGCATCAGGTATTTAGTTGCTCGTATTTTCCTGGAAAGCACTGTTCTAAATGAGAATTAGTGTGTCGGAAATATGATACTGTACGAGCCATCTAAGGGTCACATAACATTTTTCATTAAAATTTTCAAGTACCTGTCACATGAAAGTTAAATTAAATTTGTAGAAGTTGCAACTTCATCACGTACCATCATCATTAAGATCAATAGACATCCTCTCTTTCTGAGTTCGGTGGTCCATTGAACTGTACTTGCTTGGTGTTCCAGGAGGCGGAGGAAGACTAGAGCAACTCATGACAGCCTGTTTGGGATGCTCACTGAGGTTTTGGAAAATTATGGTTTGGCCTGAGTAAATTGCCTCCATGTTTGTAGAACCTGATCCAACGAGGATCCTTTTGCCCTTAAACCTTGCAGTTAAAAAGAACTCATCACTTCTCTATACTCGGTCGAAATATTAGGAAATCAGAATTCATTTTATGTGCGTGATACTGATAACTCTTACCTGTCTTTCCTTTTCTCAAGGTACCGCTGCAAAGATGCTTTTCTACTAGCTGGACCTTCTGTGATGGACAAAGAAATAACAATAATTTGAGAGAACTTGTATGGATAATTTCATTAATTGGGATTCTTCTAAACTAATAATCTTACTCTTCCATCAAAAAAGTTATGTTCCTTACCAAAACGTTACTTTTATGCGTTTACGCAAAGTTGTTATAACTTAAAACCTATGTCACATGCAAAGATATATAACTAAAACAATAAACAAAAAAAGTTACAGATACACAATTTTCATTTTTGAAAAGATGCAGGAAGCCCTCTCTGTTAAAGCAATTGGTATCTAAACTCCGCAGCACAACGTACAAGTAATGAAATAGCTCCACTAAAAGTTGTTCGAAGACCGCGAAAGTATATTTAAAAAAAAAGGATTGAGGGCATATTGTTTTCACGACCCCGAGGGCGACGTCTAAGGTACTCCATCCTCTAGCAGGCCATAAGCCCTGCTCAGATCATTCCTACAGGATATAAAATATGTTTCCAGTTCATCTTAAGAGTTTTGTTGGATCCTTGTATTTGAAAAGGCAAGTGTGAAGGTTTCAATGTGACAAGTATTGTGTCGAGGGGCTGCGATAACAATGTCTGAGTGGAATCAATCATCAAATGTCTGAGGGGCTGCGATAACTTGGGGTAGATGAGTATCGACAAATTTATAGGAGGGGGGGCCAAACGAAGATGCAAACTATAAGTTTCTTCTGATCAGAAACATCAACATCATGCTTGGAGTGGCACCAAATGACACAGGGCTCTAGTAAACCAAGATCTCCTCTTTTTTCCTCTCTTGCTTTCATAAAAGCAAAGACTCATGCAACTTTGGTGCAGGATCATTCACTCCATGAACAACTTGACAACAAAGTGGGCTACACTGACACATACTCACATCATCTCCCCACCCCAACCCAATGGTTGGTTCATGGGTCCTGGACCGACAACCATGACCATTCCCCCACATGTCCGCTATCTTACTGTCTTCCGGGAATTCCCCCCACTTCCACCCCCCATCTTGATGCCACCCGAAAAAGAAACACACCGTATTAACCAGTCTCAGGGCAGACGGGGCCCACAAAGATTCTCGGCTGCAAGGTCCAGTTCCGGGTCGACAGGCGCGTGCGCCTATCAATATTTAACACAGTCGCAAGGACGAACCCAATAAGTGAGCGCAAATTTACCCGGTGGGTTGGTCCGCTCCCTTACCGTGCTCAGTTTCCCGAGAGACCCTCCAATCCATCTCCCCGCCACTTGCGACACAGTGGTGACCCCACCTCCCTGCGCCATCGACGCCCGATCGGGATCGCAAGGACGATGTTAACAGCAAATTAAAATCGACGACGAAAAGATAGGAAAAGGTACGCCAGTAAAAGTACTATTTAGCAATTACCACCACTTGCCGAGGCTCGGAAATTGCCGGATAAAGGACAGGCGGTCAGGGCCGGTGGCGAACCCGGCCGGCGAAAGGCCGGCGGCGACCGAGGAATCGGCGGCAGGTTAGAAGGAAAGAGAGGACCGGCCTGGGGTTCGAAGCAGACCGTGCTCGCCGCGAGCTCCATGATCAACCGCGCCTACAACGAAATGGATGTTGAAAGGTCTGAACTGTCATTATTACGTCGGACGACGAATCGGTCCGGTTCGAGTCGCACGGCTTGGTTTGCGAATTTTTTTACCTGTTCGCCCGTGACCTCGTTGTACACGTTAATTTTGCCGTCGTAAAAGATCGTCATCTGTCCCGCCGGTGCCTCCGCCGTTGGCCTGATACGAGCGGAAGCTGTGAGAAATGGCTTAATCATGCCGTTAGGTAAAATGGCGGGGTCAGCTGAGCTCCGATCAAGAGATCTCAACCGTCGGATGCGATCCACATTTGCTCAGTTCCCCACCAAAGTAAGGATGGAAATGCTCAAAGGCATAGTATCCGGCGACATTAGAGAAAAAAAGGTGATTGCAGGAACGCAAAGAACCTGGGAGAGAGACAGCGGTTCTCCGGCGGGAACCTGTCCTTTCCGGCAACCGGAGCTCTGCAAGTAGAGTCAACGGGGGCTGACGGGGGCGGCATGGGATCTCTCCTTCGGTACGGTGAAGGATCCTTAGGCAGCGACGGGGAAGGCGACTTCGTGTTTCCGGCGGGTTCCGTACCCGGGGAAGCATCTGTAGCCTGAAAAAGAAGCCAAAAGGACAAAATGTCTCAAGCGGAAGCCAACAGCTCGGACTGCGAAGAGAGGCAAGCGAATCTGGATAGCTGTCTCACCTGCGGGGGGTTCAACGACGCCGGAGAAGAAGACTGGGGAGGAGGAGGAGGAGGAAGCACGGGAATCTTGCGGAGGACTCCGGGGGCGACGGGCGAGTCGTCACAGCCAGGTCGGCCCTCGAGCAGTGCCTTGAGCGAGACGACCTGCTGAATCGCCTGGGACTTGTTCCACGACGGCCGGCGCATGCCTGCAAGTTGCAGCAGCATAACCAAAGAGTAGCAAAAGGACGCTCGCAAGACACCAGAAGAAGACAAAGATGCGGGGGAACCTTTGGCTTTGAGGTAACGGCGGCAGTCCTCGCGGGTGAGCTGCGCGATGTCCTCCTCGGTTAACTCCGCAAGGGTCTTATCGAGAGGCGAAGCTGACGGTGTGGTGGACTCTCCGGCGTGGTCCATGACGCCTGACGCCGGCGAAGGGGAAGGAACGGCTGGGAATTGTGGAGGGGCGTTCGCGGCGGCCGTCGGGGTCTTCGGAGGCTTAAAGCTCATCGTTTCTTCTCCTGTGTGCTCCCATTAGGTTGCGGCCATCTCGATCTCAGCATGCTGCCAATCGTGGAGGCCTCCTTGTTTCTTTGATCGCGAAAAGGGTGGAAGGGGAAAGGAAGTGGGAGTGAGAAGGAGGAGGGGAAGCAAAAAGTAGGGGGGGGCGGGATGGAGATGAAAGAAACTTTATATATATATATATATATGTATGTATATATATAATTGTAAACTTAAGAGAGGTAGAAATATATAAATAAAGAAATGGAAGTATGGGTAAAGATGGGGGCCGGTCGGGGTTTGGACGCGGCGTCACCGGTTGGTCCGTTGTGGGAGGGTAAGATTATGTGTGAGCGTGGGTTTTATCCGAAACGGCACTGCAACCCCCGTCCCGCCACGTCACTCCGCTGCCTGCCCCTGCCCCTGCCCCCCTTCAAGATTAATTTTATTTATTTATTAATAAATTACTGCTACTGCTGCTCGCCTTTTTTTAAAACAAAATGTTCAAATCAATTCTTTCATGTCAAAAACAAAGCGGAGCTTACAAGTTGCAGTTGAAGGTTCAAGTGGGGTGGACCCCCCGCGGCCGTTTCCCGAATTAATAAATTTAGGCACAGTTTTGTAGAGGACTGCTGAAATAGTGACCATACTGGCAGCGGTCGCAATAGGAATTACGGTAAAAATAGGGTGTCCGGTTTGACCGAACCGCATTAGACATTACTAATTCGAGATGAGAACCGAGTGATCATTACTACATCAATCTCATTATGGTGAAATTTAGGTGTTCCGATCGATTTTAAAAATTAGTAGAATCGAGAATTATATTGACTTGATTTCAACCGGCTGATCCCACCCATCCATTGTAGAAGGGCCGGCTTTTATTTAAAACTATTTTTTATTTCACATTTTTTCCTTTATTTTCTCTCTCATGCATTTCTCATGTAAAATAATTTATTTATTATACAAATACTAATTTAATATCATTTTTATTTTTCATTTTATCAAAAACTTTTATTATTTTGTTTAGTATTATTAATTGTATTTTAATCTTATTTTCTTAACATTATAAATTATTTATTATTAAATTTATTCATACACTCGTTAAAATAAATCTATCATACTAATTTTTAAATATCTATCATTACGCTCAACTCCATTTCGAAGTAATGTGTCAATTCAATTATTAACGTAAAACTTGAAAACAACTATGATCTTACTTTCCAAATGCTATCCACAAGTTCAAAAACTAAGTTAGTGTTTGCTGTGCATAGGAGTTTTAAAGTTTTAAATATTTATGTTTTTTATTTTTAAATTATTGGATTGCGAAAGGAAAAAATATATGAGAAAAAATTTGGTATCTTAATCCTTCAATTGTAATTTTTTGTTTTAGTTATTATAATATATTGATATTAGCCGATCCCACCTAATGGGATCAGGCTTTGTTGTTGTTATTATAATATATTGATATTAATATCTTTTAAAATGAAAGACAAATGGTTTGTCATACTACGAAATGCTATCCCTTTAATTGATATGAGGATATAAATGTGTGGCTGTTCGAATATATGCAGAATATATTATTAAAAAAATAGATTTAATTGATACATTTTTACCATCTTCATTTCTCTTTCCTTCAAAATTTTTTTACTTCATTTCCCCTCTAATATCTTACTTCCACGCTCCCATAAACTTTCCCATAATATTCTCACTTTGTCTCTCCTTCAATATTCTATTTTTCTCTCTCCTATAATATCTCAAAATTTTCGCCTTTTTATATCCTCAATTTCCTTCTCCTCCAATATTCTTATTTTCTCCCTCTTATAATACCTCGCCTTATTTTTTTTAGAGATTCTTTTAATATTCTTACATTCTCTCTCCTCCAATCTTCTCTTTTTTTCTCTCTATTATTTTTTCTTTAATATATACATCTTCTCTCCTTCATACTCTCATTTTTCTTTTCTCTAATATTTTTTATCTCTTATAGCATCTTGTTTTTTTTCTCTTATATGATCCTTCTCCTTCGATATCTGCAATTACTCTCTCTCCTCTAATCTACTCTTCCCTCTTGTCTATTCTTTTTCACTTTTAATTTTTATATCAGATAAAATTCAGTAAATGATAGCGAAGATATTGGTCTAACTTAGCCACTTTTGACACACACATTATATAATCTATAATCAAACAAATAAGGAATTAAATCAGGATAACATATATTCATATGAAATGAACCTAATCTTTATATGTTTCATACTTTTAACTTCAGATCAGAAGCCTTTCCTGTAACGACCTCAGGTCTAAGGATTCTCATTGAATAGTCTCATATGGACAAAACGCGAAAGTTATTATGGATTTATATGTAGCTATCCCTTCGTTTATCAAAATACATTTTAAATTCGTACGGACCAATAGACCCAAAGCGAACAATATTTATTGGGTCAGGAGGTGTTACACTTCCTTTGTCACTCTAATGCATCTCTCCATCATTAAAAAAACAAAGTCTTAGAGAGGCATTTTAGCATTTTAGTATATGTGTTGATCAATATATATTTGATTGTAGTATGAGTTGCTTGTAGTGCGCATGCAAAAACTCCTCTTGATCATGATGGCACAATTTTGATACCCAACATTACGCGCTGAGAATGTCATATAGTATGGCACAATTCTCTCTCTCTCTCTCTCTCTCTATATATATATATATATATATATATATATATATATATTATATTAAAAAACTTTATTAACAATAGAAATATGAATTATGGTACAACAACAGTTTCAGGGCAGAAATTTCAATTGTGCAAATATCTAACACCATAGTATGTTTATTTAAAAAAAATCCAATTATCCTCATTTCTTAGAATATTGGTGATTTCAAATTTTCTAAAAGAGATACATATTTATTTATTACATATGTAAATGTTATGAAAATGTAGCAAGATTGACATGGGTTCATTTGTGCCTTAGTTATTCAAGTTTGTATTGTGTTAGGTTCAACATTGTTTCGGACAACGCTAAGTGATATGGTAGGGATGGAAGAAATCTCCGACCATCACGTGCCCCGCGAGTAATTCCCAACCGGAACCACCATTCACCGAGAATTCTTCTCGTGGGGGCGGGGGCGGGGGCGAGTTAAAAGTGGCATCAGGGTCACTTCATCAGGATGAGGATACATGTCCCCACCTACGGGATCCCATCCTCAAAATTAATATGTTTTTAAATTTTTTAATAATAATTTAATAATATTGTTTTAAAAAATTATTATATATGTTTTGTAATATTGTATAATAGACTATTATCTTGTATTATTTTTAGCTTATATTTCAATGATTTAATGTATATGTATTATTTTTCAATGATCATTTTATTACTTTATAATAAAAATACTAAAAGACTTGGGGTCCCCGTAGGGAATCGAGGACTTATGGGGATCGAGAGCAGAGATAAACGTAGTCCTGCCTCAAGGACTGGGGTCGGGGGCAAAGGTGGGGTTGGGGGCATATTTCTCACTACGAAGAGGAGTGGGTGCCATCCCTAAATCCGAATATAGTCTGCTCATGGTGAAACTATAAGAGAGAGAGAGAGAGAGACTTGAAGAGGCACATGAAGAAAAATTCTCATGTGCTTCTCTTCTTATTTCCTAAGTGATGTTTCATAATGAAATTTCAACCCTTGGGAATCCATTTTTATTTCATTGATTCTTTCATTTCCCTTTATTTCGTCCTCTCTCATCCTATTCACATCTTATGGAGCCCTTTCACTCTTCCTTAATTAGAGGTCGTGATAGGAAAGGAAGGAGGTGACTTTCTTGAGGCATAAGATCACCAAGAGGTATAGATGTTAGAATGCAAAGAATCGAACCAAATGTCATAAGAGGAGTAAACATATCTAATTAATAAATGGAGATTTATGTTAGATCAAGCATGCCTATAAGCTTTAACCTAATATGATTCTACTTTCCTCATCACAACCTCCTATGGGTACTCTCCATGCTGCCAAGTACATCCCGAATGTACCTGTCAATGTAGACAAGAAAAATTTTTCTACAGACCTCATAGTCATCCTCATGGTGGATTATGACGTTATTTTGGGGATGGACTGGCTTTCGTATCACGATGCAACCTTGCAATGCAAACAGAAGAAGATCGTTATAGGGACGCAAGACAAGCCTAAGGCAGTGATCAGAGGCACTCCATCAACAAAGAACCAAGTCATTGTCTCAGCGATCAAGGCACAGAAGTTATTGCAGAAAGGATGCTGTGGGTACTTGGCTAGTGTGGTCAAGACGGATGCACCTGTCACTGAGCTCCAACAGATAGATGTGGTGCGGGAGTTCCCAGATGTGTTTCCTGAGGACACATCCGGATTACCACCGAAACGGGAAATCGACTTTAAAATAGAGCTCCTCCCTGGGACTGTACCCATATCTAAAGCACCCTACCGCATG
This sequence comes from Pontederia crassipes, assembly GCA_030549335.1. NCBI lineage: Eukaryota > Viridiplantae > Streptophyta > Magnoliopsida > Commelinales > Pontederiaceae > Pontederia > Pontederia crassipes. The sequence goes on along the minus strand of CM060183.1, from coordinate 27,976,757 downwards.
GCACCTGCTGAAATGCAGGAACTGAAGAAGCAGATACAGGAGCTACTGGACATGGGATTTATCAGATCGAGCGTCTCACCCTGGGGCGCACCGGTCTTGTTTGTCAAGAAAAAAGACGGCTCCCTGCGGCTCTGCATTGACTATAGAATGCTCAATAAAGTGACAGTGAAGAATAAATACCCCCTGCCTCGGATAGATGACCTTTTCGATCAGCTGTCAAAAGCATCGGTGTTCTCTAAGATAGACTTACGTAGTGGCTACCACCAGCTGAGAGTGGCAGAGGAGGACATACCGAAAACCGCTTTTCGGTCACATGTGCACTGACCCTTTTCATGTGGTAAAAGTATTAATAAAATTGTTCTTATAAATTTATCCTATGTCATGTAGACTACAAGATGAACTTGACGAGTATATCCTTATCGATCTTCAATTTTCTATTATATATATTTTATTAATTATCAACTATTTATTATCAATGATTTGTAGTTTATCTATTATTTATCACCATACTTGTCGATTGATCCCAAATATTAATCAATTAATAATTATCCATCAATAGTAATTTATTAATTGTATGCAATTTACAAGTCATTATATTTTAACTTCTTTGATTATATTAATGCGTGAGACTATTAATTATCCATTAAGTTTTGGAAGTTAAATAAATATGGAAATACTAAATTAATTGACAATAATATCTAAATTAGATCATTATAATAACTATAACAATTGAGGTAATTTATTTCTAAAAATTATCTCAATAGTGTTTGAAACCTAAGTCCATCTCTACAAATCTTATGATTCATAATATTCATCATCAGAGACCAACCACGCCATCCATAACCTAAGCTGCATTCACTAAGATCCTATACACAAATATTTTGCAAAATCATGTGAGGTGAAATCCGAGCTCAATCACCTCTCAAATTTTCATTACTACATTATTAACATAATTTGGGTTGAGTCGGGTGGAACTCATGTCGGATGACCTCTAACTCAAAGCGATTGTTGCAAGCATCCAAATTTTAGTCCATGTAATTCTGAAAACCAATCGTAATCCACATAATTCAGGTCAAAATTTTCTTAGTTCAGACTTAGTTCCAAAGAATTCAGATAATGTCTTTTATGAATTTGTTCTAAAGGCTAGATTTTTCTCAATTCAAACTTGGTTCTAAAGGACCCACCAAACTTGGTTCTTTAAAAATAAATAAAAAATAAAGTGTTTAGATTAGCAAATACTTAATATAACATTTTATATTTAAAGTAAAAATTTTATATTTAAAATAGAACATTATATGAATTTTTATATTAAAATAAAATATAAAAATGGTTAGGTAACGCAACCATCCCCTCGAATCCAATTCAATTCAACGAATTTTTTCATGGCCGGATCCAATTCAACTCTCAATTACCTTTAGATAAGGATATAAATTAATTTGTGAAAGAGGAGTTAGGATATTATTTATAAAAGTGGAGATGCACCAAAATGTTTTCTAATCTAATTTACTTTGAAGAACTATATTTAAAATTAAATATGACGCTAATTTATTTTTTATACTCTTATTTCGTTTCTTCTTTAATTATTGTCCAATCTCTGTTTAGACTTTATTTTATTTTATGCCTACACTTTTATTCGATCTCAAATTCTTTTACTTTAACTATCTCCTCCCACAAGTTAACAATAATAAGATGATTTTTAATTGGACCGAGAAAAATGTGTCTAAAAGTTAATAATATTTATTTTTAGGCACTATTTATTTCGAGAATAAGATGTGATTCTATTTTATTCTATCAAACATATGGTTGTTCCACCGTGACGATGAAAGGGTAATGTTGCCATTTATAAAAATATTATTCCAATGAACAGTAGCTTTTCAAGAGATAAATGATTCCACCTTTTTTTATGGAATTGCTTATTCTTTGTTCAAATTTTAAGAAAATATTTATTCTATTAGAATAAATACTTTTAATCCTTGAATAGTTATCCTTAAATCAAACACTGCCTAAAACAACTTGAGACTAAATTTAAGAATTTAAGATTATTAAAGTAGATATAAGTTTTGGATAATGAATAGAACAACCAAAACGAAAAACGTTAATTTCCTATAAATAGCAAAAGGTGAAGCAGCATTTAAATGGACGAATGCAGTACTTTTCAAGGGGCAATACCTAATTGATAACATCATAATCGGAATAAAGAAATAATAATCCACTGGTATCTAGGCTAATAGTTTCGACTAATTCGATGTTAAAATTTGAGCGGCAAAGATAATTTTTTTGACCAACCGATAACTTGAAACATCGACCTTGGACTACCAGCTCGTCGATCACTTGGAAGGCAGTCCGGTGGTACTGCATCAATGTTTCGTTAGTTATTAATAATAATGGATTCTGAAAAATTGAAACAACGACTTTAGAGTGAAATAAAATGCCGCCCGCCCCCAAACAAGTGGTGCGCAGCAAAATTTAAATAGTTAAACGCTTCAATCAAGCGGAGGCATAATTATTCAAGATTAGATTAGAGGGAATATGATGCGGTCTCCACAGCGCAAAAAAAAAATTTAAAAAGAAAAAAAGGTGACATCATCTGGTCCGGGAGGGGGGGGGGGGGGGGGTGAGAGCGGCCGTGTGTGACTCGGTTTGATCCCCATCACATGCGCGGCTGATGTGGACCGTGGTACGATCTGCTACCCCCTTCCCCATGCGGGGCCCGCGGACTGTTTCTCCCTCTGCGGACGCGTGGCGTCGCACCACGTGCGTGGCCCCCGCCATCTCCTAATCTCCGGCGGGCCCCGCACTCGCGGGGGGACGTCCATGTCCGCCCCTTTGTCCATGTCTCCAGCCTTTTTTAAACCCCCGTGGCCCGCGTCCACGTGACGGTGCCCCCACGGACAAAGACTCCGCGCCCGGCCGTCCGCATAGATGTTCCCGTCCGTGCTACCATTTCGCATAAGAAAATAAAAGAGAGGGGTTGCAAACGATTGGCTATGGTTGATTAATGGGCCAAATAATTTGATACAAATTCGAAAAAAAATTTAGCTAGTCAAAATTGGTTAATGGGAGAAAAAAATTATAATAATAAACAGCACGCCTAATGTGCTGTAAACTGCAGCCCACCACTCTTGTGACCATTCGATTCGGATCGGACGTTTCGTTTTTTTTTTCTCCTGTTACTGGATCATATTTTCCTGGTTTTTGTTGCTTTCTCTCGCCCCGCTGTCCCCGCCCTCTCTCTTCCGTACCGTCTTTCCCTCTCTTCCTCACTCTTACTCTGTCGTTTCTGCTTCTCTCTGTCTCATTTTTCCCTCTCTTCCTTCCGCTTTCTCCCTCTTCCCTATTATTTTGTCTTTGGTTTCTCACGTCCATGCTCCACTACTCTCGACTTCTTCCTCCTCCTTTTCTGTCTAAACTCTAAATCCCCCTCTTTCTCTCTCCTTTCCGTCCACTGAAGAGAGAAGGTCCCCAGGAAAGAAACTACGTCGGTTGACCTGTGAGGAAGAAAATTGTAGGGAAAAAAAACACAAATGCGGCGTAGTTTGACATAAATAAAGCTGTGAACTCACAGTTCAACATAAACATAAATGTCGAGTCGTTTCAATCATGAAGAAAACAAACAAACAAATAAATAAATAAATAAATAAAATAAAATGAATGCTTGCAGAATTAGGCCGAGTGGTAAGGGAGGACAGCGAGACAATGGACGGTCGTACGAAGGCCACGTCAAGGCTAATGCGCGCAGGGGACCACCACCGGCGATTCCTAGCAAAAGGTTCGGTTCTTTCCTAATTGGATAATGGCGGGGTGCAATATTTGATGCATGCAACTGTTAGGGGGGGATTTATTATTTTATTTATTAAGTTAATCGTTCTCATATGCTCTGTTCTCTGTTTCCGGTATCGTACCGGACCAATTTTAATCTTAATCAAATTACGGGGACCAGAGGGAGGTAGAACAAAACGTCTCTGTTACTTTGTCCTCTACAAAAGCATTTAATTAAAAGACCATAAGTGAGAGAGAGAGAGAGAGAGATTTCTTTTCTTTTTAGTTATTTAATAATGCGATGTAGGGGGGAGGGGAGAAATGAATGTGTTTGTGGATGGCTTGTGTTATTCCACGTTCATCGCCTCGTCTTCCTGCAAATCGACTTTGTGCTTTTGCGTACCACCCGCGAGATGATGCAACAATTTCATGCTCTCCTCATAACTAAGATTATCCCGAGTACTCCAAGTGTCAATATTCCAATAAGGTAGGCAAAATTTTGGATTCTGAGTTCATTATAGTTTTGAGGCTTTTTGGACAGTGAAATAATAGTTCAAGAATAATTGAATTCACATATTAATTTTCAATGAATAATTAATTGATATATTAGTTTGATATGTCTTTGAATAAAGTTGAACCTAAGGGCCCTTTCGAGATAAGCCTTGCATCGTATTTCTGACCAATTATAACGATTTGAACCAAAAATTAAGATAGGATTTCGTAAAGTTTAAAAAAATTAGCAAAATCCCTTCCTTTTTTTATCTAGACAATTATCTTTTGATTGCGTTTTAAAACGGAATCATACTTCTTTTCGAATTCTTAGTAAATAACTAAATTGATAAATTAACTTGATGTATATTTGAATGAAGTTAATGAAATGTGAAGTTGATATAATAATAAAAAAGTAATGTGATGGATTAATTTTAGTGGGTGTTTGAATAAAAAAATAAGTGTTATAAATATAAAATAAAAATAAAAATAAAAAATATTTTTTCATAAAAATTGTTAAAATATATATTATTTAAATATATAAAATCATTTTAATTAATTATCTTTAATGAAATATTAAAAATTTTAAATAAAATGATAAGTAATAAATAATGTTATATTAATCATTTAATATAATTATTTTATATAAGCAAGACCAAAAAAGAAAAAAATGGTAAAAGAAAAAAAAAGTTGTCCAAAGAGGTGGAACTAGGGTAACGTGTGTAACATTTTTGATCGTATGATATTGTGTGTTCTAAAATGCATCACAACTGATGAAATACATGTTCCCATATATACTCAGCATCTCTTTTGTAATTTGTATATTTGGAGCAAATTCAAGGCATGAGTATGCCTTGGATTAATTCCATATATACAAATCACATGAGATATTGGGTATATACGAGAATATGTCATTCACTACATGTGAGGTATTTTGACAAAATCGTGCACGCCAAGACCTAAAGCAAACACTATCACACCCTGGTTGAGAATATTACATATATGGTATCAGAGCCATTCAGTGTGGACCTATGTTGGGGCGCGATTACTCAACGAGAACATTGAGTCCCCTTTTATGAAGGAAAGAGTGCATGAGGCATGCATTTGATTAATTCCACATGTTCAAGTCATGAGAGAGATGCTACATCCGATCGAGAATGTCACAACGTGACTTTAGTTCCACCTTATTTATTTTGATATGATTCCACTTCGAAAACCAATCCCCTCAAAAGTGTTTGAAAGATTAAGTTGGAATGAGACCTTAATTTCAATATAGTTTTCCAATCAAACACAATCTTTATCTATTTGAAAGTCATTTGTGAGAAATCTTTATGTATCTGAAAGTCAGTTCCGAAACAAATGAAAGGAAATCATTTTTTGTCAAGTTTTAAATTCAGAGCATATGTCAAATTTCCAACATAGAACATAATTTATAGCTTACTTCCTCCCTCTATTGACTTATTAGTCAGGGGGATGAACTACACTATCGTGCGGGCAAAGACCTAGAGCAAATGCTATCACACCCTAATCAAGAATATTATATATATGATATCAGAGTCATTCAGTGTGGACTTATGTTGGGGCACGATTATTCAACGAGAACATTGAGTCCTCTTATGAAGGAAAGAGTGCATGAGATATGCCTTTGATTAATCCCACATGTTCAAATCATGAGAGATGCTACGTCCGATCGAGAATGTCACAACGTGACTTTAGCTCCACCTCATTTTATTGCGATATGATTCCACCTCGAAAACCAATCCCCTCAAAAGTGTTTGAAAATTAAGTTGGAATAAGACCTTAATTTCAATCTAGTTTTCCAGTCAAACACAATCTTTATCTATTTGAAAGTCATTTGTTATAAATCTTTATGTATCTGAAAGTCAATTGCGAAACAAATGAAAGGAAATAATTTTTTGTCTAAGTTTTAAATTCAGAACATATGTCAAATTTCCAGCATAGAACATTATTGTCTAGCTTACTTCCTCCCTCGATTGACTTATTAGTCAGGGGGATGAACTACACCAAAAGTCCAAAAGCAAATAAAGTATTAAAGATTATTATAATTATGAAAAAGATTTTTTTTCTATCAACTTAAACTTTGGGTACAGTTGGTAGCCCATTTAATTTAACATTGCATTAAAATAAGGAAAATAATTTATCCTCTTAAAACTTTAGCCTAATAATCATCCTAACACTCACATGTTTAAAATACCTCTACAAATTTAAAAAAATTATCATGATGCCATTGTCGTCATTCAACACTCGTTTCCCGAGCTTTTCATGACCATCCGTACTGGATATATTCTTTGTTTCCTGTTCAAAATGACCGCCAATAATTCTCAATTTAATTCGGACCAACCAATTGGGCAATTCATTTATATATATAGAATAATAAGCATACTGCATACTTATACATTACAATATACCGCAGTACATTTCGATCTATAGCATAAATATGTTTTTTATGAATAGTAATATGTACGATATATAGATGAATGGATTTATTATAGTTCATGTGTGTCCCTTCGATGGTTTTCAAACTCTCGAGTTAACTCTTAAACTCTTATGAGTTTAAGACTCTATAGTACAAAACCGAGTGAACTTGGCTCAAACTCGGATTTTATAGTAAACTCGGGTAGACTCGAAGTAAATACAGTAGAATCGGATGGAATCGAGTAAACTTGTAAGAGTTCACACGTAGACTCAACAATTTTGTTAATTAATTGTTTGATTAGATTTTGAGAGTATAGTTGGAAGAAGAATGAACTATGTTTTATTTTATACATGTTTATGATAATATTACACTATATAAACATATTATAATATATTAAGCATGTATTGTTTATACATTATATTATAATTTTTTTAAAATATATGATGCATGAAATAATCTTATTGGTAATAAATAATGATATAAGATTTTCAAATTATTTATAATTTTTGTTAATTCATTTAAATATTTTAAACTTAAGTCAAGACAATAAAGTCGTCATGATTTAATCTCAATCAACTCGAGATTTTTTTATTTTAAACTAGATTAGAACTTATTTTAGGATTAGATTCAAATTTAGAAGACGTCTAGTTGATGTTGTGAGGTCCCATACTCAATTTTGTTGAGTCATATTAAATTTTTTTATATTGTGAAATATTTTTATATTTTATAAAGTTATACACAGAATCTTCGAGTTTACCGGACACAAAATGAATTTAGGTAAAGTCTTAAGTTTGAAAACCTTGCCCCTTCATTTATTTTCCTAGTGAAATTTTATTTATGCATGACTAAATGATTTTTCAATTAAATGCAGAAACTTATGTGAATTATTATTATTATTATTATTATTATTATTATTATTATTATTATTATTATTATTATTATTATTATTATTTTGTATCAGTTATATTCATTACATTGTGAAAAACATTTTATTTATTTCGTCAATTTAAAATTTAGTATAAGCATGTTAGATTGTATTTAGTTGATCAGTAGAATAATATAGGCACCTTCCTACTTGTCAATCTATGAATATATTATATATGTTTATTACGCTATTCGATGCCTATAAATATGCTTACCAAAGTAGTATTTTTTTTCGTCTCTTTTTTCAATTACTCCATATTAAAATGCTACAAGTTATTGTTTTACAATAAACGCCGTATCTCTATGTCATATTATATATTTTTACTAATTACTCTATATCATTATTAAAAGTATTTAACATCCTTTTATAAATTAATAGGCGGCTTAAAGAAGTTTTTGAGAAAGCGAAAGCTAGTTTACATGGTCGCACATCATTTTAGAATTTTCCCCTTTATCTATTAATTACTTCATAGTCCATTATATTTTTTATTTTTTATAATCAGCCTACCACTAATGAATATGTACATGATAGGTTGAACATCGACTTATTTTAAATTCAACTAATTCAATAAAATCATTTCGTGTCATGAGTGTAATAGATGAATGATATTTTTTTTATTTTTAATCGCCATCCCGATGTCTATTGAATTTTGTATTAAGGCATTATTTATAAAATGGAAATGAAATCTCTTAATTCAGAAATATAAGACATTGAACAATTATAACAGGATTTTTTTATTATCTTAACGAAAGATGGCTACTATATTTACTATAATTTAATAAAAAAACATCGTTAGAATCTAATGAAATAGTTGGGCATCCACTCGACGAAAATATGGGCTCCGCCGTTAGTTTCATTTGCTCATGTAGGCAGTGTAGTTAATTAGCAAGCACATACACATAGTTTAGACTTTAGACGATAAAGTGAACTTTTTTATTTTCTAACCATGAGTTCCAAATTGTCACTATTGTATATCTTATGATAATTTTATCTTTTGATTTTAAATATCAATAACTTGATGACGTATATAATAATATTAAAAAAATTAAAAAATCATATGGAGATTTTAAAAATGACAATAAGAACGTCCATATGTTGTTATTGTATTGCCATATATGCATGTTTATCTTTATCCTAGGTATCACTTATAATTTAAAGTGTACATGAATTTCAACAGTGTTGTTGGTCTGTAAAGTTGGCCGAGGGGGGGGGGGGGGGGATAGGGGGTACTAGGTTGAGGACCCCAATGCACGTAATGGATTAAATTAGTCGCAAGAAAGCAAATCCCATGACAGAAAACAGCTTGGGTGCATGCAATAATAATGGCCATTACAGTTATGGCAAGTAGGGAGGAGCATCAATGTCCTTTCATCACCAGTCTCTTCTGTTCTCTCTTTTTTTTTTAAGCTCAACTTGAGCACTTTGGAAAGTGACCAAAAACCTAAAGTTGCTAAGAATTCGTGCCTGGATCAGTTTAACAACAATATCCCACTAGATCCAGTTGCTCAAAATGACAACTCCCTTACCAGTTACCATCCTCTTTCTTTCTTTCTTTTTTTTCTCTCTCTCTCTCTCTGAAACAGCTTCCAGCATGATTACAAAAAGCTGAAAGAGGCTTTGCATGGCACAAATTATTGAGCTTATTACAACAACAATAACAGCAGCAACTTGCCCACCAAACCAGAGATCATTGGAAATAAACAAGGATGGTACCATTCCCTCCCCAGTCCACTGAACTATGTCTCTAGTTCGTGAAAAGGAGAGGGGGAGAGAGAGAGAGATGAAAATAAAATAAAAATTTGCCACTCGGTTGCTTTCGACGCAGCGACGACCCACTTGGTTCTTCTTTTAGCCGGCAGGAAGGTACGACGCATGACCCGGCCACTGCGGGGGGGGGGGGGGGGGCGACGTGGGGCGCTGCGCTCCTCTTCTTCTCCTTCGTTTGTGTGTGCTGCTCGGAGAGGGGGTGGCGAGACTTCTTAGAAAGACCACTGTGGGAGCACTCGCTTGACTCCTCGGCAGACTCAACGGGATCACTGCTGCAACGGGTGATTCTTACCATGCACGTCGCCGGACGGGATACCACGGTCATTAAATGCATACCAACATCATTTTCAATGCCCTCCCCTCCCCCCTCCACATAGTTCTCTCTCTCTCTCCCTTCCTCCCTTCCTTCCCCCGCACATACATGTATTTTAACCAGCAGTTTTTAGATTTAATTATTAGAATATATCTATCTGTTGATGGTTTATTTACGAATAATATATATATACATATTTTATGGATGATTGTAGTTATAAATTTTAAATTTCATGATTTAAATTAATTTCACATATTATTAATAAATAAATGATGCATACATACTTTGATTTATATCAACGTATATATAGCTCGTAGCGTCATTGTCACTTGAATTTTGCATGAATTCATGGAAATGATAATGGAATAATGTATATATCCTCCGCAACATCTAGGGGTGTTCACGATCCACCCGTGAACAAATTCGATCCGACTAAATTTGGTCGGGTCAGATCCAAAGGGCTTGGGAGGGGAAATTCGACCCAACCTGACCCGGTTTGGGTCAGGTACCCGACCACCCAATATTTTTTTAAATTTTTTTTACTATTTTTATATTAATTTAATATAAAAATATTATTTATAATATTTATTTTAAATCATAAAATAAAGTTTTAAACCATTTAATGTTATTTCTGTATTTAAAATATTTTATTTCATTTTTTTTCAAAATTTTTAAATCGAATATAAGCTTAAATTTAAATAAAAAAAATCAGGTCAATCGAGTTGGGTCGGGTCAACTCGGGTTGGAAAACTCCAACCCGTACCCGACCCGACCGGGTCAGGTTCGGACGACCCGACCAGTGATCTGACTCGAGTCGGGTCGGGTCATCGGGTTTGTGCGGCGATCCGACCTGCTGAACACCTCTGACAACGTATATCCCTGCGCCATCGATCTACTTTCTCAAATTATATATCTACTTAACAGTTGATAGCTTAAATCGATTTTCGCTTAAAAAAAAACTCTTCACGTGCATTGATTTATATACATTAGTAACATCCTTTTTTTCTCCTGTTATCTAAACGTTTTTTTTTTCCTTAGTTGATCAAACATGACACGACACATAACGTTATAAAAGTAATTCGATGTCAGCGAGCATAACTCGTAGAAGAAACGGAGGTGCGCTCTATAAAAGACTTAAAGGAGCAGAAAGAGCAATTTGTCGGAACTCACAAGTCATTTTAGTTATTTTTCTTTGTTACGACAATTTCAAACGTGAAATTTGTTACAGATTAAATCTAATATAGGTAGTTTAAGCTAAAAAAAAGAAAATTAATGCGTAAAGAATCGAGGGAAAAAAAATGTGCAATCCACACAAAATGCCGCTAAGAGGCGGATGAAAGGAGCATTTATAAAGTGTTTTGGTAATTTGATGGCTCGAACATTTTGATCAACTACGGGTTCGGAGAAAGAAATGTTGACCGTACTTGGGAAAAATCCTTAGGTAAAATATTCAAGCTTTAAAACTGCTTAAAGTTTCATAATTCAATTCAAAGGCACTAATCATTTATAGTCCCATCGTATATATATTATACATTATATATATTATTGCTAAATCCTCCTCATTTTCCTCCTAAAAATTTTCATATTGAGTCACAACAAGATTGTTTTTTAAAATTTAACCAAGTTTCAGAAGATTATTATCATGCTAAATCCTCCTCATTTTCCTCCTAAAGATTTTTTAAAATACATGAAATGTTTCAGGAAGTACTATTTATAATTGGATTCGACCCGGATCCGCTTAATTCAACAGCGAACACAAAAGTTGATCCAATTTAGTTCAATAATTAATTTTTCTTTCTAGAAGAACCAGATGGAAATCGAATTCAATTAAGAAAAAAATGCATTGAATAGAAAAAATCACGTTGACTATTTTTTTTTCAGTGGAAAAAGCTGAAAAAATTTAATTAAATTTGATTGAACTGATTTTTTTATACTCACTCGGACTTCGATATCTAAATTATTATATATGACTAATTCGAAATGGGGGCAAAGAATAGAATAATATTCTTTTTGTCTAAACGGTGATTTCAAGAATCAAATATAAAGTTATATATTAACTTTCCAATCACTCACTCGAACACAACTTTATTAATTAATCGTGATTAATCGTTATCTTATTTAATTGGTCTAATTTATCGATTGATTTGACGCGAGTCGTATTTTTAGAAATAATAAAATAATTTTAGGAGGAAGAAAAGGTTTGCCGGCGTCTATTTCTTGCACTGTGCCATGGACGGAGGGAGGGAGGGAGGGGACCCACCGTTACGTGGTAAGAAAAATCCTGGTCTACAAATGATCTGGTCCTGTCATGGCCCTCTTTTCCTTTTCAGCAATGCGTGGTGCAGAGAGCTTTATGGGCAGTACGCCGGGGAACGAGCGCCAGAGTGGTCCGGCCGCCTGAGAGCGACCCAGATCGGACGACTGTGAGGTCTGCCGACAATCTCTCTCTCTCTCTCTCTCTATCTCTCTCTCTCTCTCTCTATCTCTCTCTCTCTCTCTCTCTCTCTCTCTCTCTCTCTCTCTCTCTCTCTCTCTCTCTCTCTCTGCTAGGAGTGGAGTGGACCAGAGCGAACCAAAATAGATCGACGCTTTTAGAAAGGGAAGAAGGCATATATTCGCAAGGGCCTAGTGCACTTGTGTTTTTCGGTCCTTCGGAAACAGAAAACGAATTCATAAACTTCCATAATATAATATTTATTTCCTGATTCATTTTTATAAGAAAATGCCATCCAAGGTTTTTGTCTTTGTCTTAGGAAAAACATCTTTATTAAGGAAAGTTACCTATTTAGAGAAAGGGGTAAAAATATTAGGGAATCGGAATCGACCCGTGAATGATTCAATCCGACTCGAATCAGTTTGGGTCGGAACCCGGACCTAGACCTCAACCCGACAAGGGTCAGGTTGGATATGGGTTAGAAAATTTCAACTCTAAGTCAATCTGATTCGACCGATCTTTTTATTTTTTATTTAAATTAATTTTTTAATTTAATTTAGAAGTTTTATATGATTAATTTTTAAAAAAATATGAAAACCATTTAAAATATAGAAACAAATAGTGAATAAATAAAATGTTATTTTTATGATTTAAAATAAAATAATTAATAGACTTTTATATTAAAAATATTTAAAATAAAGAAAAAAAAAATAAAAAAGTGATTGAGTAATTCGACCATCCGATTCGAACTGATTCAAATTTGATGGGGTCCGCTGTGCAAAAGGCCATCGATCCAACTAAAATTGTTCGGGTTTGAGATCCAAATGAACACCCCTAAGTAGAATAAACTAACTATATTAGATTGGTTGAACTATTACATATGCCATTGTTTGTCAAAATCGTATTTATATAATAAATTGATCTATCTATTTTATGTAATATATTGCAACATATAAACACGTAGTATACCTATTTTTCTTGTAAAGAAAATTGGTTGCTGCACTCAATCTTTAATCATATTTATTTGTTTCACAAAGAAGGGAGCCAAGTCCGTCCAATAGCGAAAAATATGCAACAAGATTTGTCGTTTATATATATTTTTACATTAATATCTTGAGGTGGATTGACCAAAAGTTGTTGTGTCTTATTCCAACAGCGGAATCGAGTTAAATTAATTAAAGTTCAATAAAGTCACTCCGTTAGATTCGTCAATGAGAGATTAAATATTGTGATTCTATATAAGGAAATAAGGACTATTTTATTTTATTTTATTTTTTAAAAAGTTTTATGTAGCCATTGGGCCTTTTTTGCCATAGACCCAATCAATATTTCATGAAAGCAATTGATTTGGGTAGCACGTTCACTTTAAGATATTACATAGATGTGATGTCGGAATATAGTTTTATCTCTTTTATTATCATTGGATAATATAAAGAATAAACTGATTTAGACACCACATTAAGTTTCAGATATGTGATGTGAATATATTCTTATATTTTCCCTTTTCTATTTTGGTCGGGTAATATAAAAAAATAAAGCAATTCAATCTCTTGATCAATTCACGCAAGGCCTTGGTGGTGAGAACAAAAAGAGTAAACATTTGGAAAGGCTAACTTTTTTCAAAAAAAAAAAACTATGAGGGCATATGTGACACTCCATAAATAAAAAAAATGTTGAGTTATAATGATGTCATCAAAATAGGCGTCCGCTCGATGAAGTAGACTCTCAAATTTTTTTTTCTCTTTCAAATTTAAATGTACAAACACGAAACTCCAAAATAATTGTGGAGAAATATTCTAGGGATGAAAGAGCACTACTTCCATCCCATCAACCTTATAAAATCACGTTCTCTACATGATTTCACCTCTCTCGGCAATTTGCATGTATTTGCTTTCCTCTCCTGTAGGAGGACGAAATAGAGAATTTTGGACGTGCACAAAATGAAGAAGAATAGGAGAAGAAATTAGTGAAATGGAAGGACAACCAAAGGAAATAAATTTTTTTTTGATAAAAATATGTATATAACGAGACTTCTATCATGAAATTTATTTTCTGAAAGTAAGACATTTTTAGGATACTTTATGATAATTGAAATGATGGCCTTTGGTTGAGAATGAAATATTTTTATGATGACTGTAAAAGATGAGCGAAACTGGGTTTCTAATAACTAGGTTTGATTTGATTTCAAGCATTTATAATGCTCAATTATTATGGATATTTCTTGATACGATTTTATGATTCTTAAGCAGGTTGAGATTTCCCTAGGTTACTGTAATTAGTCTCTACATAGATTTATGATTTTGAAACAACTAGTTTGTTACCACTTATCAATTTGTATGATATATATATATATATATATATATATATATATAGAATATGAATCCTTGAATATTTGCATCATAAATGTTTTTTAGATGTTTATGAACTTGCTAAAATTGTAACTTTAGAAATGAGACCTTATGCTATGTATTTGATATTTATGTGAAAGAGTAGAATGGATGGCATTATAAATGTCTAACCGCAGAAGATGAATGCTTTGATGTTTAGATGATTTATGAATTCCTATAACAATGAATATGTGTTGTCTTGACTTTTGAAAATGTTTGGATGTGGAAAATCTGGCTGAAACCTAATGAGCAGACATCCGAAAGTTATCGATTGAGAGTAGAATGCAATAAGATCAGACGTCCGATATGCTATGAACTCGTCCACCGCACGACTAAACATCATGATCGTCGTATCGAATGCTTTTTAGACCAAGCATTCAATATTTAAATTGATCGGCCAAAATGATATTATAATATGAAGTTTGATGAATTCTTTTCAGATCGGACGATTGATCACTACATCGTGCATTCGAAACTTCCATGTGGACAAGACATACTCTCGTATAATAGGATGTGCACTCTTCGAAGCAGACGACTAAAGATGAACTTCCTTACGGGCGGCCCGGTTATGCACAACACCTGCATGGAGTCTCAATGGGCTAGCCCACCCGAGCACCATGTCTAGGTCGGGCCAAAGTTAGATCATGTCGGGTGTCCCAGCGGAAATGTTGGGCACAACCTCTCAGGGCTCGATGATGATGGCCTCGCCGGCTAGAGACAACCCGATGAGCATGACGTTGCCGCCTTTCTCGTCCACTAGATCCTTCACCTCCTCCTCCCTTCCTCTAGGTTTTCTTCTGACCTCTGGCCGCTGTTGGCTCTCTTGCGACACATAATGCATGCAAAATATAAATATATTTTAGTTTATTTAATATTTTTTATGTAATTTAATCATGACATGCATCATTTTAGATCAGTTTTAGTAATAATTTTGGATTTATTTATTTTTTATTATTGCTCTATTAAATATTATACTAATCGGATGGATCAACTTAATTCTTAATTATTTTTTAGAAAATTACAAATTTGGCTATACAAGGCATGAACCATATCATCACAATGTGCAATTTTCTTAATCTCATGCAAACTCGACAACATCATCAAGATGAATTACAAAATGCCACAAGGTATGAATTACAATTTTTTTAATTGAAATACAAGGAGCGATGTTTATATGATTACAAGGCATTTCTCTAACAAGAAACTAGGCGAGATTTTTCATTGGATTATTTTTATTAGATTAGAATAATTTGATCTACTTGATTAGGTTGAGGGCATGACACTTTGTGGAAATCCCAATTTAATCTTGTTAGGTTAATATTTTAGGAAAATATCTAATCCGTCTTAAAAGATTAAATTTATTATATGGTTCAGATATTTATCTTGATATATTTTCATTGGATATTGATGTAAGTGTAACATATGTTATGTGACTATTGAGTTTCACATTAATGTATTACAATTTGTTATAGATTCATATTATATAAGTTGACTTGTATTATTAATTAAGTCTTTTGTTTACGTATCAATTTATGAGTCTCATTTTGGTCAAAGAAAAGGTCAAGATTTAAGTCCACATAGCGATCCCGAGAGAAGACTTATACCATGTGACAAGGGTCGAATTTTGAGACGTTACAACATAGAACTTAAAGTTTACATTATGACACTCCTTAGCATTTATCTTCTTTGAAATTGCATTCAACAATGAGTAGCATAAACTTTGTTTGCCAAATGTATCAATTGTTTCATATAGAGACTTTAAAAGAGTGCAAATGCTCTCGGTCATAATTAAAGTTCATTAAATTGTGTCTTAGATAACATATGTTTCCACATATTTTATAGTTTATTACATGCATAATGACACGTTTAAACACAACCATAACAAAAACCTCCAGTTTAATTTACCCTAGATCATCTATTACAATGGATCAAATTCCCAATGAAATATTTTGCATAATCTCATAAAAAAGGAAACATTTTGCTTAAATAGAACATGTAATTATCTTTCTAGTTATCACCCTACAATTCAGGAGCTAGTGTGGTGGCCTTGTGTTTCAAGAGTGAAAATTTATATTGTAATTATCATCCTTTCAAATAGTACGTGCAACTATGAAAAATATGACCCTGTCTAAAATAATTAGCCAACATCAATTGACATTTCGATCATTGAGGAAATTATGCAAATTTATGACTCTATCACTAGCAATGTTATCAAAATCAGACTACTAATTCAATTGCATAATAAAATCAATGTTATATTGCAATCATTTTTACATTGAACTGGAGAAAAATCAATCGAACTAGTAAAATTAATGAATCAGTTTAACCCGATTCAAGTTTAAATTTGAAAAGAATCATAAAATAGGAAACACAAAAGAAGAAAAAGAAAAGTATTAAAAGAGAAAGTTAAAGATGACGAAAATAATGAGAGGTAAAAATTAAATAGAAATGGTAATATTAAAATTTGAACAATATTAAAAAATAAATTATTAAAGGACATAAAATGGAAATAAAAAGGAAATATTAAAATAAATAAAAAGAAATAAATGTAATTTAAGATATAATACATTAATGTGACTCATCATTATAAACAATTAATTAGAACCTATTAATATTTATGTGTGACAATTTGTATTTATCATTATTAAAATTTCAAAAAAATATATATATTATTTATTATTTTATTATTATTAGGTTACTAATACAATATTCATATAGTATATCTTTAAAATTATTAAAAATAATATCAATCTGATCAATCCATCAAACCGGTCGGGTTCTAAAAACATTAATCAAAAGTGTCGAGTTTTCGGTGTAAAAGTATATACTTGTTTGTCTTTTTTGTGATCAAAGTGATATACTTAATTTAGTTCTTCTCTGCAATAGATTTAGGATTCACTACAGGAAAAATGCTACCGACGATCAAAACCGTCTGTAATAAGCCCAAAACCGTCGATAATACACTTTTCGACGATTTTTCGAACGGAATCGATTCGTCGGAAAAACGATCATCGCAAATCGATTTGCGACGGTTGAAAAAAATTCGTCGGAAGTATTGACGGTTGTAACCGTCCGAAAAGTCCGGCGCGACGGTTGTAACCGTCTGATAAGTCCAGCGGTTGCAACCGTCGAAAGTTTTAGACGGCCGTAACGGTCGAAACTTTCGACGGTCGTGCAACCGTCGAAACTTTCAACGGTCAAAACCGTCAAAACTTTCGACGGTCGACGCAACCCGCCGAAACTTTCGACGGTCGTCGCAATCGTCGATCTTTCGGTGCTCGCAACCGTCGCAAAGAATTTTTTAAAAATAAAAAAATTAGCGGCCGGATCGGGCCGCGTGGCCAGGTGGCCAGATCCGTGCCGCAAGCGGCCGATCCGGCAGCCAGCGGCCGATCTGGCCTCCGCGGCCAGATTCGATCGCCAGCGGCCGGATCGGATGCCTAACGGCCGATGTGGCCCCCGCGGCCATGGCCAGATTTGGCCGCGGGGGCCAGATCGGCCGTTATATAGAGAGAGAGAGAGAGGAAGAGGTCGGTGGCGGGTCGTCGGCCGATAGGGAGAGGGTCGCCGGCCGGAAGGTCGCCGGCGAGTCGGGCCGGCAAAATAGGAGATGGAGAGAGAAAGGAGAGAGGGAAAGAAGTGGAGAATGGGGAGTGGGAAAATAAAAATACATATATATAGGGTAGAAAGTTGGGAAGTATTTTTAATCATTTTTAAAGTTACTGACAGTCGTAACCATCAGAAAGTATTTAATTATAATAATAAAATATTACTTACATATATATAATATTTATTTTTTTATTTTATCGACGGTCCGAACCGTCGGTAATATGTTATATTAATAAAAAAACTCAAAATTTGTGACGGATGAATATCCATCGAAAATATCGACGTTCTTAATCGTTGAAAAATAAAATAATAATATAACAAATAATATAATTATTATTTTCATTTCCAATTGCTACAATCGTCGGAAATTTTGTTGGAATTTGCGACGGATGGATATCCGTCAAAAATATCGACGTTCATAATCATCGAAAAATAAAATAATAATATAATAAATTACATAATTTTATTATTTTTATTTCTGACGATAACAATCATCGGAAATTCCGTCGGAAACCTTTCTATCGCAAAATCCGTCGCAACAAAATCCATCGCAAATTGTGACGGATTGCTATCCGTCGAAAATTGCCCGTCGAAAAATGGCAATTTTCTTGTAGTGATTTTAATGGGGTGTCCGAGTCAAATTTCACTTGGCCCGATGTGGGCGAAAAAGGAGAGGGCAAGGAGGACGGGGTGAGAGCAACGGAGGTGGAGGAAGGCCGGGGAGGTACAAAACGGCGGCAGACTAGGGGGGCAGAGTGAGGGGGGGGGGGAGCTAGGCACTCGAGGAGGAGGTCGTCGGGAAGGGACAAAATCGGAGGCCACGGGCGGCGTCGGCAACGGAGGTGGGGCGTAATTCCGAGGGTGGGGGAAGGGGGGGGGTGAGCGATGGCACCACGGGGTCAGGGCGACAGGGCTTGATGAGCCAAGGGAGGCTGCGGGAGTTGTAGGCGTCGGAGGAAGAGACGTAGGCGGAGGCCATGACGGCGGGTGTTGGTGACGACGAGGGAGGAGGGCTGAGTTGAGTACAGTGTGGTGTACTATATGGAGTGGGGTTGGATGGTCCATGGATGGAAGCTAGCGGAAGGGGAGACGGAGGCCGTAGAGGAAGGTGTCTGGGCATATGGAGCAGGGGCTGAGACGGGCAGAGCGGTAGGGGAGGTGGTGAGGGCCTCCGACGATGAATGCATCGTCGTAGGGGAGTGGTGGAGGACGAGGGAGAGCAACGGGGTGGGACCGCTGGGAGGTGTAGCAGGGGGAACACCGGCGGAGCCGTGGGGACGGCGATGGGGGACTTCATATGGGTGACACCGAACTGAGGTGGGATACAGTCGCCACCGATGAACCGCGGAGTCCCATATCCTGTGTTTGGATACATGAACTGTAGTTCTATTAGATGTGATATGAATTTTGTGATGTGATATTTTTGTCCTAACAACATGTTTGGACGACAATCCCAATCGAGTCGGAACTGGTTACTTGATTAGATGCATATGTCCTGCCTAGTTCTTCAAGGTGTTTGGATGAGCAGTAGTAGAACTTCCATCGATTGTATATGTAAGCACAACCTTCAACTGTATGTAGACCTCCTTCGATTTCGAGAACACGGTGAGCTCTTCAGTAACCCACTTCCTCTCTAATGACAATGTCCTTCTTGGAGAAGAGAAGCTCGAATGCTATGGAGATCAAATCGTGGAGGCACTGTAGAGATTGACAGTGCCAATGGAGGTGGACAACTAGGATTTGGAATCAGAGAGGGATGGCGACACAGAGTCTTGGTGGGATTCGGATGGAGGGGAAAGAGAGGGGAGAGTGAGGAGGAGTGGAGGGGAGGACGAGATCATCGTCAATGATGCCGGGTTCATCGACGAGATCATCCAAGTTGAAGCCCTCGAAGTCCGAGGCAATATGGTGGCGAGGATCGAGTGAAGCGAGATGACAATGCGGGTGACAAGGAGGAGGAGAAGCGCTCGGGCGAATGTCCAACGCTTCCTGGAGTGGTCGGTCAGGGTGCGCTGTTACAAGCTGCCCTGGCTGAGGTACATAATCGGCGTGGGCATCACAACGAAAACGACTAATGCAAAGGCTGATGGGGGAGGAGGAGGCGGTGGGGTGGTAGCAGGGAGGTCCGGGGTGCCAGATTTGAGATGCCAGATGAGATCAGCAGCGTTTGGTAATGACAACCGGTGTGGATGGATGTTGGACGAGTTGTGAGAAGTGAGGAGGAAGTGGGTAGGTAATGGAGGAAGTTCGGACGTCTGAACACGAACTCGCAAGTTCTCACTTGAGTCGAGAACTTTGTATATCAAGAATTTTGACAAAAAAAGTTCGTCTCAATGTCACGTGACGAGAATTTCGAAAGTTTCCTTATGAAGAGTGTTTGGTAGAACTTTGTCCAGAATTGAGCAAAGTTCTGCTGTCAAAAAAAGGCATTGGAGTGATGGCGCTTTCGAAATTTGATCCCATCTGACGGCCCAAATACTCACCCCTTTAAATCCATAGATTTATGTGTCATTCTCAAGGAAAAATAGTCCGAATGAAATTATTAACTCTGAATATACGGTAGCCAAATTAAATCAGTCAACACATCCGAGATATCTGAAAAGGCAAACGTTCTTAATTATCTTTTTTTTCCATTTTTTGGGTTTTGTTGTACAAACAACGGTCTTAGAGGCACTAACGGATAATATTGTGCAACTCAATTAAAGTGGTCTACAATCTCATGCAGAAGGGAATCTAAAACCTCTCATCTTTGCAAAGCCCTCCCAAGTCAAGCGCTCATATGGCCTGCGCTTGCATTTGCAGCATTGCCCCCTCCAACATCCTTCTCAACGTTGATGTTGTTGACGCGCACCGTCAAGGGCGTCCTCACGCGATGGTACCCGTCGAACCACACGATCTCGCCGAAGTCGTAGCGCCCTCGCGACCTCTTGAGCGGAGTGAGCGTCACGTAGTAAGTTATCGTCTGCCTCCGCCATGAGAAGACCAGGAAGGTCGGCCACAATATCACGTTCACTCCGTGAGGGCTCTTCACCGCGCCGAAGTAGATGGCGTTCTTCCGACCCACGTTTCGCAGGGTTCTCTTTACGGTGATCGTGCAGTGCAGATCCGATACGGTTATGGCCGGGTAGTTCAAGTCTACGTCGGAATAGTTCCCAACGCAGCAGGTGTCGACGTAGGGGGACGGCAGGAGCATGCTCTTGATCTGAGCCTCCGTGTAGCCCAAGCTGCAGAGGTACACGACGTAGTCCCGGGTCTCCATGTCGTACACGAGTCCAGGATCGAACGCCTTTAGAGGGTTTGCTTGGCCTGCGCCAACGTCGAAGGCATCTGCAGACTTCAACGTTCCACCGGCCGAGATGCGGTCCAAGCTCGTATCC
This sequence comes from Pontederia crassipes, assembly GCA_030549335.1. Lineage (NCBI taxonomy): Eukaryota > Viridiplantae > Streptophyta > Magnoliopsida > Commelinales > Pontederiaceae > Pontederia > Pontederia crassipes. Next base: position 27,955,260 of record CM060183.1, on the reverse strand, counting down.
CTGCTGTGAGCTGCACAAAGATATCAGACACGCAAAAGAGTTCGAAGTTACTTTCTCTCTGTTGGATTCAAAGGTCATCCTGTACTGAAACGTGAAAGCTGTTTATCCTTTGGATTTGTGGTGCAAATTAAAGAGGGGACTCTTGAATAATGCAGCCATTTCAATTTACTGCGGTGGACTGATCGAAAAGAAGAAGGTACAGGTCTCCTTGCCTGTCGTCATTATGGCAGATTTGATTGCCGCCGGGGACCAATCAGGATGGACAGACTTGACGAGGGCCACGATGCCTGCTACATGGGAACACGACATTGAGGTCCCTGAATCGAAGTTCCACTCCACGGAGCGCTTATCACTTGGCAGGAAAGTGGGTGTAGATTTCTGAGACCATGCTGCTAAAATATTGACTCCAGGAGCAATGATGTCAGGCTGCAATACATTGATATATATGAACTTGAATCAGAAGAACCGAAATAAAAATATATTGATCCTCAAACTGTACTATAAGTTGATTAGTGATTAACATCACAGAAGTCGTGGGGAAAACATTCGTTCCAGCACCCAAGTACCTTGAGGATGTTGGGAGAGATGGAGCTTGGTCCTCTCGAGGAGAAGTATGCAACCGACGGTGCCACCGAGCTGCCAATGACTGTGCAGCTTGGAAGTATTTGCACAGTGGGGTCTTCTCCGTCTCTTCAAGAGTTACAGAAAGCACACATCAGATGCATCCCACCGTGGAATAGTTAAATGTGCATGCCAATCACCTGTGCATTTAAGATTACAAGTAGGAATATAGCTCAGTCACGTACTCGCAGGACTGGATGTAGTAGAGGATTTGAGTTCCCTGTTCGAGATTGACATGAACCGTTGGAAGGAGATCATCTTGAGGATACAGCCTTGTCATGGAGTCGACAAAGATCATGCCGGAACCACTGGCATTTAAGACCGCTTGCGCTGCGACTGTGCTCGTTACTTGACCTATTGAGGAGAAGCAAAGAACCACGTAACCTGAAGCGTTCACCTGGTGGTTCCATTTGTCACTAGAGCATACCCTTTTAGACATATACATACAGAGGCCACTAGTTAGGTGAAGAGTTTGACGTATTGCTAGATCCAGTATATCTAAACTATTCACGAAAAAAATATATCGATATATATATATATATATATATATATATATAAATGCAAAATGTAGGATCAAAGATAATTATTGGTTATTTATTCAAAGGTAATTAAATGTCAAAATGAAAATATATTTTGACAATTTTAAATGTTTGTTGGGCCAAAGTGGGCCTACTGAGCACTATGGCATTCCACGGAAAAAAAACGCCTTCCACTTTAGGTATTTTGGTTGTGTTGGACTATGTAGTAAAACAAATTAAAATGTGTAGGAGAAAATAATGATGTATTTTAAAAATAAAAGAAACAAGTTCAAAGTTGTGAATAAATCTTTAGTCATCTAAAAATTACTCTTTACCAAAACTTGTCTAGCTAGCAGATATAAAAAAGATAATTGATAATTTTCCTAACAATTGAACCTTTTTTTTTCAAATAAAGAGCATCTAATAATCAATATATTTGCTGCATGCTTTTTACATGATATATGTTATGTCATGTGCCCACCAACTTCAGTTGTTAATAAATAGTGTCAAAAAAAATTTAAGACCTAATTGGGATACAGAGACCTTTAATTGCATTTTTTTCATGGTTTAATTAGTGGACACTCAATTTTTTTTCTAGAGAGATAGAGAGAGAGTACCCATCAGTAAATAGTTTCCCACTGTCCATCAGCTTGGACTGGAATCCTTTCTTAACGAAGCTTTGTCCCTGTTCGCCATTAATCAACTCGTCAGTAAACTTTAAGCGAAAAAGCTTCAAGACTGCAAGATCTCCATGATACATTAAAGACACAAGCACATTAATGAATGAACAAAACAAAAAAATACATAAATGTGGGCCTGTGCAGTGTGCACGATTGAATTCGACGACATGTATATACATCTTTCCGCATTTAACATTTTAATAGAAAAATGATTAAGCCCGTAATTTTTCTTTCAAAATGCATTGAAAAAATATTCTGAGGAGACCGGGACATATTAACAATGCTGAATATTCTTTGAGTTTTTCTATTTCATTATCATATGCTATAAGTGTTTTCTAAAGTTTGTACATCATATTAACCATTTATTTATAGGGTGACTCTATCAGTCTATTGTCACTCCAAAAATATTAACTTCATTTTCTTTTGTTAGTGCTGAACATTTTTATATTTAATAAAATGAAATGGCAATAGTATTTTTTAAAAATGATAGTAGAGACATGTAATTTATGTGTACTAAAAACTATTTTTGTTAAAAAAAAGTGTTGATGTTGAGTGGGCGGGTTCAACTGGACCAACTTTAATCTTGTATGGAATCCAACCCGACGTCACTAAGATCGAGTTTGTTCGGGCCGACTTTTTTGCTTTTTTTTTTTTACAAGTTTCAATTATTACTCGAACAAAGGTAGTGATTTGAAAAATTGAATTAGACCAGCTGATTGGACTGGTTCAATTATGAATTGTTTTCCCTAGTCCGGTTCGATTTGTTAAAACAGAAATAAAAAAAATCAAATTGAATGAAGTTGAATTGGTCAGAATCAGTTCAATCAACTTGATCCAGTTATTCTTTTTAACTTAAAAAATATCAAACTGAAAATTAAAATGACATCTCATGATGACATCATCAAAAGAAAAAAAAAGGAAAATTGTAAATTTTTTTCATTCTTAAGAGGAGATAGTTTTATCATATAGGAAACACAAAAATGAAATATCAGTAAAAAAGAAAAAAATGAAAGAGATTAATATGAGAAAAATAAATAATAATAATATTTTTTCATTCTTTTGAAACAAAAGAAGGAGAGGAGCTTACTCGTACTACAAGATTTTGAATAAATTAATTATAATTTATTATCTAGAAATGTCAGTAAGAAAATAACTAGATTTATGTTTCAATATTGAGTAAATCGTATTGTAAGCATTTACATAATTTTTTATGGCATTATTCATAAAAAATATATCTTTTGCAATTATAATTATTAAAATAATAATATTTTAAGAAAAAAAATGATTAGATTCTGTGGAACTCGAGCTATCGAGTCATGCTCTCGATTGGTTGCACTTGCACGTCGATGGATCCGGTTCTTAAAATATGGGGCAGAAGATATATGCGGAGGTGGCGTACCGTGAAGGAGATGTTCCCCCCCAGAACGATCCGCGACGGAAACGAGCGGTCGATCGTCCCCGCGCCCACGCAGAGGCCCCATGGCGAGACGTTCTGAACCAGGGACGCCTCCGGCCCGTCGTTCCCCGCCGAGAACACGACCGGGACTCCGAGCTGCGCCGCGTGGAATGATCCGATGTCCAAGCAGGTCTTGAAGTACTGGAGCAGCGGCGGCGGCGAGCCGATGGCGGCGGAGATCACGTGCACGCCGTCGTGCAGGGCTTCGTCGAACGCCGCCAGGATGTCCGCCTCGCTGCACTTCCCTTCGCGGTCCTTGAACCAGCACACCTTGTACACCGCCAGGCGGGCCAGGGTGGCGCCGCCGCGGGCGGTGCCGTAGCCGAGGCCGGAGTAGCTCACGTGCGGCACGGGGGATCCCACGGCGACGGACGCAGAGTGCGTGCCGTGGCCGATGCGGTCGCGGGGGGACATGTACTCGGCCTCCCCGGACATGTCGAGCGGCCCGAAGTCTTGCTCGAAGCCGCTGATGTAGTACCGAGCGCCGATTAGCTTCCGGTTGCATGCCTTGCTCGGGTCGAATTTTTCGCCTTTGATGCACTCGCCGCGCCATGATGCCGGCACTGGTCCCATTCCAGGCACCTCTTTGAAGCTTTCAGATTCCGGCCATATGCCTTGATACATGAAGAAACGAATACACGTGTTTTTTTACATGTCAGAAGCACGCCATGAATGGACTTAATGTAGCTTTTTACCTGTGTCCAACACACCAACAATCACGTCGCATCCATAGTTCGGATATCCTGCAGTCGTTGTTTGAGCAACAACCTCTCTCAGACCCAAGAAATCCCAGCTTCTGGTCGTGTGCAACTGCAGTATGTTGCTTCTGAACACCGATATCACTTGTTCATTTCCTGCATGTCTCCGTAAAATTCATATCAAGAAAATTAATGAAATGCATGTACACAGAGTGATTTCAGATATATGTAGCAGCCTTCTCACTTTCTAGGGTGGTGGCTTGTGTTGAGTTGAGAACCGCAGCAAAACCAGAGAAAGCATGCTTGTAGCTGTAAAGCATTGCCTTCTCTGCTTCATGTTCACTGAAAAATGGCAAAAGCAGAAGCTTTTATGCCCTTTTATTGCAGAAAAAAATGAAGAAACGAAACAACAAATTAACATTGCCCTTAAGGCAACAAGTTCTGCATTTTCTCTTGTGCTATCACCTGGAAAATACACTGGACAGCAATTGGACATGGAGCTTCGTGGTGAGCAGAGGATCATGGGAATGACTACGTCCCAAGTACACTATGTGAACCTGCAAAATTGGGGGGAAAAAAAGCATGACCTCATGGCATGACAACCCTTAACTAGTTTCGTTGGCAACAGAGAAAAGCTAAGAAACTTTCCACGTTGAGTCTTACATGGGGAGTAGGCGTGCAAGGAATGAGATAAAGCGACAGACAGGCGAAAAGGCCCCAGAACAATTGAAATGTGGCCATTGTCTCTCACAGATTCTCTCTACCTTCGATGAAGGCCGAGGGATATATAGTTAGAAAAAAGGTTACTCCATGTAGGTAGAGGAAGAACGGGATTGGTGCATGCATGCCTTCATGGGTGCTTGCATTGCAAGCCTTCCAAAGTTAGCTTACAGTCCCCCCTGACAAAATCCGCATGGTTGCATGATTTCATCTATGCCCTTTCCATCTTGCAAAGACCCTACTTTGTTTTCTAATTATACAATTCTTGCAACATGTATAGACATCGAAATCTCATTGGCCACCTGACAATTGTACAGAATGCCCTGGTGGGAAGACTGATTACAAGCATGGCGATTAGCTAACTATTATAGAAGAGACCTTCTGTTTTCTGTTCCAGCTTCCAGTCAGCTTGTCTACAACAAAACTCAGCTTAGAGAGACTACCGCGGAGGTGATACAGAAAGATAGAGTACTTTCATGCAGTCCCTGAAGAAGTTAACAAAATCTGGAGTTTTCAGAATTGTATCAGATAGTTCAGATGGCTGTTATGAGACATACGTGTGCATATAATTTTCACTCAGCAAAGAAACGTCTTATGATGAGTGTCGACTGTGTAGTTTGATTACTAATTTGCTTGAAGAAAGTTAGCCACTCAGACCTGTAGGATAATGTTATTCAAGAACACTGCAACAGTGATGATTATTAATGGTGGTGTTCTTTATGATATCATAAGTTGAATTTGCATCCATTAAAGGTATAAAGAATTGAGCATAGTTGTCAGGAATGCGAGGGAACTGTCTCACTCCGTCAAGATAGAGTTAGATGAAACTATAATGTGTAATTATTTCTTGAACGAGATGGTCCATTTCGGTAATGAATGCTTCAGAGTATCCTTAAATATCACTACATCCATAGAAGCGTCCTATGAGAAAAGATAAATGGACACTAGGCAATAAACTGCCCCAGATGCCTCTGATGCATATAATGTGTCATAATCTGACATAACTGCGATTATTAGCCTTATCAATGCAGAGATGCTACTTTTAGAATGGGCCTTATGCTGAACTACAGGGTTTGTTCTGCTAAATCATTAGCCTTAATCTAGACTGGTTCATTCTAATTATGAACCCTGAAATGCCTACACCTCCAATGATTCATAGTCCTTTCAATGTCGTATGATTCGTATTTCAGTGGACAGTGGACCTCACGTAGAAGTTGCCATCTTTATGGACCATGGTTCATGCTAATCACTAGCCAGGCATATATTACATGTGCTGTGATGATGCGTTTGTGAGTTGTCTTCCTGCAAATCGACTTCGTGCGGTGAAAACAGACGACGGCATAGGCGGAATCAGTTGCTTCAATGTCAAATGGTAATCAAGGTCTATGATACTTTTGAAGGCACTCTTTTCTTACTGCTATGAGTTCAAATCATTGCATTCCTTTTACCTCCACGCAAATGCCAACATGCTTTTTACTTCCACTCATTGAATGGTGGTAAAAGTTGGTAATATTATTAGATGCATCCAGTCACAAAAGCAGCAGGATGTGTCAACTCTGATTGGATTTTGGTTCATGTTGAATGGCTCCCCTTCTTCCTACTCATCCTTAATTTTATTTTTCTGCCGATGTTACCTTTGATCACAATCGTTCTTGTCGAACCATCTCTTGTTCGAAAGACATTAATCATCCATGTGACAATTTGGTGAAAATTTTCCTGTTCTAAATTGCAATCTTCTTACCTGCTGTCAAATAAGAAGTTAGTATTTGGAATAGGGTTATTGCTTCCTATCAAATTGAATGGATATTACACCTGGCAAATGTTTATTTGGAGTGTTCCAAGGAGTTAGTATTTGACCTGATGACTTCTCCACTAGTGAAGTGCTCAGGTCGCTCGTTCCTAGTCATGTCGATGCAGTAATTGTCATGTAGAATTTCTTATTTCTTTTCTCTTCTAAAATTAATAAGTGGACAAATTTGACAGCAGAACTGCAGAACTGTTCTAAGATCTCTTTATTTTATGTGGCCGTTGGGTAAGAATAATGAAACGTAAAAGAGACCTGCTATATCCTCCTAATTTTTAGCCTAAAAATCAGCCTAACCTCTCACAATGACTTTGATGGTAATTTTATCAACTTTTAGGGGGAGTTTATCATGTGAGTATTAGGAGGAAAATTAGACAGATGTTTTAGGAGGATTTAGAATTTTTCTTAGTTCAATAATAAAGCTACTGTGACTTTTGCCTCTTTCTTTCACTGTTCACCGGCAAAAAAGATGTGGAATAAAGTTTATTCTAGGTCTTTCTTGCTAGATCAGACAAAGAGGAGATCCATGGCCACTTTTGTTTCCAGCCATCTTTTTTTGTCCATAGGTTTGAAAAGCAGCCAAAGTTCAGCAGGGGATTGAATTTCTAAGAAAGAGATTCTGGATCAAATATCATCAATGAGTGATCATGTTTAATCAGGTCCAGTTGCTTCTATGATTAGGAATCTGAACTCTAGATGGAAAGGCTTGTAGTTTGAATTCGGTTTTAAAACTAATTTACTAGAATATTATCATTTTTATTTCGAACATTAAGCTAATCATGTGTTAATAATGAAATTGTTCAAATTTAATTAAAATTTTAAAAAAAGAGTGATTATATTTGTGTAAGTTTAAATCAATTTTGATTGACAATTGATTAGTAAGATTGTGACTTAGTGAGTCGTTGAAAACTAGTATCCTCATGTTCGATTTTTAAAGTATGATTACGGGATGAGAGTTTTGAGTCCAGGGACTAGTAGGGGTATAAAAATATTTGTGTAATTAAGTTTATACAAAATGACCGGGATGAGCTTAAAATTGATTTTTTTTTGTTTGAAAATTAAAAAGAATTGAGCTGTACTGTTTATATAAACTTCAAACATCCAAGCTTTGATTTTTTTTCTGGTGGTGCAAGATTAACAACAAATGGAAAAAAAAATAAAGAATCCAATCTTCGAAAGCTTCACTGTCGGAAAAGAAACTAATTTAATGAAAAAAATTTAGCTCCGTTCAAAATGATCTTTCTTTTACCAGGTAAAAGTAAGCGCTACAGTGTTCGTTCTTCAACGGGATTTCATGCGTCTGGAGAAGTCTCAAAAACGATATCTGAATTCTGACATTTGAAACGATTCCACTCCTTTTTGCGTCCAGCCGTTTCATGCACGTCCAGACATCTGTCGCAGCGAAAAGTCTTCTCTTGAAGTGCTCCTCTACGTCAGATAGAAACACGGATTGACCTCGACCACCAAGCAGATGTCAAATGATGTATCTGCATATATCACATATATGCAGAGTCGCAGACCATAAGGTAAAGTTATTAAACATACGTCGATGTAAATAATCATGGATTGTATAATTTGTTTCCTCAATGAAAGAAATTAGAGAGAGAGAGAGAGAGAGAGTCTTTAAAACTGAGAGAGCACCGATACTGTGGGTCTCTTATTTATTAGTGTAGTGGCGTGCTGGGTGTTATTCAGATGGTGGATGACGAGGTCTTATCTTTTGGGGATGATCAAATGAATGATAAGCACCCTCACCAGCTCTTTTTGAATGAGCATGTGGAAGAGCTGAGAGAAAGAAGACAGTGGAACATGCATGATACACATCAATCACGATTCAAGAACAGGTTATATATATATGTACCAGCATTAACTTAACTAGTGTTCGGGGAGCATTTTGGGATGACTTGCTTTCTTTTAGACTTTGTTCGAATGGAAGGAAAAGAAGAATAGAAGAAAGGGAGGTAAGGAAAAACAATTTTTTTTCCTCTTCTTTGGAATAAGTTGATTGAGAGGAAACCGAAGAGGAGGAAAATCAGATCACCATTTTTTTCAACCCAAAACTAAAGGGAGATGAGGTGAAAGGTAGTTATTTTATGAAATTACGGGTGTAACTGATCATTCAAATTATAAATTCGGCCATAGTCATTCTCATCATAGTCATTCAACTTTATTTTATAACACAATCGTCAATTTAAAAATATTTCAACCAATGTCATCACAATCAATCATAATAGTCAAACGGTGGACCGCTAATGTGGCACTGATGTGAATGATTATGTGATACCACATTAGTATTTTCTTTCTCCTCCACGTCAGTATATTTTTCTCTCTCATGCACTCAAATTTTTAATTTTATATTTGCATGATCATTTAACTTTTCAAAATTTTCAAACACAATCATTCAAATTTATAAAGTTTCAATCACGATCATCATTAAAAATTTAAAATTATAACAATGATAATAATAAAATAATAAATGTATTTAAATTGGCACTGTATTGTTTGGGCACGATTCAATCGTGTCAGGCCATCCAAGTATTTTATGCAAATTAAATATATAATATTGTAATAATTAATATTATTAAATTATATAAATAAAAATTAGAAAAATAAAATACACATTACATTTTTGCCCTAAAATTTGGGCTAATAAAAAAATAAAAAATTATAACATATGATTATTAGATATATAATAGAATTATATATATATAATAATTATAATGTAAGATTAAAAATTTAAATATATAAAAATATTATGGTTACGATTTGGCTTAACACCCTGCTAGATGTGGAGCACGACCAACACTCTATTGGATGGCCCAATACGATTTGGCTCGGCCCCAATTAAATCTCACGCAAAATTGTACTAAGCCATCCAACGCGGTGTTGGATCATGTTCGACATCTAACTGGGTGTTGAATCGTAACCATGATATTTTTTTATTTATTCATTATGTTATATTTTTTATTTATTATTATTATTTAAAGTTTTAATGATGGTGGTGACTTAAATTTTATAAATTTTAGTGACTGTGTCTGAAAATTTTGAAAAGTTGAATGATCATGTAGATACAAAATTGAGTTTGGATAGATAAGAGAAAAAAAATGTGGACCTGACATTTTTATTTTTTAAAAGCTGACATAGATGAGATAAAATATTGGCATGGTACCACATATGCATCCACATTAGCGGTCCACCGGTTGACTGGCCGATCGTGATGACCTTGGTTGAAATACTTTTAAAGTTTGATGATTGAAGTGTTACAAAGTGATGCTGGGTGATTATATTGGGAATACTCCTAAGTTGGATGATCATGATTGAAATTTATTCTCATTAATTTTTTTTTTCTTTTCTTTTTTCCACCTCTGTACCAAACTAGAGAAATTTATTCGGTCCTTTTTTCTCTTTCTCCTTCTTTTAGCTTCGTCTAATTTAAATATATTTTAAAATAGAAGTTTATACTTTGATTATGATTTATAGCATATAAATACTATTTTGTAACATACAACATATTTATAAATGTCTTACAATTTGAATTAAGAGATATGGTAATTAAGTTTATATTTTAAGAGTTTTAAGATGACGTTAAAATAAATTATGTCTTTCATGCCATTAGAATAAGTATTATTTTACATTCATACATGTGTTACAAAAATATTTTAGACTTTTCTTATCGTCAACTAATAAATACTTTACCTTAAATGATAAATATTTATAACAAAATATGATTGATTTTTCAATAATTTCATACATTTGGAATCCACTTATCCAAAGAGAGCTTCTCACGAGATCGATTCATTAAAGCGAAACCGACACTTCATTACGACGTTTGTTAAAACTTGTGATACGTTGTATGCACAAGACTTGTCATGGAAAGAATGGAATTACTCTGTTCTTCTTGCTTTTGTGATTGTTTGTTGATTTCTTGTATGAAAATTGATTGTTATTGTATTGGATTGTCTTGATTATTGTTAGGATTCAGAAATTATGCTAGGATGAAACCCTGTTAATGATTCAAGTGAATTTTGAATTGAAATCGGCCAGGAATCCTCATCGTCATGGCCGTGCCAACCTTACGGCACGCCCGTGCCACCTCTGTCTGCTGTGCCATCGTCTGTGCACGCTAAGTAAAACGTCGGTCGGTGCCGGTCGACTAAGCACCCAACCAGTCATGGTCGTGCCATTTTTCTGGTACGGTCGTGCCATGACCAAATTCTCAGTCGAACTACAAAGCATAAAACCGATAGACCGACCCCTTCGAATCGGCCGACCACCCTCATCCTTTGTCATGGTCGTGCCGTCTTAGGGCACGCCCATGCCATCTCATGCCCATGCACGTTTGAACCACTAAAGTTATGAACGTGCAGTTCCCATCGACATAGAACAGTCCTGGATTCCACTCATACGTTTTCATTGACCTTAATTTGAATGTTGTCAGTTTGCTTTATGATTAAGGCTGATTTTAATGCCAAGTCCTCGCTAAGATCCATCCCTGATTACAACATGAATTCTCTTATTGATTTACTTTCTATCGATCTTATTGCATCAATTGTATGAAGAACAAAGAATAACAAGTTTCTAAAGTGATTAATAAGTTAAGATGGAAGATGAATAATGTTTTGTCAGTCCAGGCCAAGTGTCACAAGATAAGGGTCGCTCCCTTGGTCATGGTTTGACCCGCACACGACTGTATTATTTGCTCAGCATACCCTAAGAATTAAAGGCACTTAAAGTCACCTCGATTTCTAAACATGAACCAAAATTAACAAGTATGAACAAGACAAGTAAACGTGAACGTCAAGTCAAGTTATATGTATTCTCATGTCATGATTATAAGATTTCTAGCATCATTTGATTCTAATGCTTTATGTTATCGATTTATATCTCTTATGATTATATATGATGCTCTCATGTTCCACTTCTCATTTAAGATAAGTACTCTCCTCTATCTTTGATTTCTCTATTCACTTATGCATTGTATACTTATGTAGTTCTCCACTAGACTGTAAAATTTACGGGAGGATTTCCTCCTCCGTGTTTGATTTTCACAGGATCAGATCAGTGATGAGGTGCAATAGGTGTGCGCGATAAGGCTCTGGCGACAACAAAGCACATGAACCACATGGCTTATTTGGTTTCATTTACCTTCCGCATCTATGAACTCTTGATATAGAACTTTATGATTTTTTTAGAGATGATGTAACCACTTTGTAGACTTTCCCAATTAAAGTTATTCTTTTCTTTATTTCTTTATTTTCTTCCTAGTGTTGACTTGTTTTGATTTTTGATCGAGATATGCTCAACATGATAGTCAAAATCATAGCGTTTCGTAACATCTTCAGGTTGGTCTTTATCACGTGACGGGGGTCGATTTGGAGGCGTTAAACTACACGCTACTTCATTTTTGTGAATTCTAATTTAGAGTATTAATTGAAAAGAATGTCAAATATTAATTGGTTGAATCGATATAATAGAATGTCAAATTTGAAAATAATTAAGGAGGCAGGGTATAATTTAATAAATTAAAAATAAATACATAGAAAATTAACATTGGATATGAAAAGAAAATATCTAATTCTAAAAAAATGATGGACCCTTTTAGCTTTTTTTCTGAGGAAAAAAAATAAAGATCCACTAGCAGCAAGCAGACATCTATTTATCTCATTCAAAGACTTGAGGGAATGTGTATAGGGCCCACCACTGCCCACAACGCACTCTTGATCTCGTATGCGAAGACCGGACCCAGCTCATCATTCCCACAGTGGACCTGGAGAATGGCAAAGGTTGGGGTCACTGACCACCCCCACAGGGGGTTCAAAGCTCGCCCATCAGACCGGACCGCACCACTTGGTCTATCCGCGAAGAGCCCCTGAACCGGTTTCCACCATAGTTTCAACAAATAATTCATGATCAAATTTAGAAAAACATTGTTAATGAAAGAGGAGAAAAGTTTAAGATTTAATTATTTGTCACTTATACACGGTAGTCTCACAATGTCACTGGCTCACTTTTTTTGTTCAAAGGGCTTTACTTTTATATAGATCCAATTTCATTCATCCATTTTTTTTGTTCTTGAATCAAAATTGCACCATCTTCTGAAGTAGTAGTTTACTTGTCTCTAGTTTCACTATTGATGGCTCCAAATTATGGATCTCTGACTGACAAAAGCTCACTTTTTGTGGAAAAAAATTGAAGATTATTGCAGAAGACCGATGGTTGATACTTGATATGTGATTATTTATGGTCATATTTAATAGCACATGTATCAATTAAGAGCCTTGATTTGATATGCATTCTCGGTTCAATTGGCTCCAGCGTGGACCGGAGACCTCTCTTAGTTCTCCAACCCTGTTCTCACAAACAAAGTCAAAAACATAGAACAGGTACACAGCCATGAAGTAAAGTTGAAGCGAGCCAAAGAAGGCAAGATAGAGTTCATTGGAAGGCCAACTGACCCACTCCCACTCGAAGTGTTGTATATTGGTGGGCTAACACTACGAGCCCCCTTTTTCCGTCCTTGAATAATGAATGCATCGTTTTCACAAAACATCCCCGTCTTTTAAAACTTTAATACTTATATACTTCCTATTCTGCTATTTCATGATATATTCTCTCTCTCTCTCTCTATATATATATATATATATACATATATATATATATATACATATATATATATATACATATATATATACATATATATATATATATCCTTTGAAGGAGGGGGATCAAAGCTCAATTCTTTTAACTTCAGCAGATACAGCCTTAATGCTGTGAATGAAATCCCTCTCACTCCTGTTGGAAATATCCGGGCTAAGAAAATCATAAAGAAAGAGGTTACTCACTTTCAAATCTTCATCTCATTTTTTTGTCCTTGTAAGAGTTTTTCTTTTCTTTTTTTGTCTTTCACAGACAACTAGGAGGAAGGGAGGAGAAAAAAAACTCCGTCATAAGATAGGAAAGATTCTTCTCTTTGCTCATTTTTCAAGTTCTCATCTATATCCTAGCTTAGCTTACTCCAGTTACTGCAACCTCTTCACAACCACAGGAGCACCTTTCTGTAGCATATGCTTCTTCCTTTTCCTATACTTCTGTGAGCTTGAGTAACCAAGGCTTGAGAAAATTCTCAAGTCCCAAGTCTACATACCTTGTGTCAGCAGTGCAAATGGTATCTTTCTGGGCGTGAGCTGCAGTAGTACTGATGGGGAATTGCTGGTTTAGAGGGAGTTCATCCATCAACAGAGTATCTTCCAATGCAAAGACAGGTCAGTTTTGTGTATTATGTATGTTGTGTCAAATATAGCCATCAATTGTATATTGATAGGCATCTCCTCTCATGATCAACTTTTCTTTGTTTTGTTATAACTAATATGTGTTAGGACAATTTTCTGTTTCCTAGTTTCTGCAGTACTTCCTTCGAAACATTAAATTCGAACTTCCAAGTTTCTCTGTTCATTGATGCTCGCAATTGCTGTTTGAAAAAGTTATTTTAAAGGACTGAATTCTCTACCATAACAGCTATGAATTAGCGCCTGTAGTTTATTCCTATATGTTGCTAGCTCTCTTTTAACCATAGACAAATCATGTTCTTTCAATTTTCTTTAAAAAAAACTGTTCTTTCAATTTTCAAATAGAAACTCCGAAAGCCCAGAGCCCTCCAGCGAGGGAAGGGAAGCAGGACAACAAGCTGCCATCAAATCCAGAGGAGGTCGAGGACTTGCGAGGAGATACGGCGGCAAATCCTCTTATAGCATTTACTTTCAGTGAGCTCAGGATCATTACAGAGAACTTCAGGCAAGTTCTAGGTGGAGGGGGATTTGGCAGTGTGTATAAAGGGATGATTAAAGAAGACCTCAGGGAGGGACTCCCTACTGCCCTGCCAGTAGCTGTCAAGGTTCATGACGGTGATAACAGTCACCAGGGCCATAGAGAGTGGCTGGTATGAGGTTTCATTTCGCATGCATGCATGATTCCAGGGACTTTCATATTGATTTGATCCTTAAGACAAAGTTTGTGGTGCTTGCCACAGGCAGAGGTCATCTTCCTTGGGCAGCTTTCGCATCCAAATCTTGTGAAATTGATTGGTTACTGCTGCGAAGGCGAGCACCGAGTTCTCATATACGAGTTCATGCCCAGGGGCAGCGTGGAGTCCAATCTTTTCTCAAGTAATTGACACTCTTTACTGTTCTTCTATATTCTTCTTATCAGGCAAACATCTTTTCGATGATCGTTATTCTCGAGGATCGAATTAGTAAAATGCTATTATTATCAATTCTGTCAGGGAGGTTCCAAGAAAAAAAAAACTTCCCTATATGCATCACATATGCACGTATTAGATGCTCTGAAATCTAAAGGCAGCAAGCAATTAATGTAGTCCTATCAAGAAAATTATTGTTTTGAGTAATATTTCAACAAAGGAGTCATTATTATTAGGGAAGATAAACTTGGATCGTGGAGTGCACTGAGCACGAGTAAGCTCGGACTACACATGTCAATGTGTATATATATTTGTTCTGTAGAGCAATCTGAGTTAGCCCAAGCTGTTCATATTTGTCATTTTCTATTTACACCTTTGTCACTGTCTGCTTCAGGCGATCTTCCTGATCTTCCCTGATATCTTTACATTTATAGGAGATGTCTGTCTTTATGTACTTCTAGTTCGTCGTCCAACCACCTTGCGTATTTTCTGCTTTCTTCACGTGCAATTCAATGAAACTCAAATTTGCTTGCGTCTGAGTCCTCCACCGCTAGGGATCTCAAAGTCTAACCTGATTTGCGCCATCAGTTCCAGGTTTTCAGATTTACAAAACGAAGTAAATAAAAAAAAACATGACCATTTATTCTGTTCATCACCATAAACAACAGTTCGAAGGCAGGATCAAAACCAGGTACAACGGAGTGAACAAGGATGAGAGTTCATTGACATCTGAATCGAATACATCATCATTTAAGTCATCTGAAGTGTTATATTAATTCGTAGGCCTTTACAAGTTATAACTATATACACAATGTTGTCGTATGTATAGGAGTGCTACTTCCTCTTCCTTGGTCTGTCAGAATGCACATTGCACTGGGTGCTGCCAAGGGACTTGCGTATCTTCACGAAGCTGAGAAGCCTGTCATATACCGTGATTTTAAAACATCCAACATTTTGCTCGATCAGGTAGGTCCAATGAAGCTCCAGAG
Organism: Pontederia crassipes; assembly: GCA_030549335.1. NCBI lineage: Eukaryota > Viridiplantae > Streptophyta > Magnoliopsida > Commelinales > Pontederiaceae > Pontederia > Pontederia crassipes. The sequence continues at coordinate 27,939,580 of CM060183.1, read as the reverse complement.
TATTGATTACCAGTTTTATTTTATATATAGAAGCAAACAATTGCTAGGAAACAGCTCGCTCTGATTCGTAACATATATACTTACATCGTTCTATCTGTATATGGAATTTCTAACGTCTGCTTTAATCTCTGAACAGGAGTACAATGCAAAACTTTCAGATTTTGGACTAGCAAAAGACGGACCAGTTGGTGATAAATCCCATGTCACCACCAGAATCATGGGAACTTATGGATATGCAGCGCCAGAATACATCATGACAGGTACGCGATTTTGCTCACTGCTTCGCAGGCATGCAGATTGCAGAAAACAATACCTGAACCACCCGCAGTTGCAATGCGTGGCTTTCCGATAAAATTTCTTTCTGATCAGCAAAAAAGATATATACAGCAGATGAGAAAACTCCACTGGAAACAACAATGCGACTTCATAAAATTTAATCTTCCTCGCAGGGCATCTCACCGCCATGAGCGACGTCTACAGCTTCGGGGTGTTCCTGCTGGAGCTCCTCACCGGAAGGAAGTCGCTGGACAAGTCGCGCCCCGTCCGGGAGCAGACGCTGGCCGACTGGGCGACGCCGCTGCTTGCGAACAAGCGCCGGATGCTGGGCATCATAGATTCCAGACTGGGCGGGGACTACCCGGACAAGGCCGTGGAGAGGATTGCGCGGCTCGCGCACCACTGCCTCAGCCGCAACCCCAAGGCGAGGCCTCTCATGAGGGACATCGTGGCCACCTTAGAGCCCCTCCAGATGTCTCTTGATACCCCAAGCTTTTAAACCAAGATATATAAATATTATATATATATATATATATAATTTTTTTGAACCTAGATGAATAAATCTTGTTATGACTTAATTACTTCAGGGATATGTGTTTGTATAATGGAAAGAAAAATGTTAGTTCCTTTCATATGTTTGAGTTCGTGTGTGACAATTTCTAATAAAAAAAGTAGTAATTGCTTTTAAAAAAAATGTATACACAATGTTTCAGATCAAGGAGGTGGGTGATTTGTAATTGTTTCCCTTGTTCAAGAACGGTGTGAAAATGTCTAGGATCTATTCCTATTAGATCATGATACAAATTTTTAAGGGTCGCTGGTTGAATAATATTTTTGAGGAGAATAAAGTCTTAGAATATTGTATTCTTGAAACAATAGAGATATTTTTGTTCTTATTTGTGTTTGGATGAAAAAGAATAAAATTTTAAAATATAATATTTTTAAGTAAACTATTTTATTATAAATAGTTTATGGTTAATATATAATAACAATAATAATATAAACATAATATAAAAAAATAAAAGAATGATTCAAAAAGTAAAAAAAATGAGAGTATTCCATTCTTCAACTGTGTTTTACTTTTTTTTTATAACTTATCTATGTATTATTTTTCTTATCATTATTATTATAATAAAAACCATTATTATAATAAAAAGTTGTTTTTATAAAATATTATATTGTTTTTTAACCAAACATAAATATTTTTTTCAAGAATCTAATATTATAATGTTTTATTATATTTAAAAATATGCTCCAACCAAACGGCTCTCTAATTTAGTACAATTTCACAAAATAAAATTCACATTAACTTTCTCTTAGAGGAATAACTTTTAAGGCACAAACTGTAACGCCCCGAGACCCATGTGACTTTCACGTACTTAGAGTCGTCCCAGAGGCGCTACTCAATTTTCTATAAAATATTTTTTGCGGAATAAAATCTATAAAGTGCGGAATATAAAACATAAATGCGGAAGACTTTTCAAAAATAATAACTAATAATCCATAATAATCGAAATGCTAAAATATCCATGAGTTTACAATTCTAATAAGTGCGGAAATAATAAAACTAAATCACTAGATCTAATGCCATGTGCAACATCTGTCTGTCACTGAGCGTAGCCATCTGCAGGACCATCATCTATAGCTCTCTCACCTGCACGGATCCAGGTACAGGAAAATATTCATGAGTATAAAAATACTCAGTACGTAGGGTCTAAAAGACAATCAATATGCTCAATCGAAAATAAGATAAAATCAGTAATGAGTCGATTGAGCAGTCAATACAATAATCAATTAACAATTTATCAATATGAATAATATATCAGGCTATGGTCAACAGACCAATGTAAATCAATAACAATTGTTCCAATTAATACTTATCAATTACCTGATTAATAGATCAATATTCAGTTAACAATTTCCAATTCAATAATCAATGGTCATTAGCCAATAACAATTCAATCCAATAGAGTAATAATAATTGCCAACTCCATGCCAATATATATCCAAATGACCATGATTTAATTCCATTCACTTAAATTCAAATCTCAATTCAATTCAATTCGATTCGATTTTCAACGTTTGGAGTTATCCAATTCAATGAGAAGCGCTCAGTCAATTAAGGGACACCATGCCACTTTCATGCAGGCCAGTGGGAGACCATTGCCACGGCAAGCCCGATGCGATTCAATGGGTTCGTGTATGGTGGGGGACGAGTGGCCATACACAGGACAGCCATAGCTTTTACACTATCTGCCCCATTCAATTGGTCCCGGCTTAGTGGCAATCAGTGAACATGAGCCCAGTAGCTTTCGGCTTTTATCTTGTTTACCTAAAAGGTCTATCTTTAAATAAATTATCAATTTGATTAGATAAATTTTGAACTCAAAACTAAGTAGGTCAACAATACAATCAAAATCAAAGTTCATCATAATATAAACAGATCAATCACCAACAATATCATTAACACATCAAATTAATTAACAACAATAATAATAATCAGTAATTAAAATTTACTCAAAAATAAATAATAACTCTCGGTGGGTACTCCCTGTTCATTACGGCCGTAACATCAATTTCCCTTTTTTTTATAAATCTCTCTCTATTTTTTTTCTCTCTCCATCTTCTCTGATTTTTACGATCGTAAATTCTCTAGCCAAATTTTTACCCCATATTCCATTACGGCCGTAAACTCCATCTTTTTTTTACCCCTTTCTCTCTCTACATCTCTATTTCGTTATGGCCGAAATTCTCTACCTCTCTATTTCGTTACGGCCCCCTAACTCTTCGGCCGTAAACATTTTTTTTCTCTCTCTCTCTATTCCATTACGGTCGAAAACTCTAACTCTTCGGCCGTAACACTTTTTTTTTCTAATTCTCTCTCCACCTTTTTCTCGGTCGTAAAACTCTACTCTTCTCTCTCTTGACGGCCGGAACAGAAAATTACGACCAAACAAATTTACGGCCGTAATACTTCTAATTTAAAATTAAATTACGTTGTAAAACCTTACGATGCAATAGCAAATAAATATTGCGGCCGTAATAATTCTAATTCCAAACTAGATTGTACCGTAAAATATTACGACACAATGGAAAACGGAATCCCCCCTACGTACCTGCGCGCCTTGTTATCTGACGTCGCCGAAGACGAAGCCGAAAATCACGCAGACGAAGCCAAAACGTTCGTACCCCCCTATTCTTATTTATAGTGTTTACAGATTTTTTAATTATTCTCTAACCATATTATCTAATCTCAATCAAATTAAATCCTCTAATTTATCCTTTTAACCACTCCCTATTTATTCTAATATTTAATTAGATAAATTACAAAATTAATTGAATAATCCTATCCCTAATCAAACTCCTCTCAATTTTATTTTATTTTTGGAATTATTAAATATAGTAATATTAATAACAATATTTTTCAAAATAAAATAATAAAATATCTATTTATTAAATCCTGAAAAATCAGGGACGTTACATCATAACCTCCTTAAAAATAAATTTGTCCTCGAATTTGAATAAAAGAAATTATATTATCTCATCTAAATAATTCTGGAAAATCTCTTCTCATTTCTTCTTCCAGTTCCCATGTGGCATCTTCATCTTTATGATGTGTCCAAGCCACCCTCATCATGGGTACCATTTTATTCTTCATATGCTTAGTTTGGTACTCCAACACTTCTATAGGCTGCTCAGTATATGTCAGATCTACATTCAAATTTGGTTCCTCCATATTCGCCACATTAGCATCATCATGTTGGTACTTGCGCAACATTAACACGTGAAAGACATTATGCACGTGTCCATATGATGGAGGCAACGTCAACCTGCAAGCTGCATCTGCGATCAATGCAAGTACTTCGAAGGGGCCAACATATCTTGGGCTCAACTTACCCTTCTTGCTGAATCTCATTACCCCTTTCATTGGAGAAACTTTTAACATAACTCGATCTCCCACTTTAAAAATTTGTTCTCTTCTCTTCTTGTCAGCATATGTTTTCTGTCTTGTGAATGTTGTTTTCAACCTCTCTAATAAGGCGAACTTTTTCAGCATCTTCCTTGGTTTGCTTCATCAACTCCTCTGATAAGAATTGTCGTCCTCCCACCTCACTCTAACAGATGGGGGAGCGACAATGCCTTTCATACATGGCTGCAAATGGTGACATGCCTATACTGAAGTGGTAACTGTTATTGTATGCGAACTCGATCAGTGGGAGGTGCGTGTCTTAACTGCCACTCCAGTCCAATGCACATGCACGGATCATGTCTTCTAACGTCTGAATCGTTCATTCAGATTGCCCGTCTGTCTGAGGATGGAACGCAGTACTAAAATTTAATTTTGTTCCAAAAGCATTCTGGATGCTCCGCCAAAATTTGGCCGTAAATTGTGGATCTCTATCCGACACAATGGAGACTAACACCCCATGTAGTCGGATAACCTCCTTAATATAAATGTCCATCAGACTTTCGACAGACTGTTTCCATTTGATGGGGATGAAATGAGCTGCCTTGCTAAACCGGTCCACCACCACCCATATTGCATCATGGCCTTGTTGAGTTCTTGAAAGCCTAGTGACGAAATCCATAGTCACCTTTTCCCATTTTCATTGTGGGATTCCAAGTTCTTGTAGTACACCGTAAGGTCTCTGATGTTCCACTTTCACTTGTTGGCATACTAGGCATCTTGCAACGTACTCAGTCACATCCTTCTTCATATTATTTCACCAGAAGGTCCGTTGCAAGTCTTTGAACATCTTCGTGCTTCCAGGATGAATGGTGAATTCTGACTTGTGGCATTCATCCAACACTTGTCTTCTCAATGCTTCATACTCAGGGACCCACAATCATCCCCTATATCTGATCACTCCATCTGTGACCAAAAAATCTGTAGGAATCTTTTCGCACAACTTGAGTAGGTGGTTGTACTCGCTATCATTTGGTTGTGCTTTGCCTATCTTCAATAGTAGCTCGGGTTGCATGCCGAGGTGTGCCATAATTCTTATACCGTCGCTGTTGGTCACTGGACTGACCTGGATAATGCAGTCAATCATGTTCCAACGACTCACTCTCAGGCATGTGAGTGATCCTCCCCATTTTCTACTAAGTGTGTCAGCAATTGAGTTTGCGCAACTGAGTTTGCCTTCTCTGAATGATAGCTGATAGCAAATTCATAATCCTTTAGAAACTCAATCCACCTCCTCTGACGCATATTCAAGTCTTTTTGAGAGAAGATGTATTTCAAGCTCTTGTGGTCTGCGAAGATTTCGAACTCTTCGCCATATAAATAGTGTCGCCAAATTTTGAGGGCGAAGATCACAGCTGCTAATTCGAGATCATGCGTCGGATAATTCTTCTCATGCTTCTTTAATTGTCTTGATGCATATGCAATTACCTTCCCGTGTTGCATCAAGACGCATCCCAAACCAGTGCTGCATGCATCGCTATATATGACATAACCTCATTGGCCTGAAGGTATGGTCAGAATGGGCGCCGTTGTCAGTCTCTTCTTTAACTCTTGAAAACTATCTTCACACCTCTGTGACCATTCATACTTGATGCCTTTCTTAGTGAGATTTGTTAGTGGCGATGCAATTTTGGAAAAGTCCTGAATGAATCTCCTGTAATATCCAGCAAGTCCAAGAAAGCTTCTAATCTCTGATGCATTTTTTGGTTGTGCCCAATTGGCAACTGCTTCCACCTTTGCAGGATCTACTGATATTCCATTTTCACTGATAATATGCCCGAGGAACATAATCTCTTTCAACCAAAACTCATATTTTGATAATTTGGCGTACAATTTGTGCTCCCGTAAGGTCTGTAGCACAACTCTTAAATATTCCTCGTGTTCTTCTGGGCTCGATGAATATATAAGAATGTCGTCGACGAAGACGATTACGAACTTGTTCAAGTATGGCCTAAATACTCTATTCATCAAGTTCATGAAAGCTGCGGGGGCATTGGTCAGCCCAAATGGCATCACTAAGAACTCATAATGCTCGTATCTTGTTCTGAAAGCGGTCTTCGACACATCATCGTCAGTGATTCGTAGCTGATGATAGCCACTTCTCAGATCAATATTCGAGAATACATTTGCCGATGACAATTGGTCAAACAGGTCATCGATTCTTGGTAGTGGATACTTGTTCTTGATTGTGACCTTGTTCAACATCCGATAGTCTATGCATAGCCTCATCGACCCGTCCTTCTTCTTTACAAACAATACCGGAATGCCCCATGGAAAAACGCTCGGTCGAATGAATCCCTTATCCAGCAACTCCTAGATTTGGGTCTTTAATTCTAACATTTCCGCTGAAGCCATTCGATAAGGAGCCTTTGATATAGGTGTCGTGCCCGACACCAAGTCAATGCGGAAATCAATCTCCCATCGTGGTGGCAATCCTGAAACATCATCTGGGAAGACGTATGTAAACTCCTTCACCATAGCAATGCTATCTCGATCTACTTCAATTCTGTCTGTCTTGATCACACTTGCCAGGAAACTCCGGCATCCTTTCTTCAACATCTTTTGTGCCTTTAAAGCTGACACTAGGATCTTGCCCCTCTCTAGTGGTGTACCTCTGACAATAGTCTGAGGTCCTCCTGGCGTTCCGATCAGTATCTTCTTTGCTCGGCAATATAGGTAGGCGTCATGGTAGGACAACCAATCCATACCCAACACCGCATCGTAGTCCCTGATCGGAATAATGATAAGGTCTGCGGAGAAGTTCTTGCCTTCCACTTCGACTGGCACCATGGAGATGTACTTCTGGGTAACGATGGACCCCAGAGGTGTGCCAATGTCAAGTGAAAAACTAGTCGCTTGTGGCTTTATGCTCAATAACGGAGTGAATTGCTCCGAAATGAACGAATGTGTAGCACCTGAATCAAAGAGAATATTAGCATGAATACCATCAATTTTTAGCGTACCTTGGATGGTGTCATTCGCCCTTTGGTCGTCTGCAGGCTTCATGTTGTATACTCGGCCTTGCACCATTCTAGGTGGTCCGTCGTTACGTTGCGGAGGAGGTCCAGCACGCCTTGGCTCTTTGCAGTCTCTAGCGAAATGGCCCATCTTACCACAATTCAGGTACGCTCTAGTTCTCCGATAGCACCCATCGGGATGCATTCTGTTGCAGTAGTTGCACGGTGCTCTAGGCGGTTGAGGCTCATTCCTTGCTGGATATCGTCTTCTCTGATTGCGATCATCTTTGCGGCGGGGATCTCGCCTAGCATGCCTTCTATCTTTGTTTCCATATCTGTTCTGATACTGATTGGCCGGTGCTTGGCTTTGTTGCTTGTCAACTGTCTTATCACCATCTTCTAGATAAATGGCGAATTCTTCAGCAAATTGGAGGGTCTGGCAGTTACCCCCCTTTACCCTTTCTCTGAGGTTGGGTTTCAGGCCATCCACCCAACGCTTCACTCGATCAAGTTCCGACTGCTGTAAGGTGAAGTACTTTTCTAGGCTTAGAAACTTGGAAATGTACTGCTTTATAGTCATAGTACCCTGTTGGAGTGTCAGGTACTCCTTCTGCTTCCTGCCCCTTTCATAGGCTGGTATGTAGCGATTCTCGAACGCCTTCTTGAATTCTCCCCAGGTGATGTTGTCCTGGCCGGAGAACGTAGTGAGCTTGGTGGCCTTCCACCAATCTCTGACATCTGCCATCAGTTTTCTTGTGGCGTAAATTATCTTGCGGTCCTCGCCGCAATCCATCTTAAGAAATATCTGTTCTATCCCCTCAATCCATTCCTCTGCATCCTCAAAGTCACCCTTCCCGCTGAACCGAGGGGGCTGCAACCTGAGGAACCGCTCAATGGTGTCTTTACGATCATGATGTGGTGGCACATTGGGACTCGAGTACTCAGCGTGCACCGAGTGGAACTCCGATGGTAGTAGTCCCTGTCTCAGTTGTTCCTCTCGGTACCCATTAGCCTGGGCCTGATCCACCTGGAAGCCATGTACTTGTTGTTTACTTATTTCTTGGCTTAGAGCACGTTGATTATTAGGTTGAGAACCTTGGGCCTCCTGACTAGCCCGCTGTGACCCACTTCTGGGAGCTCGTGGTATTTGATTCGGAAATACCATCTTAGGAGGAATCTGTTCTCACACAACAATAATAATAAAATTCATAAGTGTGAGCTCAATAATACATAGCACAATTCAATACTTACTTGACCCTACTGGATGGCTGCAGTGGTTGCTCGTGACAGTTGCACATGGACTCAATTCTACCTATTTAAAGACAGCTAAGAAGTGCCTCTCCTTAGACTCTGATACCTTCTGTAACGCCCCGAGACCCACGTGACTTTCACGTGCTCAGAGCCGTTCTAGAGGCGCTACTCAATTTTCTATAAAATATTTTTTGCGGAATAAAATCTATAAAGTGCGGAATATAAAACATAAATGCGGAAGACTTTTCAAAAATAATAACTAATAATCCATAATAATCGAAATGCTAAAATATCCATGAGTTTACAATTCTAATAAGTGCGGAAATAATAAAACTAAATCACTAGATCTAATGCCATGTGCAACATCTGTCTGTCACTGAGCGTAGCCATCTGCAGGACCATCATCTATAGCTCTCTCACCTGCACGGATCCAGGTACAGGGAAATATCCATGAGTATAAAAATACTCAGTACGTAGGGTCTAAAAGACAATCAATATGCTCAATCGAAAATAAGATAAAATCAGTAATAAGTCGATTGAGCAGTCAATACAATAATCAATTAACAATTTATCAATATGAATAATATATCAGTCTATGGTCAACAGATCAATGTAAATCAATAACAATTGTTCCAATTAATACTTATCAATTGCCTGATTAATAGATCAATATTCAGTTAACAATTTCCAATTCAATAATCAATGGTCATTGGTCAATAACAATTCAATCCAATAGAGCAATAATAATTGCCAACTCCATGCCAATATATATCCAAATGACCCTGATTTAATTCCATTCACTTAAATTCCAATTTCAATTCAATTCGATTCGATTTTCAATGTTCGGAGTTATCCAATTCAATGAGAAGCGCTCAGTCAATTAAGGGACATCATGCCACTTTCATGCGGGCCAGTGAGGGATCAGTGTCACGATAAGCCCGATACGATTCAATGGGTTCGTGTATGGTGGGGGACGAGTGGTTATACACAGGACAGCCATAGCTTTTACACTATCTGCCCCATTCAATTCAATTCAATTCAATTAGTCCCGGCTTAGTGGCAATCAGTGAACATGAGCCCAGTAGCTTTCGGCTTTTATCTTGTTTACCTAAAAGGTCTATCTTTAAATAAATTATCAATTTGATTAGATAAATTTTGAACTCAAAACTAAGTAGGTCAACAATACCATCAAAATCAAAGTTCATCATAATGTAAACAGATCAATCACCAACAATATCATTAACACATCAAATTAATTAATAACAATAATAATAATCAGTAATTAAAATTTACTCAAAAATAAATAATAACTCTCGGTGGGTACTCCCTGTTCATTACGGTCGTAACATCAATTTCCCTTTTTTTTTATAAATCTCTCTCTATTTTTTTTCTCTCTCCATCTTCTCTGATTTTTACGGCCGTAAATCCTCTCTCCAAATTTTTACCCCCTATTCCATTACGATCGTAAACTCCATCTTTTTTTTTACCCCTTTCTCTCTGTACATCTCTATTTCGTTACGGCCAAAATTCTTTACCTCTCTATTTCGTTACGGCCGAAAACCCTAACTCTTCGGCCGTAAACATTTTTTTTCTCTCTCTCTATTCCATTACGGCCGAAAATCCTAATTCTTCGGCCGTAACACCTTTTTTTCTAATTCTCTCTCCGCCTTTTTCTCGGCCGTAAAACTCTACTCTTCTCTCTCTTGACGGCCGGAACAAAAAATTACGGCCAAACAAATTTACGGTCGTAATACTTCTAATTTAAAATTAAATTGCATTGTAAAACCTTACGATGCAATAGCAAACAAATATTGCGGCTGTAATAATTCTAATTCCAAACTAGATTGTACCGTAAAATATTACGACACAATGGAAAACGGAATCCCCCCTACGTACCTGCGCGCCTTGTTATCTGACGTCGCCGAAGACGAAGCCGAAAATCACGCAGACGAAGCCAAAACGTTCGTACCCCCCTATTCTTATTTATAGTGTTTACAGATTTTTTAATTATTCTCTAACCATATTATCTAATCTCAATCAAATTAAATCCTCTAATTTATCCTTTTAACCACTCCCTATTTATTCTAATATTTAATTAGATAAATTACGAAATTAATTGAATAATCCTATCCCTAATCAAACTCCTCTCAATTTTATTTATTTTCGGAATTATTAAATATAGTAATATTAATAACAATATTTTTCAAAATAAAATAATAAAATATTTATTTATTAAATCTTGAAAAATCAGGGACGTTACACAAACGATATTAGTGATATTAGTTTACTGTCACTGCCAAAAAAAATATTATCGAGTCTGATTAATTTATTATCCATTTCAAATCATAGGTATGATTATAACGAGTGATACTATCATAACAAAATTTTAAAATACACAAAAATTAATTTCAAAATAGACTTACGTAATTAAAAAAGGTATCATCCTACCTCAACTCTTGCTATTGCCAGAGTTTTAATGATTTAGTTCGATAACCTGCATCTCGGCCTCTGAGGTCCTATGAATGAACATCTAAGTTTCTTCTGACCCAATTTGAAGGTTGGGACCGGACTAGATCCAAGTTGAAATTCAATTGGATTGTTCAACTATGTATCTGCAGAAATTAGAACTCTTGACTACAAAGGTCTTTATTTTTTTAAGGAAAATATTTCATCTATTAATTAATAAACCAGAATTTTCCTGATACAAAATATTGGAGAGATCCTCCAAAAAATCAACCTCCCAAAAATAGTTATTAAAGTGAATAGAGTGAGATATTTAAGTGTCATATGATTTACAAAGGTCTTTATTGAATTGGTAAAATATTAACGCCAACCATAAGGTATTTAAATGTCATTTGATTCGACGTTAAATGGTGGAATAGAGTGATATGATCCATATTTCACAAAAAATACAAAGAGCAAAATTGTAATTTTTTTTAAATTTGTTTAAATGCTAAACTTGTAAATCATACATTTTTTAGAGATAATGTCTTATTTTTTTTAAAAATAAAATATAGATATTCTGAGTGCTAATTTTAAGAAATTGTTAATTCGGAAGAATAATCATTTATATTTCATACATCCCCTTGGACTTCTGAATGTGGTGCATACTGAAAAAAAAATGAATTTTCCGAAATCTAAAAGCCCATCTTATTTTCATATTCTGGACTTGGGCCCTGTTTCATCAATTGGCCCAAGATCTCAAATGATTATTCCAACTATGTAGTCCATTTTACGACTACTAGTGAAAAAAGGTGCTATTTATCTAAATATTTTTTTATTAATCTTTAGTATTGTGTACGATTTACTTTATTTTTCCCACCTTTTAAAATTTTTATTCATTTTCTATGCATTTATATTTTTCTAGAATATAAACTTATATTTGGTAATCCGACTCAGACATGATTTAAGGATTTTTCTTTTTCCATATTAGACCTAATCAAAATATAATATTGTCACTCCACTCGGATTATTAGTTTCAGAATGCCATACAAGAGAATATGATAATGGAGAATACAATAATTTTATTAACATCGTGCAAAGTTTAATCATAGTTATATTAACTTTTAGATCTATAAGTACAATCTGTTATTACAATAAATCATATATATAATTTCACCATTCACGTAACTGCGTTAAGTAAATGGCATTTTTTTAATTTTTTAATTTCCAACACAACAGTTAATTGCAAAAAGAATTAGATTTTGATTGAACAAAAATAAAATAAAATTAATGTTAATGAAAAGAATGTGCAAGTGGAAATAAGATTATGCAGAATGCTATTGACCGCTATTTCATCAAAAGCTAAAAGTTGAATGAAAAAAAAAAAGACATAATAGTGATAGTAAAACTACTCGAAAAAAATATATAAAAAGGTTAAATTTTAGTAAGGCATGCCATTGGTGTCCATGAATTATGACAAGAAAAATGAACCAATAAAAAAATTTAGGGTGAATCAAATAACTTAAATATAAAAAAAAGTAGTATATGAATATAATGTATATTATTATACACACCTTAATTTTATGAATTTGACATAATTAAACTTCCTAGCTTCTAGACATATTATATACTATATATCGAAAATATATAGTAAGACCCTAATTTTGTGAAATTGAGATAATGAGAGAATATATACATGTATGTTTAGAATAACACATGCATTTACGCAAATATAATGTATGTACTAATAATTTTGACTCCTTTCTATAACTAATCAAATTAATTAATTAAGTCATAATAAAGTTACTTACATGTATTTTCCTTTAAATTTATGCACTGTGAATAATAAAAGGATACCTTAATTTGAATACAATAATGTTTATAATTGTAAGTTATTTTTTCATATATATTGTTCCTAAACTAATATTTCTTTCTTAATTTGATTTGAAATATATATATGCATTTTATTTTATTTTTTCGCACACTATCTTTTGGCCCTCCTAAATTCTCATCCTGACTATGGAGTCGTATAAATAAATAAAAAAGGTTTCGACCTCAAGGTTCATCCACACTCCAAAGAATACAACATCATTTTAGCTACCTACAAGTAATACAAAACAAAAGAAATACATTATTTATTTTTATCCTGAAAATTCAAGTGTAGGTTTGGCAACTATGAACCATATATAACTTCAAATATGATATATATATAAAGAATTAGGGGAATATAAAAATAAAGAGGGTCATGACGCCTACGTGAACCATCTAATGATTCCAATTGATGGTTGCATACTGTGGACGTTAAGGCTTTAAAGGAAAGAGTTTGGAACTCAAAGATATCCCACTCTTTAACCGTTGCCTTCCATCAGCTGCAACAAGCACAATGCATAACAAATGCCTAGAAGAAAAACCGTAAAAAATGTTTTTCAAATATTTTTATGAGGTTGATGAGTGGTAAATTTGCAAAGTTCTTATTATTATTATTATTATTATTATTATTATTATTATTATTATTATTATGCTTGAATGAGACTGAAAATTTTAGAATTTAAAATAAACTTTACCAAGCCAGCTCTAACAATTTGTTTTTGCAAAAAAAACTTTCCTCTCAAGATTCATTGACGTATATAAATAGGGTAAATTACATCGTCTTTTAATTTAGGATGGATATTTAAACAGTCATCCAACTTTAACTTATAATTATCCTCAAATTTTATCTTTTTTGTATGTGATCCTGTGATCGCCAATAGCCAATTCTCCGGTTGACGCGATGCAAGAAATAACAATAAAATAATATAAATATATAGTATAATAATATTAAAAATTAATAAAATAATGGGGTCACATGACTAATCCAATATAACTTATTTGATGTTCATTCTATATTTTTTAACCTTGACTCAAAATTAATTACTACCAAAAATAAGTAAATATGAGACTATTAGATTCTTTTTTGCAACACCAAAATTAACGTATCAAATAGTATTTAGCGATTTAAATGTTAATATTTTTATTTGGTAAATGATAAAAAAGTAGTGTTTAGTTTGATTAGCGGTTAGAGGTTATAACAAATAAGTATTTGATAAATTTAACAGTAGAATTAACTAATGAATATAAAATGACATAATTGGACATATGATAAATTATTTAATTTAAGCAATATACAAGTTCTATTATAATATAATAAATAAATTATTTATATATCAATAAAATAAAAAAATCTCACAATTAATGTTTTGTTAAAATATATAGAAATTTATATTGACAATAAAGTTTATATATTGCACACATGATATAAAAATATTAATTATTAAATTATTTTTTATTCATTGTTAACATATAATATTTTGTAATTAATTAAACATGAATATAAAAAATAGTTAAATGATGATAAAATAAAAAAATGAGAAAATAATAACATAAGTTGAAAAAGAAATAATGTATTTGAATAAGGGTAGAATTGAAAAAAATTATAAACCGCTAACCTCTAATTGTTAAACGTTAGTAGAATTAGCTTTTCAAATCAAACAGTTAATAATGCCACGAAAATTTCAGCTTGGAACTCAAATTCATTGACAATTTAAATGAGGCAAAGTTCATTGTCATAACAAGAAGAAAGACATTTAAAGCTTTAACCAAATAAAGTTTTTTTTTGTGAAGCCATTCTATAACAAGTGACTAAAGTAAAAAAATATTAACTATTGAGATGAGCAAGAACTATGAATTCAGATTAAATTTCCAAGATTTTAATAGTATATAAAGAATAGTATTTTGTTTGAAACTTATGGATCTCTTGATTTCTTTTTGGGTGCTATCTCTTCTTTTCCTGCAAATTTGTTGTGTGACCCAATTAAATTCAAGGAGTGACATTTCTTTTTCATAAGAAATAGTGAAAATCATATGTAATTTCAAGTTAAAATCTCAAATGACTTTTAAACATCATTAATAAATAATAATAACAAGTGGCTGATAATCCCCTAGGAGAAAAACATCTTTTTATTTTCTTGTTTCACATCCTTTTATCATATTTTTATAAATGCAAATGATGTTTATATTTTTCAATTATAAAAAATAACTTATCAATCCTTTTATTATCAAAAATATATAAAATATCTTGTTCTTAGCCATCCATTTATTTAAACACGAAACTCTTTTTCATTTATTCAATACTATAGCTTATAAGTATTTTTTTTTAATTAACTAAGTCAAATGGGCCTTTAAGAAGAATTCATTCTTCAATTGAAAATGGGGTAAATTACACGATTAGTCCCTCAACTTTGAGTCACTTTCAAACTGGTCCACCAACTTCAATTTATAACCAAAACGTCCTTCATCTTTTATTTTCTTGCACGATTAGTCCTCCTGACCGGTAATAACAGATTTTCCGATTGCTTAGCATACGTGGCCGCCTTTCTCTCTCATTCACATTAGTTTAAAGTCGTCCACATCATTATAAAAGTTTTAAAAATAATAAAAAAGAGGTCGTCCATATCATTATAAAACTTTTAAAAATAAAAAAATAAATTTCGACGAGAGAGAGAAGGATGGGGGCGATCCATCTCTCTCCCGCGTGTGCTCGCCGTGCGAGAGAGAGAAGGAGGGGGGCGATCGCCCCCTCCCTCTCTCTCTCTCTCTTGCGCGTGCTCTTCGTGCGGGAGAGAGAAGGAGGGGGGCGATCGCCCCTCTCCGGTTGAGCTCGCCGCCCTCCTCTCTCCCGGCGAGCGCGACCAGAGGAGGCGATCCCCCCTGTGTTCGAGCACGCACAGAGGGAGGGGGGTCGACCTTCTCTCTCCTATTGGAGTTCATTTTTAAACTGACGTGGACGACTTAAACTGACATGGATGAGAGAGAAAGGCGGTCACGTATGAGTTATGATCACCGATTAGAAGGATTAATCGTGTAAGAAAATGAAAAATAAAAGACGTTTTGATTATAAACTAAAGTTGGGAGATCAATTTAAAAACGACTCAAAGTTGAGGGATCAATTGTGAAATTTGTTTTCATGTTGAGAATTAAACCTGACCAGTAACTACTTAATCTACACACAAAGAAAGGGGGAAAGAAACACACAATACAATACAATAATAAATCGATCGACCCAAAAGCAACATTCTTGTCAATGACCGACACCTAACCTTCAAACGCAAATGTACATTTTACTTGACATTTATGCACTTGTTGGACCTCTAGCAGGAACTCCATTTATTGAGGGTGCCAGGAATGGTCGCTTCCATTGAGACTTGCTATAGTCCATCACTTTCTCTCCTTCAATTTTTTTTTTTTTTATTTTCTTTGGTCCAAATCTATCGGTTGCATATGATTATTAACATTCCACTAATTCGATCTTAGAGCAAAGTGATGATCGTAAGAATCGAATAATCTATCGTCAACCAATTCTCCATTTTCTGATTTCATTGGAAGAAGCGGTACACACAAAACACAAAGAATTGGATGGTCATTTGTAGTTTTATTAAATGTGAGATGTGATGCCAATGGAATCATGCTGCTCTCTGCCATGGAATTGTTGTCTGTGATCTCTCTGTCCCCATGAGTGTGCCAATGGCATCATCATGCTGTCCATAGATTAAAAAAAAAGAAAAAAAATCAGAATGGAGCTATTTAGTAATAACATAAGATTAAACGCCCTAAAGAAACAAATGGATGAGTTTTTTCGTTCTTTGAGCATCATACATTTTTAACATAATAGCCGAGATGAAATAATATGATGATTCACATGTGCAAAAAAAATATTAGAATATTTAAAGTCATCAATTTTGAAAGAGTTTATTATTTTATTCCATCCGAACATCGTATTAGTTCGAGTGCTAATAATTTTGAATAAGTTTAAATCGAAAAGAAAAGAAAAAAAATGTTCAAATGTATTTTTTTTAACTCCCACAAACGTATTGGAACATAAACATGCATCAGTTACTCCGTGATACTATTTTGAGTTTTGGTGCAGGGTGAAAGCTATTGGTCCTCTGATTGATCCCAATAGAAATGGAATATGGAGCTTAATTTCCGGGATATCTTCCTGAAGTGATGCGAATTCGTGATAACAAAAAAATAAAATAAAATATCACCTTTGATTAATTACATCCAAAATAAAATATGTATTTGGTATAACTAAATCTCATGCTGATTCTGATTAGAGGGCCAACTTTGGTGGGAATTTTGACTTGGTCAAATTCATCACTCCAATTTGTTAGTCGTTAATCAGATTACTAATCGTGCCAAATATAACTTCCACATATGAACAACAACAATAACAACAACAACAACAAAAAAGAATAATATAATCAAATAAGAACTCTCCCAATTAATAAAGATATGCACTATTATTATACGGATGCCATATCCTTCACCTTTTTATTCATAGATTTTTTAAAAAAAATAAGAACATATCAATTATTATTAAAAAAAGCAGTTTAGTAATTACCTCTCCATTTTATTCATTTTTTTCAGTTTCAATATTAATACCATTTTCAGAGAACTTTTTTTTTTGAGATAGACGGTCAGCTTGCTTTAAGCATATTCGTCTTTGGTTGACATGGACTTTGAATTCTGTTCTTCATACGACTTGAAAAACCAGTAATGTTGAACTTGGCTTAGGACTAACGGCGTCCGACCGGCCATTTCTTATACGTTTTGATCATGCCCAAGTGGGACTCGATTTGGCAAACAAATGGCTTCCTTCATAAAAAAAACCTCTCTCCATTTACACATTTACACTAATACTAACATCAAGTCAGCAAGCAAAGGAGTAGCTTTATTCCCTCACCCTCTCTTTGAGTCTTTTTATTCCAATCTCTCTCTCTCTCTCCAAAATCAGAACAATAGCCAGCGGTCCCCTGTCTCTTTCCCTGCCACCAAATCTTAATTGCTTCTTTCTGTTGATTAATCAGAATTCTGAACTAATCGCTTGAACTTAGCAAAGTCACCTTGGTCGAAAAGGAATCTTTCATAATTGAATTCTCTACAACTTCTTTTTTACTGAGCTTTGCCCCGGTATTTGTATTAAATGTATTTTTCTTAATGGCCTCTCCTAATTTGATGTCGTCCCGGATAATAATTTAACGAAACGATAATTTAATACTGCAATTTTAAATTTATTTTAAAAGAAATGAGTTACTCATCACTTGCCCCCTAAACTTAACAAATTATTGCTCCTCCTGCAATAGAGGGGTCACGCATGTGGGAGCCTTTGCTCTTTTGGTCACATAAGAGACCAAGAGGCCACCCAGAGGAAACCAACTTTGGCAAGCACATCATGCCATGCCATTGTAAACCTTGCCATTCTTGACCCCTGGGGGAGTTCAGTAAATGCACACTCCATACCTACATTGCCTTGGCTAAATCAGAAAACAAGAGAGAGAGAGAGAGAGAGAGAGAGGATTATTACCAATAAAGTGATATCTTGCTTGCTTAAGACACCAACCATGCGCCAAACTCTTTACTTCTCAATTGTTATGTCATGTGTCACATTACTTTACTGATACCATTCACATATTATTGCTCTTCCAAAGTTTATGCAGTTGTGATGTATATTATACACACACACAAAGTACAAGGTCAACAAGAATTTTATATATGGCGTTATACTTGTCACATGAGGGAAAGGGGGGGTCCTAAACCCACACCAAAACCCAACCCAAAACCCCAAGGAAGGGCTAATAAACAAATACATGCTAAACAAGGGAAGCCTATGCGTGCATGCATGCATGGTATGTGTGTTCCTCTCTCTCTCTCTCTCTCTCTCTCTCTCTCCCCCCTCCAACCTCTCACTTCTTCCCACATAAGAAGAGTCCATATGTACTACATATGAGAGAGGAGAGCAGGCGAAGAAGAGGTGAAAGAAAGAGAACATTGTGTGCTTTTGTTTCCCCCATTCAACAAAAGTCCCTGGTCCTTTCTCTCTACTCGCCCCCTTCACCGCCAAGCCGCATCCTCCTCTCTCCTCCCCCCTCCTCTCCCCAAATTTCCCAAGCCCCTCCTTCGGACGTATTGAGATCGGAATTCCAATAAAGGCGGCACCTTTGTGATCCTTCGGGCGTCATCACTCTGGCGCTTCGCATCCCTACTGCAGTAGGTGATTTCCCTGTTCTCCTCTGCGATCGTCTGGTTTCCTTTGTTCGTGTCGTCCTTCTATAACTTTGCTCCACCCTGTTGGCTGTCGGTGTTTGATCAAGATCGGAATTTTCCTGATGATGGTTATGGTTTGGTCGAAGAGATTGGATTTCATGGGTTTGATCAGGGTTCCTGTTTTGCTTGTTCAATTTCTTTTGCATCAGATGGGGTCGAAGGGATCGAGTTAGTGTTGCCGGAAATCTGCATTGGTTTCAATTGGGTTGTGTTCATTTGTTCTTGTTGTTGTTCCTCTATTTATAACGCCGAATTTTTTTGGCAACTAGAGCAGCGCATTGGAATCCTCTTTTGGGATCCTTGAAGGATTATTTATATGATGATTTGTATGTTGGAAACTCGAAAGTTTATTGTTCATCTAGAACTGGGAATCACATGATGAGAGTTCAGATTAATTTATAGTTTTGGTGGGTATGTTTTGATTGGAAATTGTTTTTCTCTTACTTCAATGGTATGTTTTTTCTATTGATCTACCATGTGATTGGTCAAGTGGGATGACGAAAACAGACCCAGTTTTTTTTGGCTGAATTAGTTTTAAACTTCTTGTTGTTTATTTATGTTCTTATTTGATATTACTTTAATTAAGAAAAGAATCTATACTTGCTCTTTTAGCAAAATACGAGATGATATCTTGCTCATATCATTTTTCTGATCATTATGGCACATGATTACCTACCTACATTGTTGAATAAATCCATCTCTGTTTGATAGTGTTGTCTTTGAACTTTGGAAGTCATGGAAAGGAGGACTAGCAACCTAGAGTGCGATGAATTCGAGAAGCTTCTCTGCGAGATACCAAATGTGACTTCAGGGAATTTGCATATTGGAGAATCTAGCCCAGTCGATGCCTTGTCAAGGTTGGGAACCGTCTCTGATGAGGAGATGAAAAGGACTTTTGCTTCCAACAACCTCTGCAACATCTATAGCTCTCCTCAGGCGCCAACTCACAGAGACAGTGGCGCACTAAGTAGTGCCCTTGCTTTGCCAAGGAAGTCATGGAATCAAAAGTATGATTCTAGCAATACTGAAGGGTCACCCAAAACTACTGCTGATCAAGATGCACCAAACTTACCAGACAATCAATCTCTGGCAATTGCATTTGATGAATTGAGCTTCAAGGATGGAATCGCTTCTATTCCTGCTACTGCATTTCTAGAGAATACGCCAACTCAGCAAATATTAAAGAACATAGGAGGTGATGGCAGGGAAAGTTGGCTCAGTTTTCCAGAGTATTTGTGTGCTAGTCCTTTAAGTCCTGTAACACATAATTCTGGTATATATGCATGTGGTTTTAATTTACCAGCTCCAACATTCCAGCAACAGTATTATATGGAAACCAAACTGCCTTCTTGTGTACCTTATCAGCAGTTAAGACAATCTAATATTGCATGGTGGGACATTGAGCATAAAAGAAACTATAGCAGACAGTCACAGCTTCTTTATGTACAACAGCTACAAAATCAAGATTTTGAAGAGCTAGTTCATAGAAGCAGAAGTTCAGCAGTTGAGCATTTATCTGGGGATAACACAAAGACATATCTGGAGATGCCGAGTTTTCATCAAGCAGGACAGGTAAGTCGAAGTTCTAATTGGAATGGAACCACTTTTAATCGGCAACAATTGCATCCTTCTGTGCTTGGTTGTGGCTATGACAGATGTCAAACCAATGAACACTGTGGTATGTATGAAGGTATAGCTTTTCCTCTAGGAAAGAAACTTTCCTCTTCTAACAATATTCCAACCAAAACCAGCCCTCAACAGCAAATCTTGGACAAAGTGAGTAAACATTTTTTTCCTGAAAAGATACTAACAAGATCTCAGGGGGTAAATTCAATCAGAACTCTTGTGCCTGGTTGTATTGAGAGCAGTCAATTACCTGAAAAATTTGGCATCAACCAGGGTCTATTTTCTAGTGGCAAAGGCCACGATCATCCAACTCAGGTTTATCAAGCGTTCCACTTGAATGGTGAGAGCTCATACAGCCCTAATGCTAAACTCACATCAGTTTCCCCACCCTTAGAATACAACCCAATTGATGATGTCAAAGGACAAGTCTATTTTTTGGCAAAGGATCAACAAGGTTGCCGGTTGTTGCAAAGAATATTCACTGAAGGAACTCCAGAAGATGTTGAAAAGATATTTCTTGAGATCATCAATCATGTTATTGAACTCATGATCGATCCCTTCGGGAATTATCTTATTCAGAAACTGCTTGATGTTTGTGGTGTGGATAAAATGTCGCAGATTGTTCAGGAAATCACACAGACTTCTTGTGAACTTCTTCAAATTTCGTGCAATCAATATGGGTATGAATTTTTATAGTTCAGCTCTACTAATTTGTTTTCTTTTGGTTTGTCTAATGTTTTTTGTCTTGCCACATGCAGTACTCGTGTTGTACAGAAAGTAATTGAAACTATTAAAGCCCCAGAGCAGCATTCCCTGATAGCATCAGCTTTAAAGCCTGGTATTGAGATACTGATAAAAGACACCAATGGCAATCACGTTGCACAACGCTGCTTACAGTTCTTGTCGCCTGAGTATAGAGAAGTTAGTCATTGTTGCTTCTTGTTGCAATTAATTTCTTATTTTTATTTGTGTCCTTATGTTTTATCCCTGTTTTTTTTCCTCTAAAAATTATTTGCAAAAAAGTTCATATGTGAATCCTAATTCCAATCACCTGCTTTGGGCCATGGAATCCAGTCAATTCGCTATGATCTAACCTATGTGCATATATCTATCCTTTCTTCACAGACTAGTAGTTATTTTACATTTGAAATCGCTATGATCTATCAAAGACCATTAGAGATTCTATTTTCATTGCAAAAGTGAGGATATTCCATAGAAGTATTGAACTTCAAACGTATCATTTACCTTAATATGTAAGCAGTTCTAATGATTGTGTACCTTTTTTCTGTTGCAGTTCCTCTTTGATGCTGCAGTGGTCAACTGTATTGAACTAGCCAAAGACCGCCAAGGTTGTTGTGTGCTTCAAAAATGTCTATCTAATTTAGAAGGGAAACAGAAGCTCCTTTTGATGTCTAAGATTACATCTAAAGCTTATGAACTTTCTCAAGATCCATATGGGTATGTATGCTTCTCAAGCTATGTGTTGGTATTCTATCCATAATCTGCATGATGAAGTGACAAATTTAAAGTCTTATATTTTCAAAGTAGCATGTGATTTCTAAACCCTTTTGTTGCCTGAGAATGTATCTAAAACTTACAGCCTTTTTCAAGATCTGACATGGGTATGTCAGCATCTTCAGTTATGTTATGGCAAGCTGTACATAATATGTAAGATCAAGTGACAAGTTCAGAACATTTTCCATATTTTAAAGTAGCATGTACTTAAAATTCTAGTTTATCTAAGATTACATCTTCACGCCCTTTCTTCAGATCCTTGTGAATGTGCATGGTAATTTGTTGTTTCCTATATTCTTCCTCAATTATATACTTGTGTGTCATCCATGATGTACAGGAAGAAGATGCAAACGTTAAATCTTTTTCACATTTAAAAACAGTTTCGCGCATTCTAGGAGTACTTTTCATTATGTTTAATGTTCTGTTTAAATTACACTAGTCCATAGTGAGTGAAGACTTTCTAACTTGGCTGGATAGTTTGGAGGGACTGCTTCAGGTACATTCCTTCTAACAGGGTGCTATGCTTCTTTTGTAGGAATTATGTGGTTCAATACATTCTTGAGCAGCAGAATCCATGGGCTATCACAGAGATATTGGATCAGCTTGAGGGCCACTATCACTCCCTGTCCTTGCAGAAATGTAGTAGTCATGTGGTGGAGAAGTGCCTGAAATATGCAGGGAATGAGGGGCGTGCAAAAATTGTTGAGCAGCTCATTAATGATCCTCATTTTCTGCAAATCATGCAAGACCAATTCGGAAACTTTGTCATTCAAGCAGCTCTTAAAGAATGCCAGGTTTAACTTGTTCCATTTGCATACAGAGCTCTTAACCTAGTTGCTTATAAATTGATATCTCTCTTTTCATGGGCAGGGAGCACTCCGAGATGCTTTTGTTGAGGCAATAAGGCCCCATGTTCCTGCACTCCGTGCCAGTCCTTATGGGAAAAGAGTGTTATCTAGCATATCTTTAAAGAAATGATATGCTTGATTTTGTTTGCCCAACTCAAGACAGGAAAGAAAAAATTGAGCAGTGCATGCGCATTGTTGTTGAACTTCTAAATTCAGCTTCTTGGAAGTTTCCATCCCCATTTCTTCACAATTTTGAAATACAATTAGTAAAACAATTCCCAGCCAGAATTAGTTTCAACTAAGGTATAGAGTAGTTTTTGATAAATACTAAACTTTTGTAGAAAATAATTGGGGTCTGTGTGTTTATCCAAGTTCTGTATTCTCCTCTTTCTTTTTTTCTCCTGGGATTCGTGGTGGTGGCTTGTAATTCATGGTGTTGACTTTGTATGTATCCTTAGCAGAGAAATGTTTCGGGTATACCCTTTGTATAGTGTCAGTTATATCACCTGTCAACATGTAGGCAATGCAGACTCTGCAATGCTTGTGCTCCTATTATCCAATTTAATTCTTGAGACTGGTACTTGGAACTCGGTATCAACTACCACGATTGGTAAATTATTTGTGGCTCTACCTATATTAATGTTTGTTTTGCTGCGTAAATCATGATATTATTAGCGTTTTTTTTGTCAGAGATCTACGGAATAGCCAATTAGCACCCGATTAATTCGGTTCGAGATATTATAGCTTTCGGCTGGAGATATTATTAGCTTTTGATTAATTCAATTTGAGAGACAAAAGTTTAAACCTCTGGTAATTAAATATTTAAATCTTCCAAACTGAATTAGTTAGTATTTTAATGCTCTTTTCACAAAACAATGATCATCGTGCACACTTTAAATCAAGAAGCTTAGAGTTTTATTTTCGCTACTGAATTTGTATATCGATTTATTTTCTTGGTTTATTTTTTTTTTTAATTTTGGCTCATAGATCTAATAAAAATAATCATTATTGGCTAAAACTTGAAGCTCATCATACAGTTGCATCGGGTTCACATCTATTAACAGGTTTCAATATATGGAAAATGGATGTTCCTATGATAACGTCTTGTACGGAAACGTTATATTTTTTTAAGTCAGTTGTCCATGTCCCGAAAGCGGGTGCTCACAACGCTAAAAAAAATTCATCAGTCGATTGTCCAACTCAATTAATTTGATTAAATTATTATGCAAAACATATCTGATTGTAACAAATTAGACTCTAACAACAAATACTCGAATTCGAAATATTGCTTAAGCGAAGAGTACCATTCCATCTCAACATTTATCAAAGATTGTGTTTCGGAGCTAGAACTAGGGTGAGAATATGCCCTAGTTCTAACTTGTTCACTCAAACACCAATAGCAAAAAAATAAAATATAAATAAACTCAAGTTCGAACTTAGTTTTATAAGTTCTTGCTTTGGTTTTTGTTTCGCGAGAACAAGGTGATAGTATTTTTTTTATACTTTTTACATATAAGTCTAAAAATAGGTGGCGCTACTTTTAGGCCTATATATAATAATAATATTTAGTTATATATATATATATTATTAGAAACAATTTTATTTGGATCAAATAATTAAAAATATTTTATTAATTAGTTATAATATTTTGCTTACTATTATAGTATAATAAAATTATAAAAATTTGTATTAATTAACTGAATTGATGTAAATATTATAATTGGATTTATTGTATTATAATTTTAATTAAATAAAATTAATGTAAATTGTTATGTATAATAGTATCTTTTTAATGTAAATTCTTATATATAATAGTATATTTATTATAATAGAATTTATTAATTACAATTTTCAGTTGTTTTTAGAAAAAATTATAAGTTATCTAATTTATATTATATTTGTATTAAGACACTCTTTACGTAAATTACAATATTAATAACATAAAAATTAATTATAATTAATATTAATATATTACGACACAACTTATTTTTTAATATAAATATTTCTTGTATATTATAAATTATAATATTAATATAAATACTTTCATAAAATATTATTTTCATTAATTAAATACATAATATTTTAATTTACTATAATTTTATATCTCATAAAATAATAAATTTTATTCTTAATATTTACTTTTTATTCAAACACCTACTAAAACTTACCTATCAAATTAACTTTTCAAATTTCCATCGTTACATTTTTCATTCAAACACTAAACATAAATTTTTTTATCAAATCGATTAATTCTTAAGAACTAACGAGAACTATAAGTTCTCATGTCAAACACAGTCAAAGAAAATCTTATACTTATATATGTACTATTAAAATTTTAGACCATCAAAGATGATAAAAAGAATAAAATTAGGGATAAAATCTTACTTTTTCACTTTTTTTAAATATAAAATGAGCAGGTTTCAACTTTTTTCACCTATTTCTTGAGGCCGGCCAAGGGTGGCTTAAAATTTCCATTTTGTTAATATAAAAAGGTGTACAATGCCGAAAGAAAAAACTGCAAGTGAAAAAAAGTACTGTGTACACAATAAGCAAACCTTCTGCTGTTTATTAAGTATCTGCAAGTGTAATATGAATTTTGTTCTTATACAACAATTCATCAATCAAAAACCATTTCCTAATAAAACAATCATGAGGTTTTCCGAAATTGCTGACAGAAAACCTCTGTAAATAAAAACAAATTACAGATCAAGGGAAAATAAAAAGGAAAGAAATATCAACAAGCCGATCTGATCAACCAAAAACAATTGCACCCCTTTTTCCTGTGACCAAAAAAGGAGAAAAAAGAAGGCCAATACACAAAATTTAATTTCTCAAAAAATAAAACCAAAAAATTGCATCCCTGAAAATAACAATACACAACCTTTTCTTCTTTTGTGCCAAAAAAATACTATAAAAGAAGGAAAAGGGAAGAATGGTCTCAATCCTTGTGCTGCTGCAGGAGGAAATGGAACGCCGAGTTCTGCCGGAGGAGCGCCGGCGGCTCCACGTCCGACACCTCGACGTCAAGCGCCGAGCGCGATATCTCGTCCAACGAGAACGGTATGCTGACATAAAAAAGAAATGTTTCGTTCGGTAATTTAGCGCTCTGATGGAGGTAACAAGAACGAATCTTTTGCACGTCATGTGGTTTATAAGAAGTTACAGGTTGCTAATGTGTCTACCTGGAATCGTCATCCAACAAGAAGGAATTGTTCGGTATGCTGATCGAGTCATCCGTCATCATAGTTTTCATTGTCGCAATTACCTGAAAATTCATAACCGAGTGAGAGATGAATGCATAGTTTTTTTCTTCGGTAGTGGGGTTTTGCTTCATCTTCGATGACGATCCCAAACGAGAATTTCAATGTCAAGTCCAGATCTTTTTATTGAGTTTAAGTTATTCTAATGATTTAAAAAATAATAAAAGAAAGAATAATGACGAGAACGTTGTACTCACGTCTTGAGGCAAACCTTGCGTCCCGTACTTGTCATCCCAAAACATCGTTCCTATTCGGTAAATTTGTGGGACACTCAGTGCCTGTAACCAATATAGTGGATTTTGTCAGACAATGGAAGTTTATCCTTGTTGAAGGACACGAGTATCTGACTTACCGGGCAGAGTTCGCCTTTTATCTCCTCTAAGGATTTGTGAGACTTCTGATGCAATACCTGCGTGAAGAGTATGCTTTGTTCATTTCCCGTGAATGATGTATGTAGATTCATTGGAAAAAAAATTATGACATATACCAGAAATCCAACGGCTTGTCTTATGTGTTGGAGTTCATCCCACGAGGTTCCAGCAAACTGCAGTGGATAGTCCGTGTTAACACTGACATGGTGGTATGTTCATACCTTTTCCTTTGGCAGCATAAGGTATTGTCAAAAAAGATGCCAATTGGCTTGACTTACCTCCTCTGTTACTTTGGAGCACCATTCTTCTAATTCCTGTAAACCAGCCTTTACAAATTCTGCATTGCTAAAAGAGCAGCATTCTCGCCGAAGTAGCAAGCTGTGGACAAGGCATTCTCTGATTTGTACATTCTAGTTCTGGTGATTGAGAATTCGATAGATATATCAGAAATCATACCTGTTAAACAATTGTACATTTATAAATGCGAACACTTGGCTGAAAGTCTTTCTTATGATAATTGAAGGCACCTGCAGAAGTGGATTTATCAACTCAGTTTACTGCATTTGAGATTATAATTTTCTATGCTGATTGTTATTTTGCAAGCTTATGCATCACAACAAAAGAATTTCGATGAGTAAATTTGACTCACATAGTTTTCATGCATGATATCCAATAAATGATTCAAGCTCTTCACAATGTTCTGCCAGTGTACAGTGGATGCTTGCTTCGCTACTATATTGGAATGAATGCTCTTAGATGATCCTCGAATTGACCTAGCCCTTGCTGACCTTGGTACCTTTTACATAAATTATGAAAGAATTCCCATTAAAGCCAGATGCTGGATTATATTTCCTCAAACAAAGATGTAATTTCGCATTCTAATCATGTTGATGAAACTGACCTGTATGCAGAGTGATAAGAATGGACTGATCTCTTTCTTCAGACTATCACGTATCATTCCATATATCTTCTCAACATAAGCTGTTAGCTGCTGTTTAAATATTAAAGCTGGGTATTTTGCTTCTACTTTAGATTGTTCCTCAAGCTTTCCTTCCATTCCGCTGTACCCACTAGAAATTCCCATTCCCGAAGAAGATACACGTGCACTCTGAAAGAATTTGATAAATTGTTGTCAAAGACAAAGTCGCTAGAAATCTTGCACAGTGCTACTTGTTGGTTCTTATATCTATTTTATGAGGTAAAGAGCAAATATTCTCTCTTGAATCTTAGGTTGGTTACTATAGTTTCTGCATCAAACTGCTTGGTTGAGTCCCTTACTCGTGAGATTCTGCTAAACAATGTAACATGGGTTGCTCGTGTTCGATGAATTCCTGTATTTGATGTACTACTAGTTTTTAGAGTTCTTTGTAAGAGAAATAGAAGAGTGGATGTTGTCGAAAGCCAATAAGCAAGTTCACCAATGCTTTCTTGATTCTGTACATAGAAGATAAGAACAAGTCAAAATATTGGAAATCGTGTTAGAATTGATTGTGTGAACAATTTGATAAGCTCAAGTCATAGGTCAACACCTCAATAGATGACCTGATTGTATGTATGATTCGATCAAATATGTTTGTTTTTTCTGCTTCAAATGAGTGCCATTCTCGCAGTGATTTATAGACAATACAAGCTGCAACAGGTTTTTTCTTGTCAAATCTCTTATCTTCCACAAGACACTTGATGAGTGCATCATGATTTTCCTAGAAACACAAAGCAAAGGACGGTATTAGTTTGAGGTATTAGGAAATGCTGAGAATAGATAGACCTCTTGTGAGGTTTGATATGGAAATTCAACATTATTTCAAAGGAAGAAGTTCAGATGTTTACTTGTTGTCGATCAGTAAGGGATTTCTGTTTACTGAGAACAGGTGGAATAAACACCACCATGGACTCCTACAAGCAACATAATTAGTCAGTTAGGATCTGATTTTGATTTTATTTGACTTGTTTTTCTCAATAAAATCATAGAGCATTCAACCTACCTTAACATTTTCTTTAGGCTCCTCTTCACGTGTATCCCCATTTTCCAAGGTCTGGAATATAGGATTGTCAGTTTATGTCAACTTAACAAACATGATTTTGTTAATTTGTGATTGGCATACCTTAATAACCGGTTGTTGTACCGGATCAGGAGTAAGTAGCGGTTGAGTAATTATTGTAGGTCGAGTGCGAAGTGATTCATTTTCCTGCTCCAATGTGGTGATCTTGCTCTCGAGACTATGGAAATTAACATATGTCAAGCTCGTTGGATAATCAATTTCGAAATAAGAGACTGTTACTGATTAAGTTTTGATACAAATCTTTCTAGAAATTTTCAACAGATAATGAATTCAGTCAGACCTTTTGATTTGTTCTGATAAGTCTTCATTTCTTGATTCAACTAAAGCCTGCTGCCTTAGGACCTGGTTCTCAAACTGTAGGCTTGACAAATTTGTCTCAAGCCTGCAGAATATATAGATGATGAGTGGCAACCCTAACATGGATTATATATATATATGTATAAACCCAGTCCATAGAAGATTTTGCTTACTGCTCTATTGTTTCTTGCATTTGATTTATTTTCAGGTGGGAGTCTTCTGTGTCTTTTAGCAATTCTTCTGTCTGCTTCTGAACCTCATTGTACCTTCTCTCAAACTCCTCAGCCTTGGTCTTGAATAAGGTTAACTCATCCTATCCAGAATAATAGAGGATCAGTCCTACTTGTTCACAATAAAAAATATTTCTCACTTCTAATTTACTGCATATGCAAGATAATTCTTTTTTCTTGACACTTTGTTTACTGTTGTAGTTGTTGAGAAATCTTAGATCATTTAAAAAAATAGATAAAATAATTGATTTTTACCTCTAGTTCTTTTTTATGGCTTGCTAATAACTCTAACTTTGTATTGTCAACCACCGGAACTTCTTTAATAACTGGTGGTGCTTGCTCAATTGCTATTCTTGCTGCTTCTTTTTCTTTAATGATTGCTTCATGAGCTGCATTGAGTTTCTCCTGCATTTCTTGCAACGAAGATTGTAATTTTACAATTTCTTGTCCTTTGGCTTCTTCTAGGTCAATCTGCATCAAATGACACCAAAATCATTAGAGTTCCTGTGTGATCAGTTATTATGTCTTTGATTAGGTAACATACCCTCATATGTTTTTCAATGTCGAGTCTCCAAGTAAGTTCCTCAACTCTCTTTTCTAACTTGTCTTTTGCTTCTTTGAGTGCTCCCATATCTCTTGCAGCCTGTATTAACAGAATTACGAAAATTTTTCTCTTATAACTCGATCATTCCAAATCGAGTTTCACCAATAAAAACTCCTGAATAATCAGAATTCTAGCTTCTCTATTTTTTTTTCAGCATCAAAATTTGTTAATCATATCGTAGGATGAAACAATTATATATTTGAGACAACTTACCATTTTTAGCTTCCGAAGTTCCTTCCTTCCAAGGCGTCCTCTCCAGAGACATTGAAGTATTAGAGTCGCCTTCTTTTGATATTTATAAGCAGAGCGGGCCTTATGTAGACGCCATTGTGTCTGTAGGATTAGTCGTTGTTCAATATCATTTTATTTGGACTCATGAATATATGTAAGAAAACTTTAACATTCTTCCTGAAGTTTCAATAAAGCTTTAGGAACTTCATCCGACTAAATTGAATACCTGTATAAGTATAGCAGCCTTAGTTCTCTTTCTATATCTATATTCATTACGAGCTGCCATTGCCCGTAGACCTGTTTGTACAACTGTGGCTGCTACTTGCATCTCATTATAAGCTTTTCTAGCAGCATGAGACCGTGCATATTTCTGTATACGAATCGATGCGTCTTCTCGTCTCATGCTTTCGTAAAGCCTTCGTGCAAGACGTGCTGCAGGAAACAACATACAAGCATTGAATGTCCGTGCTGATGAAAATACTATTCATGCTAAATGCAATTCCAGGAAGTAACCTCTCCATAGCTTTTGCATTTGAATTGAGGCTTTTCGTAGGGTGATGAATTCCTTTCGAGCAAGATGTGTTCTAATCTGTCTCTGAATAAGTTTTGCAGCGTTAGCTAAGACTTCTATCCTTCTTGCATCTAGCTCGGCCATCTGACCAGCTCTGAGGAACACCTTAGTCTTTCCTATCTGTTACAAAAACAGAATGGCTGTAGTTAATATATTTTTGTGGCATTCATTTTTGCTGACAGATTCTCCTAATCTCTAGTTTAATTTTGCACCTGATAGCCTTTTAATCCCATTCTGTCACATATTGCTGAACATGCTGATTTTTCATCAGAGCTGCAAGGAAAGTAGCTAAAACGTCAGCAAAACAAAAATTAATGGAGTTCCTTCCTCAAATTAGCTAGCCTTGATTTTCCGGGGTAAACAGGTACCTGTCAATGAGATCTGGTGCCAGCATTCCAAAGCGATCAATGAACTCATCAAATGTTCTCTTAGTGGGATAGCCGGCACAGCTGATCCTGATTGCCTCTAACACACCCTGAATTAGAAGGGAAGATGCGAAGTATGAATATGTTTGCATGTTGAACAATGATTCTGAATCTGAATCTCATGCATTACTAACCCCACATCTCAGTTGGTTAAGGACATTGTCGTTTTCAAAAATTCCCGGTTTTAACACTCCATTGGGCTTCACACATCTGATATAATGTGGCTCTGTTGTGCTCAGAGTTTCCATTAGTGATTGCAGTTGTTGCTACAAGTTTGACCGAATCATCTTTCATAGGAATTGAACTTGGATATCATGCTGACCAAAGAGGATCATATCTTGTTCTGACATACCTTAAAGCGAGTACCAATTGAGGAGAACTTGGATTGTTTCGAACTCTCTTCCGGTAGCGGAGGAAAGAGATTTGCAACAAAGGAACACTTGGAATCATTTAATAGTGCTTGATGTTCTGCCACGACATAATCTTTATTCTTATCAAGGAAATGATCAGCTTGATAGGTCACCTATTAAATATCACACTTGTTCTTTTAGTTCCATGCATCAAAGACAATCCCAGTTGGATTTAATTAGCTTACTGCTTCATTCTTACATCTCCGGCATAATGATTGATGGTGAAGGCAGTTCTAGCAAGTTTTGGCTTGCTAAATCGCTTGTGCGCTTTGTATGTTTGATACATCTTCTGGGCAAATGTTTCATGAGTTGACTTTGGAAACATACTGCAATACATAATTAAAATGAATCAGTAAAAGTGAACATCACATCTAGGAGTAACATGGGATGGGTGGGTTAGTGTGGTTTCTATTCTTGTAACAAAAAAAAAGTGTGGAATACACCCTTGAGAGTTGAGTCCTTGACTTTACAGGGGTATAAACACAGGCTTGGATATTATAATGGAAGAAATTTAGTTGAATTGTTGAAGGAATTGTTGTTCGGTTAGCTTGAAGTTCATTTTACATTCATTCTTTCTGTTCACTTTTAAGTTTTGTCATTCTCTACTCTACCAAATGAAAGAAATTTAATAGGCATACCAGGCTTCATCAAGTAGCGCAATTATTCCACCAGGTTTCTGCATAAAAGTAGGGAAGAGTTAAGAACAACCTTTTTATCGTTCAAGGATTATTCATTTACATCTGATTGCTGTTTATGTGGGATTTCATGTGCACCTTCTCTATTAGATCTAGAACATCTTGGTTGTCCACAAACTCGACATAGCTCCAGTTAATTTCTTCCCTGGTGTATTCCTCTTGCTCCATCTTGAATACATGCTGTATTTGTATACTTTCAATAAGTGTTCTCCCAACCAGACAAAATAATATAAGGATGTATTTACCTGGTTGAAATGCTGCTGCAGTTTTTCATTAGTCAAGTTGATACATAGTTGCTCGAAACTAAAAGACAAAAAATAAATGACATCAGTAAATTATTTAGTCTTAGATTTGTGAAGCTTGAATGCTTTTATCCTGTAAGTGGTCTGAATAGTTTACCTGTTAATCTTGAAGCTCTCGAAGCCATATATATCAAGCACTCCAATTATGTGTGCTGCAGAAGGATCCTGACCAATTGAACTGTTGATCTTGTCCACTATCCTGAAAAATTGTTCACAGAATGCAAGAACTAATGTCGAATATAATTGTTTACTTTCCAGTATGAGTTGTTGGAATTGGAACTTATGAATCTTACCAATCAAATAATCTCGAGTATACTGTCTTTGCTAATGCATCTCGGCTCAGTGCAGCGGCCTCTGGATCAAGAAGCTTCGTGATGTTGCCATCTGGTGTCACAATCACACGCTTGCAGAGAGAGTCCTCTAGTGCCTGTTCATTGCACCTGAGACAAGTATTTACGTTAGTGCACAATGATGAAACCAACAGAGGTGTATCAGTGTATGCACAAGAGTTAAACATTTGGGGCACACATCAGCAGCTCTGCCGCTGTTTTAAGATGATGGACTGCTTTCTGGTCTTTCAACTTGGACGAGTCGATTTCCTTCCCTTTGGAAAACTGTATGTTACCAAGATGAAGAATTGCTGCGACGACACGAAAGATCGCATCCTGCATTATGGTAATACTTTTGATGTCATTAGCTTTCTTTTCAAATCATGACATGTATGTCAGATGTACTACCTGATCCTCCTGACTGATGCCAACAATATCCATTGCTTTTCTGGTTTCCAGATATTCCCTGGCATCATCCACATTTGCTACTTGGTAACAGTTTGTTTGGTTAAGATAATGGAAAGTTCTTGGATCTTCCACCTTAAACTTTTTTGCTTCCTGGAAACATTTAAGACTAGTTTAAACTAATTTAATTCTTTGAATTGTCCTTGTAGACATCAACAACAAAACAACAACAACAAAGTCTTATCCCACTAGGTGGGGTCGGCTACCTTGTAGACATCATTGTACAATAATTCTAAGATTTCATGAGAGAAAGCTGTTTTCTTTGTTTATGGTTTTATATTGTGCATATATTATGACGAATGCAGAAGAAACCGAACAGTTTACCTCTGGCGGTGCAGCACAAAGCATATAGAAGCAGTGGTAGTTCCTCTCTGGGTCATTCACCTGGCAAACTCGTGAGCGCTCAAGAAGATAGGTGCGGACTGCTGCTCCAGAGATCTTACCATATTTGTCAAATTGGATTTCGACGAACTTACCAAATCGACTGAGTAAAGAAGTAAGCTTCTTTGTGAGCAAACAAATCTGAATTGCATCAATTTGCTTGTAAATATGGTAGCCAAGTTGTACTAGTCACCTTGAATTGTTGTTTTTAACTGTTTTTGCATTCCCGAATGCTTCGAGCACCGGATTAGACTGCACAAAGGATCAATCGAAGTTGCATAATTTCGTGTCATGATTCTGAACTCCGCAGCTATTTAATGAATGATAAGAAGTACTTCCTTACCTCCAAGACTTGCTGCTCTACTGTCCGGCCTTCCATGCCCGATCGTCCACCCATAAATGCTAGATATCTCATGATCATCTTGGTTGTCTCCGTTTTACCAGCTCCACTCTCCCCACTTACCAAAATGGATTGACTTCCGTGTTCGTTTATAATGGCCCTGAATTACAGAGATGGAATTGAGCTCAATGTTCATACGTTCATGACAATTGAAACGCTTCAACATATTGTACCTGTAGCATGCATCAGCCACGGCAAAAAGATGTGGACTGAGCTCGCCAAAAGGGGCGCCCTTGTACTGTTCCATCATGTGAGCGTCATACAAATGTGGAAGTCTTCGGAAAGGGTTGACGGCTATCAATATGTTCCCAGTGTACGTCTGTCAAAATGTAGTAACTCGTTTAGATGCACGTCTCGGTATTCTATCTCCACTAAAGTTTATGAAAATTTTGGTGTGATTTGGGGAGATGCATCATACATATATCTCATTCAGTGCGTAGCGGGACGCAAGGTTGTTCAGTACTCCCGGCTCATGAAGGTAAGCCAACTTGGTCATGTCATCGACCCCAGCTGGAGGAGCTTCTGTGTCTTTGGGATATATGCTGGATAAACTGGCCACAACCTGCCTCAGGGACACATCATCTTAGTGGGAGATACTAACGAAAATTTATAAATGAACTATTGGCTGTATGATGCATGACAAGGTGTTCACAATACTTGGATCTCAAGCATTGTATGTTAAGCTTGATGAACATGTACGTAATTCATTCTCGTGGAAATAAAAGGAAAAAGGAAAGAAAAAGAATATAGCGAGACAGCATGATCAACTGTGTCCGAGTAGGTATTAGCTTACAGCTGCTGCCAACTGTGCATAATGGCAGCACATCATTTGGACTCGATTCTAATTGTTAAATGGATTGGCCACAGGATGTCATTACCAACTTAATTTATGCATTTTGGCACGGAGAGAGGAAAGAGAAAGAGAGAGATGATTGGATGGCCAGCATGTAATCTTTAGAGGGAAGCCACAACGTCTGGGAGCTCATCAAGTTCCTGAGAGAGATCAGCTTCATCGCTGTCGGGAACCTCATAATCATCATCACTGATGCGAATTCGTTTGTGCCTTAAAAGACTGATCTTTCGTCGATGTCTCAGATCGGCGAGATCGACCTGCAACACGCATGCTCTGGCCATCCAGAGAAGCAGAGAAATCGATCCCTCCTCCAGAATTAATCAGCCGTAAGAGATTTACAGAACTAGATGCTAAGGAGAATTAAGGAATCGAAATCTGATCGTTGGCAATATGAAAACGATTACGAACAGTGAACAGGGAATCGAAAACTATAACTGCCGTGGAACTATTGCGAGAAATTCAATCAATAATGAACTTGAGCATCGATCAAGTAGCATACAGTCTTGCCGGCTGTGGTGACGATTGTGGCGTTCCCGCCCTTGATCGCCGTGACCTCGCCATCGATCCAAGCGACATCTGGATCTTCCACCCAGACGTGAGACCCGACGATTATGTTCACCGGAGTCCCCTGTGAAAAAGAACACTACAGTGGTTACTCACAGCATACGAGCCATCCATCAGTTCATCCATTAGCAAACACACAGCATCTTATCACAGAAAAGAAGACCAAGCAACTCACCATAATTCAGCTTCTTCAAGTGCACTACTGATCATCCAATATCGAAAATTCTCACACCGGAATGCTAGAGAGAGAAAGAGAGAGAGAGATGGTAGATTGGATGATGAAGGAGAAGAGGTGTTTGTATTCGTAAGGCAAAAGGGAGAGAGGAGGAAAAGGAAAGATTGGAATGGTTAAGAGGGAGGGGGGGGTTGGAAAGCAGAGGGGAGGTGAATGTTGGTGGGGCGGGTGGTGGTGGTGGTGGTGATGAGAAGAACTCGTAAGAAAGAAAGAGAAAAAAAATAAGGAAAAGGAGAGAGAGGGAAAAAAATAGGAGAGAGAAAGGAGGAGAAGAAGAAAAGCCAACCTATCAACCGTGCCAGATCAGATGCTGACGTGGTCGACCGCTGTCGGCGGCTCCGGCTTCTGGCTTTGGCTTCGTACGTCGGGGAAGAAGGTGGTGTTTTTGGGTTCTCCTTTTGTCCTGTCGTGTCGCCGGGAACGTAGCAGTCGACATTTATATAGTTACCTGCTTCTCGTTGCCCTCGTGCTTTGTTTCTTATTTTAGGTCACAATGAGTTACGTCAGAACTCAGAAGGTAAATATTGGAGACTCAATTTTTGCTCTTATATATGGTATATATTTATGTAAATTTAGCTTCGTATTTGTTATGTATTTATTTATACTTGGGAGAAGAAGAATTCTGTGTGCAAGTGCATCTAAAATACAGAAGCTTCACATATGAATTTTTTTTTCTTTTTTGGTAATGGGTCTTTCCTTTAGCAACTCATATCTAAGATCAAACATTAAAAAAAAAATGAACTTGGATTGTGAACACAAACAAGAAGGGAAGTGGGATTTTTAATTATAAAAAAACATAAGCATTTAAAAAATTGTGTGCTTTTATCTTGACATCTCAAATGACCCTACCAATCAAATCATTTCTTTTTGCTAGTCAGCCCTTAAGCCGCTTGCATTACTAAACATACTATTCATAAATCGATCTATCATTAACTAATTTAATTAAGTCATCTTGAGTCATATATCTAATAGTGATAAATAAATGAGACTCTAAGTGAAAAATCGAACTTAAGATCTTATTTAAACGACGATGATTCAATAATCAATCCGTCCTATCGACCAAAGGATGATGAATATAACCAATCATGTTTTTTCCTTTATAATTTGGATTATTCCCAAAAGAAAAAAATCATGCTCTGAAATATAATGATTGCCTCCGTTTATTTAGATGAAAATATATTAGTAAGACAACTAGTACTTTAGAAAAAAAAAAGTGACCTATTATCAAGGCGACTCCAAAAAAATGATTTACGAGAAACATGAATTCCCATCAGGAACAGAATTATTCATTTTTTCCAAGTCTGAGCCTACTTTTTTAATCAAAGAAAACTTGTTTTTCTGTTCATTGGCTCTTGTTTATTAGCAAATTATATGCATTTTTTTTATTTAAGCACACTTATTAAAATTATATAGATATGCATACACTGTGATCACTTTATTTAATCCTCTACTTTTAAATTTTGAAATTAATTCTTTCTATCATTTTTTTGTAAAAGATGTTGTTGATTTCAATTACCACCCTGGTGCCGAAAGTAATTGGTTAAATATCTGAAGCGAAATTGGTTCGAAATATTACCTCAGTTTCAATTCCGAACTGATTTTAATTAAATCATGAATATTGAACCCGATTCCAATCGAATCCATAACCAAATAATTCCGAATTGATCTAATTTTATTTTTTATATAAAAAATTAAAATAAATTTAAAAGTATAAATATTATTTTTTTAAAAAAAAATCCTCATTTCATTTTTTATTAGATTATTTTATACATCATATATACATAAAATTGATGATATAATATATGAATAATGTGTAGTTAATATACTGTAATATTAAGTGGATTAGGAATGAATTTGAATTTTTTGAATGGAATTGATTTTCAATGATCCGGATTCGTAAATATTTTAAATCAAAAAATTATCGAGAATTAGTTGACTCCTCTGATCCTAGGTGTCATTTGGATGTCAAATTTTTAATTCAGAATCATGATTTTGTAATTCACGCATAGGAATGAATTATTTGTAATCTATTGAAAATGAAGAATACAAAAATTCAAAAATTAATTGTCCAACAAAATTAAACATGCATCGTGAATTATACATGACTTATCTGTTATTAATCCTATTCTACTACTTATTTGGTTCTATTTCAATAAATATTTTTTTAATCCACCTCTAACTAAACAGCGCTTAAAATTGTTAGCTTGTTTTCTTAGACGTAATAAGGTTTTTTATTGGCGGATTTAAAATTAAGAAAACGACTTAAAGCCAAGCCAAGCCGAAAGGGGAGCCGAACGCGACTCCCACAAAGCAAAATATTCTAAACGAGGCGAGGCGACGTGGGGGCCCACATGGACGGCACCATCCACTCACTCAATAAGTCGGTGACTGACCCCACATCGTGAGGCCTTTCGGACTTTGAAATCTTTTTTGGGAGGCGGTGGGCCGTGGGGCCCACTCCAACAAGAAGCCGCTTCTTTAATTATTAAGAAGTAAATATAAAAAAACGATAATAAAGTTTTGTTTCATTCAAATAATCAGCAAAAAAACCTTTAAAGATGATTTCGATTTTTAGGATCGAATTGATTAATTTTTTCCTAAAGTAATTTCGAATAACGAAAAAGAGACAATAATTGAAAAGGGCCAAAATTGGATGCTACAGAAGATCTCAGTCGTCCGATCTGCGTCTCCCACGTGCTCTCTGGCGGGGGCTCCGCGTGGCTGGCGCTTCGCCAACCCAAACCCCACGAATTGAAGGATTTTATAATAAATAAATAAATGCGTCCAAAGCACCATTTGATTTTTCTTAACGAATTGAAAAGTTGCACGCTTTTGGTATCGGAAGCTAAATATTTATTATATTATATGAGACACAATTTACGTTCTCGGCTTGGGACCTGTTAGATGACATTTCGTTGGGTGTCGAATCAAATCGAACAGCTGCCTCGAGCTAGACCCCCTTCTTCTTATTAATTAATATTTTAAAAAAATGAAAACCGTTTCGGTTTTAGAAAATAGTATTTCAAAATAATTGTTATATTGGGTTTTTTGGTTTAATAATTGAACAAACGATCCATTCAATTATTATTTTAGATTTTTACATTTTATTCTGGAATTTGTTTGGTAGAGTAAAAAAAAAGTCTTGTGGTATAATTTAGCTCAAAATTTTCGTAATCTGGTCGGCCTCTTATCGGATCGCGATTCGAATTCAATCGGATTGGATCAATCTTTTAAAACATATTATTATTTATTATAATTTTAAAGGTATAGTATATAAATATTGCATTAATAACATATAAATAATAAAGTACTTAATATAATTTCATTTATTTAAATTTTAATAATGATAAATAGAAATTGACAACATATAAATATTAATACATTATATATGATATTTCATAATGATGAGTTGCATCAATATATTTTATCTTAAATTACTTTTATTTTTTTAGCGTTCTCCTTTTTTATTTCCATTTTTATGCCCTTTCATCATTTCCTTAATTTAATTTTCACCTCTCATTTTTCATCCTCTTCAACTTTCCCTTTTAATATTTTCCATTTACTCTTTTATATTTCCTCTTTTATGTTTTTTTTTCACATTTAAACTTGAACCGAGTTGAATTGGTTCACTGGTTCGACCAATTTTTTATTTGTTTAATGTCAAAAATGATTTTGACATTCAATCCGATCTTATTCACGATTAAAATGATTGAACATCCGGTTCGATTTTAATAACATTGATTTAGACCAAATAGCTTCAAGATAATTCAATTTAACTTTGCTATATTAATTGATATTATTAGTAGTTTGTTAAGCGGATAGCAGTAGAATAAGTGTTAGCGATCCATTTAGGATATTAATAAATAAGTGTTTGATAAATTTAGTGGTAAAATAATCTAATGAATATGAAATAATATAATTGAACATATAATAAATTATTCAATTCAATAACTGTATAAATTTTATTATAGTTTCATAAATAAATCATTAATATATCAATTAAATAAAATAAAATTTCACGAGTAAATTTTAAAATATATAAAAAATTATTTACAATAAATCTTTTATAATTCATACATAATATGAAAATATTAATCATTAAATTAATTTCTTTATACATTGTTAATAAATAAATTATTTGTAATCAATTAAATATGAATATAAAAGAATATAGTTGAACGGTGATAAAATAATAAGATAAATAAAAAAAGAAATAATGCATTTGAATAAGGATAAAATTAGAAAAAAAAATATAAACCTCAATGCTAAACACTATTAGAAATAATTTTTCAATATTTCATTTAAAACACTAAATTATATTTCATTATGTCTTTTACCAAATAGAATAAATAACATTTGAATCTCTAAATGCTATTTCAAACTTTTTTTAGCATTATCAAACGAAGCCTAAGCATAATACCTCAATACTTCATGAATATAGTTGTTTTAAATTAGATGAATTGTCAACAATTTTAAAATTGAAATCACTAGGGGGAGGATATTTGTATTATAATACGATTTAATGTACTTATAAAATACATTCTTTTTTCCTATCGCTCCTAGATGGTGAATGATGAAATCTTTTTTAAGTTTGATCTGAATTGCAAAAACTAAAAATTAGGAATATCGATATAATTTAGGATGACTGTTACATATAGTGAAATCGATCCGCTCAAATAAAATTCCACTAAAAAAATAGTAAGAACTCGTGGATATCATTCTTTATATTTTATAATGTATATAGTTTGCAAGTCATTATTTATATAATACTCTTCTTACATAATTTAATATTTTCATTGTAGTATGAAACTCTGAAATTGATAACTTTAAAATTTTAGTACTATATTTTTATATTTAGCTATGAACAATACTTTTAATTTTTTTTTAAAAGTTATATACTAAAATATGACACTGAAAATATTATTCGAAAAAAAAACTAATGTGCTAGAGGATGATTTTTGTTACAATGATTTTAGAGTGATGTTTTAAATTCAGATAATTGACTTAAAATAGTAGGTGATATTTCTTTTTAAAAAATGGATACCATCCAAACTCCTTTCACAACAATATTAGACCTTCAATACTTTTATAAATAAGATAGTACTTTGTAGGTATATAATTAATATTTCATTATTTTGGGCTGCTGATGCCTGCAGCAAAAAAAAAATGTAACAACAGTTGCATAAAAATACTTAAATTCATTTTCTACGTTATTTTAATACAACAACAAATTGAATGAGCTATGAATAATTTAAAAAATATCTAACTTAAACACAACTTTTATACATATAATCTTGATGATCATGCCTCCTATGTTTTTTTTTTCCCTCAACGCATATCAACCTAGTGATGCCAAAATTTTGTACCAAAAAAAAATAACACGATTTTTCTTGATTTCCCATTACAATAAATGAAAATTTGTTTCAGGAAATGAAAATATAAAAGTGTTTTTTTAAAAGCAACAACGTTTTATTTCATTTTTTAATAAAGCATGCTAAAGTAAGAAATAACAATCTTTATTTTAGAGGAGTAGTTAAAAATACAAGGACAAAAGAAAAGTTGCATAGTAAAATTTGACGTTTTATACATAATATAATAGTACTGTACAATAAAAAAAAACACTAATCTAGTAACAAAATTATTCTTTGGTAAGATGGAAGAACTTTTTATTTGCGTTTGGCTTATTCGATTTTATTTCACTCAGAAATAGTGTTATTAAGGTTTTACTCGTCTAAAACCTCATCATTTAATTGCATATCGCAGATCATAAGGAAGGCAATATATATGTCACACTCCATACAGTTCACCGGGAATCATAAGCGAGCGATTCGAGCATACAGAAGAAGGTAAGAAGGTAAGCTAACTAAGAGGCCGATCGAAAAGCTCCTCCCATGTCCCTCGCAGCAGTTAGCGCCAACGACCGTACTTACAGGACGCAGGACATGGACGACGCGGCGTCGCAGCCGCCGTCGAGTTCCCTCAGCTTGACGAGTCCCAACGCCGGATGGTTCATCACCTCGCTCATCTTCGTCGGCATGCTCTTCGACGGCCTCATGACGATCCTCTGCTGCGTGGTCTTCTGCATCTCCTTCATGCTGTGCTGCGGGTGCATGGCGATTACCGACAGGAGACGCAGGTGCCTCGATTGGCCTTGCGCCGCGGACGGCGCGCCGTTCGTCGCCGTTGTCGATGACGATCGGGTTGATTACGCCGTCGGCGACGAAAGTAATTGTGTGGCGCGTTCCCCAGACGCCGCCGGCAAACATTTGCTGCTCGAAACCCCGGTCCTGCTGCGCATGCCGTCGTTCCCGGAGATACCTTGCAGCGCGTTCTTTGGGGCCCAGGACGAGGCCATCGTGTGCACGGTCTGTCAGAGCGGCATTGACGACGGGGAGCTGGCGGTGGAGCTGCCCATCTGCGAGCATTTTTTCCATGTCGAGTGCGTCTACCCATGGCTCGGGGACCATTTGACTTGCCCTAACTGCCGCGTATGCGT
Source organism: Pontederia crassipes (assembly GCA_030549335.1). Classification (NCBI taxonomy): domain Eukaryota; kingdom Viridiplantae; phylum Streptophyta; class Magnoliopsida; order Commelinales; family Pontederiaceae; genus Pontederia; species Pontederia crassipes. The sequence continues at coordinate 27,897,377 of CM060183.1, read as the reverse complement.
GTCTGATAAGACGCCGACGACTTCAACGACCACGGCGATCACGGTGGTGCCGGCAAGGAGGAGATGAGGCCAAAATCGATGGGTCCCTTTTTTTTTACAGCGAGATTGTGAGTTCGTTTAGTCAAAACGCCCGTGGTGGCATTCATTTTCTTTGGTTTGTGATGTATATATATTTATTCACACTCTCTAATGAAAAAAAAAATAGAAAAACCAAAAAGTTGCATTATGTCCACTGCGTAATGATTAATGACGCATGATTAAAAATTAACTAATATAATATTACAATAATTATAATTAAATAATAGTATAATATTAATAAATGATTAATTATGATCTTCTAAATAATTTATAATTATATAATTATTTTAAAATTTAATGAAGATCATACGCCTCCTCATATGACCCTCATACGTCTGGTGCCCACCGTCCGATTAGATTGGACGGTGGGCAATCGAATGGAATTTTCTCCTCTGTAAGAGTCATTGCCACCGCCACCTTCTCCGCCCCCGTTTGATCTCTCCCTCGGTCTGACCCCCACGTTGTCGGCGGTGGCGAGGCACTCCGGACGTGAGCCGTAGGACGTTCGGCTCTTCCCTTACCTCTTCTGCGACAAGAAGGTCCTCAACTTGCAGGCGCTCTACGGCCACCCGAATGGCCACAATAAGGAGAGGAGCTTTGACAGTTGGAGCTCCCACCTCTACCTCCCTGTGTCGCTCCCCGTCGACCACCACCTGACCCCTCTCCTCCCTTCCCATCGCCTCCCAGGTGTGCAAGCCCGATGTAATAACCCAAATTTTCGTTAAATAAAAATATTTGAAAAATCATTATCTAATATTCGAGAATTATTTAATTCCGAAATTCAAGGAAATTTGGAAAAAAGTGGTTAAACAGATAAAAGGGAATTTGAGAGAGATTGGATTTAATTGAGTTGTTATGATAGAAAAATAATTAATCTCAGATTTAATTAAATTTGAAAAATTATGGGGTGATAAATAATTGATGGATGACCAAGATTGATTCTAAAAGAGTCCAAAGCCCAATAGAATAGAAAATACTAAGTCTGCACTATAAATAGACATTAAGAAGTGACTGAAAAACTCCTTTCTGTCAAACAGAATTCTGCCCACGAGCCCTATTTTTCCTCTTATTTGCACGTGAACCGAGGTACCCCCAAGAACGTGTGGCGGCTGGTTTCGAAGCCTGCACATAGGAGAAGAAGTTCCAGGTGGTGGCCGCGAGTTTCGGAGCGAGGACAGAGAGTAATCGCCGGCCAAAGTTCGGCGTTAGTGTAGATTTTCAGAGAAGGAAATTCGGTTGATTTTTCAACCAACTTTAGGTACGTAGGGGGAATCTCTATGTCGTCGGTTTTCCGCGACATGGAACTATAATCCCTTCTCCTTTGTACCAAGATTCCATTGATATATCATATGCATGGTTTAGATATTGTATGGTATAGTTATGATGGTCAAAAAGTCGCGTCGGAACGCACTTCTCCGTCGGCGGCAGAACCCGGCCCGGGTTCTGCTGTGCCCGGCCCGGGTTCTGCTGTGCCCGGCCCGAATTTGGTTGAATCCGGACTGAGTCGGATACGGAACCGGATCGGGTCGTCCAACCCGGCCCGGGTTCCTATTGACTCGACCCGGGTTCTGGCTTCGGCTCGAATCGGGTCGTGATGCGAATTGGATTGAACGTGAACTGGCCTACCCGACCCGAGTTCATTGTACACCCGGCTCGGATTCGCCCTGGCCGAGGTGATATCTGTCATTTCCGAACACGGCCCGGGTTCGCCCTGGCCGAGGTGATATCTATCGTTTCCAAACACGGCCCGAGTTTCACCATACGCGGGCCGAGTTCTGGGAACAGAAATTATAATTTTGGATAAATTATTATAGATAATTGTATTGCTAGTATAGTTTATTGTTCCTGATCGTCTTTGATCATATCACACACAGATCTGACTTCATCATATCTTTTAGATTTGATTTGAGATTTATACCATTATTATCTTGTCATATTGTGTGATCCCTTATGATGTCGATTCAGTAGTTTTCTCCTGATTGGGTCCTTGTCTAACCTAAAGTGAATTGTTAAATATAGGTCTTTATGTTAAACAAGATAAAAGATGAAAACTGCTAGGTCTTCATATTCTCCGATTATCTCTAAACCCCCTGGGTCATTATTGTTATAGTATTGTATGGGGTAGATAGTGTACCTAGAGGTTTGAGACGTCATCCTTTAGGGAAGCTATGGCTGTTCTGTGATGGTCATGGTCTCCCGTCATTACGAAGATATTGTTAGCACTATCATTGGAGGGCGGCTTGTCATGACACTGATTTCTCACTGGCCTAGATGAAAGAGACATGGAGTTCCTCATAATTGATTGAGTGCTCCCTAATTGAATTGAATTGAATGGAATTGAATTGAATTGAATTGAATTGAATGGAATTGAATTAAAATTAAATTGAATTGAATTGAACCTTGGTCATTTGGATTTTGGCGTTGATTGACTTTGCCTCCGCCTATTGAATAGAATAGAAATTAGTAATTGACCGATGACCACAAATATTGGCAATGAAAAATTGTTAAATTGGATAGATATCATAGTGATCAGGCATAATTGATAATTGATATTGATTGATCCCTTGATCCCTTACCTGATCTCTTTTATTGATTCATGGCTTTATTAATATATATTATTTTATTATTGAGCTCTTTCTATATGATCTTATCATGTGCTCTATTGATTATTGTTCATTATTGATTACTGATTTTTTAACACTATTGATTTACTTATTGTTATGATTAGACTCTACGTACTGAGTAATTTTATACTCATGAGTTTTCCCCTGCATCTGGATTCATGCAGGTGAGATGATAAAAGATGGTGATGTAGGTGGTCAAGCTTAGTGACAGAGATGTTGCACATGGTGTAGGATTTAGTCATAATAAATTATTGGATTAGTTTTATTTCCGCATATTTAGCATGGTTGAGTTATGGACATTTCCAGCTCCCTAATATTATAATTTGTTAGACGATCTTACTATTATTTCCGCATTTTATAGAGTTCACTTTTCGTAAAATTTATTTACATAGAATTGCGTAGCGTCTTTGGGACGACTCTGAGCACGTGATAGTCACGTGGGCCTCGGAGCGTTACACCCAATGTCCTCGACGGTCCCTCGAGCAACTACTACTCCTCCCACCACCGCGATGGCAAGGCTGCATTCACTATTGACAATGCCGATGCATTATTGACAACACATCTGGCTGCTCCTACAGGGCCTTGTGATTCGCCAACGACCTCTTGTCCCTTCTGATAGTGGGCAGCAACAGGCTCCCTCCTCCTCGCCCACGAACTTCGTTGCCTTTGCCGTTACGGGCTCTATCACCCATCGTCCGATGGGTGGCTTCGTATGACCCCATTAAATTCATTATTTTATATAATATGATGTTAAAATTTCTTTCATATTTCATTTTATATTTATTCATTTTACCTTAAATTTTATTTTTTCTATCTAATTTACTATTTATAAAAATATTTTATAATTAATAATATAAAAATATTCTCCATAAAAAAATGAAATATACTTTTACTTCTTACTCTTTATTCAAACACCCACTATCAAAAAATTTTAAATTCTCATCATCACATTTTTCATCCAAACATCAAGTGTAAGTTTTTTTCTAATCGATTAGTTCCTCATAACTAATAAGAACTTTAATTGTACCATACAAACACAGAATATGTTTGAGAACTTAAACTAGGTCAAACCACCATCTAGTTACAAACGATTTCGCCAAACTATGTGATGTTTGCCAAGATGAGAATCACCGAGTCATGTGACCATAGTTCCCATGCTCGTGGTTCCTCTTTTTTTGTATATCGGAGCACTGTAACTCAATTTTATTTTTTCTTACAAATATTTTTTCTTGATATGACGGTCATTATTTTAATTTTGGTTTTGCTTTTCTTTAGATTTTTATCTCTCCTACCTCTTTGGTATAAAATAACTTATTTAATAAATATAAAATATTTATTATAAATGATTAATATAATATTATGTATCACCTATCATGTCATTAAAAGTTTTAAAATTTCATTAAACATAATTTAATAAAAAATTTAACATGATTAAATAATATATCTTTAACAAAAGAAAATTAATAAAAAAGTTTTATTTTTTTATTAATTAAAAAATATATTTTATATTTATAATATTATTTGTATTCAAATATTCATTAAAATTAATCAATCATGTCTACTTTTCTTATCACATCAATTTCTTAATTTCTCATTATTATGTCTACTCTATTTTAACACACCCCGAATTAATTTGTCAATTCAATTATTCATGTGAAACTCAGAAGAATCACGAATCCGATAGTCAAACATAGTCATAGGAATTCCCCATTCAATACCTCATTTGCATGAAAAATCTTGTTGGATATTTAAGTTAGATAATAAGTCAACCTTCAATTTATGAATAATATGCATAATTTTTAGTGTCACATGAATTGAAACTATCGCATCGCTTCTAAAAATTTAGGGGTTAACGACACAGAAAAATACCTCATTTGTATAGAATTTTCTTTCTGGTGAGAAAATTAGCTTCCAAATTAATTCAAAGATTTGAAGAGGGATCAACGATGTGCAATCTCCAAATATATTTATACTTAATATATTATTCTCATTTAGTTGAATTAACGTTATAAATAGTTCCATGTGTAGCTTAATATATTATTCTTATTAAATATATAAAATTTTACAATTCTGAATGATGAGAAATCCGAGTCTCCGTCTCGAGGATTTGGGTGGGGATTGGGTGTGAATCAAGCAGTGCGGGGTAGGATTGGGATTACAACAACCCCAAATTAGTGTAGGCGCCACCCGTAATTGCATACGATGTAAAATTATTTTAATTTCGGTGGAATAAAATTTAATTATTTTTATATAATGACAAAATTGCATAAAGTAAAAATAATTAAAGTTTGTGATGTATTATCCACTTATGCATGTGCATTAGCTGAATTAATAAAATATTTTTTTAATGAAATAAATACAATAATAAGTTACATTTGAACTTTTAAAAGTTTATAACTTTGTACATAAAAAAATAAGCTAGATATCATTTCAAAGCAAAAGTTTCTTGTTTTTTTCAATACGATCTACCCTACTTTTAATTAGGAGGACATTAACGGGGGAGGGAAGTTAATTGTTTCATTAAATAGTTAAATAACTAGATGGAAAGTTGGCAAGTTCTTAGCATTTTAGCAACATGATCGTGTCACTCAATTGTTCTCATTCTGGCGATAACTTTAAAATAAATTGAAAAGGCTGCTGACAAATTACTCTAGTTTATTAGCTGTGAGCACAATGTAGCCCTCAATGATGTCAGTGAGTATGTTAGTTTGAACTTTGAACTTTCTTTTGCTTTGAACTTTCCTTTGGGTAGTAGTCCCGGTGATGTCAATGATTCTGTACACTATTCATAAGTTAGAGGTCAATTATCATCGAGCGCAACTAATTTGATAAAATAATTTCACGTCGTGTGCTTAACACAACAAGTTCTTAAGAAATTTTTTTTACGTTTACAATTACTTGAATTCGAGACATCTACTTAAGTGATGAGGAAGACACATTCTATTGGAATGTGACAACATTTGTGTATCCAACTAATCACTTATTAGTAGCTCTCAACGTTGGTTGTCTAGCACCAAAGAAAAAATATAAGAAATTATGAGTGATAGGTGGATAGTGATTTGATAACGGATAATAATTTAATTATTAATAATTAAAAGTCAATTTAGGATATTCATAAATAAATATTTGATAAATTTAATAGAAAATTAATTTATGAATATAAAAGATATAATTAAACATATAATAAATTATTCAATTTACATACTACTATACAAAATTTATTTTAATATAATAAGTAGACCATTTATATCGATATCAAATTAAATTAAAACCTACAGTTCATATTTTTTTATTAAAATATACAAAAATTATATCAACAGTAAATCTTATATAATGAATGCATGGTATCAAAATATTAATTATTAAATTAATTTTTTATCCATTATAAATAAATAAATAAGCATGAATACAAACAAATATAGTTGAATGGTATTAAAATAAAATGAGAAAATAATAAAATAAGTTAAGAAAAAAATTCACTTAAATAAGCATGACTTTTAAAAAATAAACCTCTCACGCATAATAGCTAAAGTAGCAAAAATAATTTTTAAATATTTTCTTTCATAATAAAAAAATTCACATTTATCAAATAAAAAAAATGAACATTTGAATATCTAAATGCTATTTTATGATATTGTCAAATACAGCCTCAAAACATACGAAAGAGGGTGCTTAAAAATTGTATGCATTACGCTTTTGTTAAGAGCTTTCAAATAATGGATGATCCTTTTTTTAACATTAAAATGGGAACTTAGTTTACCAATAAGGTTGGGATGGAGTGGAAAGCGGCTCCTCCTTGAGTTCGAATCTTGTGAATATAAAAAAATTTTGTTCGGAGCATGTCAAGTACGCGATTCGAAGTGATATAATCGAATTAGTTGGACTCGACGGTTGATCGACCTTCAATCTGTGGAAAATGTGCTTTTTAACGCCGCACAAATTAAATCGTCGACATCATTTTTTAAATATGGAGGGTTACTAAAAAATGGAAACTTAGTTTGCACATAATCCGAAGGGATGGGAATTGCACATTATTACTATCAATAATTTGAAGAAAAGTAGGCCCTTTAAAACTGATTGCCCACAACCACAGCTGACCGGAGTGCCGATTACTGTAAGTGCATTCAATATGATACATATGCAAACCAAGGTTGTTCTAACTTCTAAGTGGTTACTAATGCCACTAGTTTGAAAATCGATCTTTAGAATGATTATTTTGATGAGACAAATATTATTTATCACTCCTTCACACTCCATCTATGAATTAATCAAATGTTTTTAAAACAAAATCCTAATTTAGTCATAAGCAAAAAAAGTTGTTTTTCCTCTTAATTTCGAACACTCATTTTGTAGTTATGGTCTTAACTTTTAATATTTAATTTGAAGTTATAGCTTTGTTTTTTTAAATAATATTGTTGAGTCGTTGACAATTGAATTGTTTTTGTCAACCGAAAAGATGTTTTGATGGATTATTCCGTATGGCAAAAAAAGAGAAAAATTAAATAAACAAACAGCCTAAAATAAAGTACAAATCAAGCCGAGTTGTAGAACAATATGACATAATCTACGAATAATTATCAGTACCAGTAAACCTTTAACTAAGAAATGAAAAGTAGCATGCCACAGTTTCTGTAGCATTTTTAGGAAATTATTTTATCTTTTTTTTCTATTTCGAAAAAATATAAATTTTTTGTAGACCAAAATATTTTCTCGGCAATTTTACAAGTTTGAAAAATATCACATGTATTTTTTTTTAAAAAATTCTTCAGTTTGATTTGATTTTAACCGAATAAGGGATTTTTTCGAAAAACATTTTCTAAGTATTTTTTTTCTATTTCAACAAAACAAATCAATGTAATAAAATCGTAGAGACCATGGGCATACTCGTCAATCGCCACATTTCTAAAGCCCTAAACCCACCCTTGCGCCGCCGCTGCTGATCATACTTACACTGACCGCGCAAAAAAGGAGCAGAGCCATTCTTCATCTTGGTGCAGCACACAAAGAATGCGGCCACCGAGGGGAGGCGGCGGTTTCAGAGGAGGCCGAGACGGCGGCCGCGGCGGAGGGAGAGGTGGACGCTTCGGCGGTCGCGGCGGCGGCAGGGGGCGCGGATTCGACGAAGGCCCACCGGACGAAGTCATCGGTACGTATGTCGTGCTCTCAGCATACTGTTGCTTCTAAAGTTATGGTATTTTCCTTCTTTATTGTGTATGTCGATTCGGATGGAACAAGTCTTTTGCTTCAACATATTGTCTAAACTTGTCAATTTGATTGCGACGAAAGGATTTTTGGTGTTTGACGGCTTCGACACGCTAAAAATGGCGCCATTTTTTCAGAGATTTCTTCCTTCCTTCATGCTTGCGAAGGGGATGCGGTCACGAAGCTGACGAACGAGAAGATTCCTTACTTCAATGCGCCTATCTATCTGCAGAACAAGACGCAGATAGGGAACGTGGATGAGATCTTCGGCCCCATCAATGAAGCCGTGAGCTCTCTGTCTTTCTATTAGGCGTTCGCCTCTTGATATTGGCATCGGTGCTGTGGTTTTTGAATTTTGAGCGTATTGATTAATGACTCCCTTGTTGCGCTCAGTATTTCTCAGTTAAGATGATGGAGGGAATCATAGCGACTTCATATGCGCCAGGTGACAAGTTTTACATTAATCCTGCGAAGCTGCTGCCTCTCGCCAAATTTCTCCCTAAACCAAAGTAATGATTCTTTCATTTTCTCCTTAAATTGTTTCGTGCTTAAGATCATGTAGAACTTTTGCTATTTTATTATGAGTTTGTTGTTTTGATATATTTCAGCACACTTTATTTTTGGTTTCTCATTCTCTTCATTTTAGAGAACTTATTTTTCAGTTTCACACAATGATGGCACATTCATTTAGTTTTCCTGGTCGACCCGTATATTGATCATACATGAACGAATGCCCAGAAGAGATACAAGGTTGATTTGACGGAACATCTCATATCCAATGCACATAAAAATGTCAACGTAAAGGAGACAGCTTTTATTTTTTTCCCTAGGAGATTCGTGTGTTTATTTTTCACAATTTTATTCTTGCGTGTCACTGTTATTGTTTTGGATATTGATTGTCTGCTCATAATTAATCTCCTCTCTCAAAAAAAAAAAAAATCAAACTCCCTGCTTCCTGTTTGCTTTGAGCACCATCCTTTGACTGTTTCGAGTTTTCTGAAACAAAATCAGCTAGATTTTAGATGAGGAGCACCCAAGGGTCAGCAATCATTGTAACAGTGAAAGAACTTGGTGACTTCGTAGTCAAACAAGTGGAAACTAATATGTTGTGTAAGGGAAGATCATTACAACAACAATAAAGCCTTATCCTACTAGGTGGGGTCGGTTACATGGATCAAACGACGTCGTTGATCCATGTTCATGAGATTCGACAGGGTTTTACGCTGACTGTCGGGTCCTAACACAACCCTCCTCCTTTATCCGGGCTTGGGACCGGCTATAAAACATAGGCGGAGTTGTGTAAGGGAAGATCATTAATGGACGAAAAACTGAAGAATCCTTGGTATTGATTGCCATAGTTGATCAAATTGTGATCCATGATCAATGCATCCACCAAATAAGAACATATTGCAAGCTTCTATTAGCTATTTGTAGGAGTTTTTAATTTGACTTTTGTTAGTACATCTGGTTAACAGAAGATGGTAGCTTTGTTTGCTGTTGTTTTCTCTTCCAGTGAAGAGGGGCCTGGAGTTTGGAGAAAATTAAATGCCTGCATCAGTTAATCTCCATCTGGTTGATTGAGAATATAATGTTTACTGACTTGAAATCTAGTATTCTGTTGATCGTCCTTAGTTTTTGCCCCTTGTTTTTTCTTGTTCCAAATTTCAAATTGCAGACCTTGCATCACACCTGCAGTCTGAACGATTACATTTTATATGTCTGTTTCAGGGGACAAGAAACTGCTGCTAGAGGTGGAGGTCGTGGTGGCCGGGGAGGTGGTGGTTTCCGTGGAAGGGGTGGACGAGGTCCCCCAAGAGGAGGTGGCCGTGGAGGCGGCTTTCGCGGACGAGGCCCTCCAAGAGGAGGTGGTCGCGGAGGTTTTAGGGGACGAGGTAGATCATAGAATGTTCTCCCGTGGATCTACCGTAGTATCTGTGGGAAGAGCTGTTGTGTTTACATGCTGCTATCTTCAAACCTTCAGCAGGCATTTAGCACATCTGTTGTGTTTACATGAGGACCTGCACTATAATTCAAGTCCGTCTAAACATAAAGAACATTTGAGCAATTTATTTGAAATCTTCTCTTATAATCTTTCCACTTCCAATATGAAGTATGATGTGTTTTCACTCGGCAGTATTTTGTTGGGAACGTAGATAATGACATCGAATTCCAGGTTAAGGTAGAATTCTTTATCGATGTTCTTTAATTTTCATTCAATGGGGGTTCATTTTATCCTAGTCTTTTTTCTAGCAAACGCCAGGATCAAAAGAAGCCCAAGTTATATTCTTGTACATGTATTTGCCCGTTGCCCTCGAGTTTTTTTTTTTCTGCTACAAGTCAAACTACCCCAAAACGAGATGCGTGTAACTCCATTCTGAATGGTTTGAGACAAGTCCTATAAATCTATAATACATTTAGGCTGTCTTTGTTAAGGAGTGTTATTTTTCATGGGAGGTTAATTATTATTCAAGTAAGTTTATTATTTTGTTTTATTTAAAAATAAGAAAAAAGCAAACAAAATTAATAATCTAGAAATGAATAGTGAATTAATAGAAATGGAGAACATAGTTAAGAACAGTTAATCTGTTTCTCATACGAAATTTTTTCCTCGATCGAATAATTAATTCATCTCATTTTTTAACCTATTTGGACAATAATTTTTTTTTGTATTATTCTTCTTCCAAACACCCAGGTAAGGCGCATGTAATGTATCTACTTTGAGAAGATTTTGACCCGTTAATATGCGAGGATTTAAGAAAATTTTAGAATTATTTTCTCTAACCACTTCTAAATTATTACGAATTTAACCACAAATTACAAATTTCATTTTTTTGAATATTTATCACAATTTTTTCAATTTGATCCTTTCGTCCAATTCCGTCGACTTCTCCGTTATTTTTTATTTTTCGTATTTATAAAAAGTCCATTATATTCCTCTCTTAATTAAATTCTATTTTTATATAAAATAATATATAATAACAAATTTAAAAAATTAAAAAGAAAAAAGAAAAATCACGCCGTGAGGAGGGGGGTTCGCCGCCTCTTTCCTGGCGACGGGAAAGAGGGGCGCGCCCTGCGCGTCGTCATCCTCCCTCCACATGGTTTTTTTATTTTTTATATTTATTATTATATATTATTTTATATAAAAATATAATTCAATTAGAAGTAAGAATATAATAAATTTTTCACAAATGTAAAAAAATAAAAAAATAAAAAAAATTGACAAAATTAAACAAAAACATCAAACTAGAAAAATCGTAATAATTTAGATACTCAAAAAAATGAAATTTATAATCTGATATTAGATGTGAAATTCACGATAATTCAGAAATAATTAAAGGAAATAACCCAAAATTTTATTCCTTTTAGTTGAAAAAATTTCAACATTCACCTTCGCAATTTCGCATGCATGGAAACACGTCAATTTATTGCTCCAAAATGCGCCCTTCAATCTTTCAACTCATGCCTCCTTTCTTTCAACTCAAATGGGTGACCTTTTTTTTCTCTCATGGTACAGTTACACTTCAAACTATCAGTCTTGTGCTTATTGATGTTATTTTGTTACCAAATTTCTCATCTACAACACGATGAAGTGAGTAAAAAAAAACTATAAAATCTGCATGCCGCCAAGGTCTAAAAATTGAATAGTATTTAAACCCTGACAGTTTGTAGCAATGGTACGCAAAAAAGCTCTTCAGGAAACCTACAAGTGGGTTCAGTTACATGCTATCACTACAATGTTCAGAAAATCGACAGGCTCAAATAATGTGCTTCTTTATCTACCCTGACTTTCACTCTGAATGACGGAAACTATCTTTGAATTACCTTCCTAAGATGATAAGTAACTATGATAACGATACGATGTTCAGATACAGCAAAATTATCTGATTTCCCCAAATTAACCTCAACGCTTCTTCGAGACACCAACAGTCTTGCCCCTCCTGCCAGTAGTCTTTGTATGCTGTCCGCGAACTCGAAGGCCCCAGTAATGACGCAGACCACGGTGATTCCTGCAGCATATGCAAATTCGTCAACCTTGAATCATAGGTCACACAAACTATAGGTAAACACATTGCAAAAGTAATTCCATAAATTTAACCCATTGTGGCAGCAAACCAAATACAAGAACTGATTACAAAAGATCCTGCTGTGCTAGTGGTCAGATGAGAAATCTCAAAGCAAGGATCAGCTCAGTTTTGTTAGTAGGCCATTGTCAAAACCCAACAATTAGTGGTTGTAAGCCGTATGTTTCTTCATCAGGATTGACGTAGCAAAAGAAGTGACACAGATTGTCAATTAACTTTGAATCCGCCACTAAGGTTTGACTCTCGCATTGGCTTATTCCAAAAGGAGCAAACTCCAAGTAATAGTAGATTTTATAACGAGTCATAAGCATTACAGCTCTATGGCCTGCAGAAGTCGCAACGCAACTACATGCATGATCTAAAACAAATACTGAGTGCTTCACAGAGACTAACCTGATCTTCTTCAGACGCTCAAGATCATCCCTCAACTTCATGTCCAAGGCATTGGAGACAACCTGGGAGTACCTACCATCCTTGTAGTCCTTTTTCCTGTTCAGAAACCAATCCGGGATCTTGAACTGGCGAGGATTGGCCACGACAGTCATGAGGTTCTCAAGCTCAGCGGCAGAGAGTTCACCAGCTCTGAACATCAAAGAGGGAAAATTGGCATCAATGGACTGCATTGTCACGCAGTAACAATGAACATTTAACATACAATAATTAGGACTTTCATTTTTCAACGCTGGAGCTTACTATAATCATAGTTTAAGTACTAGCTTTTATAACCAGATCTTAAAAAAAAAGAGTTCAATCCATCTAAAACTCACTGGAAAAAGGTAACTATTTATGCAACACAGAGATCACATCTTTTAATTAATCCATATAGAAAGAGGGAAAGGTTTAAGCTTTCTTCAACTAATTCCACTGAAATAAAAGAAAACTTTGAACTTTGTCAAATTACCTAATCGTTGAAAGATAAAAAAAATATAACTCGTAAACTACTTATCCAAACTGGTTGAAAGGAGTGAATGGGGGAGACGCGAGACCTCTTGTTCATGTCGACATCGGCTTTCTTGCAGACGATGTTGGCAAACCGGCGGCCAATGCCTTTGATGGAGGTCAAAGCAAACATTATCTTCTGCTTCCCATCTACATTCGTGTTCAGAACACGAAGAATATGTTGGAAATCCTCGTTCGCGACCAGCGACTGCAGCAGCCCCAAAAGGTTCCACAAGAATCAGCAAAATATCTAAAATCAATAATAATATAAAGACGATGAAATATAGTTCTCAAATATCTTTTACGACCATGGCGATCTGAAATTAGGGTTCCTCTTCTTCTCACAGAGATGGTGAAGGCCGACGATTGCGATGGAAACGAAAACCCTAGACGCCTTCGACGCAAAGAGTGCCGGGGAGGGAAGGCCTACTTAAAGGCCTCCTTAACCTACTCCGCGGCTCATCTTAATTTCGTAATTAGGCAAAAGATATCACATGGTCGAAGTTTATACTTTAATCGCTTTTAATTTACAAAATATTAGATGGGCTTTTTGATAGATGTCATTTTTTTTTTACTTTGGAGACCTTATGTTATGTACTATTATATACTCAAAATGCATATTTTTTATTTTTCATTAGTGACTTGCGAAGCAAATTTTAACATTTTTTTCTCCTCATAACACGAGATCATCCAATGTTCGACAGAAGAGAAATCGTTTCAAAAGAATACAAATTCTCGTGATAGAAAAATGATAAAAAAACATTATTATTAATGATCTTTAAATTTTGAACATTCTTCAGCGAAAACAACTCCTTTTAGACCCTATATTAATTTCAACAAATATGAGTTTAGATAAAAAAAAATCGGCGTGCTGGTAGAGCTACAGAATGCAATATATAGTACCTAATTAGATTACTAATTAACTAGGTCAATTAATTGTCCCTACCTTAATTTTCCTCATTTAACTGAAACTAAAATATTTATTTTTTCTTATAAATAATGAAGGGTTTATTTTCTCCGCATGCCTTTTCTTCTTCATAATAAAAAACTTTGCTGTTTTATGCATCATGCACATTTGATACTAATTCGTCGACGTGTAAAACCACCTGTGACAACCAAATCAAACTTGATTTGTAATGAGCTATTTTTATCCTAATGTAATATACTTAGAGGCTATTTGATTAAGCTTATAAATCACTTATAAGTTAATTTAAAAAAATCTATAATTTAAAATTTTGACTTATAAGAAATATCAAATCTACTTATAAGTATAAAAAAATAAACAGAGAAAGGGGTGCTTATTTTTTACTCACAATTAACTAATTGTTATTAATATAAGTAATTTTATCCAAACGTATAACTACTTATTTTTAAAAATAAGTTTCAGTCAATAAAATACTTATCAGCACTTCAACTTATCAATTATTCTGTATCAGCTAAACCAAACGGATCCTTAGTGTCCTACAAATTAAATAAATACATTTAACATAGTCGAAATGTCATATACTTAGTGTCCTACAAATTAAATAAATACATTTAACATAATGACTTATTTCAACTTCACTTTATAATTAAATTTTCCTTTATCTTTTAACTTGTTTCACCAACTATCCTTTCGACCATCTTCCGATTGATCTATGGCGTGCACACGGCGATTTTCTCTCTTCTTCACGTAGGCAACCATCCGAGGCGACATTAATAAAAAATAAAATAATTTAAAAAATAATAGAAAATGGAGGCCACTAGAAAAATGCACAAGGTTAAGGGGAATTTATCCTAAGATTTTAAGAAGCATCTAACTCCTTAATTCGATAGCCACAAATCACATCATTGATTACCATTTTGAGAATAATCACCCAGCCAATTGAGCGGTTATATTCAAACAGAGTTGTGATTCAAATAGAACAAGTCTTATGAAGTAACAATAACAATTAGCCAATCAATAGTTTATTGGTACACAATACAACTCTAGTCATTTGCTGAAGTTCCATGTTCGTCACCTACGCTTTACTGTAAACAATACTTATTTTAACCATTTTATTTTTCTTGCACCAGTGCAGGCAATTCTGAGTTGTCGATGATGAACAGCTGGATCGAAGTTTTCTACAAGCACTCGACTCCTATGGCTCAATGACCATGTTCTCTGCCTCTTTCTTTATGGACTGGAAGAGCACAGAGGAGAGATAACGCTCACCAAAGCTGGGGAAAACCACCTGTTCCAAGTGCATAATAGTGATCACATTTCAAAAGTTGAATATAGTAGCAGAATAATCTTAACGCCATCGCCCAACAGTAAGAGTTTATATGAGCTAAAATGAATAAAATGGTCAGACAGTTGCGAAAACTCTTGTTACATGTTATACAATGTGGAAACTAAAAATGATGCCAATCAGAACAAGATTTGTGAAGGCATGCCAGATTGGCCGCGAGTTATCTCGATTTCAGTCAGAAACAACAAAAAATATATCATTTCCTTAATGGATATGAGCTCAACCTTATACTTTATGCTTTTAACTACACATGGTAATGCTTCTCCTATCCTTACCTAACTTTGTCAAAGTGGAAATGTAAAATTTAAATACTGAGCTCCTAGACTAAAAAGGTAAACAAAGATGAAACCTGAGGAGGTTCGCCGTACAAAGATAACAGAAACAACCCCTCAGAAGAAAAAAGACTAAAGATTGTGCATCTCTAGTTCAGACTAGCATCAATAACAAAAGTAACCAGCAATGCCATGAAAGATCTAGTTGTCCATTAAAGCATAGAGACCTCAACATCTATGCAAATAATTATATAAGATGCATCGCTGAATCTTCCACCAGATCAATTTGCAGTACTGTTATGATGAGAATGAAACAAACAAATAGTTGACAACATCCCTATCTTCATGCATAGTATACAATCATTGATTACAGAAGCAGATAAACAAGTCATACTTCATAAGTGTCCAAAATCTACTTTGGCAAGAAAAGTTTGACACATGGCACAGAAAATTCATTATGAAGTTCAAATGTATAAAGCAGTGAAATATTGGAGTTTTTCTTGACAATTTATTTGTTTCTACCATAAATTTAAAGCACAATACATATATAAAGAAGACAAAGATATTCACTTACAACAATGAGCTTTCCCTCATTCTCTGGTCTCTGCCCAACCTTAACAGCAGCCGCTGCAGCAGCTCCAGATGATATTCCAACCTGCAATACATATTCCAGTAATCATCACACCACAAAAAGTTAAAAAGAGAAAAAAAGTTACATATTTGATTAGTAGCAGTTTTAGATAATGCGTAACTCACCAACAGTCCTTCTTTAAGTGCAAGGAGTTTGGCCATTTCAATTGCCTCATCACTTGAGACCTGCCATGTGAAATAAAAGAAATTAAGAAGTGCAATCAAAGAAGCTATGACAAAAGATGAATCTAAGGCATAACATATAAAAACAGTTTAGCAGAATCTCCTTCCAACTACTTTTCTCCAGACAGTTAAAAGAAACAAAAGGCGATGAAATTAAAGGGCACTGCAGTTTTTCAATTATGTGTTCAGATAAGGACAGACCTTCACAAGTATATGCATGAAAAGGCCTTTTTTTCTGAGGAAGAATATGCATGAAAAGTTAAATTTTTAGAGTATAAAAATTACTGCCAAAATAAGATACCAATCTTTGAGGCACAAATAACGATGGTGCAAATGGTAGATAACTGTGGGGATATCTAATATCTCTTTCCTTGTACTTGTTAATTGTTATCAAGATAATCCATTTCCCTTTCAAGGTCTTAAAATTAAGGTTGTAAATACTAGGGCACTTCTGTGGAAAATAGCAACCCTAGTTCCTTCAGAAGTATAAACCTTCAAGAAGAATGAAACTAGGTTCTTCAAAATGGAAATGTAGGTTTTCCCCTACAATTGTGACAGCATCTAAAACATCAAAAAACACACAATGAAAGAAAATGACAAGTAATGTAACTCAAAAGAGAAAATAACCATTTTCATTTTACTGTGAAGGGTGCTTAAGCAATAAGAGGTTGATGATGCAAATCAAGACAGAAAAGGAAGCAGCTCAAGTTAGAAGTTTACTTGAATAACTTCATCAACAAGGTTGACATCTAAAACACCAGGAATAAAACCAGCTCCAATTCCCTGGATCTTATGTGGACCTAAAAGTCAAGAATATGGCACAATCGTCAAATCATGAGACCAAAACAACAGATATTGGAATCTATGCGTCAATGGTAAGTACGACCAAATAGGATAGATCTCCTTTTAGATACAGTTTGACAATACAATTCCAGCTAACAGCACAGACAAATACAAATATCATGCCATGCTATCTCACCAGGTTTTCCTCCGGATATAACAGCACTTTCAGTTGGTTCAACACCATAGATCTATGAATCGAAAACATGAAAAAAGGTTTAATTATTCAATTCCACGTGCAATCACTAAAATTGATGAATATATAAGACCACTACCTTAATATCAGGATTCTGCTCTTTGAGGTATTTTCCACTTCCTGTGATTGTTCCCCCTGTACCAATTCCAGATACGAGAATGTCCACCTTTCCAGCAGTAGCTTTCCATATTTCTGGTCCAGTTGTTTCATAGTGAATCTACATGGAAAGGAACAAACATCTTATTCTTTTTTTTCCAAAGGAAGAAGACTTTTGTATCATCACATTGCCAGAGCCTTATTGTACCTTGGGGTTTGAAGGATTTTCAAACTGCTGAAGAATGAATGAATTGGGTGTCTTGGCAGCCAGCTCCTCAGCCTTTTTAACAGCACCTTTCATGCCCAAAAGTGGATCAGTAAGCACCAATTCAGCACCAAAAGCTTTAAGAATAATCCTTCTTTCCAGACTCATTGAGGCAGGCATGGTGAGGATGAGCTTGTAGTTCTTTGCAGCAGCCATAAAAGCTAGTCCAATGCCAGTGTTACCACTGGTGGGTTCGATCAGGACACTCTATTGGTTGAATAGAGAGGAAAAACAACATGAGTATGTTTCATCAACAGATTGAAGTTATTGATACAAACCAAGGGCACAAAAAAAAACACACCCTACTAAGATGATAGTTTCTGTGACCAATAAAGTAATCTCAGGATCTAACTGTAGAGTATAGAAACAAAAAACACAGCCTTAGGATGAGATTTACCACTCCTGGTGTGATAAGCCCTTTTTCCTCTGCATCTGTGATCATACTATACCCAATCCTGTCAGCAGAGATCTAACTCATTAACGAATGATTCATCCCATGAACCAAAACGACTGTCAGGAATGTTGTGGATGATATGGACATAAAGTCTTAAAAGAACATACTAGTGTCAACAGCCAAAATAACATTTAATGTTTACCTATCCTTGACACTAGAACATGGCTCCATAATCTCAAGCTTGGCCGCAACACGAGCCCCGCAGCCATCTACCACTTTGTTCAGATACACCAGCGGAGTGTTTCCAATCAACTGAGAATATCAATCAATAAAGGAAATTTATGAACGCACTAAAAGTCAATCAGAATGCGTCAAAGACATGCACAGGAACCTAAAATGCAAGCACACGAAACAAAAAGCGCACCTCAGTCACATCCTTCGCTATTTTCACAGAGGTCTCAGCCATTACGATGTCAATTCCAACTCTGTAAGAAGGATGGAGCAAGGAGAAATGTTAACCATCAGACTGTTTTCTGCTAAGCAAATTAGATACAGGCTTAACGAGACGACTTGTCCTGATTCAAGAAAAAGTCTGGAGATCGATCAAAATATAAATCAAATAAAAGAATCAATAATCCATTTTTAATCGTGATTGCCAGCAAAGGAACCAACACAGATTGGCATCATATGGACAAAAGCTAATCGCTCATTAACGCAAGAAAAAGAAAACGATTTTTCGTCGAACGATAAAAAAAATTCAACCTAAAACCCTCCAAAGAAACTTCAGACGGCTGCGAATAGATAGCAAACGTTAATCTGCGTTAGAACCAGACATTACCAAATTGCACAAGAAGCAAGCGGATAAACAGGAAGATTAAGGTCCAAAAAAAAAAAAGGGAAAAAAAGGAGGCATTTTTATTACCACGGGAAGGGGCTCCGAGGAAAAGATGGTTGCTTTCTGACTTCTGGGGCCAAATAGAACCTGGATATCCGAACGCTCGAGTCGTCGATCTCCATCCATATAAAGACGGATTCAGAGATAAATACAAAGCGATATTTAATTCACCATTTTCACCTAATTATTAGCATTATTTAATTTCGTATCCCATTTATAACATATTTTCCATAATTATAATATCACGATCCCGGCCAATAACGTATTAACATTTTTTTTCCATAAATATATTAATCACGGTCTCGGGCCTCTCGGCCAAAAACGTAACTTGTCAAATCTGAAATCTGTGTGCTCTTGCGTTGTATACAAAAATAAATAAATAAATATATTTACCGAAAATTAAATGAATAAATACAACAATGTAATATACTATTTTTAACTCGGTCAACCTGACGATCCACATATGGGAGAAATAATAATCCCTCGAAAGATAAAAATAGGATTTGGAACAGGAATTAATTCCAACTTGTAGTAATTTGTACGCGATTTAAATTTTTTTCGGTGGAGAAATTAAATTTGTATACTGGAAAATGCAATGCAAGATGTGGAATTTATATATAATAGTGTAGATGTAAGTAAGATGTGGAATTCCTACATCACAAGTCAAAGGTTGTATGCAAACAGTATGTTCAATTTAAATAGAACGATCCAACGTAAGGAACTAAGGATACATATATATACATCTATATATATATATATCTTATTTATTAAATTATTACATTTGGAAAATTAAATGTATATGTGAATAAATTATTAGTTAACGATATATGAAACCGGGAATGTGTCAAACATTATTAGATAACATTTTTTCTATTTTTCTGGTGAATATAAATTTATTTTCAATTATTTATTATATGACCATTATCAAACATTGGTCTGAAGAAAATAATTTCAAATATACCTTTAACCACACTTATAATTCAATTATATATTATGTGACTTTAACCAAGTTGATTAACTCCAAGATTAAATTTGCCATATATTTAAAATCATCCACCAAATCACAAATATAATAGTGATCCACTTTCTTAGAAATATCCTTTTTAAGGATTCATTATCATTAACCATTTTTAATAAAAAAAATGAGTATTTGTTAATTATTCCTTAAAATTAAGTGTACTTTTTTGTTATAATAATGTGCAAAGTTGCATTCTCTGCGGATAAGTAGCTTACATGTCTACATTGTGTTACATATGCACATGGGTCATCGTGGTCAACAATGATGTGACTACGTGAGACAATTTGGTAGAAGGCGAGTTTGATTCCGATCATTAAAACATATTTTTTGTTTGTTGGAGTTTGGACATTTTGGCTGGTCATTTAACTTTTTTCTTTATTTTTGTCATTCATTATTTTGTTACTAGATTTATAATTGCTGCGATTTGTTCAATTTGTACGTTATTGTTTGTACTATGTACAATCCTTTAGTATTTATTAAAAAAACAAGATCAATAAACGAAGATTTTTCTAGTGACATGTATTAACATACGCTAACTATGTCATTATTAATATGTGATTTATTATAGTGTGACCGTTGTTGGTTGCGACTCTTCACCGTGAATGGACGCGATTCAAAGGGCCGGGCGGATTAAGATAGTGCATGCACCTATAAATAGAGAAAATGGTTGTTCAAGAAATTCTTATTCATTTGAAAACACTCTATGATTGGTATTAAAGCATAAAGTTTTTCCTTTCCGCGAACAACAAGTGCACGGAGAACTCTAATCGACTCGGAGAGAAGAAATTGAAACTGCTACTAAACCTTTTGTGGATGCTAGGAATCATGTCGACAATTCCTCAACTTTTCGACATCTCTGGCAATATTTTTTTCTCTCCCACTTGTTGTTGGTTATTCTCGTGAGTTCTATGGGTCCATCCACTTCTTTCAAAAGATTTATATCTTGTATAAAATCTTTTTTCAACATTGGTACCTCGGAGTCGGCTTCATTATGTAGTGAACTATTGCTCATGTATTGTGATAATTAAGCTGCGATAAGTTTGATACACATTGGACTAAATAGTTTCAAAGAAAAATATATTGACATCGAATATCACTATATACAAGATATAGTGAAAAAGAAGAAAGTGATTGTAACTTATATGCCTGCTAATAACATGTTAGTTGATTTTCTTACAAAGAGAATACTTTGAAATATTAGAGTCAGAATGAAGTTTTATGAATAATGGGCTTCGAGCTATCATCTCCATACTCTATGGATAGTGGGAGTATTGAAGTCGCACGAATAATGGAAGTGTCGAACTTGTGTGACTAAAAGAGCAAGTGAAAAAGGTCATAGTGTGACCATTGTTGGTCATGGACGATTGCCGGAGCAACCACCGATTGTGATTCTTCACTTGGAATGGGCACGGTTCAAGGGGATGAATTAGGACGGTGCATGCGCTTATAAATAAAGGAAAAAAAGTCATTTTGAAAGTACTCTAAGATGATTTACAATGAAAACTTCACCAAAATAATTAAATGAAATAATTATATCATTTCTTTTGATATTAAATATTGTTCTTTTCATTATGCATATTGTTCTATTATGATATATGAATTATTGACAATATATCATTTTAAATAAAATGTTATTATGTTTGTCAGAAAGATGTATTTATTTATTTACTAGATCTAATCATAATAAATGTTCATATGCATGAATTTCTCATTTCAACTTTGAATTTATATATTTTTTTCAAGAAAAAATATCTCAATATTTGTATTTGGAGAAAAATAAATTAAAATTTGAGAATAAAATTTTAAGAAAGTACTCTTATCTCGATTTTCAAATATTTATTATCTTGTAATTAGTTAATGTATTGTAAAATTTTCTTAGCTCCAGCCTTCATAGTGAAGTTGGAATAAAAAAAATTCATAAATTTCATCCTAAAGTAGAAACAAAACATTGGCCTGCATTAGAAGAATTATAAAAAAAACTAATAATTGTTGTATAGGGATTAAAGGTTCATATATTCATTCGCATTGTAATAAGATGATTAACCATCCCTAATAAAAAAAATAGATTTCCAAAATGTTGTGTCATAGAAAGCTGCCAAATATTCTTAACTATATTAAATTTCTAAAAGTATGTTGCCGGTACTCTGATTTTTTTTTTGTTTAGTTGAAAGAGATTAAGAGCATCTAATTTTTCTTATAATGCTAAAAGGATGTAATACATGGTCTTGAAACAAGAAGTGCCTTAAATATAATAGACTATAATAACTTAGAAGAATCATTTGAAAATAATGTAGAATAGAAATTTAGAAAGAAAAAATGGTGAAGGCTAAGAATTAGATGCAATATGTTTACAAAATTGCTAGAACAACATTTTTATGACATTATTCTACAAATTTTGATATTTTAATTTTTACAAATGTTTTATACAATATCTAGTAATTTGCTAGTAATTTTATAGTTGTCTTGCGGACTTTATTGGATATCTTTTTATGGGCGAAACAAGGATTGGTGTGTGGAATGGAGAACTTCAATATAGGTGAGGAGGATAATATTATATGTGCTAATGAGTCTACCCAAGAATTGGACTCCTATTGTATGTATTGAAAGGCAATGCAATATATTGTCTCGACTTCTTTGTATATCTCGTTGACAATGTTATGCAGGAGTTATCTTGCTGATAGCTTGATGTTCAAAGTTTTTTATGACATCTCTAAAGTTAGACTTTATAATTAATCGTTATCATCCTTTTTTTTATTTTGTGACATAGAACCCAAGAAGGTAGCTCTCCAATCCAACCTCCAAGTGCGTGAGAGTAGCTCACATGCAAATCATACCTCCTTGACAAATGCTATTGTGATCCCTCTTTAGTATGCAAACTCTTGTTACATTCATGAGTTTCGTGGCATGCATCTTTGTTAAATTTTTCTCCATCTTATGGGTGTTATGTCGTTTGTAGATTGATCCGTAGGTAGCATAGGATGGTGGTATAAAATTCGACTGAAAGCTTTCAATTGCCTCAAATTAGTTTTCATCATTGATGTACTTGATATAGTTGGACTATTATCAAATCATTGATCATGTGTTATATCACTTTAATGTTAATGCAAGTGCCTTACAACGATGATGAAATCAACCAATAAGGCTACCCACTCTTGCCATATCTATTTAGCTTGTGCATAGGCTTGCACACATGATGCAAGATGTGTAAGATGGCTCCTTGAAACCCGATTGGAGCATGTACAAGAGGACCCCTTACTTACATCTATTATTTGTCGATGATATTTTTTATAGAAGCTTTGTTGCAATAGTTGAAAGTCATCTTTCACATAATACAAATTTTTTAGGAGACATCAAAATAGTACATTAATAGTTGAAAGACTTTCGTCTTTCTCTTTAAATGAGTTCAAACCGATGTGAAGAATCAACTAATTGGAAGAAGCATATTCAATTAACATAATTCTATAGGGAGATATATGGGAGTGCTAATCGACCATGAATGGTACGAAAACTTCAATTACAAGATGAGAAATGCATTCAAGGATCTCTTATTAGAAGTAGTGACATTTTCAATTGCTAATCACACAACCTCTCCAATATATCCAATGACATCTAAGGTACACCATGCGATTTCCAAAGAATAGTACAAGAGTCACTGAGAATTTGCAACAAGCATTCCTAAGACTAGTTATCAACAACTAGGAAATTACACCACATTGCATGGAACGTTATCAATGGATGGCCTTGGATTATGAAACACATCTACATTAGACAGTAGCATACATCTTGGCTTACTTAGGATGAGACATCCTTAAAACTCTTGACACCCTTAAATACAAGTATTAATCAACAAGTATGATTGTCCAATATGGTCGGGAATATTTCTCTCTTACAAATTAAGCAATTCTTGGTTTACACGAGGCATTTAGGAATCATGAAACATTGTATCGTGGAGCATATTAGAACATACAATTAGAAAATGAGACATGCTTTTAGATTGACAATCGTAAGAGGTGTGTATCTTTTTTTTGTTTAAGCTTGCCAAAAAAAGTTACTAAATTGTTATTGTCGACCAAATGACAACATCATGGACCAACATGACCAAAGTACTCTATCGAATTGTCTTAATGAATAAGATCAAGCAAGATATGAACAATCTGATGCTATATTGTTTGCAAAACGAATGAGTTTGTTGGCGTGATCTTCTAAAACTTATATAGTGATGGAAAGGACCCCATCATATCACATGTTTCCTTTGACGAGTGCCTCACAACTGGTGACTAACACGAGGATCATGACAAGAGACAAATATTACTGACACATGACTATCCACGTTGTTAGAAACCCTTCCACTTGTGCTTCCAAATTGTCCGAATTCTAGCACAAATTAGCAGCCAATGATGATTGCTCAAATCATTAAGGATGCTTAGTAAGCGTTACCGACAACAACATTAGATAATATGAATGACAATTGTAGTTCAATTTTGTCAAAGTTAAAGATGAACAAAAGGTTGGGCCCAACCCGATTTTATAAGTTTGGGTTGTATTTTTTTATATAAATTTATATCACAAAAAAATTCAATGGATTCAAAGTTTTGAACTCAAAACAATCACAAAGTCATGTTACTCTCACATGATAACTTTTTTTACATTGAAATTGTCACTAATTTTGCTATTGTAATTTGCCTAATATAAGTACATATAAAACCAAATCAATTCTTCTAGTAGATATCAGAGTTATTATAATCCAAGTGCACCTAATAAATATAAGTTATAAGTCATAACTAATATATATGATAAGATATTAAGATTATGTACTATATATTATTTTTTAAAAATATAATAATATAAGTAGGGGAAAAGGATCCTCTTGTGCACTCCTGTACAATACTAGTATTGTGCGACATCCCAACCACATGACTAGTTTTTTATTAAATTAATAATTAATTCCTAACCATTCAATTATGAAGATGGTGGATGGATGAGAATAATATTTTACTTTAAAATCTTTTATCACTACATGTCGTCGTTACATTTCAACCTCATTTTTCTTTCTCATATACACAAAGACAATCTTCATGGTGACCTCGCTCTCTTATTTCATAGAATCATGTTAGTGATACAAAAAGCTCTCAACAAACTCAATGAAGGTCGTTTCTCTCTCCACAAACAAAAGATAAGTTATATCTTTTTCTCTTTTTTCAATATTGACAGAGCATTCTCTCTTCAACCATTATAAAAGTCAGTTTCCAACAATTAGTTCAAACTTTTTGAAGCTCTATCTTTTATGATCTGCTCAAAAGTTTTTCTCTCAAAAGCATGACAACTTGAATCACTTGGACTTACTGATATCTTTCTCTCTTATTTCTCTATTGTCCTCTCAAGCATCTTCTCTTTCACTCCTCTTGTTTGACTCCCCCCTTCCTATTTCTAGCACTTTCTATGTTGCACTCTCTTTTGTCCCTCTCCTTGTCTATTGCACTTTTTCAATTAATTATATTTTATTTTTTAGTGAGACCCAAACTTTTTAATTAATTAGTCAATTGAGTAGTAAATTACTCGCTTTCAATTATTTCTTTAGATTATTTTACTAATATCCATTTCAAAAAAATGCTTTTATATATTTCATTTTTTCCCCATTGTATAATGGGCTATGCAAATTCTTTTGCTACTTCAATCCGTCTATTCTATTGCATAATGGACTATGCCAACTCTTTTGTTGCTTGGATCCATTTATTCTACTTATAAGGATGTCATAAATGAATTGTTGAGAAGGATTATTACCTAAAAACTAAAATTGATGTTGAGAATAACAAAAAAAATTGAATGCCAATTCGTTATTTTTGTTATTTTTTTGTAGTTTTATTTTGTGTTGGTCAAGTTTTGTCATATATATTTGAACTTGTGCTTGTAAGAACTTGGACATATGCATATAAAATTTTTTAGGTGTGTACGAACATTATTTCTTTTTAATTTTTAATTCACTTATTGAATTAGTATGATTTCCAATTTAGATTGTTAGTATATTTACACTATTGGACATTTAAAATATTTAATTTTTGTGTATGTAAAAAAATTTAACATTCGTCACTTTAAAATGCCTAAAAGCTACAATTGGACTCATTTCTAAATGTGCAGCACAATATTATTTAATAGAAATTCATTTGAATCAAAGCGCCAAAAGCGCATGTTGACAAGAACTCACTTACATTCATAAAAAGGGAGAAAACATGTTCCATTCTAAGCGTAATTCCACAATAAATATTTTTTCATACCATTGCATTCACAAGATACATCTCAAGAGAGTTATTGAAGAGAGAAATTTGTTTGCATGTATTAAATTAAATGGTGTATTATATCTTTGGAAGCATGTAGCCTAGCTCATGCAATGGAGAAAATAATAAGCAACTGTATTCAACCACGATTAATATAATATCACACATTTAAAAAATAAAATAACCCACATACTATAAAGATAACTATTTTTCTGATACAATAACCAAAGCCTAAGAAATAAGACGATAATAAAATAATTATAAAATATTTATAATTGCCCATTGCATGTCTCTCTAGTCCAATAGTTGTATCCCACGTAATTGTGTTTTGTCCTAAATTTAAGCATGATACAAAAAAACACATTATGAACATAAGAGTTAAGACATAATGTGAAATAACAAGAAAAATAATAAATAATCACAAAGGGAAAAATATAAATCATGAAATTATAGATAACAAAAATACATATGAATAATAAACTAATTATTATACATAGCATATACTTTCTTTTTCTACAATATTCTTTTAATTATTAATTATTAGCAACTAGTTGGCTTGTTCACATTAAGAAATTTAATGAACTAAACATATTAATGTTAACCTTATAAACTTATTAAATCAAAGGAAAAAGAACTTAAGTTTTTTACCTAATGAACAAGTGGTTACATTGTGGTCAATTTTTGCAGTTACTACATGCATATTTTTTTCTTAGGTACATTTTGTTCCATTGAAATTTCAACAGAATTTTATTCTTCCTAATTTCTTAGACTTACCTTTGAATTTTACACGTTGTGGGTTATATATTGCCAAATAATGTCCTTGATTATCATGACTTTAATTACTTTATTGTCGACAACATGCAATATATGCCTACAAAAAGTTTCATCTTTTTTAAACTTTTGACACAAACTACTTATTAAGGTGCTTTGATTATTACTAAATTCCATAATATTTTGTTGTTTATCTTCTGAACCCATCATATAAACAGAGTAAAAAGTTTTGGTGTCATCTTTTGAAATTTTTTGTGCCATGAAATCATTCATGTTTTTTTAACTTTATTTAAACCAAGAAAGTTTTAAGTGTATATCTTCTCATCTTGACTTTGTAAAAGATTTCTTAATGTTAAAAGAGCCTTAGAGTTTAACATTTTAACATCTTCTCGTTCTTCGACCTTACGACAAGTATAACACACTTGGTCCTATTGGCATACAAAATCAGACAAATAATTATTTGAGTTCACAAAATCATCAAGAAATGAGTTAATATTTTTTTTAATTCGTTATGTTGTATAGTAGTAGGCATGCTTGCAAATAAAATATCAATTAATAATGACACCTAGTAATGACAATTCTTATACATTTTATCCAATGTCATATTTTACTTGTAATAAATATCACTTTTGTTCAAACTCTTCAATATTGTTGCAACCATGAATTCATCTATGTTCCAACCTATCCGGAGAACATAAATATTGTTGCAATCATGGAATTCTTTTTATTCTTATTTGTAGTCATTGGTTAAACCAATTAGTAAACAACCTTGGAAATCATCTCTAATATTTCTTTTTCTTTTTGCTTATTTATCCCCATTTTTTTTCCTATTATGATATTTATGTCCTTCTTTAGAGCGAATCAATTTTCTTTTAATAATTTTTTTAAAATTTGTCTAGTCTTAATAAGATAAGACTTCCGTATCGAAAAACCAACTAATTTAGTACATATTGTAAAAGGAATATGTATCATTTTCAATGTCAAATATTATATCAATGCTTGAGTTTTTAGCTTCAATGTCATTCTTATGAATTTCATATTCAACTTACATGTGTTCATTAACATCTTTAACAATTTTGCATGCTTGCATGTGTTCAACATCTTCAACATTTGCATATTGTTGAAAAAATATTGAATACAAGAACAAATATGATTTAAATATCTCATAAAAATTGTCATAGTACTATTTTTGGTTGTGATCAATGATATATTGTTCTCACCAATGAGAGAAAGAAATGATTATATATAAGAGTTTTAGGGTAAAATACATTAAGGATTCATTTGAATCTTTCACTTCTTGATCTAACGATTGATTCCAAATATTTTAGATCCATTATCCATTAAATTTAATTTTTATTGCGTGGTTGAAAAATCGCACAATTTCTCCAATAATATGTACATTATGAGTTATTATAAAAGACGAATATCAAGGTGTATGCACACTTTTGTGTATGCATTCTATGGTCACAAGATTTTATTTGTTCGATGGGGATAAGATGGCTGAAGATTAAAAGAATTAAAGACACTGGTTTAAAAACAGTGGTTCAAGTGGTTAGTCATCCGATTTATCATGGATCGATTCATGGTTCCTCTTTGTTCTCAATCTCATTCCACGATGGAGAAGCGCTCCTCCTACGTTCGGCTCCTCGCTCGATTGTGCCTTTATCGATTGCAAGAAGCAGAGTTGTCCAGTGCTTTTTCTAATCTCTTTGTGCATGATAACAAAGAGAAGAATCATAATAAAGATAATAAAATTCACAAAAAAAATATTGACAAAAGAGGGAGAGAGAAGTCCTAAAGATATGAATTATTGTTAAAAAAATATAAAGAGAGACAGAAGGGCAATGATGGAGTCGAGGAAGAGGGAGAGAGGGAGGGAGGAGAACATAACAAGAAGTGAATCATGAAAATTGATTAAAAGGAGAGAAAAGAGGTGATGTGGTGCAGAGAGACCATCTTGCTAGAGAGAAAGAGATTTTGATGAGAGAGAGGTCTCGTGCAGGAGGGAAAGGAATGAGGCAAACCATCTCGTTGAGAAAGAGAGAGATGGTGTAGGAGGAAGGGAGGGAAAGAGAGTGAGGCATGCTAATAGGAACATAGTTATTAATAAGAACTAATGTGATGGCCCGCGCGATGCGCGGATGATGCAAAATTAGAAGAATTGTATGCTTATAGAATAAGTAAATGTTAATTTGACATATTTTAAAATTACTCAAAGAATATAGTGATTATAAAATATAGAAATAATTTATTAGCCTATTTAATTTCTTTTGTGTCTCATTTATTTTACTCTCTTTTTATAAAATAATATTCTCATATAACTTTCAGATATTAATCTATTAGTCTATTTAATGTCTATATGAATTTCATGATACATATAATCATATAATCATATATTACATTTGTTTCGATCACTATTCTAATCATATACTTACCTTTCTTAATTGCATTAAGTTATTTCGGTTGACCTTTTTTTATAATTAGTTCACTTATGATATTTTATCTTACAAAGTACCACAAGGTGAGATAACCATATTAAAGTCTTTTGATAGTTAAACAATTCTAATACATAACTATATAAAGTTACTAGTTCTTTTTAAATTGATTTAAATATATAAATGGTTATTTGACTAACTTATAGTTAATTTTTTATTTATGCAATAAATAACTATTTTTGATGAATAAACAAATAATATATAAATGATTATTTGACTAACTTAGAGTTGCTTATTTTTATTTATCGACGAATAAATGTGTTTTGTTTATGTAGGATATTTTATTTTATATAATAGTATCCTTATTTTATATATAATAATAATTTGTTATTTTCTGTTACTATAGAATAATAATAATAATAATAATAATAATAATAATATTATTATTATTATTATTATTATTATATTTTAAGTAAAATGATAAATTTATATTTTAAAAATAACGTTTCTTAAATATATAAATTTTTATTTTTAATATTTTCTTATCTTTCTTTGATCGCCTTAAGTCCTTGGTTGACATTGTTCTATAATTAGTTCACCTTGTAATCTTTTATCTTATAAAGGACCACAAAATTAGTTAACCATATTATATAATTAAAATAGTTAATCAATTCTAATGCATTCTCTTAAAAGTGATCTAAATATATAAACAATAATCCGATACACTTATAGTTAATTTTTATGTAATAAATAGTTGTTGTTTCAAATAGAGAATAAAAAAGGTCATTTACATAGTTATCTAAATAATTAAAAACATATCTAGCCGCCCCTTTTCTTAATCGTCTAAGATAATTATTTTTAAGTATTGCCACATTGCACAAATCTATGTTCCTTAATATTATACGAAATCTTGAAAAGAATTAATTTGCATTAAGTTGTTATCTTATATGAAATCTTGTCCCTCCCCGCTTCATAATTGTCCAAAAAATTTGATTTGAAGATATTAGGTAATTTGTTTCTATAATTGTTTTTTTAAAAAAAGTTGCTTTTGTTATATATATATATATATATATATATATATATATATATATTTTTTAAACTGAATATTTGAGATCATGCCATGCAAATTACTTTCTTTTATATAATAAGATAGATTGTTTTAGGTATTTTTAAGATATTTATATATTTAATAGAATATCTAATTATTATTTTTATCCTTTATAACTCAAATTTAATTTTGTATGAAAATTATAGTTATTAATTATTCTTAAATTTTATATAGATTAATTGTTTATTACCATAACATTATTATAAGAATAAACTCGCAATTAATGTATAAATTAAAATTTTGATTAATTATGATATGTATAAATTAATATTTTCTATCATTCTATGGAATTGGATTTAGAGTCGTAATCTCAATTGTCATTATCTATCAATTAAATATAATTTAGTTAATTGTTTTCATTAATTTAATTAATTATTTATCAAATCAACACTTAAAATGAGACTGTGAATGCATCTCTATCCTTCTTAGCAGTGGAAATAATGGCAGTAATGTTGCAAGTTAATACTTAACATGCATGGAGATGACATAACACTATTCCTACAATTTCTGCTACATGTAATGAACCCATCACCATCATCACATGACAATATATAACAAAGACATCCACCAGAATTACATATATAAATTGCGAGGAGTGCAATAAAAATCAGAATTAAATGAAAATGTGTTAGCTTGAGGACATGACCTTTTATAATCATTGGTGATATAAGAATAATAATGAATGTACTATTAAAATTAAATATTCTTATGCATTGAACCCATCACCATCATCACATGACAATATACAACAAAGACATCCACCAGAATTACATATATAACTTGCGAGGAGTGCAATAAAATTCAGAATTAAATGAAATGTGTTAGCTGAGGACATGATCTTTTAAATGATATCATTGGTGAAATAAGAATAATAATGAATGTACTATTAAAATTAAATATTCTTATGCATAAGATACGTAAGAATCTTTCTGAAAATGGCGAATATTATTGAAATCATACTATACACCTTAAAAATTGACTACACAATACATTGAAGTTTGTAAACTTCACTTGATATCATGATATATGCAAAGAACATCCCTTCTAACATGAGTGATCAGATAAATACATCACTTAAATTAACTCTTGAGATATTTCTCTTTTGCGCAAGATGATGTAAATATGAGGATAACTCCACTCTCTTGTCATTATAACATGCAAAAAAAAAAGCCAAATCAATAGTTAGTTACAGCCAAAAAAGTCATGATAATACTAAAATGCCCGTAGCATATTTGTGGATGGTGATGACATCCTTTGCTATTTATATGGTGGAAATTTAGTTTTCATAACTAATTCCTCAAATTTAAAATGAAATTGTGAACCACTCAGTAATTTAGTTTTTCCCTCGTTAATTATCATAGAAATACATTATTGATAGTTAAGGAAATTTAAACTAACTGATAGTTAAGTATAAATATTGATAAATTTTATATGTTATAAAACAATGTAAATATGAATTCTTAGAAGATAATGTTCATCACTTTGATGAGTTATAAATTAAAGATAATATAGCTATTCGCATTTTGAATGCCTTAACTAATTTTCTAAAAAAATTTGTTAGAAGGTTACCTAGTGAATGAATGGTTATTATTATACTTTTTATTTTGAATTATATATATTGCAATTATTATTATAACATTCCTACTATTTAAATAATTTTATTGAATTCCCAATTAAGTTTTTTCTTATCCATGATTAGTTTTTACTTGAGCAGTTACAAATTCTAATTACTATGCACGTTAAATAGGTGGAGTACGTGCATATATACTAATTAATTAATATTTATATTTTTAAAAAATCTTTTAAGGACACATGGGACAATATTCTCGTACCAAGTTAATAGTAATTGATTATTTGTTACACGGTTACATATTCTAATTACTATTCATATTAACTAAAAGTAATTATTGGTTGTTAGTTACAGCCCACACCGCCGCCCAAGTACCTCGCCATAGAAGGCGCCCCTGATCAATTAAAGACAAATAATTAATTAGTGTTATGCGCTATGCTTTCAAACATATTTGTTAGAAAAAAAATTAAAGACACGTGACAACATATTGTTATGCCAAATGTCATCTTCTCATGAAAAGTACTCTTCTTTAATATAGTATAAATAACTTATTTCTTTAATTAAAATTATATTCTTATTTTTTAGTTTGATGATAACTCATTTTTCTTTTATTTTAATTCCATTAGGACTTATTTAAGTATATCCTATAAATAAAGATCTTGAAACTTTCTTATTCGTATATGAGAAATTATCTTCTTTTGATAAATTTTTAGAGCAAATATCTCGAAGATTTAACCTTCTTGAAGTGATTTATTGAAGACTTCGATCCTCTAGAAGTGATCTAATTAGGAGGCTAATTGGACTAGGAACCTATTAATCCAACTTGTTGTGTGTGAGAGACAGAGATGAGCACAACACTTGCAGGAAGGCGGCACCACAAAGAAGGAGCAACACCAAAGTTGGGGATGCTCAATTTTTATTCTTGAACTAGATTCTTTATGTTGATTGCACGAATTCACTCGTTGAACCAACCATCTAAGTGTGAGTTATTTCTCATACGTCATATATCCAAGGGATAAAATTTTGTGATTGCAGGATGCATATAGAAAAGTGTACACACCGTAATATTTCTCATTATAAAAAGTTACATAGTATACGATCAATTAAGTATATAATCATATAGTACGCATAATAATAATAATAATAATAATAATAATAATAATAATAATAATAATAATAATAATAATATTATTATAAAAAATAATTATTTTTTATTTCTTCGTGTCAGACTGGGCTCATACCCATGTCAGGGCCCAGAGATTTTCTCGACGACCCGGGACGGGCCCGGCCGCCTCTAGCCCACTTTAAAAAGAAAACTGAGCACAGGTGAAATAAGTTTTAGCACGTTTGTTCGTTGCTCCTCGCGGCGCCCTCCGTTCCACCAAGTAACCCGCGCGATGGAACCGTGAGAAGTGAGAACTTGTAGAAGGAACCCTAATTTGCATGTAAACCCCCGTTAAAATCCACAAATTAGATGAAGACCCTCCAGCAATCCACCAGGGGATCTTCCTCCTCCGCGGTCGTCGCCGGCGGTGGCGGCCACCGGAAGTCCAAATGGGAGCCCCATGAGAAGCCGCCCTCTGACCGTCGTCCCACTTCCGCTCCTAGTGCGAAGCCCTCCAAGGTCAAGGACACCGCCGTTGACCCGTCAGCTGCACCCCCGGGTGGAGGCATTCACAAGGACCAACCGCCGCCGGCTCCGTCATCCCTCCCCGGCGCCCTTACTCAACCCCTCGCGACTGGACCCCCCATTCCCCTCCTTGACATCCCGCCGCCCCCAACTTACGGGTTCCACTGCCTCGAGTGCTGCACCATCGTCCTCATCGACGGCAGCGTCCGCTCTTACTTCGCGCTCCCACCGGACGGACCTGTGGCCGCTAATGGCGGGGGGCCAGGGTTCTCTCACGGCCCGGAGCCTGGTTTCCCACCTCGAGGTGTCCGGCTAAGCCCTAAGGACTTCCGGGCGGCTCCTCTGCCCCCATATGCCCGCGGCGGCCCCGAGCATGAGCGGGAGCACTGGGCGAGGCTCGATGGCCCTCGCCTCCCGGTGGAAGGAGCCCCGTCTTGGTTGAAGAGGAAGCACGTGGACGAAGAAGAGTTAGTTTGGCACCGTCAGCGTATGCTGCAGAATGGCAATCCGAACGGAGGGATCGCTTCAGTTCTGGAGGAGATCGTGGGGATTATTTTGGGCGTCCTGTCAGCCCAAATCATCGGGAGTACCATGATGATGTGAGGCTCTCAAAGAGTGCTAAGTTGGGTGGAGACGGTCATGATGATCTACGTGCTCCGAGACGACTGGATGATGCGGCTCCTGCTGTTCTGGACGTTGACCCTCAGGCTATGAAGACCGCATTTCTTCGTTTATCAAAGTCGCTATACTTGGAGAATGGGAAGAATGGACCTTTGAAATGCATCGTATGTGACAGGTTTGATTATATCATAAAAACTTGCTTTCTTTATAACTACATATGTTGTTTTAGTTGCACTTTACTTGTAAATATGATTGTGAGTTTAGCTAAAATTATTAAATTTTCGTTTGAATGTAACACAATTTTTTTTTATTTGGAGATATAAGCTAATATTTTATTCAATAAACTATCAACATTGACATATTATATGTTTTAATGTTATCATTTATGGAAACATCCCCTTTCAGAAAAATATTGTTATCATTTCTAACATATAATTCTTGCTTGCATGTAACCATGTAATTTGTCTTAGTTGAGTGATTTAATCTATTTCAGTAAAACAAAGATTATAAATACTTCATATAATTTATATTGTGTAGGACCTCATAATTCCTTGGGTGATCTTTTTTATTTGAAAATTACCTTAGTTTATTTTCTGGTTTCAAAAAACTTAAGTTTTTATGTCTGGTCGAGTCAACCTTTTATGTTTTTTTATTTACACTCTACTGTTATGCATTCATTTTACCATTCTAAAATCTGGATATTAAAGTAGGTTCTTTATACTCTTTTTTTTGTTAATAACATGTGATATATGTCAACATGGCAGTATGTCCTAAAGTCCTCTTCAAGCTTGACTATCACTAGCATTTGTTTATTTCATACTTCTTCATGTTGTATCTATTATGTGTACCATGTGTCACTTACAAATAGTTGAAACACTCAGTAAAATGAAATTAGGCGTACTTTTTCTTCTAGACTCTGGTGTATGTTTGGGCCATTTTGTTTTAGTCCGCTCATAGAAAATTCATGTCGACACAAAAGACCTAGCACTTTAAACTAGTTAAGGTGAAGTTGGGTAACACTGACGCTATAGTTCTATCTTGGTTATCTACATAGAGTATGGTTCTGCAGCTCCTTTTCTGAAGGTGAGGTATGGGAAATTTTTTAAGATGATTAGAAGGCTTTAAAATTAGTACTTAAAAGCATTAAGATAGGTTTTGAAAAAAGGACAAAAACTTATTGGAGGGCTAGGTGCTATGGAGAGATTGTTCTAAAAAAAACAAAAAAAAGGGAAAATAGCGGGACAGAAATCAAATTACCCTTGTTTACATAGTGGGGAGAAGACTTGTGAGCTTGGCTTTTGTTCATTCATGGGAGTCTATGCATAATTTTGCTTTCGTTCACTGCTTTGTTGTGTACATTAAAAATTCTTTGCCAAGATGGTTGTCTATGAAACTTGAGTATGTGTTTCTCTTTTCTCTTCAATTTTGTTTTTCCGATTCAGTGTATTTTGCTGACATTTACAATCCTGGCATGCACTACTATAGGGCTTCTAAAGACTTTGCCACTGTGCACGACCTTATTATGCATGCTTACAACTCAAAGAATAAAGAACTACGTGTTGATCATCGTGGGCTGCATAAAACCTTGTGTATTCTTATGGGATGGAGTTATTCAAAGGTTCCTCAAACCTCAAAGATATATCAATTATTATCTGCTGAAGATGCACGAAGCAATAGGGAAGATCTTATTATATGGCCTCCCATGGTGATAATTCACAATGCAATTTTGGGAAGGAGAAAAGAGGGGCAAGTATATGGTATCAGCGATAGAGAGATGGATACTAGACTAAAAGGTACTTACGATGCATCAAATGTTCTTTTATTTTACTTGCTAATGGTAAAAGATCCTCATAAATTGGTGTTTCATTAGCTGGGATCTCAATTGTCTTATATGATCAAAATTGTTTGTCTCCTCTTACTGTTAGATTGTAGTTGGTCTGTTTATTCCACTTGAAGAGTACTTCTGCTTTAAAATATGAATCTTTTTTTTTTATTATGTGAAGTAGTGATGCAGTAAGGAGAGAAAATCAGCAAGAATAATGAGAAATCAGGCTAGAAGATGAGAAAGATTGATAGAGGAACAATTAGGGTTTATGAGAAAATCACAAAAATCTGTAATTTTGATAAAAGAGAGATTATGACGGCTGAAAACCCTATTGGCAGCCTTAAATACTAGGGTTACAAGAGGTTATAAACTAATCAATCTCCACCCTTGATTAACCCACTTTTAATCAAGACCGTTGTAACTAATCATGACCCTTATAACTAATTAAAAGGTCACATTGATGACTAATAAACTAAAACACCAGTTTTAATTAAAATAACTAATTTAAAAAAAAGCTCCTGCGTTAATCTCCTCAGCTTGAAAATTTTAGGCTCCTTGGAAAAAACTTGCTCCACATCAGCATACATTTCGGCATAGATCTTCTTGAGGTCATCTTCATTAATCCAAGTGCTTTCAGTAGCAGGTTTACCCAACCATTTAACCAAAAATCTTCTATATCTGTTACCTCTACGAGAACTGACCTCTTTGACATCCAACATATCTTCAATAACGTCAGTAGAAACTTTGGGATGTTGTTCCAATTGATTTGAAACTTTAGTTGTTTCCATATCAAAGCCCTCGAAAGCATACAAATCTGAGACATTGAAGATAGGACTGATTTGCAAATTTGATGGAAGCTCAATGAAATAAGCATTCGAACTTATTTTCTTTAGTATCTTGCATGGTCCAAACTTCCTTGACTTGAGTTTGTGATAAGTGCCCTTAGGAAACCTCTCTTGCTTCAAGTGTACAAGGACCAAGTCGCCTTCCTCAAAATCTTTAAGACGCCGATGTTGATTGGCTGCATTGGCATAAGTTTCATTACTTGATTTCAGGGCAGCTTTTACCTCCTCATGCACTCTTTTAATGTGTTCAGCAAAGACCTCTCCATCATCACTGATTCTCGCATTTGGTGGCAAAGGAACTAGATCAAGCACATGTTGTGGTTTCAATCCATAAGCAGCTTCAAAAGGTGTCTTCTTGATTGTTCTATTGACAGAATTATTATAACCAAATTCTGCTTGCGGAAGAATCACATCCCAACTTTTCACATGATTTCCAAGACATCGTAATAGATTTCTCAAACTCCTATTAACAACTTCAGTTTGCCCATCTGTCTGGGGGTGACATGTGCTAGAAAATTGCAATTTGGTGCCCATTTTTCTCCACAAAGTTCTCCAGAAGTGTCCTACAAACTTGACATCTCGATCTGAAACAATAGAAGATGGAACTCCATGCAATCTCACAATCTCTTTAAAGAACAACTCAGCAATGTGTGAAGCATCTGAAGTCTTCGAACAAGGAATGAAATGTGCCATCTTTGAGAATCGATCCACCACAACAAAAATCGAATCATATCCCTTAGCTATTTTTGGTAAACCCAAGACGAAGTCCGTGCTTAAATGTATCCAGGGCGTCTCTGGTATTAGCAAAGGAGTGTATAACCCTGTATTTTGTGAGTTGCCTTTACCCAGTTGGCAAGCTGAACATCTTCTTACTATGTTATTCACATCTTGAAACATTTTTGGCCAAAAATAACAATCTGCCACCATCGTCATCGTCTTATCTCTTCCAAAATGACCTCCTAGTCCATTTCCATGAAGTTCCCTCACAATTTGCTCCCGCAAAGAACCTTGAGGAATGCAAAGTTGATTGCCCTTAAAAAGATATCCCTCGTGTAAGCGATAAGGCAACAATTCAAACCTTCTAGGCCCTTCCAGGTCAACAAATATTTTGCTGAAATATGGATCAGTTTTGTATTGATTTTTTATCTCTTCAAAACCAGTTACTTGAGTATTCATCACCAACAATAACGTGGATCGCCTACTAAGGGCATCTGCCACAACATTAGACTGCCCAGTTTTATATTTCACGGAAAAACTGAATTGCTCAAGATAAGCACTCCAGGCAGCATGTTTTTCATTCAACTTCTTTTTAGAGTTTAGGGACTTCAAAGCTTGATGATCAGAATAAACAACAAACTCTCGGTAAGCCAAATAATGCTCCCAATGTTGAATAGCTCTAACTAAGGCATAAAATTCCAAATCATAAGTAGAGTATCGTCTCTTCGCATCAGATAATTTTTCATTGAAAAACTCCACAGGTTTACCCTCCTAGTTGAGAACTGCACCAATTCCAATATGAGATGCATCACATTCCACAACAAATAACTTCTCAAAATCAGGTAGAGCAAGAATAGGAGCTTCTGTCATCAGTTTTTTTATGAGTTCAAAGGCCTTTTGTGCTGCATTTGACCATCTAAAAGTATCTTGTTTCAAACATTCTGTAATAGGACTCATAATAGAATTGAAATTCTTGATAAACCTCCTGTAAAATGACGCCTAAGCCATGAAAACTTCAAACATCCTTCATGTTTTGCGGAATAGGCCATTCCAAAATTGCACGAACCTTCCCTGGATATGGTTTAATACCTTCAGCTGAAACAACAAAACCCAAAAACTCCACTTCGCGGGACATAAAAGAGCACTTTTTCAAGTTGATAAAAAGTTTCTCTCGCTGCAATACTTCGAGAACTTGTCGTAGATGCACTAAGTGCTCGTTCACATCTTTGCTGTAAATTAGAATATCATCGAAATAAACGACAACAAATTTGTTTAGGAAAGATTTCAATACCTCAGTCATTACTCGCATGAATGTACTTGGTGCATTAGAAAGGCCAAAAGGCATGACCAACCACTCAAATAACCCATCCGGTGTTTTGAACGCTGTTTTCCATTCATCTCCGTCTTGTAGTCTGATTTGATGATACCCACTTTTCAAATCAATCTTTGTATACAACTTAGAGCCAGCTAGTTGATCAAGCATATCACTCAAACGGGGTATTGGAAATTTGTATTTCACAGTAATTTTATTAATAGCACGACTATCCACGCACATCCTCCACGAACCATCCTTCTTTGGTTCAAGCAAAGCTAGACAGGCACACGGACTTTTGCTTTCACGTATCAGACCCTTAGATATCAACTCTTCAACTTGTCTTTGCACCTCAGCACGTTGTTTAGGTGGCATCCTATAAGCCGGCAGATTTGGTAAAGAAGCTCCTGGAACCAAATCAATTGCATGTTGAATACTTCTCATCGGTGGCAGACCTTGCAGTAAGTCTTCAACAATCAGATCTGAAAAATCCTTCAAAATTTGCTCAACTTCAGGTGGTTGGTGGGATATTCCTCCCAGTGGTTCGCCTCCAACTATCTTATTTGCTAACACATAAACAATCCCAACTTCTTGGCATACTAATTCAAACTTCTCAGCACACAAACAACCATTAATTTTATTATTTTTAGACGAACTAGCATCTTGTGTTTCCTCTTTCATTAGATACAAGGTGTACTTTTTGTTACCCCTATGAAAAGAATGTGTTTGGTTTAGTGTGATGCTCCATGTCATGATCATACAACTACGGTCTTCCCACAAGAATATGCCCAACATCCATAGGCACAACATCACATAAAGCTTCATCTTGAAGATTACCTCCCATGGTAAATTGTACCAAACATCGAGTAGTGACAGGAATTTCATTACCTTTCTTAAGCCAACGAATTTTATAAGGATGTGGATGTTTTTCAATAATCAATCTCAACTTCTCTACTGCATCTTTAGAAATAACATTTTCCATGCTATCACCATCTATAACTAGATCACACACCTTCCCGCCACAAAGAACACGTGTTCTGAAGATACTGTGCCTTCTCCAATCTTCTTCTTCTTTAGTTGTGGTAGTTAAGACACTTCGAACCATCGATGATTCTCCTTGAACAGGGAGAACATTTATTTCTTCACTTTCATCCACATACTGATCATAAATAGGCTCTGACTCTTCATATTCTTCATTTTGCATCTCCACTAGATTAACTCTTCGTTGTGGACAAGCATAAGAACCATGACCCTTTTCACCACAAGTGAAACAACGAATTTGTGTGTTGTTTCCTTTAAAAGTCGTAGGTGCAGAATTATTTTGTCCACCGTAACGCATTACAGCTTTCCCCTTATCATCATTTTTATTTGCATGAGTTCCTTCACTGGTTCCTTGTGCAGATGTGTTATTTTTTGTATTTCCAACAGCATCAGTACCCTTTTGCATAATGCCTCTTGAGCGCCCTATTAAAGGTCTACGCGCTCCATATCGCCATACTCGTTTTTCAGCCAATAAAGCTTGCTGTCAGGCATCTTCAAGAGTACACACACGAGCAATAGGCATCTCATCTCTAATAGATTGGTTAAGCCCAGCAAGATAACGAGCAGCTACTTGCTCATTTGTTTCATTCAACCCAACACGAATTGATAAGTTGTAAAACTCTGAAGTATACTCTTCAACATTCATACCTCGCTGTTACAAAGAATGAAATTTTTCATATAAATCCATTGTATAATCAGCGGGTAAGAATTGTTTTCGCAGCTTCGTCTTCATATGCTCCTAGGTGCCAATTTTCTGTTTACCTTGTCGTTCACGTTGCTCTTCAATTCTCTTCCATCATTGAAGTGTTGTTCCCTTTAATTTCAGTTTCACAAATAACACTTTTCTATTTTCTGCCGTAGGTTTCCACTCAAAATAATTTTCCAGACTTGTTTCCCAATCTAAATAATCTTCAGCATGCATCTTTCCATGAAAATCATTTCAATCCTAATTCCACCACTGTTCAGATCTAGGGCATGAATCAACCTATCCTCCAATCGACCTCGCACCAAATTTGTATTGGCTCCAGCTTCATGAAAGGGATTATCAAAATACCCTTGATCAGTATCATCTTCCAGACTACCTTCCAGTATGTCTGTTAGATCGTGGCCACCTTCCGGAATCTCCATATGGGCTGCCACACGTTCCTGTCGCTGTAAGGCTTGAACACTTCGCGACAAATCTTCAATCATTCGTCGAATCTCTGCCATCTCTGCTTGTTGTCCAGGGTTGCCACGTCCTCGGCCTCTACCACGTCCAACCATGGTTCAAAAACAAAGAAAACCCTAATATTTTGTAAGATCTTTTGCTCTGATACCAATTTGATGCAGTAAGGAGAGAAAATCAGCAAGAATAATGAGAAATCAGGCTAGAAGATGAGAAAGATTGATAGAGGAACAATTAGGGTTTATGAGAAAATCAAAAAAATCTGTAATTTTGATAAAAGAGAGATTATGACAGCTGAAAACTCTATTGGCAGCCTTAAATACTAGGGTTACAAGAGGTTATAAACTACTAATCAATCTCCATCCTTGATTAACTCACTTTTAATCAAGACCGTTATAACTAATCATGACCCTTATAACTAATTAAAAGGTCACATTGATGACTAATAAACTAAAACACTAGTTTTAATTAAAATAACTAATTTTAAAAAAAAAGCTCCTGCGTTAAGTAGATTATAATGAAAGTCCCATTTGGGCTTATGATGTCCTGCTTTGTGTACTCATGCAACTATTCAAGTATTGTTTTAGAGGCTATCTAATCGATTACGGAATGCTTCTTTTATGTTGTGGTTACCAGGTTACTCTCTTTTCTTTCTTTTATATCCTCAATATGCAATCAAAGAGCTGGCATATATTTGGGATATAAAGAAATGATTACCATGTTATTGGAAATAAGCCTGTCTTTTTCTGGTTCTGTAGAAATTTGTTTCCATTTCTATTCTCATAGTAATGAGCTGAATATCATATGTGAGATTCAAAAATTGCTCTCTTGTAACAATATATCTAAAAGATCCTTTTTGTCTCAGTCTGCATTGGACAATCAAGTGACTTTTAAGTTGTATTCACTTGCTGATTTGGCAAATAACTAATGGGGGGTAGGATGGAGTGGTATGATGAGGGATGGGGTGGTGAAATATGTGTCATTAAAAAATCCATGTTTGGATAATAAACTATAGAATATGTGGGGTGGGGTAATGAAAGTTTTATTTGTTTAAAAGTCATTTTTACCCTTCATTATATATTAAACTATTTATAATATTTAATGACTAACAAGTATTTATCATATAGTTCTTTATTACTTATTTTATTTTTTTTCTTCTATTTCTTGTTTGACCTATTTTTTATTATATTATTTATTGTTTATAATTATTTTATTCATCTATTTCAAAAAGTTAAAAATGAAAGATAAATATAAATTAGAAATAAAATATAAATAAGAACTATTTTATCATAATATTTGTTTACGAATATGAGAGAGAGAAGAGGCTAATGAGAGAGAGGGAGAGATAAGTAGGAGAGATGATTAATTTGGTCTATAATTAGTAATTCTTCACCGATTGAGAAATGTGGTAATAGGAGGGCTTAATTGCTCCACCCCATCCCGCCAAACTAATATAAAATAATTACCCAAATAGGATTCACACCCTCATATTTCACTCCACCCCCTCAAAACACTCAATCCAAACAAGATCTAAAGAAAATGTTGATATGCATTTGTCCACTGCCGGGTTTTCATCTTTTTTCGCTTGATATAAGTATTATGACGATTACCTTGATTTTTTAGTTTGAAGACAAGAGTCAGTCTCATAAGTTCCTTATGGTCACATTTCTTTTTAGGACCTTCTTTGTCCCGACTTTAGTTCATTTGACTTAGACCTACTTTGTGACTGTAAAGAGTTCACTAGAATTCAAGTTCTTTAACGTTATCAGTTAGATGTAAGCTACAATTTACTATAAAAGAGACTGACGTAGTCAAGTCAAAGAAATAATAGCTTTAGAGTATTGAAATCCTGCATCTTCAAGTCTTTTCTTTGTTTGCAGAATTAGGTTTCAGTGGTGGTAAGTCAAGGGTGATCTTCGGAAAGGAGGGCCACACTGGTGTTGTGGTGGTGAGATTTGCGAGCACACACATTGGATTGGAGGAGGCTGAGAAGTTGGCACAGCATTTTAGAATGGATGACAGGGGGCGTGATGGTTGGATTAGGATGCAATCATCACAGTCTGGCAATGATGGCCAAAATCCAGCACTAATCAAGGCTGATGAAAAATCTTCAATGAAGAAAAGGGTCCTCTATGACTATCTGGGAACTGCATCTGATCTTGATATACTTGATTTTGATACGAGAAAGAAGACCATGGTGAAAAGCAAAAGGGAGCTTGACCTTTCAGATTAATGCTTTGGCCGATGGTGTGTCAATGCTCCGACGCTTAATTGTAGTTTGCCTGTAAATTGCGATTGTCTTCAACTTTCTGATGATGGAAGCACCAAAGTTCTCCGGAGTTATCTTCAACTTTCTGATGAAGATTCGGAGACATCCGGTTAAATTGAAGAGAGATTTTAGGTTCCAACTTTTTGACGAAGGAAGATTCGAAGTGTCATGCAGTCGTTTCTATGGAGACATCCGATAAAATTGAAAAGAGGTGGTTTTGATTCCTTATGTAACTTTAATGATCTGTTTGTCGATTAATTTAGGTGTCGCAGAGTTATCTGCGGTTAAGCTTCTTACATATATTC
This sequence comes from Pontederia crassipes, assembly GCA_030549335.1. Classification (NCBI taxonomy): domain Eukaryota; kingdom Viridiplantae; phylum Streptophyta; class Magnoliopsida; order Commelinales; family Pontederiaceae; genus Pontederia; species Pontederia crassipes. The sequence goes on along the minus strand of CM060183.1, from coordinate 27,853,504 downwards.
TGCTTTTGTTTTCTTTATGCTTCTAGAGTCTCGACGATAATGTGCAGAATTATGTATGTTGTGCTTTGACGACTATCGATTCCGCACATCCTTCACGAATCTGACCTCGATTACCGTCAAGCAGCAGTCCATATGGCACCTTCCAAGGTACACATTGAAAGAAGTCGATCTTTGTCATCTATACTTTTGAATGCGTAGGTGATATTAGTGTACCAGCAGAAATAAATACCAACGGCACCTCCCCGCCGACCACCACGTCCATCCCATTCCCTTCCACACCACCACCACCACCCCCATCCCCCCCCCCCCCCCCCCCCCCACCCTCCCCAACATTCACACTAAGACGCGCCAAGAGAGAAACGAGTCCCTTTCCTGCATTTTAAGATCTCTCTCCCTTGGGATATTGTGTTGTGTAGTGCCCCTGCAACTTTATAACGAAAGAAGTGGCATATGCTCGCACTATTGGCCCTCTGTTCTTCCGCTCGTAAAAAGAGCAAAGAACAAAAACAAGCCAAAAAAAAAAATAGAAAAGAAAAGAAAAGAAAAGAGAAAGCACCTATTGACTGCTACGAAGACGCTATAATTCATTCCTTGACAGAAGTATATACGCTCAGATCATGTTGTCCCTGGAGTGGGGTATGAGTACTGCAGCAACATGGATCTGTCCAGTTTCTGCCACTTTCTTCACGTCCACCACCGTCCACAGCATTTTCTACCCTTCTGTTTTGCTTTCGGTAACAGCATCACATGTTCTACCCCTTGTTGGCTGCGCCAATATCCACCCAAAGCTCAGCCCCCCTCCCTCTCTCTCTCTTTCCTGCGCTCATCACCACCAACTCAGCCGAGAGCCCACATGTACTCCACCAAACTGTCATCATGCAGAGCTCCACAGGGCCCTACATATCTACACCATCTGCAGTGCGAGTTATTAGACCTTCCATAATTGTTATCTCTGTTTCCTTCAGCTCACCTCAGCTCAGCTCCATCCCCTCTCTCTTTTTCTAATGCTTCAAACCCTTCCACCGACTGCTAGCTACGAGTTTCACATGCACACTTGCATCCCAACTAAAACAAAAATACTGAAGATTCTGTAATGTTGTCCTTTATATGCTCTCATTTAGATTCCTAATTGTCTTATTTCGACATATTATATACGTATGAATTAAATTTGACAATGATGTTGAAGTTGAGATATGTACTTTCTTGTACATTTGTCTCATTTGTATGCTTTCTTGCACTTAAAAGTTTAAATCGTTATGAGATGGTAATTTCGAGATTTGTAGTTTTGTTCGAAGTGAAAGACGCACCAAGCAAACTCATCATTGCAAGGCTTGCATGCCAAGGATCATTAATGGACTGAATACAGATCACTGGTAGTAACACAACACCACGCAAAATGTTTGCAATTTGTGAAAGAAAAGTAAAAAGTTGAACGGCAACTCCATTTTGCACAGGAAGTTTCTGCAATCTTATGTACGTATATATACCAAAGCTAACATAAGGAAGGAGAAGAACACGCAGAAGTCCACATGACATGATGCGCCTGGGCCGGCGATTCATTCATCAGCGGCGGCAGCCGTGAGGCCGAGGAGGAGGTCGGTGAAGGCGCCGACGATGTACTTGTGCGCCTGCTTGCGGTTGAGCGCGAGGTAGCAGAGCAGGAGCTCGTGGAGGTGCGCCCTGTGCTTGCGCGCGTCCAGCTTCAGCGCCGCCACCATCTCCTCCATCGACCGCCGGAACTCCCAGTACGGATCCGGGGAGTACGTCGGCACGGCGACGCCCGATCCGACGCCGACTGCGACGACGGCCGAGTCGACGATGGAGTTGGAATTGCCCGGGGACGCCAGGAGGAGACGGTGCGACGCGATGGCGGTGGAGAGGTCGCGCTCCGAAGGGCAGGAGCCGCCGCTGCCGCCGACGGGGGCCTCGTCGGGGACGCAGGCGTCGCCGGAGGAGGAGAAGGAGGAGCCTCCGGCAGCACGGGACGAGGACAGCGGCAGAGTGAGAGTAGTGGTCTCGGAGTCGGAGACGGGGTCGTACAGGGAATTAAAGTTCTTGTAGAGGACAGCAGAGGACGAGCAGGAGGAGGCCGACGCGGCGGCGATGGCAGAGCGTGGGATCATCGCAGCACGGCGCGTGGAATGGGAAGGGCGCTTGATACGACTGAAGCACTGGTAGAACCTGTCACCAAACATCTCTCTCTCTCTCTTTCTCTCTCTCTCTCTCCAGATCACTTCGTACCAAGTCTGAGCAGAGAGAAAGACGAAGGAAAGAGACAAGGGAGAAGAAGAGTAGGGGGATGAGAGTGTGAGGAGGAAGCTCCGATGCGTATTTATATATAGTCGTCCAGTTTTAATCTCGAAAACAAATTAATTTTTTTTACGTGCTAATCATTTTTTTTTAAAACTTAAGTCATTAAAAAAATCAATATCCATATTTTTACCGAATAACTAAAGGATAAAATTAACTTTTAATAAAAACTTAAGGAACTTCGAACTCTTGACATCTGACTTTCATACCATATTAAATTTAATGTGTTTAAATTTTTTTCTAAAAAATTAAACTATTAAAAAGAACAACATCTATACTTTTATATTCTTAATAAAAAAATATTACCAAGAACTAATAATATTTTATAGGTCTTTGATAGGTCAATTGAATACTAATAAGGATGAGAAAAGTGACACCTAATCAAATTTTTAGGTCGTGTTGGATTAAAATATGCATGCATGCTATCAATACGTGGGTTTACCAGTACAATGTTGGGGGTCGAGTCCAGTGACAGCATTGTGTGTTGGGACCTCTCCTCCGGGGTATGCTACTATTAATATAAAATTAAACTTAAATTTAACTCAACTTAATTATGAAATGATTTATCTTGCATATTAGTTATTTCGATGTGACGATGATAAGTATTTTTATTCTGCAACCAGTTTCTTAATATTTCAAGTTCAACTTGTTTTTAAAATTTTTTGCAACATTTTTTGTCGACAGTTTCGATTTGGACAAGCTAGAATGGTGGTAGCTAGAAAAAATTATAATATTTTAATATCGAAACGTAATTTTAGCATTAATGAGAATTAGATCACGAGAAACAATACATCATGAATTATTGAGTATTTTTCAATTGTGAAAAGAGAAAAGGTATTCCAATAATTTGATCTGACAGGCAAGCAATTAATAATTCAACAATTAAGTAGCACTTGTGCAGGTTAATTTAATACGTCGTTTCATAAAGTTAGTGCCAAAATTATGATTCTGACTTCCAGGCTCTCGAATTGTCAATTTTCTCATTTCAATTTGTCGCATATGAATTAGGTTTACACTCCCATTGATTTGATTAAAAAATATCATTTAAGGCCAAGAACACTGTACCTGCAATATATACTTGCGTGTTTTTTTTTTAAAAAAGAAATATTAAATAATGTTATATTCATTAATATCTTTTCCTAATTAATAAAGAAAATATGGGCCCATTTATTAATTTTCAGACCTTCATGACCTACGTACACTGCGACATGTCTATATCAATATAAAAGAAAAACTCGAGAAGCACTAGACCCCATGATACATTTGATTTTTTGGCATAGAAACAAAATTGAAGGAAACTACAAATGCTTGATTAATTAATCACCACCATGTACAAGGAATTATGTTTATTCGAGGACATATATATAGATCCACTGCTAAGAGACTCCACAGTTCTTGGTAAGAGTAGATCATATCATGACACCATATATAGCCTCCTACCAAGAAAAAGAAGTGTCAACTATTAACAATTTTGCATATACATGGTAGTTTACACTAATATTATAGTGAATTCGTTATACGTACAAATACCCCAATCCTGACACGCATGGCCATATTTGTATCATGCATGCCATACTCATTGTATCATATATGCGATACCCCTCAGTGTCTAGGAAGCGACGCCGAACATGCAACTCAGCTGACGCTAAGAATTATGTGCACTGATCACAGGATGTCATCCCAGACAGCATGTCTATTTATGACAGGTGATACTCTTAGCGAGAATTTTTTTGTATCCACAAAAGTTCGAACTTGAAATTTTTATTTAAGCGGTGATGAGCTACTATCCATTTCACCCCAACTCTCGCTGATTGCATTGTCCAATTTTAAAAGGATGAAAATATGCATTCAAATATATCTTTTATATCAAAAGAAGAATATGCTTGAAATGTTATATATGAGATTATCGTAATCTTTCCTACGTTTTTTTAAGACCATGCAACTCGATCGATCTTGTAATTCAAAATTGCAATGTGCTATTTCATCAGCTCCTCATCATGCATGGACAGTACTACTTGGAACAGTTGATAATATATGAAGTAACAATGTTTGGGAAGTGTAGACAGAAGGAATATTGCATGCATGCGGACGACGTCCGAGCTCCAAATAATTTTTTCCGTCATGTTCTTGGGTTTGGTTTGTGCATCTGTTGAAACACTGTTACTGGATTCACCCAACAGCTAGACTCACACCTGGTCGAGTTGGCCGGGCAGCCTCACATGCGTGCCAAGATATACATATGAAACATCCATCACACCGAGGCAATTAATTACGTAGCACATCTTATTTTGTTGATCCATTTGCTCTTTCGAGGCAACAGCTACCAATAATGTTGTCACATGATCCCTCCATATCTTTGTTCCTTATTATTCATGCTGTTCGACTCGTTCATCCTAAACGCGTTTGTACGTGTACACCGAGTGTATCTCTATACATCGAATCTTATTAAACAAATGTAGTTATACACTTGATTATTGTTCTTGTTTTCCAATCAGTATAAAAAATGAAATAGAGGTTTTCTTCCCAAATCTTTTAGTCGAATTTCAGATTATTAATCTAAGTCTTTATTTTGTACGATTAACAGTTTGAATAGTTAATAATAATATTTTAATTATCTAGTAGTAATTTACTTAGTGTAGTGATTAGATTTTAATTGTTACAAGTACGAAATTAAACACAAATAGTTGACAAATACAAAGTGTGAATTAAGTAATAATGTTGAAAAATAAACTAATGATATTTTGAAGAGGTTGAATGATTATTTGTGTTATATATAAATTCGTCTCACTTTAACTATTTTGAGATTAAGAATAATAAAGTAAAAAATTAATCTAATTGTAAAGATGGAATTGGATTTTGAATCAAGGAATTAATAACAAAGTGAACATAGTTTTAGAAAATAATTGCATAGCGCAAATAGCATTTAATAATGTAAAATTTCAAAGTATGCCTAAAGATAAATGGTTATAATCACTAGCATCAAAATGTTGAAATTCCATATTAGACTTGGTCGTGTTCCTTGAGAAGCTACCCTAGACATACCAAATATATGTATGGATGTAATTAAAATTTAAAACTTGATGATATATCTCATTTGTACACTAACTAGCTATGTTTAAGTGATGGATTGAGTACTGTTATTCTTTCTATAATACTTTACTTTTATGGTTATATTTCGAAATTTTTACATACACATATTATTATATTTTTACACACACATAATATTTTATGATAACATTTTAATTGTGCGGGGCTTCTTCCCTCGGTTATTCAAACATAACCGTGGGATTAAAAAAATAAAAAAAAATTTATAATCATATATATGTTTGATCTCCTCTCCTCCTTTACCTAACCATATGGTAAAACCTAATTGATCCATATATATACCGGCCCCTCACCAAACTACATATCATATATAATCATTTCGATGATAATATATCTCATATTATTTAAGCATAAATCGTAGGCTCCAGTAAAGTTTGGAGACCCATCAATAATTTAGAGCTGTACTTTCTCGTCATAATGCCGTGCATTTATTAACTCCAACTGTTTTATTTCTTGAAAGAGAAAATACATATGCATTATATTAATACCCACCGGGTTGTTAAACTATTGTACCATGCACGAAGGAAATAAATATTTTTTTTTTATTTCCGCGTTTGTGATTGCTATCATCTGAATTGGTCATTGATTTTAGGACACAAATTTGAGCTTATTAACCTTTAATTCGAATATTAGTTCGCTACCAAGTCAATTGTCGTAGGTACAAGAGTTTTGAACAAAGAGAAAAAAAAATGATATTGTTTCATAATTACAAATATAATATATATTGAGAGAATAAGCACAAGCCAACATGCACTCATACAGTCACAGGTTCACTTCGTAATCCCTCTTCTGTCTTGGACGATTGCTGCATATGGAACATATTAATTATATACATATGACTCCGAAGAAGGTGTACATAAATTAATTACTAGGAGTTATTGATTAAACTTTTAGGACCAGAGGCGAAACAGATGCATCCAAAACTACCATGCATTGATATCACCAAAGAAAAAAAAAGAAGTATATACCTCATAGATCACATTGTGAACTTAAAACCACTGACAATAATCAGTGCTAAATTGATGTTTAGGCGTGCAAATTATAAACATGAATGCAAATTCTTATAACGAGATATACCATAATTTTTTTAGAGATAATCATGCACTGAAAGTATATTATTTGTACGTGAAATGAATCTGACGTAGATCATGATTGGATCATCCACGATTGGATATTATTTTTAATTTCCACTCAATAGAGGCTATGTCCAAACTTTCACGATTGGATCGTCCACGATTGGGATCGTGAAAAGTTTTCATGATTTCAATCGTGGCAACTTTTGATGGAAAATAATACCCGTCGAAAAATATTTGCGACAAATTATTTTACCACAGTTCGTTCTCGTTGGAACAGTCGTCGTAAAATTTATTTTTTGACGAATTCTTCATAATTTGCGACAGTTGGGACAGTAGAAAATATAGATTTTTCTTGTAGGCAAGTAACGGAAGAAAATGATATCAGGTATCATAGCCAAATGATTCATAGTACAACAACACTGATTCTTGAATATTGTTTAAAGATAACAGAATTTGTTGAATAACTGATGTCTAATTTGTCATTAATAATTTTATTTCCACCCCATAATATGTGACAGCATGCTTTTTTTTTCTTTTAACACCAGTAGAGGGTTCATGTATATGCCTGATGAACCAAGTAACGAAAAAAAAAATGCTAGTAAAGAAAGAACTCTAGTGAACAAGATCCACAATTCTCGGTTGAAAGGTATTCCCATTTACGCGAGGCTCCTTACGAGAGATTCGTCTGTATTCTTACTTGGCCACGTACGTTATTTGTAATGTACACAAGTCCAAAATAGTAAGGAAAAAAAAAGCTTAAAATTCAGTCTCATTGTTTAAGATATAATTAAATGCTAAAAAGTAAATACAAGTTATGATAAATGATAGATAATCCACCCTTAAAATCTGAAAAATAATAACTTAATCTCATTACATAAAAAGTTTAATTCCTTGTTTTTTTCGAAGAATTTAACATATTTCAAATTCGCGATTTTCCCGTAATCCAAAACATAACATTGTGGGTCAATTAATCCTTGAAAAAATTCCATGGATCGTTGAACGGACATTTCAATAATTTTGTAATAATATAATATATATATATATATATAATGAGGTAAAATATTATGAGCTAACTGTGTCGGTGGGGCCACTTGGTATTTGACTGTAGAGCGGGAAAAGGACCAAGGCATGGCACGTAGGGTTCTTTAAGACTGCCTGTCTGACCACAATTTGGTGTGCTTGTGGATTCAGAAAACAATAAAAAATTAACTAAGCTGATTAACAAAATTGATTAATAAATTAGGAATAGTGGTAAATTTAAAATTTTCAAATAGTCAATTCAACCAAAGTTCATGTTGTTTAGTTATATATATATATATATATATATATATATATATATATATATATATATATATTAGGTGGATAGAGACACTACAAGAAATGTAATTTTCCCGAAAACCGTCGGAAATGTCGTTTCTGACGGTTTTTTTGACGCAATCGGAATGTCCGAAAAATGGTCATCGCAAATCAATTTTCGACGGTTGAAAAAAAATGCCGGAAATTTTGACGGTTACAACCGCCGATATTTGCGGCGATCGACAAAATCGTCGAAAATTTGACGGTCGACGAAACCGTCGAAACTTCGACGGTCACAGTCGCCGAACTTTTTAACAGTTTCGTCGACCGCGGCAAATATCGACGATTGCTATTGCCAAAAATTTCGACGGTCAAAACCGTCGTAAAGAATTTTTATAATATAAAAAAATTTAGCCGCCCGGTGGCCAACACCAGTCGGCCGAGGTCGGATCCAGCCCGACCAGCGGCTGGATCCAGCCGGTGGGGGATGGATCCGGCCACCTGGGTCCGGGCCGGATAGAGAAAGAGAGAGAGAGACGCCGGCGGGAGAGGGTCGTCGACGGTCGACGCTGGACGTCCGATCAGAGGCTCGTCGGTCGAGAGAGGGAGAGGGAGAGGGAGAGGGGGAGAGAGAGAAGAGAGAGGGAGAGAGGAGATGAGGAAAGAAATAATATAAGGGGTATATATATATATATATATATATATATATATATATATATATATATATATATATATATAAAGTTGAAAGATGAGAAAGTGGGAAAACGAAAAAAAATGGGATAATGAAAATTTTAATTACCGACGGCCATAACTTACCGACGGTTTTGACCGTCGAAAATTCTTTAATTGTAAAAATAAAATACTATATTTAGTTATATATAATATTTATTTTTTTATTTTACTGGTGATTTGAACAGTCGCTAATTATTACCGACGATCGGAATCGTCGGGAATTGCGACGGTTTGGACTATCACAAATTATATTAATAAAATACTCCTTATATTATATTATTATAGAATTATTGACAGTTACGACCGTCGGAAATTGTGAGGGATTTTGCGACGAATGCATATCCGTCGAAAATATCGACGTTCCTAATCGTCGAAAAATAAAATAATAATATAACAAATTACATAATTTATTATTTTTATTTCCGACGGTCGTAACCATCGGAAAATCCGTCGAAAATTGCGATGGATGGCTATTCGTCGGAAATATTGACGTTCCTAATCGTCAAAAAATAAAATAATAATATAATAAATTACATAATTTATTATTTTTATTTCCGACAGTCGTAATCGTCGAAAATTGTGTCGGATGGATATCCGTCAAAAATATCGACATTCCTAATCATCAAAAAATAAAATTATAATATAATAAATTATATAATTTATTATTTTTATTTTTGACGGTTGTAACCGTCGAAAAATTCGTCGGAAATATTTCCGTCGCAAAATCCATCGCAAATTACGACGGATTTCTATCCGTCAGAAATTGCCTGTCGAAAAATGATAATTTTCTTGTAGTGAGATCATCTAAGTACCATGATTAGGCATAGGTCGAACACTATACACTCTATTAGGCTAGACACAAATGAAATTATTGTGGACACATATGCAATCATGAACTCTTTCTCTGCACATTATCAGAGTCCTCCACCACAATCCACACATAATAACCATTTATGGTCAGACTTGCCATAGCTTCACAATCTTTTTATGATTCCCTTGTTGCTCCAGTCTCTCCGGAGGAAATTAAAGAGGTATTTTGGTCTATGTCCCTAGGTAAGGCACTTGGCTCAGATGGTTTCACGTTAGAATTTTACAAAAATTATTGGGATATTATTGGTAAGAATGTTATCTATGTTATTCAAAACTTTTTTAACCATAATATAATCCCTGATGAGTGGGGTCACACCTCTTTGATATTTATACCAAAAAAGCCTAATCCGATACTTATCACTGATTATAAGCCTATTAGCCTATGCAATGTCATCTATAGAGCTGTTGATAAAGTCCTTGCTAATAGATTAAAGCCCACCCTCCCCAATGTCAATCTGCTTTTGTTGTTAGGCGCTCCATCCAGGACAATATTCTTCTTGCTCAAGAAGTTGCCCATTCACTATCACAAGGGAGGAAAAAAAAATTTATGTTTTAAGGCTGATATGACCAAAGCTTTTGATCATGTCTCTTGGGTTGCCCTTGGCTCTGCCCTCCAGTGGATGCACTTCCCGGAAAAATTTATTAATTGGATTCTTTCATGTATTCAATCAGCCAAATTCTCTTATTGTATAAATGGTGCTCAAACCCCTATTTCCCATCCCACAGTGGTATTAGACAAGGAGATCCATTATCATCGTATCTCTTTACTATTATCACACAAATTCTTTCATCAATGCTCAATCAAGCTACTACAGATGGTTATATTATTCCTTTTCCTATTGGTAATTTCAAGTTGAGCCATCTGCTATACGCTGATGACCTTATGCTGACTTTGAAAGCAATAGTGAGAATTCTAGGAGGATACAATGCATTCTAAACTCATATGGCATTATTATTAACTAGTGTGTTAATGCAGATAAGTCAGAGCTTTACTTTCCATCCAAGTTAGACAACAGGCGAAGGCATGCCATTCAAAGAATTCTTAACATTAAGCAGGGTACTTTTCCTTTTAATTATCTTGGTGCTTCAATATCCTTTAAATATATTTATTTAATTGGAAGTTAGTTTAGGAGCACTCCTCATCTGGTGGACTGGGTATTCGTAACTTGCATTTAATTAGAACCTCATTATTGGCTAAGCGTGTTTTAAATGGTCTTAATAATTCACAGGATATTTGGAGTCAGTCGGTGAGGAGTAAATACCATCCATTGCTTCCCTGGCAGCAGCAATTGGATGCCAATTTCTCTTGGCCTTGGAGGTTGTTAAATGATGTTATGATGGATATCTATTCTGGTTTGAGAAAATTCATTTCTAATGGTTCTAACACACTGATTTTTCATGATCCATGGGTTTTCAACTTGCCTTTTTCGCATATGCCAACATTTATCAATATGGATGTTAATTTTGATACACTTATGGTTCATGATTTTTTTTTAAATATTGCTAGGATATGCCTTTTTTATTGTCATGTTTTGGCGAGTCTGTGGCATTGACTATTTCATCGATGGATTTGTACTCTTCCCCCTTTGCTTCTTCTTCTTCCATTGTCGGTGATGATCGGTGGGTCTGGATGATTGACACTCATGGTGAAGCTAAGGCCAAATTGGTCTACTCCTCACTTTGTCGCCGTCTTCCTGCTCTTGCGATCTCTGGCCAGCCTGTTTGGAAGGCGATATGGGCTCTTTTGGCTCCCCCAAAGATCAAAGCTTTTCTTTGGAAATTGAGTCATCTTCGATTGCCCACTCTTAATATGATTTCCACTTTCAACAGTAATATAATTCCCTTATGTCCTTTGAAAATTATACTATTAGTCCTCCAACTTTGAGTCGCTTTCAAACCGGTCCCCCAACTTCAATTTGTAATCAGATCGTTCTCCATCTTTCATTTTCTTACATGATTAGTCCTCTTGACTGGTGATCATAGGTTTTCCGGTTGCCTTGCATACGTGACCGCCTTTCTCTCTCATCCATGTCAGTTTAAGTAGACCACATTATTATAAAAATTTTAAAAACTAATAAAAAAATGAGGTCATCCACATCATTATATAAATTTTAAAAAATAAAAAATGAGCTCTGACGGGAGAGAGAAGGAGGAGGGGGGGGGGGGATCGCCCCCTCCCTCTACACGTGCTCGTACCAAGGAGGGGGGCGATCACCCCCTCTCTCTGCGCATGCTCGGACCAGAGGGAGGGGGCGATCGCCCCCCCTCCTTCTCTCTCCCGCACATCGAGCACGCGCGGGAGAGAGATGGAGGGGGCGGTCTCACTTTTTTTTTAAAAAAAAAATTTATAATGATGTGGACGACCTAAAGTGACGTGGATGGGAGAGAAAGACGGTCAGGTATGCAAGGCAACCGAAAACCTATGATCACCGGTCAGAAGGACTAATCGTGCAAGAAAATGAAAGATAGAGGACGTTCTGGTTACAAATTGAAGTTGGGGGACCAGTTTGAAAGTGACTCAAAGTTGGAGGACCATTCGTGTAATTTACCCTATCCTTCGTGTGGTCTCTCCACTGAAACTAATATTCATTTGTTCTTTAGCTGCCCTGGCTCTGTGAACCTCTGGTCTCTACTTGAAAATGAGATGGGGTGTACTTTAGTTAATAGATCCTCTTGGCATTTGGGGGATTGGGTCCTGGAGGGCAGGGATCTTGACTCTTCCTGAGTTGCCAGACTTCGATCCCTTATTGCTTTCTGTCTTTGGGAAATTTGGCTCACGTGTAGAATCCAAACAGGTTACCATTTTGTTTGGAGGAAGGCTTTGGCTGGCTGGGTTGAGTCTACCAGTCTCACCTTTCCTAAGGCTTCGACCCCCTATGATCCCTTGTGGATCCGATGGGAGGCTCCGCCACCTACTTGGTTGAAGGACAACTCTGATGGTTCCTTCACCTAGCCCGGAAATCCTGAGGGCGTGGGTTTTATTATTCGACATTCTAATGGCTCTTGTATTGCTGTAGGTGCGCTTAGGCTCGAGGCAAACACTGTGCTGATGACGGAGGCTAAGGGCGCACTTGTTGGGATCCGCAAATGTCGGGATATGGGATTTTCGCGTGTTTGGCTAGAAGTCGACTCTAAGAACTTGGTAGATATCATTACCAGCGCCTCGCGATGCCCATGGCAGCTATGGACGATTGTGTTTGAACTTTGGGATATCATTAAAACTTTTGAATGTTACAAATGTACTCATTGATATAGGGAAACTAACCTAGCTGTTGACCACTTGGCAAATATGGGTCGGCAAGCGTCTTTTGACACCTTTTGGGAGAGGACTCCACCTTCGGATGTTCTCCGTATTTTGTATTCAGACATTTTCTAGAGCTTACATGAATAGATAATTCTGTTTCATAAAAAAAATCTTAGGTGCATATAAATCAAAATAGTTTTAATTATAATGATTGAAATTTAATCATCAATTATATATAATATTATTATAATTTTTTTTAAAAAATATAATATAATTGAAATATTCTCGTATTAAGGATAAATATGGTAATTTTAACATTAATTTTTAGATGTTTTCACATTTTTTAATATTGGATCAAGATATTCTAATTCTAATGGATGTTTGGTTATATTCTCATAATATCATCATAGTGTTTTAGCAGCGAGCACGAGGACCTGTGGTCGAATAGGCCCAAGGTCTGGAAGTATGCAAGCAACACCATATGCATATTAGACAATTAAGATTTGAACAAGGGGTCACTTATACAGCTCGGGGCATGCCATCCAATATCCATGCAGGCTCAGAACTGTCTTCTTCTTCTTTCTCTTAAGATGAACACATATAATACGGGCTGCTGTTGGCTTCTTCCCACCAAAAAGTTAGTGCAAGATTTGCTGCTGCACTTTAGTGAGCAAATCCCACTTCCATCTCGGAAAAGAAATTGGAGGTATTAGGAACGTAAAGCACCAATCATTTGAATGGGAATTGGGCGTAGTTAATATAATATAATATAAGAAATTTGTCATCATCTTCTATATATCTATATATAGTTATGCATAGAATATATAGGCACAAATACATATACATACGTAATATTATTGGAAATTAATATATTGCCATGTAATGATAAATTAGTTAATTCTCAAGAATTAAGACAGGGATGAAGTGTGGTTCGCGTGCTTCATTAAACCTTATGAGCCATACTATTGCTTAGCTTTATTATAATTTAAATAATATTTGTTTGAAATATTAATATAAATAGAATAAATAATGTTATAAATTTACTCGCTCCCTTTATATACTGAAATAAAATAAATAATATATATAATTTTGCTATGTTATAACTTGTCAGCCACAAGGTTAAATATTATAATTCTATATGAATTGAAAATTAGACTTATTATGGATTCTCACATATAAATATCATTAATTGATTTTCAATGAGCAATTCATAAAAAAAATAGTTAATTTGATGTAGAATTTGTATTCCACCAGATGACTGAATTATACTATATATATATATATATATATATATATATATAACATGTCTATTATATGATATCATATTTTTTTTCTAGTAATCAGACTTTAATAATATTTAGGTATAAAATTTGTAAAAGATAACTTTTTTATACACTTTTAACAAAAATACTCAACTCGACTTAGGTTCTATTTATATTCAGAAACTTCACATAATGGGGTCATATGAGATGAAAATTGCATCTATTCATATAAACAAGTTTTTATTAAATGATTCCAGTTCTTCCTTGAACCACCCTTAAAAAATATAATTTCATATAAATTTTAATATCTAACTCAATCTATTATAATTATGTTCTAATTTAAAATATAAACATGTAGCTGACTTGGGACAAATGGATAATATATAAGAAAATGTAGAATCATAATTTTCTCCACACAACTTCTTTTTAGTTAGTTGATTTCAGTAGTCATTAATTTTCATAAGATTAACAACATAATTTATGTAGTATGAAGTATGAACCAAAGAGAAAATATTAATTCGGATATCAATTTTGGATTAAGGTACTGAAATGTATAAACATGCTAAATTTCTTCATACTATTCTGCTAAATTTTTAGTCTTGATAATTCTTTTGTTCGTGAAAAGATAAGGAAAGATAATTTCTGCAATTGTTAAGGATTTTTCTTACATCATATGGTTCCAAAAAATGAATAATTAAACTACTGATGAACTGATTGCTTCAAACGTTTAAAACTTTATTAATTCATTATATATTACAAATAAGTTAACTTTAATTAACACCAAAATATTTTTAAACACTATGAAATTGATTAGATAACAAGAACAATTATAACGATTGGTCAGCTTAATCTTCCTATGACTGGGCCACCGAGGCCTAATAAATACGAAGCCCAATGAGTCGCGGCCCATAACCTTGTTTAAATGTTTTAAAGACTTTTTTTAGGTTAAAAATAAGGAGGATGCAATGCAACAACACTTGCTAAAAGAAAAAACTAAAATAAGGTGGGAATAATGATGAGACGTAAAATCCTGAAGTAATTGATAAAACAATTTAAATGTTGGATCGAAACGAAAACAAGATATTGTATACGATAAGTAGTCAAGCAAATCATTAGTTACAATAGCAACTTTCTATTACACACCCCAACACTGTTCCCATTGTCCAACAAGAAACAGAGTTAACTTATTGCAAAGCATACTTTTAACATAAAAAAAAGATCCGGATCACACGAAGCCTCTGACTTCAACGGGGACTCTCATTGAGCCGTGCGGCGGCAGCAACGGCAGCGCCGACGCCTCCCGGGTGCCTGTCGACCTTGGCGCTCGTCCTGATCTCCGCCCCCAGCACCACCTCCGCATCCGCTCTCGTCGCCTCCTTGTCGGCGATGATACGAGCAGTCGCGTCCTGATGAACCACAGAAGGATGCAAAAGTTTTAGCACTTCAACAAGGAAGTAGTAGGTGATCAAACGATGCTGATTCAGTGATTCTGTTCGCGCTACAGTGCTTATTATAGGATATATACCCCAAGGACGTCTCCTAGCTTGGTCTTCTCCTCGTCGCGATCCGTGCACGCGTTCGCAGCGACTGCGGCCTGCGCGGCCGCGCCGACGCCGCCGGGCAGGATGGTGTTTATTCCTGTAGCAGTGGCCTCCGCTGCCGCGATGGCGGCAGCGTCACTCGGTTCCACTGGCTTCTCTCCGGCAGTTTTTGCCGTCGCCTCCAATGCTTCTCCAATGGTTATTTTTTCGGTCCACATCGCTCCACCACTTCTACCGCCCGTGGCTTGCTCTTGGCCTGCTACTTGATTACCTACGCTGGCTCCAGGAGAAGCTTGGTTTCCGTCTCCGGCATCTCCGCCTACGGAGCTAACCACGTACTGACCAACGGCCTGTTTGGACAATAACCATTACAGCTTCTGAGATTCGGCTTATTCTTTAATATTGGATCAATTATCAACTCAGATATAAACATATTATCATCATTTTGATATGTTGTTACCACATAGAAGCGGCCCATTTCAGTGTTCATACCTGCCCGGCGACGAACTCTGTGACGAGGCATTGATCCGGTTGGCCAGGAATGACCGTCCGGGTGATGGAGACTCCCTGTCTGCCTGGAACGTCGCTGCATTCTTCGTGCCCGACCACGCCGCTCTGCTCGTTGTACGCGGCAGCGGCCTCCATGACAGCGGCCGGACCACCTCTCGGCGTCTGTCCGTACGCTTTGTTCTCTGCTGACTGCATCATGGCGGCGTCCCTCGGCGCTATGGCCTGGCCTGCGAGGTCCCCAGTGACCGGGAAGACGTCCCCATACTTTATCGGAGAAACCTTCGCGCCTTGGCCCTCGTCCTGGACTTGTCCTTCTTGGGCATCTCTCCTTGGTTGCTCCTGGCTCATGGTAGAGGCGTAATCGAATTCAAAGCACACCTTCGACTCTTGGAGCGGTACGTCGGCGTAGGCTCGGTTATATAATATGAATGCAGTGCAACTAGGGGGAGCATGATCTATATATCCACGCGGCGCGCATAAAGGGATGACTTGAAGCTTTTACTGGATATCGTGGCGACATGGGATATCGGTCATGGAGATGGAGGCAGCTGGTGAACGAAGAGTGGAGAACGTCTTGGCTCTTAAGCGGTGCCTCATTGGACTTTATGGATATGTGGTTCCTTCTGCTGTGCCTGCTTAGCAGTTGCAGTCGCCATGGTCGGATGGAGGAATTTAGTTGTAAGATTTTCTTCTAAACTATTTATTTATTTTCAGGGTGCGTCTCGAGTTTACCGTTATGAAATTAATGAAATTATATTTAACTTAATCCGAAGGTAGGATGAAGAAAAAGGTAAATTATGCATTTTTCTAACTAAACTGATAATCCTAAAAAATAGTGGATCACTTGGAAAATAATTTCATTAGCCGACTGCGTCAACCAAGGTTAATTTTTTTTCTATATTAAGAGGACAACATGAAAGCAAAATTCAGCTACTAATATTTCTAAAAATGAATTTCATAAAAAAAAACTTAACGATAAATTTCTATGTTTTTTTTTTACTTTAGATTTTTGTTTCAAACACTTGTGATAATAAAATGCAATAGCTCATAGTAAATGAAAAAGGTAGATCTTATTAGTAACTCAAAGGAAAAAAAAAGTAACTCAAAGGGTTTTAATTCTTTGTTTTGTATATACAATTTATCGCTATGAAAATCCACAATAATATTAGATATCATTAAAAACTCTTGAGTCTATCACGTATATTCATTTTAATACTTTAATATACAAATATAATAACATGATAAGAGTAGCAATAAGCAACATATATAGCCGCATACCAAACATCAATTACTACACAGATATTAATGTATAGGGGATAGTTTAGAACATTTGGCAAAGTAAGAATTAGTTCAAAGACTTTCCTGTAGATCAATTTTATTAATCCTGGTCATATGCCAACCATAATATGTTATGCACCCATGCCATTAATTAGTTGAAAGAACTTTTCTACGGAACAACTTCATTAATCCTAGTCATATGCCACCCATAAGACTGCACGCTAATTTAGCTTCATATGTATTAATTTTTTTCATTCATAAATAGTTCGTCTCTATACTTAAAAATTAGTCTCTCATGCCTCATGCCAACGGCAATGACACACCCCTTATACACGTCACATATCTTTGTGCATTCTATGAAATCTACCAAGACAATGTTTCATAATATTTTTTCTTTGATTGTTTACGAATAGCTTGTTTTGACACAATTAAAGGCCTACAAATTCCAGGCTTGAACATATTTTTCTGGTCTGATTTCTAGCATAATTTTTTACAATATGCACTCCATACCTGGGTACTTAGGATATTAATATCTGACTTTCAAAAATCGAAACTATTAGCTCCCGTCGACTTGGGACGGAAAATGATCTTGATTTGATTTCCAACATATTAAGCGACAATTTGCACACGCAAATCAATCTAAATGGAGCCATGTCCATGACCAGAGATCGCGGAGCATGATTAATAAATTCGAACATCCGGTTCACAAGATCACATACTCCAACTATTATTACGGAAAGAACCGTCACACGAGAATACAACACCCGTACTCACAGCTCGTGGGATTACAGACAGACAATAAACACCCAAGCCGACTAAAGCCCGGCTCATGGATCAGCCCCAAACATGACACCCCAAAAAAAAAAAAACTTGATACGCAAGAACATGACACGCAGATCGACCAGGAGCATGCAGCAGGCAGCTTAATTTCTAACGTCTTTCATTAAGACGCGCAGCTGCGACGACGTTGGTCGCAACACCGCCGGGGTGGGTCTGCATGTCCGGATTGTTGTGCATCTCCGCGCGCATGACCCTCTCCGCGTCCTCCCTCGTCACGTCCTTGTCGTCCGGAAGCCTCAAAGATGCGTCCTGGCACAAGATGGAGATGTAAACGACTGCACATATATGACTTTTTCAGTGTACTTATGGGTAACATGAACTGTTGTAAGCAAACATTATATGTTACGAGAGGTCACAATGCTACTGCGTCATCTTGTATATCATGCACTCCCACACCATACATGTCAATTTCCTCACCTACCCGGTGAGGGAAAAAAAAAAGAAGATTACTTACTTCAAGTACATCGCCGAGCTTAGCCTTGTCGCCCTCGCGACCGGCGTTTGCAGCAGCTGCCGATTGCGCTGCCGCAGCAAGGCCGCCTTTGACGTTTATGCCGGCCGCCGCGGACTCCGCCGCCTGGATGGCGGCGGCATCACTCGCCTCGACGGGCTTGTCGCCCGCTGTCGCGGCGGCCGCTTGCAGCGCCTCCCCCATTGTGATCTTCTGGGTCCACGTTGACGCCGTCCCGATGTCTACCCCCGGGAGGTCTCCGATGTCACCACCTCCGCCGCCACCTTGACCGCCTCGGACTCCAGCGTCGACCACGTATTGGCCCACTGGCTGTCATCACACAACATGCATGGATAACATTCGGTCAGAGCTCCAAGCCTTAAAGACCAATGTAAACATAATGGGGTACACATTTACGCAGTACCTGGCCGGCGACGAATTCGGTGACGAGACGTTTCCCCGGCTGGCCGGGGATGTCCGTCTCGGTGACGGAAACGCCCTCCTGGGCCGTGATCCCGCTTATCTGACCGTGGCCCACATAACCGCGTTGCTCGTTGCGCATGGCGGCGGACTCCATGGCGGCCGCGGGGCCACCTTTGGGTATCTCGCCGAGGACGGTGCTCTCTGCCGACTGCATCATCGCCGCGTCCCTAGGTGCAACCGGCTGGTCCGCGAGCTTTCCTGTTACCGGAAGAACGTCGCCGAACTTGATCGGGGCGCCCTGTTCACGACCTTGGCCTTCATCCGAGCCCTGAAGGGGCCTTCTTGGTTGCTGCTGGCTCATGTTCCTGGTGCTTTCGAAACCGGCGAGAAGACTACGTCGACCACAGAACCGTGCGACGCTTCGTGCACTTGTAATCATCACAGTATTAGATTCGCCTTGCCTTGCATGTTGCACCATGATTCTTGTATATATGTGGAAGTTGAGGAGTTCTTGGCGGTTGAGCGGGAGAGACGTGGCCCAGATATAGCGGTGGAGACCGCTGGGAAGGACACATAAGTACAGAAAAGGACACGTAGGTACAGTGAACTGCGGATTGGCGGCGCCTAAGCCGTCATCTTTTGCCGCTTGCTCCGAAATGATCGGCGGTGGCATTTGTTTTGGAGGCGTCATCTTTTGCGTTCCAAATATTTTTTTTGGGCGGTGATTCAAAAGTGAGAAAGTAGCGCCGATCATTCATCCAATCATGTATATATGTTGTTGATTATAAGTTGAAATTTCATGTCTGTTATCGAATTTGAATTTCACCAATTTGATGTGTTCACACGTCTGATTATAATGGATATAATTTTTCACAAAATTTTCTACATATGAAATAGTGAAAGTATTTATTTATTACTTCTTTTGATAAAAGAATATAAAGAATATGAGGTTAATGAGTATGTAGAACACCATATTCTATACCTTCATGTAGAACGTTTATTTTTTATCATTTAATTAATTTAATGATTCTAATTCATCATCAAATTAATTATATACTTCTTAGATGAAATAATATATATTTATTTGAATAATTTGATAATAAAAATGTATCATCTAAAGCCAAATAAATTACAATCGTTGAATTAGTCATATTTGTTAATATGATTTGATCACGATGATCGGATAATCCGATGATCTTAATTTTAATTATCTTTACTATTTAACATATATTTAAAATTAATATATAATTATTTTATTAATTTAATAAATAAAATTAACGTTCTACACCCGTTTTATATTCAATGCTCTACATATACATTTTTCTCAAAGAATATTATTATTGAAAGCGGAGAAATGTTTAGTTTTATCGCGTCTGTCAAGTATCCACAATGTCACAAGCGCCTTTTTTTTCAAAGGGCTTTACATTTATACATAGTTTTAATTTCATTTATTCATTTTTTTTTCTTGAATCATAATCGTACTATCTAATTGTCAACTTCGGTTCTAGTTTTCGTAATAAAGATTTCAAACTATGAATCTTTTATTGTGAACAGTTCATTTTCTAAAAAAATATGAAGATTATTCGAGGTTGATTGATCTGTGATGTGACTGTTAGAGTACGAAGCAGATCATCGACATATTCCGAGTTCATGAGGCTAAGGCGTCCGATTCCGACTTAGAAGTTTTATATCGATTCATTTGTAACATCTTTTATATCATTACATTATATTTCAACTTCTATATATAAGATGCGTGTAAGTTGATTTCCATTTTGGACGATTCTTTACTAAATATCCAAAGAAAGTGTACGAATGATATTGCTTGAATAGTTCAATTTGAATAAAATAAGGAGATAGTCTCTATCTTTTATTTTTCTTATTTTAAATTCGTGCAAATTAAAAATTTAAAACGAATAATATTTTTGGTTGGATTGAAATATTAGTCAGTTCGTTCATAATGTTTCGAATTCTTCTTCCTCTTATTTTCACAGGATCGTTGCAAAAAAACTTTGACAGTAGGATGGTACAAATAGGTAGGATGGTCAGAACATGCATTACTAGGAATTTTGATATGCATTTTCGGTTCAGTCGGCTCAAGTGTTGATCGGAAACTTCTCTAACACTGTTCTCACAAGGTACAAATAGGTACACAAATATTTTTCCTTTGGTGAATTGTTAATGTTGGTTAGAGGTAGCTAGGAGCGAAAGAAATCGGACCAACACCCAAAAAATTCAAACGATTAAAAAATTAAATTTAAAAAGTAAAATCTCACCTAAAATTTAAAATAATATTTTATTAAGTCAAATCAATTATTGAAATTATGGCATTGCTAGTAAAGGGACTCGTCTTTGATAAGTTTTGAGATGGAAGAGAGTTGGCCGAAAAATGTCTCGACTCATCGAGGAGATATGGCTTTTTCATTTATATATGGAGTCACTCATGTGTACATTAGCCGTAAGTATACTACAGTATGTATGCTACAGCTAGAGTATACCGAACAAAAACAAAAATACAAAAGAACACATGAGAAGCACATGACAAACAAATCAGATCAGAGTGCACCAGAGTTGGCCGAAAAATGTCTCAACTCACCGAGGAGATATGGCTTTTTCATGTATATATGGAGTCACTCATGTGTACATTAGCCGTAAGTATACTACAATATGTATGCTACAGTATACCGAACAAAAACAGAAATACAAAAGAACATGACAAACAAATCAGATCAGAGTGCACCAGAACAGAGTGCACAACAGTCTCTTCCTTACAAGATACTAGTATGTGACCCCGTTAAATTTAATAGTAACTTTATATATTTATTTAAATATTTTTAAATAAGAATTTTTGTGAGTGTTAAGCATTTATAATCATTAGTCAGGTGTCTATTAATAGTTAATTTATTGCATTCAAAATAATTTAAGAGTTACTCTTATTTTTATTTTTACGTCCAAGTCTACTAATTATTTAATTAAAGAATAATAAATTTCAAACACATTGAGAACATATTCATATGTGAAATACAAATAGATTGTTATATTACAGCATATTATTAAATTTATGCGACTGGTATCCTTTTTATTTGATATTTCAACAAATATTTGAACGAGTTTTATTTATTCAATAATTAGAATAATATATAATCGAAAATTCCTCGAAGTATAATTCTTAATAATTTCGATTCATCTGATTTCTTGAGATGAATCTGTAAAATATATCATAATTTTAAAAAAAAATCGAATTAGGTGTAAAAAATATGGAGTAATTAGAAATTTATTTTGCTTTTTTTTTTCTAAAAATCTCCTGAAAACGATATGTTTTAAAAAGTTATTAATACTTTAATATTTTACCATAATATAATATATAAAAATAGATTGAGATTGTGGTAATTGTATGAATTACCAAGAAAAAAATTTAAAAAAATAAAATATGTAAAAACATTTATGTAATTTGGGTTTGTATTAATTGTATGAATTTCCAAGAAAATAAATTTAAAAATATAAAAAACTGTAAAATTCTATTCTAACGACGAGAACTTAAGTTCTTATTAGTTCTCGAGAATTAATAGATTAGATGTAAAACTTTATGTTAGGTATTTGGATGAAAAATGTAAGATGGGAATTTAAAAAGTTTATTTGATAGAAAAATTTTAGTGGATGTTTGGATGAAAAATAAGAATTAATAATATACTTTACTATTTATGAGGTATAAAATTATAATAAATAAAAAATTCTTAATTATTAACTAATAATAATATATATAACTAATAATATTTTTATACTATAATACTAATTAAAGTATAATAAATAATTAAAAATAAATGTTGATTTACATAATGTATTTTTAATCTTAATAATAATGTATTAATAAATAATTAATTATATATAGATTAAATAATAATTAAATGAAAAAATAAAGAAAATAAAAAAGTAAAATATATATTTATTTCTTAATATGAAAATATTAATTTATTATCTTATAATTTATTATTATTTAATATAATATAAAAATAGCTTAACAAATAATATTAACAATAAATATTTAATAATGTTTTACTGCACTATAATACTAATTAAAGTATAATAATTATTCAGAAAAATAAATATTGAATTAAATAAATTATTTTATAAAATGAATAATAATGTATTAATAAATAATTATATATATATATATATTAAATATTAATTAAAAGCAAAAAAGAAAGGAAAGAAAAAAAAATAAAAAGTAAATAAAAAAGGTGTCGTCCTCGCTCTATGCGAGAACTTGAAAATTCTCAACAACAGTGAGAACTTTTCGACAAGAACAAATGGGGATTTCATGCGTTGATTGAACTAAAGTTTTAATGGGATTCGTAGAAACTTGCGTTGATGTTTGCCAGAATTAAGCAATTAAGCCATTGAAATTATTATCCAAACGTAGCGCAAAAGTACAAATGTCACTCTTTTATAAGTTAGTGCTGAACATTTTTACTCTTATTTAATAAAATGGAATAATAATAATATTTTCTCGAGTGATAATAAAGACACCCAATTTTTTATGTAATTTCTTTGAAATTCTAGCAAAAATAAAATAGAATCATTCAACATGTATATTTATATATCGAATTAAGTATGTCACGGTTGCCCAATTTTAAAAGTGATTATATTATGTTATTTATGTATGAATATTCTAATATTGTATTTTTTCTTAAAATATTAATATATTTTAAATATACTGTATGTGTTTATTTATAATATTTTATTAGTATATTTTATGAACTTTATAACAACAAATCATGATTGATTATTTATCTACACATTAACTGTCATACAAAGCCACAAATAATTTTAGAAGATGAAAATGTCTGATAAGAAGTTGGTGTATTATTTATACATAATGTATCATGACATTAAATAATGTATTTTTTATGCAACGGACTAACAATTGGAAAGTAAAATTTTCCATTTAGGTGTATGTGCTTCAAAGAGCGTGTTTTCTCAGAATAAATTCAAATCAAATACGAGTATTCTAAAAAAATGAAAAGATTCTTTACCATCATGATATACGTATTTCCATTTTGTTTTGAAGAGAAGTTAAATTATCTATATATGTATTTCATAAGATGTTCGTTAGTAGAGCATGAAACAACTCCTGTGACCTACCTAATCTTAATTATTCAATTTAAGTTAAAATGGAAAAAAATTAATATTATGAAAAAGATGAAATAAAGAAGAAAAAAGTGAGTCCAAACGAAAAAGAATGGTAAAATAACTCTTATGATAACGGTTAATAATATTTAATTCTACTTAAATTAAAACCTCGCTCGAACTTTGAGACATTCTGAAGTAAAATGCACATTCACACTACGGAATTAACGAGCCTATGGGGTCAAGAGAGATCTAAAGAATTCTGAATCCTTAGAGGACGGAGCTCATACTAAAATTAATTATATGGCATATTTTATATATGATTGAGAATTAATTTATTTTCTTATCACGAAATAAGTGTCCGATGCATTAATATAAATTTTCAATATCTATAATTTCTATTATTTATAAAAAAAGTGTCTATATAAACTTTTTAAGAGTCTGAACAAAAAATAATATGATTTATAATTATTTTTTATTTTTCATCTAATAAAATTATATGTCGCCTTAACTTTTTCGTGCGTTCGTTTAATGCATACTCTTGGGCAGAAATTCTAATAATAACAAAAAAGTAAAAAATTAAATCTATAAAATAAATGTACTATATATAAAGATGCTCTAAAATTATTGTATTAAATGAAAGAAAATACCTATAATTATGATACATTAAATGATACGCTGAATGAATATGTATGTCGTGAATGCATAATATTTATGTTGTATGAATATTATGTCATGAATGCTTATTTTTTTTTAAAATAATTAATATCATGTATGTTAAATGTCTATTATACGTTTATATACTGTAACTAACTCTAAATCCGTATATGAATAATCAATAGCCATATTGCAACTAAAAAACTTCAATAGTATTTAAATCCCGTATGAACAATTAAGAATCAATGATAACTCACGGCAAAAGAATTTTGAACATTGAACATGCTTAAGTTCTTTAAATGTCATGTTAATTTCATAATAATGATATTAATATTACTTAACTATTTGAGCTAGTTCCCTAGTTATTCTCGAGGCCATTTGACAGATGAAACTAGGTAGAATCAGCATATGATGCGGAACTAAACTACAATAATTGCGATGAAACTTCCGCCTAGCTAGTTCTACTTCTTTTTTGCAAACGAGGTGACTTTTTTTATTTTGCGAATTCTTTTTTTTTAATTTTTTCTTCTTTTTACCTATCTTATATATAGTAATTTTATGTATTATATGTCAAATATTAGTAATAAAGAATTAATATAATATTATCTATTATTCATTATTTTATTAAAAAACCAATATTCCACTAAATGTAAATTATTAAAAAATAATTATTTATATTTAAATAATATATTTTTAATATACATTTATTTTTAAATTTTTTAATAAACTCTAAATCCTAAACCCTATACTCTAAATTTATTATACATATTTTTAATTCGAACATTTTTAAAATTAATTCATCACATCTACTTTTTCTATCACATCATTCTTTCACATCAAATTTCACTTTATTCAAACATAGATTTCGAACTAATTTGTCAATTCAATTATTTACTTAAGGAAATAGAGTTCTATCAAATTTAAAACTAAAGTTCTACCAACTTTTCAGTGAATAATTAAATTATTATATTAGTTCGAATATATGAAATTTAGAACCTATTTGATTCATAATTGAAAACCCGGCCATGATGGATAGTTTAGACAATCCAATGAAAGATTCCACCCGATTGCACTTCCCAAATAATTAAAGTTCAATTTCAATTATCAAACGATCCCTTAATTGTTTTTGTGAATAATTAAATTAATAAATTAGTTCGACATGTTTGAATGATGAAATGAAAATTAATGATAAAAAATAAAATAATAATGTGATAAAATAAAATAATGAAATAATTTTAATAAATTTTCAAATTTAAAAATAATATGATAAATATAAAATATAACAAAAAATAAATATAAATAAAAAAAATCGTTAACAATATATTATTTAAATACAAAAAAAATCATTTAAAAGTTAAATATATTCAATAAAATATTTTTATTAAAATGATAAATAATATTATAATGATATTTTATTATAAATATGCATATTTAATTAATTAAATATTTAATAAAAAATGTGTGAGAGAAAGAAAATTAGAAAAATGACGTCAGTAAAAAAAAAAGGTCTCCTACGATTCCACCAAAATCTAAACGCTGGTCAGTAAAAAGAAAAGTTCCGCTACAGTACGAATTCCACCAAAATCAAAACCCTGATGACCTGATTCCAAATACGACCTGATTCCAAGTGGGTCGTTAGTTTGCATGCTTGATTTGACCTCGAAAGTTCAGGTCAGCTGGTGGTTCGAGTTGGTTTCCAGATTATTCCAAAAGTCTCCTAAGCTAAGAGGATTCTGTTCACTACACTGAAAAAGAAATTTCTATTCATAGTTCATACGCTACATCGATTAACACCGACGGCCATATTAGATACTGCAAGTCAGCAGCGGGCGGCCCCCTATACGAACGCCTTAAGCCCCCTCATTGAGCCGCGCAGCTGTCCGAAACGTAGCGGCTACACCGCCTGGTCGGGTTTCCAGCTCCGGCGTGGCGCGAATCTCCGCCGCCGCAACTCGCACGGCGTCCTCCCTCGTCACCGCTTTATCCGCCGGAAGCCTCTCCAACGCATCCTGCGCATGTCATTAATGGTGTCATGCATTTACAAACACATGCAACATATAGCCACTGGCACATGCATGCGTAGTACCCCCAGGACGTCGGCGAGCTTTGTCTTGTACTCGTCTTGCGTCGCCCAGGTGTTGGAATCGGCTGCCAGGTGCGCGGCCGCCGCCACGCCGCCCGGCAGCGTGACTTTGAGCCCGCTTGCCGTCGCTTCGGCCGCGGCGATCGCTGCGGCGTCAGTGCGGTCGACCGGCTTGTCGCCGGCCGTTCTCCCGACGGTTTCCAGCACCTCGCCAACGGTGATCTTGTCCGTCCACATCGCGACGTGCTCCGTCGCAGGGACGTCCTTTCCAGCGCCCGGATCTACGCTCCAACTTGGATGATCAGTTCTCCTTGGTTGTTCTTGGTTCATGTTGCTGAAGTACATGTAACAAGTAACAACACACCAAACGTCCGGTGGTAACGAAATCTTACCTGCTAGTTGTCGGTGTTTATAGATTGCTCGAGCTACAAAGTCGGACACGATCCTGTTCACGAATCGTCCACGCGTCCCCGTAGAAATTGCTGACGCGCGTTGAGGCAGAGCTCGTTTTGCATGCGTAGGGACTTGCCGGAATGTGACACGTAGAACTCCACGATTTGGTGAGGCGGTGGCCGGTTAATGTTACAGGCAATTAGTGTTTACAGTATGCGGCATCAATAAGCCCTCTCAAATTGAAGTCAACAATTCGTTGACACAATAATTGACAGGCCCAATTATCTTTCCAAATCAACAGGAGCCGATAAGTTTGAATTTTAAAATTATTAATAACTTATTTCGTTTGCATTTGAACATTGAATTCATTGAAACGTTAATAATTTTAAACATGAATAAAACATTGATCTTCGTCGATTTTTTTGTACATGTAGATGAAACTAAATTTTCATCCACCTGTAGAAGTGCCATTCAAAAAATAAACGGTGGGGGGTTCGTTTGTTCTCGATCCGCGGTTTCAAGGAGTCATGGGGTAGTGCGAATGCCATTTTGTTTCTCTTTTATCAACGAGAATTCCGATTAAATTGTTACCCAACACGAGGAATTGATGAAAGAATGAATAAATAGTTTAGGACGTCCTAAACTATTTATAAGGACGTCCGAGGCTAAGGGAGAAGGGCTCTTCTAACGAAAATTTTATGGTTGCAGATATCAAATATCGTGGTAAATTCGTGCTGTTCATGGAGGCTTGTGGTGCGCTTTGCGACCTGTGCAATGTATGTCTGGAATAAGATTAGTCATCGTCAAATTATCAATCGCAAATTCAAATGCCCATGCCAGTTATGGAACATTATTAAAGACATATGGCACATAAGAACCACTTTTGATAATTTATTTGTAATTATGAAGCTAATGCGACAGCGGATATCATAGCAGATATCTTGGCTAACTTAGATAGAATAATGACTTCTTTTGAGTCTTTTTGAGAGGAGAGTCCGTTGCAAAATATTCTTCGTGTATTCGAACGTCTCTGGTCAATTTATTGAATATTCACCTTTTGTTTTAGAAAAAAAAAGTAAGGAATCCACAACAAAAGGGAAAAGGTCGTATGTATATATTATGACCTGAACAAAAACAACACAAATATCGCACACTCCATGGCTCCACCCACTCTCTCGTGCAGTTGCAGTCCCGTCGCAAGCTTGGCGTAAAAGCTGATTCTGTTGGGCGGCCCGATGTCCTCCTAATCCATGAGCAAGCGATATCTCGCCAAATCTTGATCGACCGAGTTCGCTCGTCCGATCGTATCCAGTGGACCGGACCACTGGATTCGGACTTGTCGAACCGGTTTTCCAATACGGTTAGTCTTTTTGCCCCGCCCATGTTTCCCGCCGCTTTTGTTGCCTCTCTACACTACAAGAGATGATCTTGCGGACAGCGTCGTCTCCCTCTCCCTCCCTCCCTCTCTCCCCCTCTCCCTCTCTGGAATGCGGAGCGGAGAGAGAAAGGAAGACAGAGGGACAAAGAGCTAGCTAGAGACCGAAGAGGGAGAGGAATTGGTTACCTACATGGGGTCCGGCAATAGAAGAGACCAAGAACAGTGCTGCTGTTCTTGGTCTGACGAGACGTCCGGCGCGCCCTCTCCGGCGCCGGCTCCCTTTCTTCTCGAGGAAGGCATCTCTCACGTCCTCTCTCGCTGGCCGGCGCTGCAGATGGCGGTCGACAACGAGTGGGGCGGTAGGGACTCTCGCCGCAAGATGGAGGAGCTCTCCTCCTCCCTCCTCTCCTGGTTCTCTCAGCCCGAGGGTAATAACATCTTATTCGGACACAAAATTGTTATTTTTTTCCCCTTGATCTGTTGTTCGTCCGGAAAAGTGTGAGGTTCACATTGCGTGTTTCCTGCGTGTCTCGTATGTATAATTCCTCAGTTCGACTCAGCATCGACGACTTGGAACATATGCTCGACGAGAAGATGGCGCTATCGTTCAACACCGTGATCGAGGATGGCAGCATCGAGGAGGTGATTCCATGTCTTCTTCTTCTTCTTCTTCTTCTTCTTCAGCTGATCAGGATTTTTTCTGAAAACTTATATATTTATCCTAAATGGGAATTGAATTGTCGTCTGGATAATTGTATTTTCTGTTCCATATGAACAGATCGCAGAACAATTGATGATCGTGCATGAAGACTGCCTTCACAGCAATGAACACGAATTTAATCCGAAGCGTTGCTCAAATCCGGATTTTTAATCATGCACCGAACAAGGGATACGTGATTTTGCTGTAGGTTGATCTACGTACTGCATATGACGGTCTTTAATTATTTCTTTCCGTGTTTTAGAGATAAAACGCATGCATGCAGCAACCCTCAGGAACATGCAAAGAGGAAGGTCACTTTCTCCTGGACCTTGAAGCTTAGGGAGAGAGCCTTATAGTAGCATCAGATTGCCGTGGATGCTCTGTAAACTGAAGCCATGTGGCTATATATGATGGTTATTACCTGAATGTAGAACAAATTAGTTCCAACATCAACATTTGTATTAGTATATATGGCTTTTCGGATCAAAGAGACTTTCTGGCCTTTGGTCGTTCAGGGTCGTCGGAGACATCCATGGTGGTGACATAGGATTAAAGAGAACTGGATCATTCAATGCATTAAATATTAATGATCGAGAGGCCAATGGTGAAGATGGTCATTTCTAGATTCTCACGACCAACTACTTGAAAATAATATACTATGGATGACTGGGTATAACGTTAATTAAATTGCATAGCATATTGTTTGGTAAGTACTAATAATATAAATATTGGAAATTTAAATTGTGTAGGATACTACTTGGTAAGTACTAATAATATAATCCATATTAATGGAAATTAATTACTAAATTATTCTTAAAAGTTATTTAAAAAATTAATAATATATATTTTCGATTATCTTCCCAAAAAAAGACACCGAGAAGTCAACTCCATTGACAATAATGATTAATTGATTATACAAGAGTTGAAATATTTGTCCACCATTAAAATGTGACAATAACTAAGCAATGAATAATAAATATAATTGAAAATATAAATACTTAATTATTGATTAAAAAAGAGAAGATAATTTTTGATGATATCTGTCGAGTCGAAAAAAATAAAAAAACATGTTTGAATATGATTTAAGATGATCTTTTAATAGAATGAAACATATTTGTGCAAAAAAATCTACAGCTTCATTTTTCATTTATATAATTAGTTCATAATTCATGAGTTTTTTATTACCGGTATAACTAATTCATTAGTTTGCCCTCTAACATCGCCCCCGCAAGGCAAAAAATCCCCGAATGCGGCCCTCGCAAGGGGTGAAGGATATTTTCATCCCTACTTGTGAAGGCGATGGAGGATGTCGAACCCAAAGTGTGGGTGGGGTGGGGTTGATGTTGGAGATTAAAGAATAAAATAAGAATATATACAAAATAGAGTTAACAAGGAACAAATTTTGAAGAAAATTTAAAATATCATTGCATGATTCTTAAAAATTGAAATGAGGTGGACTATAAATAAGCATATAACTTGAGATGTTGCAAAGAGGATAAGATAATGCCTACAAATGTGGGAGAGAATATAGATACATTCCTTTACTAACACATAACTACCACTATTAACATTATACCATTACACATAACCATAATCAAAACTACCATATCTCTACAACTAATTTCATCATAATTAATTTCTTTTTGTCAACTAGAAAGTATAAAATGATGTGGATAATACTTTTGAATCATATTTCAACACTTGACATGGAAAAATAAAATACTAGTTCCTTCTCTGCTTTTCCAAATAGCATGTTGAAAATTTATCATAGGAGAGTTTATTGGAAAAAAATAAAAAGTGTATTACTTTGCAAATTTTAAAATTTGGATAAGTTCTTTGATTTCGAAATGAAAAAATTTTAATGGGGTCCCTACCTAGCATCTAAACCATCTGATCTTATCAAACAACTATTTTATGAAGTTTGGTTCAATGAAATTTAAAAAATACACAATTAACCACTACAGACAATTCAAAGGAGTTTGGTTCAACAGCGCGAAGCTACCAAAGTTAATCCAAGTCAGCCCTCTTGAATTGCCGACTTTGGGTGCTTGTAAGTGGCGATTTGTCGATATGCGAGAATTGGTAACAATAGATGCTATGATGATGGCTTCTGAGCCGATTTGATATAATTGCTTGGAGAGTTATTTCAGTAGGAGATTCAACTTGCTTGTGATGATAGCTTTTGAGTTCAGAAAGAGGTCTTCATAATTAATTTGTTGAGGCATCTTCATGTTGTTGTGAATCGTTGTCATCTCATTGTGAATTTTATGTTGTTGGACATCAATTTTATCTTCCTCAATTTGTTGATTGTTAGATGTTTTCTTCTATCCCATTGAGGATGTAGTGATATGAGCGTGATAGCTGAGTCGAGTACAAAAGATGTAAACCTGAAAACTTACACAATTAAAAGAACAAGTGAAAGTAATATAAAAGTAAAGTATCAAAGTATCATAAAATAAAAATAGTACTAAAGAATAATTTCCCGACAAAAACTTAATGCGAGAATGACTAACAATATATGCTAGCAAGTACACTAGTCGCTCAAGTAATAAAGTATAATAAGTAGAGTGTCAAACCTACAAGGAATTAACTTACTTAATTAAATTAATATTAGGGGGTAATAGGAGACAGCAAGATCTTGGATAAAAGATGTGTAGAAAATAAAATTGCAGAAAAGTAAAGACAAACTCAATTAATGTAATCTAATATACCGATGAATAGGGCTTGGAATGATAAAAAAAATATAGACAAATTTAATTGACTAAATATTGCAAGTTAATTTCTAACGACGGATTAAATTCTACTCAAATTACTAATTTTCGTCTAAGATCAATCAACCTGTCTTAATTCAAACTAGATTAAGACTACTCCGTCAAAGATTACAATCTAATCAAACATGAGATTAAGATGTGTTAAAATGTAATATCTAAATTATTATCACTCATATCATGGTAATGATTAAGAGACCGCACAACTAATCTGTCAAGAATCATACGAGTTGTGACATGCAATACTTGACCTTAAAAGTCAAGAATCAATTTCACAGAAATCATGTAATCAAAAGTAACTACTCCTACAAGGATGATAGCTAAGTATAGAAGGCAATTAATCTTTGAAGAAAAATTAATAATAGCATGTATATTCGAAAAAAAAACTGAACTATAATCCATTATGAAATAAGGTTTAACAGTTTGCCTTTATCAATTAAAACTATTATAATTATCTCAAACAAAAAATAAAACTAAATGATTCAAATTACTAAAGATAGAAATATGTATCAAATGAACATGAGATCATCCCAACATAAAATAGAACAAAGAATACTCTCAGGAACACCGATGAACTATTTTACTGAAGTTCCTTAGAGAGAGTTGTCTCGCGCCCCTAGGTATTCTCTACCTACCCATTGTGTCGGTTTCGGGTACAACTACCATTTTGTTTGTCTAGTCCTCGTCTAGAATCAATCATGCAGAAATTTTCTCGTGAGACTTCTAAATTTTCTCACGTTCTTGGCTTCAAAATTCTTGTTGTAGGTCATAACATACTCTCTTCTGACATTAGAAAGTTTTTATTTATAAGGATTTGAGTTTTCATGTGATTGGAAAAAAAGTAAAATTTTTTCTGCTCAAAATAAGGAAAATTTGGAGTAGAATCGATTATGAGATTTTGGCCTTGTCAAACTTTGAAATTTGATTCCTAATATATTTTCAAATCATCTTGGGACTATATAGTATGAGTACAAATCCTTATGCACTTGAAATTATTCCAAAATTTATTCAAATCTTGAAATTGTGGTATGTTACGCCATGTAACAATGTTTTAATGACCTGTACAATGTCCGAATCGAAGAAAAAATGAATTTTCATGGTCTGTGAAAGTCTGGTTAGAGCCATGTCTTGAGCAACTTTCTGAGGTAAAAAATGCATTTTAACAATCAATTATGGTGTTTCACGGCCATGGAAAGTTCTTCACGATCCATGGCAGCGCAATTTCAACTCTATGCACCTTCGTTGTTTTTCACTTTCTGTATTTGTTTTAACTCCGATTTGAGCGTGATATTCTTCGATGGCTTCATAATTCAGTTTTCTTACTTTCTACATAATAAAATACAACATTTGGGTAGTTTTAATTTTTGAAAAATTAATATAAATAAGCTAATAAAATGATGCATGTGATAAGAAAATAAATCAAAATAAGATTAAATGTAATACTAAGTATATGTTGGATTTTGCACGCATCAATCTCGCGAATGGCGATCCCTTGCTCGTCGTCGTCATCATGGACATGCACGATCTTATCTCTGTGGACCCTCTCTCAACTCATCTCTTTCTCTGCCCGACCTCATGATCGATGACCTCAACCTCGTGACTAGTGACCCCCACATCGATGGCGTTTGTCTCCTCGTCATTGTGGAAATACACAATCTTGACCTTACTGGCCCTCTCTTAACTCCTCTCTTTCTTTGCATGAGGCATTCCTTCCTGTTGACCTTGCAACCGACGACACTCACCTCATTGGCATTTGTCTTGATATAAAGAAATTATGTATATTTTTCATCTATGTTCAATATGCATCTTTTTCATATTTTACTATATTCTCATGTTTGAACACGTGCTTTATGATTGAATATCCATCCTTCAAATACCATATTTCTAGGATAATATTACTTGTGTTGATTGCTTTCCATGCAGAAATCTCAATCGACAATTCATAGGGGTATTCAGGTGTATGTTTCCTCTACACACACGCATAAGGGGAACACGGGCATATTTCTCCAACCTAAAGATGCAGATTTGCCAGCCAGCTATCCAAAGTAGCAAACAACAAAGAAATGTGACTTTCCACGCCAATCTTGCAGATTCCTTGCACTAGAGGAAAGAAGCTTCCTCTACACCTTTGTTAGCATATGTGAACAACAAAAAGGCTACAGGGCAGTGGACAGGGACAAGTGACAAACTAAGGACAATGCAGCAATCAAGGACCACAATAAAGATTCATGTTTGCTGACAAATTCTGGACAGGTGATAGACAAGTGGCAAGAGGGACCACAGCAGATTCATTTGGTAGAAGTGGTCCAAAAAGCAGTGAGAGCATTGTCACAAACCAACAAACAACATAAGCTAAAGACAATTAACAATTGTTTCGTCCACAACATGAAGGAAGCTTCCTATAAAGCATCTGGAGCCACTAAATGTCAAAAATGTCACTAGAAATCAACAATAAGAGTGAGACTATAAAAAAGGGCTGAAGGCAACCTTGCAAATGGTTCGAACTTGCTTTTGATTTTGTTGAGTTTTGGATCCCTGTTGAAGGAGGTTGGAGAGGAGGTTGCACCAGCAACCTCCCTTCTTTCTTGTATTTTTTTTCTTTTCTTTATTTTCTTATTTTCGTAATGTGTAACTAGAGCTTTCCTGCGTTTGGATGAAATCAATCTAGTCCATGTTTTCACTGTTCAGTCCTCTATCTTTTGAATCTTTACATGAATTTGAGTTCATGAACTATCTTCACCCTGCACCCCCGACCATAGGGATGTTATAGACTACATTGCGATGGGATATGGAGAAATCAAGCTGGGTGAAGATAGTTCCCTACATGATTTTCGAGTTTTCCATGTAGTTGTATGTTAAGAGAAATTTTCCAAATCACTTGCTGCCTTGCACCCCCGACCATAGGGACATTATAGGCTTCACGACCGAACGTGAAGAAATCTAGCCTAAGGCAAGCAGTGATTCATAGCATCAGTTTTCGTAAGATTAATGATGAGATTCTCTATAGTTTTGATCTAAACGTCGTTCATCCTTTGACCCGCAGTCTGAAAAGGTTATGTGCACTCCGAATTTCTTGCAATAAACGATCGAATTGAGTCAGTGATTTGGGATTACCTCAAACGGTTTCATGGGATGATCATGTGTTTCTATTTCACCGTCATTGTGTTTGATCTCTTTATCTTCTCCATTAAAAGAGGTTAGACCGTCTCGAAAATACTGATATCATGCATTCTGTCCGGGAGGGTGATCCATATTTCCCACACGCAAGCGTGAGCTGGCCGTAGCCTCCTTTCCTTGGGCGTATCTGTTGGAATGTTCGATACTCGATGGACACGAAGTTTAAGCTCAAATCCCTATAAAAGCTCAATTCATACTATAACGATAACATGTACTCTTTCGTTTTACGAATCGCTTTTACGTGTGCAAGACAGGCCTTCTGCCAACATGAGAGTGTAGTAGTAGAGTCTAGTGCCTTTCCCATAAGGTTAACCATGTACACACGTGAAACGGTGAAAGGGACATTCAGTCATTTTTATCCTAAATGAAGTTCAGAGGACGTAAATTCCAAATGAAAACATTTCCCAGTCCTAGTAAAATCTTCACTGTCTAATTTTACATTAAAACCCATAAAAATAGTGTAATCTTATTTTCTGTGATTTCTGTTTTATAATATTTCACTTTCTCATCTTGAACAACAAATATAGACTTATGCTTTTCCTTCAAACAGTTTGATCGAGTGTGAACATAAGTCTCCTCTGTGAATGTACACTAGTCATAAGTCGTATAAAATACACTACTCAAACACGTGAATGTACGACGTATCAATGTAGTGTTTGATCGAGTGTAGTCTCTGTGGATCGACCCTCAAACACTACAATGATACGTCGTATACTTCAGTTCTAGTCATAATAGTGTAGATGATTTATAAATTTAAAACTTAATTCGACATTCTTCTATGTTTAACGTATACACACTTTATGTGAGTCAAAGTTTTTGACGCCGTTGCCGGGGACTAATTCTTGAATGGTCACATGATCCTCTGCTTTGGTCTGGCTAAGTCCTGTTTATGATCACTATTTATATTTTTGTCATGTTGTGAATATCTTACTTCGTTGTAGTTTAGCTAATTTTCTTTCTTTTTCCTGTTTAAAGTACATGTTAGCTTTTTACTTGTTTATAGAAGTCTTCACTTAAATCTTGTAGTTGTCATCTTCAATATTTTATTCCTGAAATTCTGATTATCAATTCTCAAGTTTCATATTATGCACTTGTGTTGCAAAGTGTCTACTAAATTTTCATAGTGCAGAAATCTTGTTGAATCCTGATTTTATATTCCAGATTTTGAATTCTTTGTTATGCACTTATGCTACAAGTTGTCTATTCTATTTTTTATAGTGGAGAATCTTGCTGAATATTGTTGAACACACTCTGTTGAACATGCTAAATATTTCCAGTTTTCTGATTTCTCATTGCTCAAATTGCTGAACATTTGTGTCCTGAAATTGAATTGTTGATTTCTGATTTCTCATTGCTGAAATTGCTTATTGCTGAAATTGCTGAACAATTATATTCTAAAATTGTTGACATGGATTCTTATACACATTGCTGAACTTGACAGTTTCTTATTTCCTAAATACTACTGAATATATTAGTTTTACGATCCCTGAATGTTATCATTAGATTGCTGATTTATAGTTTTAGACCTCTCATTTCTGATTTTTTTATCTCAAATTTCATATTTCTGCACTGACTTCTATGATCCTAATATCATATTGCGGAGAAACATTGCTGAAATTTGTTGAACATACTAGCATCTTAATCTTGGAATGTCACTAGCCTCTTAATTTCTGATTTCTGATCTTATGATTCAAAATTTTTGCACTTGTTCAAATAATCCTGAGCTTCTTTATTGTTGTCATTGTGCAGAAATATCACTAAACATGCATCTTTCAATGTTTAGATCAAATTTCAGATATCATATTGCATATTTCAAATTCCAAGTTTAAAATTTAAGATTTCAAATTTCTAATATTTGATTTCAGATTTCAAGATTTATTTTTCAAATTTCAATTGTGCATAAACATTGCTACTAGCTTCGTGATCCTTGAACATTCACATCATATTTCTAATTTTTAGTTTTAAACTTCACATATCTGATTGCTGAATTTCAGATTTCAATTTTTCACACTCATCGTGTGACCCTAAACTATTGTGCTGAAACATATTTGAACATGTTTTCTTTTGATCTTTGAATGCTCAAATCAGATTCGACATTTCAAAATTCAGGTTTCAGATTTTAGATTTCAAGCTCTAGAATTGAGGTTTCATATTTCAACATTTCAAATTTCTAGTTTGATCTCATATTTCAAATTTCAGATTGTGAATTTCTACACCTACTCTATCAAGTTTCTCTTGAGTTTCAATTGTGCAGAAAACATTTTATTTCAAAGATAGATTTGTAGGATCGAAAGCACCAAGAGGGGGAGGAGTGAATTGGTGTATAAAAATCTTTTTATAAAATCATTTTCGGAAAATCACTAAAAATGATCACAAGTAAATAACAATAAGAAAATGAGTAAGAGAGCAAACACAGTGAGTCTTTGGCCTACGTCCCCGCTCCAACTTCTCGACCTCGAGACCGTCGGAGATCCACTATCTTTCTTTTTTCTTGTAGGGAGAGAACAACTCTCTTTACACCACACGCCTCCTTCTCCGCTCAAGAGGTAAGGCACTCATCTTTTACAATGAGCTCTCTCACTAGGTCAGAGAATAAAAATTTCCTCTAACTCTCTTCTTTTACAAAATTTTCTCACACTCAAAGTTTTAGAAGAGAAAAAGGAAGAACTTGCAAATTTGGGCTCAAGAACTTGAAACACACTTTTGAATAATCTTGCTTGCTTAGATTATTTTTCTTCAAGCTTTGGCACTCCTTTTACAAGCTTCTACATATGAGAATCACGTCCAGAAGTTTTTCAATATTTTTTTCTTGAAAAATAGTCGTTACTGTTCATCTAGTACTGTGACCAATCGACCGCATTAATGGGCTGATCGATCGATCAATATGACCGTTATGACATATTTGTTACCTTTGTGAGTTGTCCGATCGATCGGTCCTTTGACCGAAACATCGACTGGTATAGTCTTGACATTTCCTAAAATTCGTCTCTTGCTACTCGATCGACCGATATAGCGACCAGATTATCGACCGGTACAGTCTCGACATTTTTTTTGTTTGACATCAATCGATCAGTCTTCATAGTCGGTCGACTGGTCGTATACTGAATTTTTATTTTATCATTTTAATTGATGATTTCTTCTGCTATTGAGATCATATCAATTCTACACCTGTATATCATCACTTGAGCATAGATTAAGACATTTTATGTCCAATTTGATTTGTTGTCATCAAAACATGGGATTCAACAATCTCCCCCTTTTTTATGATGACAAACTAATTGGAGAAATGAAATGAAATGTAGATTAATATAGTAAGTAATGAGCAAGCTCCCCCTAGATTCATGCATATTTCATATTTTCTCCCCCTAAATAGGTGGCCTCTATATCATTATAATATGGAACAATATGAACATTATAACATCAAATAAAGAACAACATAAACATGGAATTCAAATAAGGCATAAACAAGTTATCACATTACATCCATAGTCGATAGTACATCATATGTTAATGCACTAACAAATGTGACTGTAGTCACTACAAAATGGTGCACGACACTAGTACACTAATACAAATGCAAACATCAAATATCGTCCCATCCTAATCAAACTTCTCCCCCTTTTGACATCATCAAAGAGGGAGGTAAGACACCTATAACTCATCGGAATTATCATTATCATGAGCTACTGATGAAACGAATACCTGTGATGCATATTAGGCCTGTAGCGAGCCAACAAGATAA
The DNA here is from genome assembly GCA_030549335.1 of Pontederia crassipes. Classification (NCBI taxonomy): domain Eukaryota; kingdom Viridiplantae; phylum Streptophyta; class Magnoliopsida; order Commelinales; family Pontederiaceae; genus Pontederia; species Pontederia crassipes. The sequence continues at coordinate 27,814,544 of CM060183.1, read as the reverse complement.
CGAGAGTCACGCTCCATCCGTCGAAGATGATGATCCATCTGGATCACGCGATGGTCTATGGCACCCACCTGCTGTGACAATGCCGCAAAATCATACGCACCATAAGAAGCTGAGCGAGCATGCTGAGAAGATCCAATAAGTTCAGCGAGCGCCGAAGGAGGAGGGAAGCTCGAACCAGCCTCCGGTGCGCCCTGAGTGTCCATCGGCGCTGACTATCCATCTGTGACATCATCTCTATCGTCAGAATCTATCGATGCCGACTCGCCGAACTTAAAATGCTTCCGGTGCAAAATCCCGGAACTGATGACGTCAGTGGGTCGTGGTCGGATGTACTCCTCGTCTGCAGGGATCTTGATACAAAAGTGAAGTAAAATATTAGTTATCTAGACAGCAAAATATAAGTGGTACCGACCACGAGCAACAGATGAGATATTCTAGAATGCGTAATCCATGTGATAAAAAAGAAAATGACCAACATGAAGAAATAAGGCATCACGGATATAGAGACAATGAAAAAAAGAATAGAACAAAGTGAGCGACCTTTGTATAGTGTCAGCTCTAGGAGTGATCATGCGACTAAGAATGTGATGAACTATTTTCATGGTTGGATGAAGATACCGATGAGCCATTACGACGGTATAATGGTCTTGTCCAGCAAAGACCGTACGAATGCCATCCGCGATCGGAAGATAATCAAAAGGCCAGCCATGAGTAACAAATGAATAGAAATCCGGTAATGAGCACGCAATGGCAAAGATGATCAGGATCAAGACGAATTGGTACACCAAGAATATAGGAGATGATTGCCTCCCGAGTGATCATCGTGTTCGCATAGAAATGACGAACAAGACGAGGATACACGTGTTCAGTGGGAGAAAGCAGTGGTCGAGGGAATGAAAAAAATAGATCGACAGATCGGGCGATCGATTTGATATATGTGCGATTTTGGCTTATACCGGTCGACTGGTCGAGTGCAGCGGTCGACCAGATAGTTGTTTTGTTAATAAATAATCCATCAGTCGATGGAAATCAATCGAATGTGGTCACATACCGGTCGACCGGTGCTTGATATTGGTCGACCAATTCTAGTCTAATAGGCACTTTTCACTAATTTTTGAAATTTTAACAATTGAGGTTTCGAGCCAAGGATTTATTTCACATAAATGTAAGTGTTGTGCAACAGTTTTAATGTTCAATTCATGTAAAAAATGATGTTATATAACCAAGTCATTTTTATTTAGAATTGACATGCAACTAAAATTCAATCATTTCTAAGTCTCGTCTAAGCATGCAAAAACGTTTTATACTCAAGGGTTTTGTAAATATATCTGCAAGTTGAACTTTAGTGGATACATGTTCTAAGGGTCACATGCTCTCTAATGAAATGATATCGCAAGTCAATATGTTTGGTCCTAAAGTGTTGAATTGGGTTTTTGGTCATTTCTATAGCACTTGTATTATCGCACTTAATGGTTACATTATAATTCACACCATAATCAAGCAATTATTATTTTACCCATAATATTTGTGCATAATAACTATCAGCGGTTATGTATTCGGTCTCGGTGGTAGAAAGTATTTTTCCTATCAATTTTACACCCCGCAAAATTTGCATTGGTGTAGGCATGTAATTCAAATGGGAAATTTCTATCGTACCAAATGTCTAATTCATATGTATGCTTTAAACAGCGCATTATTCTTTTAACAATAATTAAATGTGATTCTTTGGGAGCGAATTGAAACCTAGCACACAAGCATACGCTAAACTTTATATCTGGTCTAGATGCCGTTAAATAGAGGAAACTATCAATCATACCTCTGTACCTTTTTTATCAATGACTTGTCTTTTTCTTCTTTATCCAATTTTGCAGTAGTGCTCATAGGAGTTGTGCTTGGCTTGGATTCGTTCATCCCGAATCTTTTAAGTAATTCCCTTGTATACTTTTCTTCATTGAGAAAAATGTCTTCTCTGAATTGTTTGACTTGTAGGCATAGAAAGAAGTTAAGCTCTCTTACAAAACTCATCTCAAATTCTTTTTGCATAAGAGTTTCAAACTCTTTGAATAAACATTCATTAGTAATACCATAAATAATATCATCAACATAAATATGAAATATTAAAATATCATTTTTAAAGTGTTTTAAAAATAATGTGATGTCAACTTTCTCTTTTTAAAAATAATTTTCAATTAAAAATGAACTCAATCATTCATACCAAGCTCGAGGAGTTTGTTTCAATTCGTAAAGAGCTTTTGAAAGTTTAAAAATATGATTAAGGAAATCTGAATTTTCAAAACCTTGAGGTTATTCAACATAAACTTCTTCATTTATAAAACCATTTAAAAATACTGATTTGACATCCATCTGAAAAAGTTTAAAACCTTTATATCATGCAAAAGCCAAAAGCATCCGAATTGTCTCAGGTCTAGCAACGGAAGCAAAAGTTTCATCAAAATCAATCCCTTCAATTTGTGAATAATCCTTGGGCAATAATATAGCCTTGTTCCTCACAATGATACCATTTTCATCTAACTTGTTTTGAAAGATCCATTTGATTCCAATAATGGAATGGTCGTTGGGTCTTTGCACAAGTTTTCATACTTGATTTCTTTCAAAATTATTTAATTCATCATGCATTGCATTTATCCAATTTGGATATTCAAGTGCTTCATCTATATTGCTGGGTTCAAAGTTAGTAAGAAAAGTAAAAAAAGCACGTAGATTTTTCAAAGTGTTTCTAATTTTTATACATTCATATATATTATCAATAACTTGTTCAAGTGGATGTGATGATGCGTGTCTTCAGTTTCTTGTAATGATTTGGCTCTCCTCAATTCGAGGTTCTTCCATTTCTCCCACATTTGGAGTATTAACTTTACCTTCTTCTAAGTCCTTATCATCATGTGCTTGCTTGCTCATAAAAAATTCATTAAACTCAATGAATTTAACATTAATAGACTCTTCAACAAGTAATGTAATGTTCTTTTGTTATACACTCTATAGGCTTTACTTATAGTTGAATAACAAGAAAAAAATACCATCATCACATTTGACATCAAATTTTCCTAATTTATCTTTGACATTCAAAATATAGCATTTGCAATAAAAAACTTTGAAATAAGAAATATTTGGTTTCTTTCACACAACACTTCAAAACAAGTTTTCTTCTCAAGAGACTTAAGTAGAATCCTATTAAAAACATAGCATGATGTATTTACAGCCTAGGCCCAAAAATACTTTGGCAATTCGTTTTCATTTGAAATTGTTCTAGACATTTCTTATATAGTTCTATTTTTTCTTTCTACTACTCCATTTTGTTGAGGTGTCTTAGGAATGGAAAAGTTATGAGTAATTTAATTTTCTTCACAAAATAATTCAATTTTATAATTTTCAAATTCTCCTCCATGATCACTTCTAATTTTTTAAATCTTTTGTTCAAATTCATTTTGAATTCTTTTTATAAATTTTGAAAACATGTTTATTGTTTCATCTTTACTAGTAAGAAAGATAGTCCAGATGAAACGAGAGAAATTATCAATAATCACAAACACATATCTTTTTCCTCCTAAACTTACTACATGGTCAAAATAAGTGAAGATGTAAAAGTTCCAAAGATCTATGTGTACTAATGACTCCCTTTAATTTAAATGAGCTTTTGGTTTGTTTACCTATAAGGTATGAATCATAAATATTATTTTTCTCAAATTTAACTTTAGACAAACCTCTAACCAATTCATGATTTGAAAGTTTATTTCATAATTTATAGTTTGCATGTCCTAATCTTCTATGCCATAAGTTTATATTATCATGCATAGTACTAAGACATTTTTTTATTTTTCAAATTATCAAAGTCAATTTTGTACACATTATTATATCTAAAGCCCATGGGTAAAACTTCGTTATTTTCATCTAATATCATCTTTTTCAAAATTGACTAAATATTTTTTATCACATAGTTGACTTATGCTAATTAAATTATGTTTTAGGTTTTCAATTAGCCATATATTTTTCAAATATACTTTGTCATTCTTACCAACATTACCCATACCTATTACTATTTCTTTGCTATTGTCTCCAAAAGCGATTTTTTCTCTATTTTTCTTTTTCAAGGTGATGAAGTTTGATGCATCGCCGGTCATGTGTCTTGAGCACCTACTATCCAAATACCATTTATCATCATTATGCTTTGGGACTCCTTACAAGAAAAAAATTAAGAATCTTATCTTTTTGGTACCCAACTTTGCTTGGGTCCATTTTGATTAGAAATAGCCCTTTTCGGGCCAAATTTTCTTCCTCCTTTTATTTACTCCTTTTTCTAACTTTGCAATCATATGAAATATGAATAATGTCCTTCACATTCACAGTGAAAATAAGTAATATATGATTTTGTATTATTATATGATGCTTTAACAAATAAATTTTTTGTCATTTTTCTTTTCAAAAGAGTTAAAATTAAGTCCATTTTTATTTGAATACATTCTAGATCCGCTATGCATGACATCTAACATTTTACTTCCATTAAAAAAAATTTAAATTCATCTTTCAAATTCTTGATTTCTTTGTTCAAGCATTCACATTTTTCATTTTCTTTTTCACATGATAATCTTAGTGTACTATTTTTTTATTTTCAATTCTTCAATTAAGAATTCTAAAGTAGAGTTTTCTTTATTCAATGTGTCACATTTTTCACATGCTTTAACATCTTTATTTTTCTTTTGCATATTTTCAAATTATATTTTTAAATTGCCATATATTTTTTTAGGCATCCATATTTATTGATAAGAATTCTAAACTCATTATGCACATTAAAAAATTCACTACCTCTAGAGTTTCTTTTCATCAAGATTTTCATCTTCTTCACTTGTGTCTTCCTCATCTTTATTTTCTTTTGATACTAAAATTTTTCTCTTTGAAGCATTTGTTTCTTCATCCTCCTTGATTCCGATCTCATAGTCAAGAGTGAACTTATAAGATCGTCAAAATCTAACTTATTCAAATACTTCTCTTCGATCACGGTCCTCTTTGTATGCCATCTGGAGGAGAGGGACTTGAAAAACTTTTTTACCTTTTGAGAGTTAGTTCTTGGCTCGTCCAAAGAGACTAAGACATTTATAATATCATTAAAACAAACAACCATCTCATTTATAGATTCATTTTCATGCATTTTGAAAGAATCATATTGATGATTTAAAATATTTAGTCTAGATTCCTTAACTTTGTCGGTTCCTTCATGAGTGATAATAAGTTTCTTCCAAATTTTATTAGCACTTGAACAACTAGAAACCCGATTAAACTCCGTTGGATCCAAAGCACAATAAAAAATATTTTTAACCTTCCAATCAAGTTTTATCAAAAGCCTTTCTCCTACGGTATATTCCAAAGGAGATTTTTCACGTAGATCAAAATATTTTTGAACGATATCCCACATATCAATATTAATGAAACATACATATGCTTACATCCTAATTTTCCAATATGCAAAATTATATGAATTAAAAAGTGGAGGACGATTAATCGATTGACCTTCAGAAAAATTGAATCTACTTGATGTCATAGCTCTAAAAGATTTTTAAATATAAAAAACAAGAGCAACCTGCTCTGATACAAATTATAGGATCGAAAGCATCAAAAGGAGGGGTGAATTTGTGTATAAAAATCTTTTTATAAAATCACTTTCGAAAAATCACTAAAAATGATAAAAAGCAAATAACAATAAAATATGAGTAAGAGAGCAAACATAGTGAGACACGATATGTTGACAAGGTTCGGTCTCAACTCTTTGGCCTACGTCCTCGCTCCGACTTCTCGACCTCGAAATCGTCGGAGATCCACTATCTTTCTCTTTTCTTGTAGGGAGATAACAATCATCTTTACGCCACACGCCTTCTTCTCCGCTTAAGAGGTAAGACACTCCTCTTTTATAATGAGCTCTCAATCTCACTAGATCAGAGAACAAAAATTTTCTCTAACTCTCTTCTTTCACAAAATTTTCTCGCACTCAAAGTTTTAGAAAAGAAAATGGAAGAACTTACAAATTTGGACTCAAGAACTTGAAAGACTCTTTTGAATAATCTTGCTTGCTTAGATTATTTTTCTTCAAATTTTGGCACTCCTTTTATAGACTTCTACATATCATAATCTCATCTAGAAGTTTTTCCATAATTTTCTCCTTGAAAAATAGTCGTTACTGTTCATATGACAATGTGACCGGTCGACCACATTAATGGGCCGGTGGACCGATCAATATGATCGGCATATTTGTTACCTTTGTGAGCTGTCCGATCGATCGGTCCTTTGACTGAAACGTCAACCGGTATAGTTTCGACATTTCCTAGAATTTGTCCCTTGTTGTTCGGTCAATCGGTATAGTGACCAGATTATCGACCGGTACAGTCTCAACATTTCTTCTGCTTGATATCAATCGACTGGTCTTCATAGTCGGTCGACTGATCAGTTGACTGGTCGTATGCTGAATTTTTATTTTTATCATTTTAATTGATGATTTCTTCTGCGATTGAGATCATATCAATTCTACACCTGCATATCATCACTTGAGCATAGATTAGTACTTTTTATGTCCAATTTGATTTGTTATCATCAAAACATGGATTCAACAGGATTGGAATGTCCAAAGCTTGCTATTAGATGAACAAAGTTCTTATCATTCAACTGAAATGCCAAAGTCTGAAAGTTGGGACAATCAAGTGCAGTCCTACATTCAGCGTGAACCACATGAGCAATTTCATATGAAAAATCACAACCAATGGAGTGACCAGATTTCTAGTTCATATGCCCAAAATTCAAGTTCATGGAGTTATCAAGACTATCTCTATTTCTCTAGACAACACTATTATCCTGCATACTACGAGCAAAACCAAATGCCAACAGAATTCTTGAAAGTTCTAAAATTGAAGATTATGATGCAAAAGATGATGAATCAGCAAAAGAAGTTGTTTGCCAAGTTAGAAGGTCTCCACACACAAAGAAGACTGCTAGAGATTCAACTTCAACAAGTTACATATTAAAATCTGCCAGAACTATCAGGGGAGCTTTTGCGTTATACAGAGCCACATGAAGAGAAGTCAAGCATGGAGTTGATGATGGAGAAATTTATAAGGCAACAAGAAGTGTAGAATGTATGAATTATGGAATTGTTTGATAAAGTTGAAGGTTTAACAGTTGATAGTGTAAGTTTAGAGAAACAATTTTTTCAGAAATCACTTGATACTTATTCTGGAAAAGCTAAAGCTATGCCTGAGGAACAAAGTCAAACAATGTCACATGAAAGTGAAAGACAAACTGAAGAACAAGAGCTCTCTGTAGCTAAACAATTCATTGAAATCCATAATGAAGCTAAAAAATTCAAAATTGATGATGTAATGGAGAAGGCTGAAAGGAAGGCAACAACTCAACACATAGAGCAAGCAAACAGGACTTCTCAGCTGTCAAGACTAATTTCCCTGCTAAACACCTTGCTGGTGAACAACTTGCTGAACTCCAGAATGAAGATGCTGAAGAGATCAAAATTGATGATGAAGTGATGAAGGCTACAACTCAACACATAAAGTCAATACCAAAGGTGAACCATGAAACTGAATTCAAAGCAGGCAACCAAACATGTTCAGCAACTGAGATTATCCTACAAGAGACTAAAGACATTTGTCCTGAGGCTAAAAGCACTTTCTGCATAAACCAACAAAGGACTCCACCAGTTGAAGAATGTCAGCCTGTGAAGATACAAGAAAAAGATCGTCTAGAAGAAATGCAGAAACCAAAAGTTGAAGAAAATAACCTTGTCACTGAAGACATATTGCAGGATCAAGTACTTCTAAAGATGACAACAATCACACTTCTAAAAAGGAAAATCAAGAAGTGATTGCTGAAACAAGATGGAGATCCTGAAGAAACTGAACTCCCAAATTTAGAAGAAGGAATTCTGAAGGAGTACAGAACTTTGAAGGAAGAGAGCCAAGTTGAAACTAAAAGTCAACTACTCAAGAGGCTCAAAATATTTTTGAAGAAGTTGAATTCTGTTTGGTCCAAACTGTTTAGAGTGAAACATGGATTAAGAACTTTTGCATTTGATAGAGAAAAGATGCTCAAATCTGTTTGACATCAATTGAAGATCCACCAAGTTGAAGATATGGGTTTGAAGTGACGAAGTTTAGTCTATGACTATAAACAATGGCGCTTGTTGGGAGGCAACCCAACCTAATAAGTTTATTTTCTTTTTCTCTATTTTGTAGGAATCAAGCAGCCCCAAAAATCGATAGGGAGTTTCACACTTCTGTTGAAATAACAATTACTGAACCTGCCCCAACTATAGAGATGTCATTGATTTTACACTCTCCTCCTTGTCAATTTTAATGACTATTATTTATGAAACTTGACAATGACCACTTATCTTTCTATGTAGGCAAGGAGAGTAATTCATCCACATTTCAAGGAGTGTTGAAACCATGAAAGAATAACTGAAGAAACAGATGTTTGCCCCTAACTCACTCGCCTTCCCCCATCTGATCAGTCTCTTCCAACTTAACGAACACTAAGGACATTGTTGTGCTTAAGTTTGAGGAAGTCCAATAGCATATTTCTATTAACCTAACTATCATTATTTTCGTACAACTTACGATTTGATTATAATGTTTTATGATATTTTTAAAATTTTAAAATTTATCATTGTTGCCAAAGTTTTGAAATCTGCCACTGCTACTAAAGTTAAATTTTATTAGGTAAATCTAATTTCATTACAAGTGGAATTTGAGTAGATAAAAAATATATTAATTTATTTTAAATTTCATTATATAATAAGATTTGTATGGTCTAGAAATAAATATTATAATACTATTATTATTTTTGGACCTTTTTATAGAAAATGAAAAATACCCTATAACAACCAACAAAGTTTGTTAAATATGGTAACAAACTTATATAGTATTGATAAATTAATATAATATATAGCATGATATACATGTGGTATCAATAATGGAATTATAAGATTAAGCATTATTAATCCAAACTAATCCAATTCAAAACTTTTTGGAATTCAAATCCTTGTGTGTTGATCGATACTATTATGTATGGTATCGGTGATCCTTGTTTATTTCTTTTTAGTTAAACGAGCTTAATGCGACAACGAAGCAGGCTCGGTCAATTCTAAAGCAGCCACGTTCTGAAAATAAAAATATCAACACAAGTTTATCTGAATTTGTAATAAAAATGACAAAAAGACCTGCTTTTTTTTTCTTTTCTACCACAAGAAAAATAATACCGTCTAATATTAATTATCTCATGGTCGGGTTATACTGCGAACAATTAAAAACTCAATCCTTTTAACAATATCCAAAGGTGAAATAAAAATAATTCAAAATAAATAATTAAATTTGAGCCAAATTAAGATTAATATTTTATTTTTAACCATTTGAGTCACTTATTTTGATTATAGGTGTCACACCCAACTCCGTGACTAAGTTCTAATCCTAATTATCATAATCTTAATTATGTTTAGTAATTCTAAAAATAAAATCGGCAAACCTCCCTCCCTTACTTATCTTTTGTTATTTGTCAATACATACAAAAGATGCATATATATATATATATATATATATTCATCAAAGTTTAAATAAAAGTTATAAGACATCATGTTCAAATAGTATCATTATTGTTACACACACCATTTCACATATAACATTCCACATGATCAAGTTATATACGATCTTACAAAAAGTTCTTCTCAAACTTAATTACAACATTTAAAACTATCTATTACATGCATGCTTCAAAAAAAGTGAAGGGGAATTAAAGTGCTCCAGCGGCTCGACCTCTTCTCTATATGCAGCAAAAATAAGCTTCGGTCGATTCAACTCGAGAACTTACGAGTATCTGAAAAAGATTTAAAATGAGTATTATGATCAACAATCATTTGCTCAGTGAGTGGAATAAAAGTACAACATAGGAGAACAATACGAGTGCATATAACATTTAAATAATCACATCTCTTTCATATGAGAAAACATTTAAAGCATTGCATATATAACATAACTTGAGCAATCATATGAACTTTCACATAAGTGAAAGTAACTCAAGATATCATAATTTTCATAATTAAATTTCACACATGTATTATTGCACATACCCATCATGGGACAATATGTATCCCTCCATGATCATGTGTCATATAGTTAAGCAAAGCTTCATAATCACTATGGTATATAATTTCGTCACACAAAGTATAGAATTTAACTAAGTTAAGCAGAGCTTCATAATCCCTCCATCATGGGAAAATATGTATCCCTTCATGATCATGTGTCATATTTTTTGAAAACTAGAATGTTCATATTATTACGTCACACAAAGTATAGAATTTAACTCCTTGTATAACCTTATAACAAAAATAGTTAACTCGGGTCGTGATCTGTCCATATTCTGAAATGTGATAGAAGAATCACTATGAAATGAAAAATTCATTTTTCCCAAAATATAAGACCAAATAGGATGATTCCACTTCTCACCGAAGTGTCCCTTGTTTGTTTCAAAGAGAGGAGGACCTTGGAATGACTAATTAATCATATCTAAAGTTCAAACCCTAATTCACTCTATTTTATCTGTGACCTAATTTACAAATTGAATATGTATCAGACTCGTGGCATGATGAGTGACCAGCGAAGCTAAGTTCATAACTTCCTCAATAAAACTCATTTTAGGTGATTTCAGGGGCCATGGAAAGCTCACTTTCAATGGATTAACCATATAAAAGTTCATAATTTATGATTTGATAATCACGAAAGAATGATGCTCTCAATCAGAAGAAGAATAATTTTCGGATCAAAACTCACCTTGAACATCCTACGTTTTCGATTTTCTCCATGTCATTTCGCTCGACTTCTGCATCTGATAATTTTTCTACGGTGGAAGGATAATGTTAAGTGGTTTATATATTTTTTTCAAAATTTTCTCACGACATAAGACAGTTTAAAAAAATATCCCTTTAAGCAGCTATCCACCTACTTGCTTGTAACTTAAGTGATGATCAATCATATCTTTTGTCATAACTAAGTATTTTAATCTTAATTAAGCTTACTTAATCCTATTTAAACATATATATTATAATATTTAGAAATTTTATAATTTATTCATAATAACCTTATGTAATTATTTTATAAAGTTTATCAATAATTTAAGTAATCATTATGCACTAATTAAAATATTAATTACTATATATAAATATCACTAAATGAACATCCAAACTAACTTAATATGTTAATTAAATGCTTGATTATGCAGAAATAATTTTAATTTAAGTGACATTATGAGATTTCTTAGAAATCCATAAAAATGTTATAATAAAAATTTCATTATATACGATAATAATATTTATAATCCTAAAATGAAAGAAGATAAAATCTTAAAGGTCGAACTAATTTGATGATAAGTAGGTTCTTTGATGACAAAAAATATTTATAAGAATAAAAACAAATGAAGATTAAATACAAATGCAAATCTAATTTGATTAAAAGATTTATAATGACAAAAATAAAATAATATAAAATTCAAAGGCAAATCTAATTTGATTAGAAGTATTATTATTTTGATTAAACAAAGAAATATATTTTTAAAAAGTTTATTACATAATGAGAATTATATATATATAAAACTTAATATTGATAAACTATTATTATCAGATTTTTTAAGAAAATAAAATTACTTTTTCAGAATTCGTTAGATAATATAATTTTTATACTTATAAATAAATACATAAGTTATCATTATTTTCAAACATTTTTTTCAGAGAATAAATATATGTTATATTAAAACTTTGTTATACAATATAATAATATTCATAAGCCTAAAAACAATAAGATTTTTAGTCCTAAAATTATATTTTCAATTATTCAAAAAATTTTAAACAAAAGAGTAATAATAAATTTGTTACATGACATCATAATATATTTATAAGGATTTTAATTGTATTATCTCAAACAAAAATCCTTTGTATGTTCTTTTATATTACATAACAAGAAAAATCATTAAAACAAAAAAAATTAAGTTTACAAGAATTAGGAATTTGAGTTGAATTGTATCCAGAAAAATATTTTTGAGAAAATAAAAAAGTGGCAGTAATATACATGACATGCTTACAAATTCCCTTTTTTAAAATAAAGATACATATATTCTATTTATTAACATTATTAAAATAATTATTTTTCATGACATATTAATATGTGTACAAATAGGTTTTTTAAATGTATTAAGTAACATAATTTAAAAAAACATCGATATATAATATAGGTATAGCTAAAAAGTAAATGATGTTATGCATACAAAAGTTAATTCAATTGAGCAAAAAAAAAATAATTAAAAATGACTCATAAATAAAAATATAATGATAAAAAATATGTTGATATCTCTAAACACACACTCATATATATATATATATATATATATATATATATATATAATGTATATCTCCCCAAGGGGGAGGATCCATGACCGTCGGATTTGCATCCAATGGATGTGGATGATGCATGCGGTTCAGTTGAAGGAGTGTGCGATTCAGACGTGAAAAGTCGGTTCGGAGTGAAGTTGATGCATGATTCAGTCATGAAAAAACCGAAGAGAGAGAGGGGAGACAGCGATCACGACAACGGATGGGGGAATCACGACAGCGACGACAATCTAGCAGCGACAACGACTTCGTTGCGGAGGCGACCTCATGGGCGGCAACTATAACGGGGTGTAAAATGAACTAGGGCACGAAGACCGTGCGGTGACAACCTTTGGGAGTCGAAGAGACCTCGGCGCAGTGGTGGTGATCTCACGGCGGTGATGAACTCGAGGCGACGAAGATCTCGGCGCGGTGGTAGCGATCTCGCGTCGACGGCGAAGAGACCTGGCACTAGGCACGATGGGGATGACATTGGGCATGGCGGGGCAACGACACTCAGTCCCGTCGCGATCGTCATCCCCACCATGAAAGTCCGTGCCCTAGTTTGTCCCTGTCGAGAAATTCGCCGACCACGTTGTCATCCCCGCCATGGATCTGGGATCATCATCGTCCTAGCCACATTGTCATCGTCCAAGCCAAATCATCGTCCTCCCAGCAACACTGGGAAGGAAGACTCGCGACGGCGGCAACAATGCGCGACCTCGCAGCGGCAGTGGGCTCACATCGAAGAAGGAAAAATTCGTGACGTCCGACCTCACGGCGGCAGCGGGGAAGTTACAGTGTCCTCGCGGCACGCACGACACTAGGGCACCATCGATCTCGTGGCAATGAAGCAGGGCGCGGTCAATGAAAACAGCGCGGCGGGGACGACGACGAACCGGAAAAAAGGCATGGCAGACGACGAGGGCGATATTAGGGCATCGTCGATCTTGTGGCGGAAATAGGGAACTTGCGACATCCTCGCGGCACGAGCAACGAACACAGCGTGGCAGAAGATCCCTTCGGTTTTTTTTTCATACCGAACCAGCCCTTTTTTCATCTCCAAAGCAAACCGGCCTATCTAACCTGAAAAAAGGCACCCGTCTGATTTTCATCCAACGAGCGGGAATGGGGGGAGGGGTCCTCTCCCTATATAAATCCATATATATATATATATATAATTACTATACTTTCATCTTAAAGATAGTACTGTAATGATTGATTACAATTAATTCAAATTGAGAGGTTTGTGTTGAATTAAATTTGGAAAATATCTTTTCTAAAAGAATAAAAAATGAAGATAGTATATGTAATGACATTGACATATTTGTATGTTTACTTAGTTTTTATAAAACCATACTTTCTAAATAAAAATATAATGATAAAAAAATTATTGTCTACATCCACATATACACATATAATGATAAAAATATTGTTGACTACATCTATACACACATATATAAGTAGAGATGGATTAATATAATTGCATTATCATGTTTTAGATTTTATTTTCAATTTGTTTCTCATACCAAGTCAATATTGTTTTTTCAAAAAAAAAATTGACTCAAAATATTATGGATCTTGAGACATTTAAATTGAGTAGTTTAATACAATTACAGAATGGTGTTTAAAAAAATCTGTTTCGATTCGATTTAATGATATAATTTATTTCTTTATATCAACTCAATTAAATTTTACTTAAACCCATTTATCACATTTAATTATAATAATTTAGTTTTATAATTATTATAAATTATAATATTTTTTTGCAATATCCATGGGTCCTGGCACTAGTTTTTGGTAAAAAGAGTCGTAATGTAATAAGGTTATAGTTTGAGGAGATTTAATTATAAAGTAAAATTGTGTGAAAGATGTGAATAATTTGGCCCAACCCGATTAGAATTAAGATTCTTTTCTGGACCAAGACAGATGTAATATAAATACGACCCTTTATTACAACTCTTTGATAAAATCGCTCGCTCAAACCCCACTATAATGTTATTTTTGGAAAATCGCGTCCGCCGTCGAAATCTTTGAAGTGCCTCTTCGCTAGATCAATCAATCCTATAACTAATCTCGGGGCACCTACAAATCTACGGTAATTTCGCTGTCATCTTTCTTATGTTCTAGCGAAATCTTTGCAAGATACGTAAGTGGATTCGCAAGAAGATAAAATTTTCGTTGTAACCGGAAAAAAATGATACAACTTCCTACTTCCTCCGGCTGATCACCCTTTTATTTTATTTTTGTTTTTGTGAAGACGATCCTTCCGTGTGTTTTGATGGGGGATTGTGTTGGAATTGACTCACAGTCTGATGGTGGTTGATGATGCAACAATAGACGGAAGTGATAGTCAGACGCCTGGAACACCATCATCGCCGGAACGGACCCCTTCTCGGAAGGGCGGTCGCTTGGTTCCCGTACCCGTAACCGGGGGTTCTTCCGGATTTGGCCTGCCCTACGCCCCTGAGGACTGGCCGAACCCTGGCGATAAGTGGCGCTGGAAGGTGGGAACTCGGAGGTGTACATCTGGTCACTGGGCTGATAGATACCTCTACCCCTCTCCCAGCTGCCCGAGACCCAAGGGCCACAAGCTCGGGTTTCCAAGCAAGTTGTCTGTGATCGAGTACATGAAAGAGGAGTATCCTCAGCAGGATATTGGTGCATTCTTTGCCTCGTTCATTTGGAAGGTTGTTGCTATGGGTCAATCTTCTGCAGGTGTACCTTCATATCCTTAATTAACACACCGTTGTTTAATATGTTGTGTTGGCATAATGCAGTGTAGAATTTGCTTGAAGTATGAAATTTGGTTGTGTGCTCGTGGCAATAATTTCTTACTAGCATTTGCATTTGGAGTTCCTAGACATGACAGTCTAAGAAGTGAGCTTCCATTTATATCATGCATGTTATTGGAAATAATTGATCTTCAGGACTTTCTACATTTTTATTTGGTTGGCAGTTGGCCCCACGAGCAATCATTCGCGCAACTGCATGCTGCTTCTACTTGAGTTATTCGTTAATAAATCTTCCTTGGATGCCTCTTAATGACTTGATGCATAAATAATTGACTATTTTTCTCTCTATTAGAATCTTTTACTTTTATTTATATCTTTTCAAGGAATTTCTTCTTTTCTGTGTATAAAACTAATAGTTTCAGTATATTTGCCTTCTAGTTGTTTTCGCAAAGATAACAATAAAAGGAAAACAATATGCAACTTATCATTTTCAATGTGTATAAACAGACATTTCATCCCCTTGTGCTTTCCAACTTCCAAGTCTTTGTTTATCAGAAGAGAGCATTAGTATTGGTAAATTGTTCTTAAACTCTTCAATTCCCTGTACCCACTATGTTATGTGTTCAGTCTTAGAAATACCATTTAGATCACTGGTTCTTTCTTAGTTTAGGTGTCATAATGCATGATTCCGTACCAAAAGTGATCCTTGGTATCAAGTTAATTTTGTATTGATTACTAGGTTATTATTCCAGTTGCATAATATCTTGAAATATGGCAGTGAGGAAAGGTTAAACAATAAATGGGCTTTTCCATATCTTTGGCAAGTTGGCAATAGAATATGTGATTCATTGCATGTTGGATACAGAAAATTGGAAAAAGTGCATGACATGCCATTGGATTGGAGTACCATATCATGCCAAATTTAGTGCGGTAGAATTTTAAATTTGATATTTAAATCTAGTCAAGTTTTGTTATGTTGAGCTCTTCTTGTTTGTAGTCTCGGAAAATCTATGTAATAGCCCAGTTATCATTTTGTTTTGGATAACATCGTACTTCATGAATGTTTAAGAAGATATTTTAGGATTATTTGTACGAGAGATGGCTTCACGTCTTCGTGGCGTACATGCATTTTTTTATGCCTATAACCATCCAATAAATTGTACCATTAATCCTTACCACTACTATACATATCTATATTTTCTTTGTTTATTAGCTTCGAATTTTGCTTATTGAATAAATGAAAATATTATTATTTTATTCTAGGTTGTGTCTGGGTACAATGCCACTGGTATTTGTGAGAAATTTGTAATCAACTGAATGCATTCATTTTTAGGGGAGAGAAATATTCTGTAGAAAATATTATCTTAAGAAAGTCTTTTTTATAAGCTTGGATGACAAAACTCCTTGGTAGTTGTCTCTTTCTTTTTCAATACATGGATATACATGGTAATGATCAAGTGAGCCCTCCAGAAGTCTAAATTGTTGTTTTATAGTTAATTAGTCTATTAAAAAGGGGCCTAATTAAATTTTAAATTACCCACATTCCAGTATTTATTTTTTGGGAAATAATTTATGTACTGTTTTTTTAATATTAATGTACAGCTGCTAATTTCATATGCAACTACATGTAAGGTTTCAGATATGAGATGTACTACCTTGGTATCTTGATACTATATAGACCCGATTGACCTAGTCTTCAACTTTACAAATGCTATGACTCAATGCTACTTAGAACATTATCTGCTGGATAACTTATATGGTTATATTTTGCAGAGACAGAAAAAAGTACATATACAAATGCTTCCTCCCGGAGATTAAATGCTGCTGATGGATCTAAATTAGTAAGTTCACTTAAGCATTGCAAGGCTGGAAATGCCTTATGTTACAAGCCAAAAAGGTACGTATTACCCGCTAGGGACTGCGATATCTGTTGCGGTGAAGTTGGTTTTTGTCGTGACTGTTGTTGTATTCTGTGCTCTAAAGTTGTTGATTGGGCATATGAAGGTTATAGTTCTATTAAGTGTGAGGCCAAACTTGATGAGACCTATATCTGTGGGCATGTGGCACATGTTGAATGTGCTCTTCGGTGTTACATGGCAGGAACTGTTGGAGGAAGCATTGGTTTAAACATAGAATACTACTGTAGACGATGCGAAAATAAAACTGATCTGGTGCCACATGTGTTCAAGAGCTTAAAAATCTGTGAATCTCTTGACTCTCAAGATGTTGTTGAGAAGATATTGAATCTTTGTTTGTGTATCCTGCGCAACTCAGAGCTGACAAAGGCTAAGAAATTGTCGAATGATATTGTATTAGCCATTTCTAAGGTATTATTGTTTTCTTGTTGCAGATGTTTTAGTGATTAAGAAGTTAATTTTACTCCCTCTTATTTTAAGGTTTGTAAATCAATTGACCATCTGATATTTGATTCAGCTTAAACATGGAGTTCATTTAGGTGAAATTTATAAGGTGGAAGATTATCACAAGCTAGCTATGAGAGGTCAGTTTCTTTTTATGCCCTGAACTCCTGATATCTCATATTACCATCATCAGAAGTTCCCTTACGCATTGTACATTTTTACTTACATGTGTGTATGTATTACATTGATAATATCACAATACACTGAAAAGAGGAACTTTGCATAATGTATTGTGTAAATTACTGCCTTTCTGAGTCAAAATTTATAACCAATCAGCCACCCTCAGCATACATACAAGTGATCAGACCCTTTGGAACAATTGGTACTACATTTTTTTTTGGTAAATATTGATACTGCATATTGACACTGAAAAACTACTCACTTATTTCAAATCCTGAAAACTAGAACTTCCGAAGAGCCTTGGCACTCTAAATTCCTTTTATCATCACCATGTGGCCATCTCATTGCATCTTTCTAGCAGACCTTTCAGTTCACAGTGCATGCAGTTTTTACCATGTTTATTTAGAGTTCAGTAACTAGGCTTCTTTTCACTATCTGCTTTTCAGAGCCGGCATGATGTTATCAAATATCCTTTAGACCTGGTGACATTGAATGGTGTTAGGTTGTCCACAAAAACAGCCTTTTAAAAGCAGCATCCTTTAATAGTAAGATGGGTACCCATCTTCCCATTTTCGCATGTTAATGGATGTACCCGAGCCATCATATTTGGTCTTAGGCGTGCCACACATTTCATGCATTGTCACATGATCATCGGATTGAAGATTAATTTATTAGATAAGGAAACTACTAATGAGATTAGCTTGCACCTCATCACTTTGAAATAGTTGTATATTTTTGGCCAAATCCACTTTGCTTTTTTAGCATGAAAACTTTAAAGTTCACCTCAAATGGAGAAAGTTAATTTTAACAATGCATGGGAACTTGGATGACAGAGACCATGGCCTTCATTATTGAATGCCTTTTAAGTGTAAAATTGTTATAATAGGTGTCACTCGAGCTTTGTTTATTGAGTTATTTTAAATTTTACATGCAGAGTTTACTTAATAGCGACTGGTGGCATTTATAACTATTCATGCAAATCCACTTAATCCTTTTAACCGTGTATATGTCTGCACGTAGCCCAAATCTGGTGACCTTCACTGTTGAAAATCTCCTTCAGTAACTTGGCATATTGACCCCTGCAGATTTGGGGTACATATACTTTCAATGTTTTAGGTAGCTATATTGCGGTTAAGACTCTATGATGTCCCTAGCTAGATGTGCTGCTGAGCTTAGCTTTTCAATATATGCTACCAGTTACAAGATGTATGAAAGATACATTGCTCTATGATGTCCCTAGCTAAATGTGCTGCTGAGCTTAGCTTTTCAATGTATGCTACCAGTTACAAGATGCATGAAAGATACATTGCTCTATGATGTCACTAACCCGATGCAAGTACCAGCTTAGCTTTTCCATAGATGCTATTATCAGTTACAAAATACAGGATACATTTCTAGCATAGAATAAATCTACTTTGTAGACTCTAGCATGCAAGACTAACTGAGAAAGCGATTTTCTTCTATTAACAATCAGGAGAAGACTACACAATTAATTTGCATTTAGCTAGAAAGGAGAAAAGAAAATCCTCCAAGAAACTAATGGTTTTTCAGTTTATCACATTATCTTGCAAATTACTTGGTCACAGAAAATGATGATTATCATCAAGGAAAAATTTGACCTTTTGTATGTCACCTTTTGTTCTGTTGCTGCATTAACATCTTTAGTTATTGATGCATCATATCCGGTAATATTGTCTTTCTGTTTATAACACACTATTAGTTTATTGACAAAGCAGACATTTCTCATGATCAAAATGATGGGATAGTATTGTTGGGGACAGCGGGTAGCAAAAGAAAACTAAGTACAATTGATTGCAAAAATAACATTGATCCGCTGCATAAAGTCGAAGATGCAAAAAGGACAACTCAAATATTTAGTTATATCTCATCAGATTCTAATAGTGCATCTGCCAAACTTGAAGATGGAATTGACAAGGTTTTGCATGAATTGAAGAGATCCCAAGAATCAGAATACAGACTTGCAGAGCAAAAGCTTTACTATCAGAAAGATTTTCTCCTTAGTTTATACCAGCAGCTCGATTTTGAAAGGAAACAACTTGCAAGCCCACGAAATTTATCATATAATGATAATTTTGAAGCTCTTCTTTCCAACGTCCAGCACAGAGTGGGCCAAATAAAACATGAAGAAGAAAGGCTAAAACAAATGATGAAAGTTGCACATGGATTTGGGCGGATCCCGAAGAGTATTCTTGAAGAGAACTTTGAAATAATCGTTGATGAATAAGTTGAAATTCATCAATTTTTATGATTGAAATTGGTATCATCCTGTTTCATAGGTACTTTTATACTGCCGGAACAATAGGATGGTGATGTATAATGCTGTTGCTAGTTATATGTCTATCCATCTCCTTTCAAAGAGAAAAAGAAGACTCCATTTGCAAGAACATGCAGTGAAGCTTTACTCCATTCATTTATTTGAATTCAATCTTGATGGTCCCTATAAGCGGAAGATTGTTGATTTAAGTTCAATCAGATGAAATGCCAACTGCTGATAAAAGTAATATACTGTCATTCATCCTTGCTGGGAATCCTGTTTCCCTCTTGCAATTAGAAGATACCAATTTTTTTCATTGTTTTTTCTGTCTTCCAATGTGTACTCATTTGAGCTATTCATTTCCTTGTGCAATTTCTCATTAGACTCATTAGGGTTCAAATTGTTCCCTCTTCAGGACAGCCCTTGCTTGTCCCTTTTTTTTTCTGAAATTTTGAATTATTCATTATGCGGCCTGGCAACCAGGTACCAACAATTGGCAGCAGAAGTGTACGGCAACTTTAAACTTTATAGAACTTCAACAGAGAACATTTGTTGTATTTCTCTTGTTTTACCTCAATGATATATACTCTGAAGTCTGAGTTTTTCCCTGGATTAAATATTCGATGAAGCATTTCCATGCCTGGATAGTTGTATCTGAAGTTAAATTCACCTGTTTTAAGCTGTCCTACACTTTCAAATTTGACAAAATGGGTAAAGAAAAAATATTAGAAGCTGAGCTCGATAATTCAGTTGAGAGTTCTTATATTCATAGGAGAAAAAAGGGTAGTTATTGCGATGATCCTTCTTATTCTTGGGATTAGACTTCTTCATACTCGCATATGCCAATAGTTAGCTGTTGATTTATCCTGTTGTGCTGTTTTGGATTCAATCCAAGCTAAGAATTATGTGATCTAAAAGAGCATAGAAATGAGAATAAGGGCTTGGCTTAATGAGCTAGAAAGAAAATGAGGATTGGATTAAGCGACAGGTATAGCACTAGTTATTAAAAACCGGTCCGATCGCGAACTGTTCTTTAGGGTTTTAAAAAAAAAAGAGGGTTCAACCGGTCCGATCGCGAACCGGCAAGAAAATCGGTCCGATTATTAATAAAATCGGAAATGATGAATAACCGGATTGGCTCGGAAAAAAACCAAAAAATCAGGTTGAACCGGTGAATCCGGTTGAACCCGGTTTTTTTATTTTTTTTTTCAAAAGTTATGATATATGGAAATAATTTATTAGGAGATATTCAAGTTTTAAGTTACCAAATTAATTTAAATGAAATTGGAAGGTTGTGAAGATTGGGGGAGAGAAAAAAAGGAAGGAATTTAAAATAAAGAAATAAAAGGAAAGATGGTAGTTGGAGAGAATCAATAAAAATTGAAATATATTATTAAGAGAATAATAAAATATGGAAAGCATTTATTAGGGGATATGAATGTTTAAATAATTTTATAAAATTGGAAAGTTTTGCATGAAAGGAGAGAAAAAGGAAAAAATTAAAATTTAAAATAAGAAAAAAAGAAAGATCTAAATAGAAACATAATATTAATCAAATTAAATAAAAAGAGATATATGTGCAAAGAAAATAAAATCTGGTAATAATATATTAGTAATAAATTTAAATTGAAATTAAAGTTAGATTATTATATTAGTAATAATAAAAAGAAAACTATTAAAATAAAAGAGAGATATATATGAAAAGAGAATAAAATTCGGTAATAATATATTAGTCAGTAAATTTGTATTGAAATTAAATTTATACTATTATATTAGTAATAATAAAAAGTAATCTATTATTTAAATCAACATTCTTTAATTGGTTTAATCATTTTATAATAATTTATATATTAAATTACTCTTAAAAGTTATAAATAATATTATTATATAAAAATCCGGTTCAACCAGTTGACTCCCGATTGAACCGATCGGACCTCGACTCGATCGACACCAGTTCGATTTTTAAAACACTCTGACTCGGACTCTCATGTATGAACTTATATAAATGGAGTAGATTAAAATGTATGTCCTTGATGCCAGATCTCTTATGCATGAGGTTATTAGCATCTGAATAATTCGAAATCGAGAAAATAAACTAATAATGACTTATTCTTTGATTAACGTTATTACTTCAAAATTTGAACCCGTATCTACTACCAGTCCTTAAACGTTTGAAATTCAAGACTACTCCCAATTGAATCAATCAACCTTGGGTTCTTCATGTCCTTTTGTGACCTATATATCCAGTCAATGTCATTGTAACCATTTTAATTAGTATCCTTTTGAGATCGCGAGAATATTTTTTTGTCAGAAATCAGCCACACAAAGTAGTCTGATTAGTAATGCTTATTTGACCACTTCCAATCCCTGGATGGTATATTCTCTAATGAAAGAGTTAAAAGTTAAAACTCAAAAAGGACGTGGAGTGATGCCATAAAAAAATGGATTTAATGTTCCTACTACATACTTAAGTGGATAGCAAGATTCTCCCCATATTGAAAGCCGTCCGATATAAAATCTACGGCAGATCAATTTAGTCGCGGTTTACTGTAGCAAACCGATGATTTAATGTTCAGTTTAGGGAATTTCTCCGGTTCAACTCATTTTTGCACACTTGTGAAAATTTTGGATTCATGACTGATGCCCTAGCCGCTCCTCACTCGCCTCGGACGGACGATTGAGTAACTTTCTTGCCGGCGCCGGAGGATCAAATCATCTTGTGCGACGCTCGCCTGGACGGAGATCGTCGCCTTGACGAATGGCTCGCGATTGACTCATTGGAGCTCTGCGATTGAACCATCTTGCCGACGCCTCACCTTGAGGGCGGCAAGGCGAGCGTGGCAGCGGAAGTGAGCGTGGGCGTCGGAGGCGAGATCGGTCATCGGCGAAGCGAGTGTGGTCAACGGAGGCGAGATCGGCCGTCGGCGGCGCGAGTGTGGTCAGCATAGGCGAGATCGGCCGTGGTGGCGCGAGTGTGGTCAGTGTAGGCGAGATCGGCCGTCGGCGACGCCAGTGTGGTCGGTGGAGGTGAGATCGACCGTCGACGACACAGGCATGGTCGGCGGAGGCGACATGAGGCAAGATCGGTTGTCGGCAAGTCAAGCGTGGCCAATGGAGGTGAGATCAGATGTCGGCGACGCGAGAGTGGTCGGCGGAGGCGAGATCCCGCCATCGGTGACACGAGAGTGGTCAGCAGAGGCGAGATCGGGCGTCGGCGATGCAAGCATGATCGGAGGAGGCGAGATCGGTGGTCGATGACGCATGCATGTGTGGCGGAGACGACGAGGCAAGATCAGCCATCGCCGATGTGAGCTAGCATGGGTTGCGGAGGCGAGATCGACCGTCGGCGACACGAACATTGATTGCGGAGGTGAGATCGCCCGCCGTCGACGCGAACATGGATTGCAGAGGCGAGATCAGCCGGCGGAGGCAACGGGGGAAGCAAAGAAGAAGAGGATTAGGGCGGAGACAACATTCATGCGCATGACCCGGACATTCCCTGAACCGAATATTAAGCCATCGGTTTGCTACAGTAAAACCGCGCCTAAACTTATCTACCGTAGATTTTATATCGGACGGCTCCCAATATGGGGAGCATCTTGCTACCCACTTAAGTAGGTAGCAAGAACATTAAATCTTAAAAAAAATTATGACTTTGTTGTGGGCTGTGGAACATGAACTCGATTTTAATGGGTGGATGAGTAGGTGAGATGTGTCTTCGTGATCTAACTTTGTCACGTTGGATCACCAAGTGAAAGCAGTATTTGCCTTTAACACGAGAGCAAAATGATGACATTTGCTTCGCTTTATAAGAGGACACAAGAAGACCTCTTATAAGGAGTTCGTATTATTACTATTATTATTAATATTATATTATATTATATTATTTATTAAGTGCCTCGAACACGTTTATATCTACAAAGAAAGATAATTTTGTAAAAGCATGCATTGTGCTCGCTAGGGTAAGCATTGATCGGTTCGGTTAATTAATACATTGGATAATTTAGTTAATTGATCGAAGCAACCTAAACAAATTTAATTGTTATCTGGATAAAAAAATTGGTTAATAAAAAATTTCCGATCGGTTCAGTGAATTAAACATTTTAACCAAAATTAAATATATTATAATTTTTTTATTAAATTCATAATTTTTGAAAATGTATTAAAGTAGAAATTAAAATATGTATTCAAAATAAAAGGTAAATATTAAATTTGAATTGGTAATAAGATAAAAAATTATTAAATAATTAGAGTACCAAATTAAGTTAATAAAAAATTATAAAACTATAATAACTTTTTGCCAAACACTAATATAAAAATATTATTTTTCAATTAATTCAGTTTTTAACCAAAATTTTGGTCAATTATCCGTTACCGACCAAATTATTTCGGTTAGCAAACTTTGTATTCGTTAATCGAACTGAATTTGAATTGAATAATTCAGTTTGATTAATCGATTAAAAAAGTGTCAAATGGTTAGCCGTGCTCACTCCCTCACCACACAACTCCATTCTTCCTTTCCTTCTTTTTTCTTTAAATGCAACTTAGGTAAATGACGACGCTTTTTTTTTTCTCGTTCGATTAATTTTAAATTATGTATCATAAAAAAAAAATTTAACTCAGAATATATGCAATGTTTCAATGTGATATGAAACAAAAAAAGAAGAAAACAGAACAACAATGATTAAAATGGACTACTTAATTATAATCATAAAGTTAATGCAGATTAAATTTGTTCTTTTATCTGATACTCTCTTCTTTCTTACTGTGAAAACGACCATGATTATATTAATCCTAATCATAATTAAGCAAAACAATCAAGAGAATGCGATTGCGAATAAAAACAAAGGTGTCATAAAGCATATGAATTGACATTAATAAAAAAAAAGTGCAAATCTTCTTTCGCACTACGATTGAAAATTGAAAATAAAGGTAACGATACGATCTTTTTTATTTACGAATAATACTGAGTTTGAAAGCAATTCGAAAGCATATATAGTCTAAGACATAAAGGAGGTCGAGAATGGTGGTTGATAGTGCTGTTCAAGCTTTTATTTTTAACAAGTTGGGCGTTCTTCCGGAAACACTTGAGATAAGCACTGGATTCTTCCCCACAAATTATAATAATGATGATGATGGGAACTATCCAAGTATCTAAATTTTCAACTTATGTGATTATGAAATTATATTTTACTACTTGTGACATGCTATATATATTTTGGGTGTGAACTGTGAAGACTCGATCAGCACAATAAGATTTTTGTATTTGGTCGAATAGTAAGATTTTGTTCCAAAGATAAAATGATTACCGATGAGAAAATAATGTTATGATATGGCAATATGCCACTATCATAGAAAAAAAAACTCACTTTGATTCTGACATCTGCCGATCCAATTTTCTCGTGTTTGCTTTTATTTTAATATTTCTTTTATGCTTCTCTAAAGTTGAATGTAATGCGATTATTATTTTTGTTTGTTTAATTAAAGCACCATAATATATATATATATATATATATATA